>CM065782.1:29965071-31165071 GCA_033296515.1 Macrochelys suwanniensis
ATGCTTTTTTTCCTTACACAAAGAAAAGCGATTGGGTGAGCTCATCTCATTTATAACAACTCCAGTCTTTAAAGCAAAATAATTTTACCAATGCACTTTTACATTTAGAATACTGTTATCATAAACATGGAACATACTGTACTGTATGAGGACAGTCAGTCTGACTTATAGCAGCTTGGTTCAGTCTGCACAAGATAACCAAGAGTAATGGTTTTTGATAATCAGGCCACAATATTAATATAACATGAAGCATAAATGCTTTTGTACTGAAGGTCTGGTTAAGCTACCAAATCTCATTGGAATATAAAGGAGAAAAGCTATACTCTGCACTCGATTCTACACTGCAAAATGTGTGTCAGAGCATTTCCATAGATAGCTCTTTTGAAAAGATGCTCTGCAAAAGTGAGTATGTAATGCCACTGATTAATGCATGTATCTTGTTAGATGAACCTCTGAACCTCAGTATCCAGTTCAAGCTCAAGCAATGCTGGCTGGGTCAGAATTTTGTTCTATGGAATTTAGCTATGGGATTTCAAATGTCAGTTATGTTGGTAGGGATCAGTTTGTCTGGTAATACTGGGGTCAATTGCTCTGGGAGGAGAAAATTCCATTTTGATAGCTTTCATTGGTTCTCTGCTACTATAATATTATTTGGTCTAAAGGAACTCATTTTGACCGATGCCAATGGTAGGAAGACTCCAAATTATGCCTATTTTCACCAAATGTTATGAATAAGGAATATATAAAGAAGGAAATACTACTGATGGGCTATATTTCAGCCATTCAAAACAAAGTGACTGCACCAATGCAGTTGATTTTATACACATTACACATACCTGCATACTACAAATATTAACAGAATTATATTCAATATTGAAAATAATATGGTTCCACAGTAGCAATGTCACCACAATGTAATTCTCATGGTACACCTGTCATCAGAACTTTTTACTTTAAAGAAATTTAATTCCTTGTTAACTTAAATAGTGTTCCTTGCCTAGAATTTTTCTTCTTAATTTGAATTGTTTATGACGCCAGTTTTCTGTCAATGGGTAGTGTGGTATAAATCAAATACAGAACTTCCTTTCTTTAAATTTTACATTTATTTCTTGTGTGTGAGACATAAAAATCAAGGTCCAACTCCTAACCACTTTTGATCATTAAGATCCCATGGCAATTTTCTATACGAGTAAGGGTGTTAAATTAATCATGGCAATCTGGCCAAATTCCAGCTCTGGTAATTACATTCTGCATACCTAAAATTCCCCCTGTAGTTACAATTGAAGAAGTTATTTTTCACTTTCCCTCCTAAAAAGCATCTTGTGGTGTTTTTTGCACAGAGTGGCTGCCACTTACTGTTCCTGAGGTGTTTTCATTTCAGTTGTGGGTGAGTGATTGCTACATAAAGTACTTTGGGATCCTTCTGGATTAAAAACACACAATATACATATAATACATTGTTTATTTACAATTTTCAAGCATATCACTTTGTCCACCTAGGAGTTTGTTTCACTAAGGATTTGCAACTCTTTTCTGTACCATTTAGAACGCAATGGAAACATTTATTCTGCTGCTACACACTTATACCAAGAAAGAGTTATTTTCCACAGCTCTGAACTGGAAAGCAAAACATCATGCTGATTTGACTTGAACCAGGGTAAAGAATACAATTACTGTCCTAGCAAGACTCTTTAGGCCAGTAGTAAGAAAACCCATTCAAGGTGCTGAATAGGTCTCTTACAAGGTTTATAGGTCTTACTATTGCTCCATTTGTTCTGTCAGATAAAAGGAGTGAGTGGGATCCCCTCTCCCTCACAGAAGAAGTGGAAATGAGGGAAGAATTCTCATCTCTGATTTCTGCTGTAATTAGACAAGCGTTCCCATCCTAAATGGCAGAAGAAGGGGGAGGCAATGATGCTGTGGTGTAATGACGTGTGAATCTATGAAGGCACTAAGTATCCCATCTCAATGTGATGTCATGACACAAACGTCACAACACGTCAAGGTACACCCCAAGAGTGTTCTGTGGGGCTTGCGGATACCACTGGGGGACAAAATAGCTGCTAAAGTTGTTGAAAGTGGAATACTATTAGCACAGGCCCTGGTTCAACAATACACTTAAACAGGTGCTCATCTTCAAACGTGTGCTTAAGTGCCTTGCTGATTCAGGGCTTCAGTCAGCAAGAAAATGACTGAATTCGAAAATTAATCATTTGAGAGAATCATTTTTAGTCTATGGCTATGTCTACACAATACCTTAGTGCTGACCACAAGGGTGTGAACTGCAGAGTACACTGGAGGGTTGGATGCTGCTCGCATGAACTAAAACATACCGAGTTCACATTAACGTACCCCTCTTTAATGCTCTTGTGGAATTACACAGGAAACTATCATATATTTATTTACTTAATTTATTATATGTGAGGGATACAAAGAAATAATAGGTTGAGCTGACCCTAAGATGGCAGCTTATAACTAGTCTAGAGAAAAAGGTGATCTCTAAGGTTAGACAAATACTAAATAGGGAAACATTCAGTAACTGTTGGGGTGGGGTCTGCTTAGGGTGGACATTTGTCAGTTTGCCTACTGCAACAGAATCCCCAGCCCTGCTGGCTACTGTCCAGGCAAATTGCTTTTTGAGCTGAGGACAAATGTATGTTGTACAGAGGCTGGCTTGAATTTTTAACTTACTAGCTAAGGCACGCTTTGTAGGTGATAATGTCTCTAACTATAACAACCAAAATGTTATGAATTGATTTCAGCATGAGTTATTCAAGATAAGATGGAATAAGAGCAGCTGCTGAAGCAAGAGTGTTTAAACTAGACAAGGTACGTTCCTTGCTTCTGACCTCCATAGATAAGCATTACAATTATATATGGCTGCAACAGTATTCTGTATGAAGAGTACTAAGTGGACAGCTTCTAATAATTTTACCTTTACTTTGTAAAGCTAAAGAGTCTAAATCTATGACTGAAAATAATATTTTTAAACAAATTTTTAAACAGAATTGTTGACTGATTGTTTTTAAGATACATTTCCTGTAAGCTTTGTTTTTATGGTGGTACTTAGTAATCTGGTTCACCTCCCATGAATCCGTTTGATAGGGGGAGTTTCATTTTGCAGTCTTCTACTGTAAGGGCCAGATTCATTCACTGGGTTGTGGGTAGCCGGATGGTATCTATATAGATTCATAGATTCTAGGGCTGGAAGGGACCTCGAGAGGTCATCGAGTCCAGCCCCCTGCCCTCATGGCAGGACCAATTACTGTCTAGACCATCCCTGATAGACATGTATCTAACCTACTCTTAAATATCTCCAGAGATGGAGATTCCACAACCTCCCTGGGCAGTTTATTCCAGTGTTTAACCACCCTGACAGTTAGGAACTTTTTCCTAATGTCCAACCTAAACCTCCCTTGCTGCAGTGTAAGCCCATTGCTTCTTGTTCTATCCTCAGAGGCTAAGATGAACAAGTTTTCTCCCTCTTCCTTATGACACCCTTTTAGATACCTGAAGACTGCTATCATGTCCCCTCTCAGTCTTCTCTTTTCCAAACTAAACAAACCCAATTCCTTCAGCCTTCCTTCATAGGTCATGTTCTCTAAACCCTTAATCATTCTTGTTGCTCTTCTCTGGACCCTCTCCAATTTCTCCACATCTTTCTTGAAATGCGGTGCCCAGAACTGGACACAATACTCCAGTTGAGGCCTAACCAGCGCAGAGTAGAGCGGAAGAATTACTTCTCGGGTCTTGCTCACAACACACCTGTTAATGCAGCCCAGAATCAAGTTTGCTTTTTTTGCAACAGCATCACACTGTTGACTCATATTTAGCTTGTGGTCCACTATAACCCCTAGATCCCTTTCTGCCGTACTCCTTCCTAGACAGTCTCCTCCCATTCTGTATGTGTGAAACTGATTGTTCCTACCTAAGTGGAGCACTTTGCATTTGTCCTTATTAAACTTCATCCTGTTTACCTCTGAACATTTCTCCAATTTGTCCAGATCATTTTGAATTATGAAACTATCCTCCAAAGCAGTTGCAATCCCTCCCAGTTTGGTATCATCTGCAAACTTAATAAGCGTACTTTCTATGCCAATATCCAAGTCGTTGATGAAGATATTGAACAGAGCCGGTCCCAAAACAGACCCTTGCGGAACCCCACTCGTTACACCTTTCCAGCAGGATTGGGAACCATTAATAACTACTCTCTGAGTACGGTTATCCAGCCAGTTGCGCACCCACCTTATAGTAGCCCCATCTAAGTTGTATTTCCCTAGTTTATTGATAAGAATATCATGCGAGACCGTATCAAATGCCTTACTAAAGTCTAGGTATACCACATCCACCGCTTCTCCCTTATCCACAAGACTCGTTATCCTATCAAAGAAAGCTATCAGATTGGTTTGACATGATTTGTTCTTTACAAATCCATGCTGGCTATTCCCTATCACCTTACCACCTTCCAAGTGATTGCAGATGATTTCCTTAATAAATTGCTCCATTATTTTCCCTGGCACAGAAGTTAAACTAACTGGTCTGTAGTTTCCTGGGTTGTTTTTATTTCCCTTTTTATAGATGGGCACTATATTTGCCCTTTTCCAGTCTTCTGGAATCTCTCCTGTCTCCCATGATTTACCAAAGACAATAGCTAGAGGCTCAGATACCTCCTCTATTAGCTCCTTGAGTATTCTAGGATGCATTTCATCAGGTCTTGGTGACTTGCAGGCATCTAACTTATCTAAGTGATTTTTAACTTGTTCTTTTTTTATTTTATCTTCTAAACCTTCCCCCTTCCCATTTGCATTCACTATGTTAGGCATTCCCTCAGACTTCTCGGTGAAGACCGAAACAAAGAAGTCATTAAGCATCTCTGCCATTTCCAAGTTTCCTGTTACTGTTTCTCCCTCCTCACTGAGTAGTGGGCCTACCCTGTCCTTGGTCTTCCTCTTGCTTCTAATGTATTGATAAAAAGTTTTCTTGTTTCCCTTTATTCCTGCAGCTAGTTTGAGCTCATTTTGTGCCTTTGCCTTTCTAATCTTAACCCTGCATTCCCGTGTTGTTTGCCTATATTCATCCTTTGTAATTTGTCCTAGTTTCCATTTTTTATGAGACTCCTTTTTATTTTTTAGCTCTTGCAAGATCTCGTGGTTAAGCCAAGGTGGTCTTTTGCCACATTTTCTATCTTTCCTACCCAGCGGAATAGTTTGCTTTTGGGCCCTTAATAGTGTCCCTTTTGAAATACTGCCAGCTCTCCTCAGTTGTTTTTCCCCTCAGTCTTGATTCCCATGGGACCTTACCTATCAGCTCTCTGAGCTTACCAAAATCTGCTTTCCTGAAATCCATTGTCTCTATTTTGCTGTACTCCCTTCTACGCTTCCTTAGAATTGTGAACTCTATGATTTCATGATCACTTTCACCCAAGCTGCCTTCTACTTTCAAGTTCTCAACGAGTTCCTCCCTATTTGTTAAAATCAAATCTAGAACAGCTTCCCCCCTAGTAGCTTTATCAACCTTCTGAAATAAAAAGTTGTCTGCAATGCAGTCCAAGAACATATTGGATAGTCTGTGCCCTGCTGTGTTATTTTCCCAACATATATCTGGATAGTTGAAGTCCCCCATCACCACCAAATCTTGGGCTTTGGATGATTTTGTTAGTTGTTTAAAAAAAGCCTCATCCACCTCTTCCACCTGGTTAGGTGGCCTGTAATAGACTCCTAGCATGACATCACCCTTGTTTTTTACCCCTTTTAGCCTAACCCAGAGACTCTCAACACTTCCGTCCCCTATGTTCATCTCCACCTCAGTCCAAGTGTGTACATTTTTAATATATAAGGCAACACCTCCTCCCTTTTTCCCCTGTCTGTCCTTCCTGAGTAAGCTGTACCCATCCATACCAACATTCCAATCATGTGTATTATCCCACCAAGTTTCGGTGATGCCAACAATGTCATAGTTGAATTTATTTATTAGCACTTCCAGTTCTTCCTGCTTATTACCCATATTTCTCACATTTGTATACAGGCATCTAAGATACTGATTTGATCTTGCCTCCCAGTTTTGCCCTGACCCTCCTAACTCTTTATCATTAGAGCCCACACCCCCTCCTATTTCCGACCCATCTCCCAGGTCCCCATATTCTCCACTTACCTGTGGGCTTTGCTCACCTGTCCCCGTCGAACCTAGTTTAAAGCCCTCCTCACTAGGTTAGCCAGTCTGTATCCAAATAGGGTCTTTCCACTCCTCGAAAGGTGAACGCCATCTCTACCTAGCAGTTCTTCCTGGATTAGCATCCCGTGGTCGAGGAAGCCAAAGCCCTCCTGGCGACACCATCTTCGCAGCCAGGCATTCACCTCCACGATGCACCTGTCTCTGCCCGGGCCCCTACCTTTGACAGGAAGGATCGAAGAGAATACCACCTGCGCTCCAAACTCCTTCACCCATACTCCCAGAGCCCTGTAGTCACTCTTAATCTGCTCAGTGTCACACCTCGCAGTATCATTTGTGCCCACATGGATGAGTAGCATGGGTAGTAGTCAGAGGGCCGGATAATCCTTGACAATGCCTCCGTAACGTCTCGGATACGGGCCCCCGGCAGGCAGCATACCTCCCGAGATGAAATGTCAGGGCAACAGATGGGCGCCTCCGTCCCCCTCGGCAGAGAGTCTCCGACCACCACTACCCTACGTTTCCTATTCGCAGTGGTGGCAGCAGACTTCCCAGCCTTAGGGGTACGAGGCTTCCCCTCCTCTGCTGTAGGGGGAGATTCCTTCTCTCCTGTATCAAGAAGAGCATAACGGTTTCCTATTACCACGGCGGCAGGGTTTGGAACATATAGCTGAAGTACTTATATTGCTCCATTACCACACTCTGAGTGACTCACAGTAAATAATATATTTATTCTCATGACATTGCTGTGAGGCTAGCTCCATGAGGGAACTCAGTGTGGGCAGACCACAAAGGCCTGTCCTCCATCCAGAACTTCTCTTCACCCCAAGCCTTGTCTCAGTCTCTTGGACCACTGTCTCTCTTGCAGCTCCCTATTCATGCTCACAGCAGCTGAAAAAGGAGCCCTACTAATAGATATGTTGCTGGGGCAAAAACAGCCCTAAGAGAAAGGGACAATCAACCCTCAAGAGCAGGAGAGCTGTAGAGGAAATTCTTCTGCCATCAGTGGTAAAAGCTACTTCATAGCTCCTTGTGAAAAATGAAAGTTGTGGCCGTGGGGTGAGATGGGTGGGATCCAGTCAACAATCTTTCCCAGACTCAATGAGATAAGCAGAGGGAAGGGGAGTGGAGAGCCACTGAACAACTTCCTATGGTCCACTGTTCCACAAGGTCGGGGGAGCACAGGCAAGTCCCCACATGGTGACTTCTGGTAATATCTCCTCTCCCTCCAGCCCCCGTTTCTCACACAGTTTCCACTATCATATTGTTTTAGAAGTTGCTGTGATCTATGCTCAGGGCCAGATCTTATAAGTACCCCAGTCTGATCCTTACAGAGCTGTGACTGATCCCCTGACATCTACTTGGTTAATATGCAAATAGTCTGTTCCTGTAACAATCTCCATATAATCTGGACAGCTATTGTATCAGCCTGCTCATTCACCAAATCACTCTACTGCAAATATCCCTACATGTCAAAAGTCAGATTTTTTTTTTAATAAAGAGTCAGTCATGGAATCCATGATTCTCATGAGAGCATGACAGAGATTCATCTATAGTTATAATAGTAAAATGACCTTGGCACAGGGCATTTCCTGAAAAACTAAGGACCAGCTGAGGTTAATGGCCTACAGCTTTGCCTGAGGCCATGAAGTCTCCCAGCCAGTCATTAATCCCCCAGAAGTACCCCGTGCCTTGATAATTTCTACTTAATTAAAGCTTGTGATTTTCAGGATGCCCCCATTTCACCAGACTCTCTTTTAGTAACTTCAAGGAATGTGCCTTATGAAGCCTCATCTCCTTCTATCTTTCTTTCTCTCCCTCTCAAGATATTTGTCATGACAGGTTCCAATTTCCTTTCTAATGACCTATCTTTGATATGGCTTACAAACAATTATTTTTTCTTTCATCTTTGAAATAAGCCCTTAGTCCAAAATTGAAAAATTAATTCATTTTTTCCAGGAGAAAATACATCTGTGGTTTCTGCATGAGGGACACTGAACCCAAAGTAAATAACTACCAAGGTTTAAAGAGCTTCCATCTTTAAAACAAACAGAAACCAAATGTAATAGATCCAAAATGAGGAGAAAACACAAAATTATGTAGTGGGGATGAGTAAGAGAAATCACACGGGAAGAATTCATGAAGCCCCCAACCCCCAAAAGAGAGCATTTGTACAGCATATTTTTCCCATCATAAGAAAATTAAAGAGCCTGCCAACACTTACACAAAGACATATATATCAGTGGTCCCATAGACTTCAACAGAATTATTCAGATACATAAAGCTAAGCACATGCATTAGGGCTTGCAGGATTGAGGATTAAGATCAAAGAAAATAAAGCAGAGACCAGGAAGCCCACCTATGTCAAACTTCTCCTTTGAGTCAGTAACTGTACCCCGACACAGTGCTTTTTTGTAGAGATTGGATCAAGTTGCAAAATATGGATCTGGATTTTTAACACTCCAAATTTCAGGCAGTTTAGATTCAACATGGAGATGCTGTGAAATATGGACTAGATGGCATAATGCATTATTATTCATAACATTATTAAAATAATGTTAATAGTACATAAATTAGATCTACATTATCATTTAAATGACAGATTAAGGCAAATTCCCTATAGGAAAGAGTTTACAAGCTGAGGTCCTGATTCTTCAAATTTTAATAATGTGAGTTCAATAGCCCTTATTCATAGTAGTTCCACTGAAGCCAAAGAACTGAACTATATATGAGCACGTTTGCAGGATCAGGCCCTAGGTTAGTATCCATACTTATTGTTCATAGCTTTGAACTAAAGCTACAGTTTCAGTGTGTAGCATAATTTCAGTTTCAGTGTGTTTTAGAATGTTGGGAGAGTTTATATCCTTGTGCTGAGGGCACCACTCAGTCCCCATCCTCTGATCTTTCTCCTCTAATGTCCCCAGAAATTGCTTAGATTCTCTTTCTTTCAGTGTTTAGTCTACATTTTATTCCAGACCTTTCCACTAACACCAGTACAGTGCAACATCACAATTTTTAATCCCTACATCTTTTAGTCCCTCCTTAGCAGAGACCTAGGAGGAAACAAGATCTCCCTTGTCTCGGGAGCTCTATCAACGTGGGCTCAGCTAGCCCTATCCTCTTCCCCTTTATAACACTTCCTTCCTGGCTTTTATCAGGTTAGTCAGCTGAAGGCTAAATAGTTTGACCTCCCCAGCCTCTCCTTCTGAGTAGCTAATTGCTTAATTAGCCATCACTTGGGAAACTAATTAAGGCTACAGTGATCAGAGTGCTGATTCACCTTTCAGGCCTCAGCACTGTCACAATCCTCTTCTGAAATTTGCAGCTAATGCCTCTTTCTATAACAGGCTGAGCCAACACTCCAAAGCTGAACTCCCTCACCTCTCCTAAAGGTAACACCTGGATTTAAACTTTGAAACTTGAATTTATAGCTAATACTTAACCAATAGACCATAACAATTTTAAAGGAGACATTACAGCCACCTTTCAAAATTTTGCTTACTCAATAAGCCAGCATGAGTAATTTCTTTTGATGGGAGGGTATAATCCCCCCCCTCCTCCCGTTATCCTCATGGTATAGGCTGAGCGAGAATATTTTGCACCTTGACTGGTTAATTTTCTTGACAGTTTTGCAAGGTTGAGTTACAACCTAGTGGATAATCACAAACTCAAAATGTTACATATAAGAAAATAAAACTGTCCCATGATTGGCTTAAAAGAGTTAAGTAATGGGTCAGTAAGCTTCAAGTCAAATATACTGAGTTTTAGAACAATGTTAATACATTAGATTACAAATGCCTATGCAAATATGTACATTATCGCACCATAACTAGCTACTTAGCAGTCATCATGGAAATTTCAGCCACTGTGGAACTCCGCTAGAACTGGCCCAGTAGGTGGCAATATTATTTTATTATATGGTACAGTTTTGTCCATACTTTTTATTATTTCAAGTCTGCTGGCCATAACATTGCCAATATGGCATGTGCTGCCATCTCACGGCAAAGAAAGACTTGCCATTTTGAATGGATCTGGATACTGATGGACCAGAAAGGAAAAGAAAAGTAAGAGCTAACCTAATGCTTTGAAGTGCGGATCAGAATGCAAATTTTGCCAAGTGTTCAGATCTGGGGTTTTGGTTCAAGTCAATCTTGAAAATAAATAAATAAAAAGTGAACCTTTCTGGGATAATGTGTTAGATAGATTACACCTCCCTGAGTCTGGCTAATGGGTACATTCTGTACATATTTATTTCATATTTTAATTGCAGCTCACCTTTAAGGCTGCTGCTTCTTCTCACAATGGAGTAAGAAAAAGATGGAGTGTCAACCTTAACTCTGAATTTCCTATCTTGTGTTGATTCATGCCACAACCTCAGTACTATTTAAAAGCTGGAGTTTTCTGTATTAAATTCCCATCAAGCAGCCTCTGAAAGATCTTAAGGACTTTCACAATTGTACAGTGTATCATAATTTAAAATGAAACTACTGAAGGTAAACAGCCTATAAGCAGAAATGGTGACCACTCACAGAAATAACTCTGATGCCCTTAAAGATGTCTGCATTTCCAATTATATTATTTTCCAGAAAACAGGAGAGAGAGACATCTCAACAGTAACAGAAGAGGTATTATGTAGATTAAAAATGTATTATTGTTGCTAACTTGAGATAAAAATGGACCTGTTGTTTTTTTTTAATTCACTAATCATTTTACAGATCAAAGAAATTATTTTCTAAGTGCTCAAACTTTGAGCCTTTCAGCAAGGACAAACTTTGAACCCTATTTAATGATGCTGTGGAATACTTTCTTCTCTTGAACTATAGCTAAAAGACTTGTAAAAAATGTTATTTCAACACTGAAGCACTTTAAGTGACTGACTGAAACCACAATGTATAAAAAGTATAACTCAAGCTTGGCAGAACTGAACTAAATAAATAGTGATGATAAGCGACATATCTAACAATGTAGCCTCAGTGTCTTGTCATTAACACAATTATGTCAGTACAGTCAATCAGCACATTGCCTTGACTCTAAAGCAAGAGTCTGAATACATGCTTTTAAAGTTGGAGGGAGGAGAAAAGAGGAGAATCACCACATTAAATGAAGCAATGTGACTCCACAGTTATTCATGGGTTTTTAAGAAAACAAGGTTATACATTTACAAAATGCTTTGTTGCTGCAGTAATGCTAAAATAATTCTTTGTATTCAATACTATCCATAATAACCCTCCAATGATCCAAAACAAAAAGAGGACTCAAGACAAAACATTCCTTTCACAAATGAGAAACTGATTTAGTACCTGAAGTGATAATTAATGCCATTCAGTTTGGTTTCAAGTGAAGATGAATAGCACAAGATGAGAACATGCATTTACAAAATGAACTGCTCTCCAAAGGGTCTTAGCTATATGCTGGGAGGGTGGACAAACCCATGCAGTCAGCAGTGGCAGGTGATGGCATCTGCCAGAATTAGCTATTCCATACCAATTGAATATCCTCCATGACAACACCATTAAAGCATAGAAAGTCTGACCAGGAGCCAGAATAGGCAGCAGCAGATTTACTGAACCGATACTCCTTGGATGGTCCCTGTGCTATTTTTATCCAAAACAGAATAGTAGTAACAGTCTGTCAAAGAACGTTCTTAGGGTGAAATTCACCTCCATCAAACTGGAATGATTTCAACAGGAGATATGCCTGAGTAAGGATTTCAGGATATTTTTCATATACATTGTTGATGTAATGGTAAGGGCATAATGAAAGCCCCAAAGGCAGGGAAGTTCAGACTTAACGCTGTCTCTCAGTCCTTGCGTCCCATCATTGCAGCTGTCCTGAGAATTCACTGATGGATTCTGAAGCCTCAGGGACAACATACATTAGGCCCAGTCCTGTAAGGTGATGAATTCAGTAAGGGTATGTCTGCACAGGGGCTGGGAACGAATCGTGCAGCCAGGGCCGACAGCCTCGTGCTGGCAGGGCTCGGGTTAACACATTAAAAACAGCTGTGTAGACATTGCTTTGGTGTTCTGGCTTGGGCTGCAGCTAGGGCTCTGAAGACCTACGGAGGGAGTGGGCTTCAGAGCCCGAGCTCCAGCTGGAATGTCCAGGTTGCTATTTTTAGCCTGCTAGCCCAAGCCCCACAAATACACATTTGTCATCTTGGCATGCAAAACTTGCTCCCAGAAGCCGTGCAGACATACCCACTGACTCTTGTTACATAAACTCCGATTATATACAAAATGAACAGGTCTCTGCAAAATAACAACGTGCTGATATTCTAGATACCTTTGCTCTTTTGGGGGTGTATGAACTAACTGCAATATTCTGTGTAGCATGCTAATAAGAAACAAGATTTACCCCCTCTGGCCACTTTGACTAAATTGCTGTGAGCTGCCCCAACCTTCATGTAATTCCACTCTGATCCTCACTCAATTCTCCTGAAGCTGCTCTGAACCCAACTGTATTCCTCAGGCTGCTCTAAGCATACTTCAAGCCTTCCCATTTGGCTCCCATTCTTTCTCTGCTTCTCTAATACTTCCTCCTTCATACACCTGTGATCCAAATACCTCTCTCTGCAACCCTAATTTCCTGCTCCCCCTCATCCTCATGTCAGCTAGCACAATATTGATCTGAACTTCCTTATCCTCAGCCATTTTGCTTAGATCCCTTCTCTTTTCCCCACGCAGCTCTAATGCTCTCTCTTCCCCATCCATACCACTTTGATGTTCTCTACTTCCATTTGTACTGTTTTGATCCACTTTCAGATTCCCCAGAGCCCCAACAATCCTCCCTGAGCCTCCTTTTGCTGCTCTGATCCTTTTTCTGCTTCCCCTATGTGGCTCCAATTATCTTTCAACGTTTCTGTGTCCCTCAAATCCCCTGAATCTCAGCTATGTAACATACACTTTTCTTAGTATGTGTACTACCGAAATCAGTGGGAATTTGCAGCTTAAAAAATAACATGATACATCTGTCATAGAACATTAATGCAATTAAAAAAATTAATGTTACGTGCTTAATATGCTCTCTTAGTAACAATTTTTCAAACCTGTATATCCCATCTGTTTTCACTGGTTTTAGCTGACATTTTTAACTGATTGCCTTCACAATTTCAGTTTTAAATATAGGTACATTATTAGAGCATACAGGCAAGGAAGCACTAGAAACTGCACTATTATCATTCTCTTATGCAATTTTGATTAAAAAGTTACATCCCAGTTAGCAATTTGTATGCCAGGTTATGGCCTTATGCAAGTTCAAATGGCTTTTGTAATAATCCTTTGAAAAACAGGCCTCCTACTGGAGATAGTGCAGGGCCTTCAACTAGTGGCACTACGGGCACCACTATAATATTGTGTGTTGTTTTTGGAATCTCATGTCTAGATCGCATGCAATGTGCATTAACTATTTGTGCTATGAGACCAGGAGTTTATTTTAATGCTTATTCATTAGAGGAGGATTGGCAGCTGGAAACCTGTGGAGTGAAGTACCTCTCCCTTTGGCAATGGGATGTAATAATTGGCATACAAACAGAAGTCCATAATATTTAGTGACTTGTACGGGGATATCTGCCTTACAGAACAGAAACTCTTCTACATTTCTTAAGTTCCCACTTTTAGGAGGAAATTTATTTTAAAGGGACCATTCTCTCTATCCAATTAAATGCAGGACTAGATATTTTTCATAAATAAAAGTTAAGTTTTCATACTAACTGCTGGTTCAAGTACACGTTCAGTTAACTTTTCTCTCCATTTAAAACTATGCTGCATCAGCAAAAATTCAGTAAGGGACATTAAATATCAAATGTGCCAGTTTTGGAACTATTAAGTACTTCATTAGATTCTGTTTTGGAAACCGCATTTATGAGCATTTTTATACAAAAGGGCATGGCATACTTGGCACTGTTTAACTCTACAAAATAGCCCCCACCAAAAATCACATTTTAACATACTGTAGTGTACATCTTTTTTACAAACAAAATTTAAGATACGTTTTCCCCCCGCTTGTCTTAGAGAATGTCTGCATCCCTGTAAATGCTGTAACCTCAATCTCCTCTGTTTAATTGTCTAAAATAGTTCTTGGAGGTAAGACCAGAAATGTAAAAGGAAAAAAGCTCTTGGAAATTCAGAGACAGAACAAGTGAAATTTGTCCATGCATGAGTTCCAGGATTTCTGTTGTGTTATAATACTGGTTAAAAAAGAAACTTTATCTACATATGTGCGTGCATGCATACAAATACATGTACACACAGACGAATGACTGCTACACAGTTTCTTCCGTCTGTTTATATTAGCACATACACAGAGTTAGATTTTTCAGCTGTAATATATTTCTGTTACTATCTGTTAGAGAGAAAACCTCATACTTCAACAAAGGGAAAAAAAGGAGAGAAAAAATAAATTAAAACTGTGTTTAAAATGTATCATCTAGCCTAACCTTTACTCCATTAGGGAAAATATGCCTGCAAAAAAGATTAAACACAAATTTGCTTTGCTTTTAAACCTACTTAAGAAGCACCTATCCTATCTGTCCATATAAATTCCAATGGAAAACACGATGACATGCAATTACTAATCTCAATGTACACAGCTATGCCTCGGGGACTTGGTGGTTCATATTTTACTGTTCTGTAATCAAATACAAAACTAATGAGTAAAAATATGCTTCCTCCAATAAATTCCCAGCACCTGGACAAGTGTCTGACAGGGAAATGGAGGATGCTCACACAAAATTCATTCTGCAAAGCTATTAAAGTGTTATACTTGCCAACAAGTGTTCATTAAACAAGAATGAAGGATCTTTATGCCAGTTTCTTACCAAAGGCTTTTTAATATTTTAATGGAGAGTAAAGACTATTTATCTGAACTCTGATCAGTTAACGTTCAAATCTGTTATGAAGAAACAAGGAGTCCTTTATAATACCTTTCATAAAAATCCACTTTGCAATGCTTCAAATAAAGACTAAGGACTGTAAAAGATTATGCTGCATATAAACAAAATCAGTATCATTTTGAAATTATATGGTTATCCCTGGAACTCCTTACCACATTAGAATCATGTTGTATTTTTATTTAAGGAGTGGTTAACAACATCCATGATACAAATGAAAAATAGGATTAGAGGTGACTTTACTTGTACAAGAGCTTCTTCAGGCCACATATGGGGGGAAAAAATGTAATGGGTTTGATGAAAGAAGTGGGAGGCTAACAGAATGTACAAAGCCAAGCCAGATACCTGTTTGGGAAACAAAAGCATTACAAGAGGGGATAGGGAAGGCTGGATCGATCGTACCCAACAAGTAAGTCTATCTAGTAGAATCAAAGTTTAAAACCAAACCAAACCAACATTTAGTATATCTTACAACAAATAAGTAGATGATTGTGAAATAAAAGCTAGAAATGGCTGCTTAGTCAGGAAATATGGATCAGGATCAGGATCCAAAGCTACCCATCTTTTTTTGAAGGGCGGTGGCAGTTTGGATTCAGGGTTTTGGCTCAGCCCATCAGAGATTCAAGGGAGCAGCCATATAGTTTGAATCATTATTTGAACTTCCCCAAAGCTTGGGAGTGATTAAATCCAGGGTTGTAGTCTAGGCTTATCTCTAAATAAAGAGGTGATTGTTATAATTGTACATGCAGTGCACTTAGGCCCCAGTCCAGCAAAGCACTTCAGCAGCATGTGCTTAACTTTAAAATGTTTTGATGGTTCAGGGACTTAGTGCTTCATCCAAGCTCTATTAAAGTCAATGGAAAGACTCCCATTAACTTCAGTGGGAGGTGGATATAGTCATCACACAGCATCTCCCAATCCCTGTGTGCTTTACAGTTCAAACAGATTTAAAAGCAGCATCATATATATGTCTATTTAATTTTAATTAAACCAAAAAACTCTCTGAAGAGAAATAGGAAGCTGCTTATGAGAATATGGAGCGCAAATACTAGAGGCCAAACTCTTAAAAACAATTAAAACTACTAAAGTAACAATGTGCAAACATGTGCAAGTTCCCAACTGTGCATGCAGTTTTTGGGTTGTGTGCATGTATTTATGTGTGTCAGTATGTATGTGTGCTCATATTTTGAGGGCATAATTAAACATTTACAAAAATGGCATTAAAAGCTGTAGTTCTGAATGTCCCTGAATTCTGTTTAAGGTAAAAGGGGTGGGAAACAAAAATTAATAGACCTTGATTAGGTTTAGGGTTAGACGGCAACTAACAGTGATGCATATATCCATAAAGAAAGGTACTGTATTGTGGAAAAAGGTATTTTTAAGGAGCATGAAACTTAGGGTTTAACAGGGTGTAAAGCTGTCAGGAAAGAATTTGTGAGGTTGGGAGACAGTTTAATGCTTATTAATTAGAATAGAACTGGTAGCTACAAATCTGAGGAGTGAGGTATCTCTGCCAGTGGAATACATTAACTGGCATCCTTTACTCAAGGAAGAAGTGGCTACTCTGTCATCACCAAAGTTTGCTCTCTGTACATGTCTGAAGTTCAGTGCTTCCAAGAGGGAAATCCATGAATAGACTCAAGGCTATCTGACAAAGCTCAGACTTATGCCGGACCACACGTCAAGATGGGCCTGCTGGCATAGATTACTGGCAGATGGGAAAATATTAACATTAAGCATGAGGTCCTGCTGCCACTGGAGTTTTACCCTTGAGTTCAGTGGGAATAGGATAAAGCTCCTGAGATCAAATCTAATGTCTTATCTATTAGTTGCTGCCTTGGCTGTAAGTTTGTTTGATATTTAAATAATATTTTAATTGATTTTTTCTCAGTACAGACATATATGGAAAATCCAAGAGTAAGAAAGATCAGCAAAGTACAAACTCCTCAAAAAAAACCCCCACAAAAAATAAAGAAAAAACGAAAATGATTTTTCTCCTCCAGTTCCTATTTCCACTTCAACTGCTGCTAAGATGCGTATCTACTATTCCTTCATAAAGCAGATGAATTCTTGATCAAAACTAATTAAACTTAAGTTATATTAGCATTAATTTTGTATACTACATTCATAAAATGAGTCTTTGGACATTTCCAAATATCAGCTTTTTAATACTAGAATACTAGAATACTATCCACCAGCCCCCTCCCCTTTTCAATTTGTGGCCTCAGTTCAGAAAACTTAAAGCATGAGTAGTTCTAGCAGTTTCAGTGAAGCTACTCATGTACTTAAGCACAAACTTAGGTGCTTTGTTGAATTGGGCCCTGTGATCTCATACATTAACACATTAATCAATTCTGACTAGAAACTTTTAATTGGACCACCTTGTAAAGCGCCATGTACAACTATGGAACGATATAAGTAATATATAATAATGATCAAATGTGTGAAGGATTCTCTTTGTCATATCTTCTACAGATATGGGCATCCAGGAAACCCATATTTCAACCGATGAGAGAAAGTCCAATATGTTATCTGCATGACTCTATACTGTATTGACTTCAGTTATGCCTCTGCTACTGTTATGCTACTGAGGTCTAAGATCCTGCATGTTGCTAAAATTCCCATTTACTTCAGTCTCCCATCTTGCCCTTGCTGGACTGACAGGGTGACTTCGATAAGAGTATTCTGCAGTAAAGAGAAAGCCTTAGAGAATGGGACAAAGTTGAGACCTATTGCATTAGTTGTACTGTTTGGGATGACTGGCACATTTCCAAAATTGACTCAGGCAGATCTTAATCATTAAGTACAGCAAATCTATTGAGTAATCCTTCATATGCCACTATTACATATTCCTGATAAAATAACACTCAGTTCCCTCCTTGTCCCATTGCCTTTTCCAACGGAGTGATCTTCTCTCAATTTTAAGTGGTACATTATACAAAAACAAAGGAGATTCACCAGATACTTGTATTAATTGTGCCCTCATTTTACTGTTAAAAGTAATGTTTTATACCAGTCAGACCGCCATTATGAGGAACCACAAAGTGCACTACTAATATTCATTACTTCAGCCCTATAGGCACCCCAACAGGTAGGTAAGTATTACTATCTGCATTTTACAAACGGGTAACTGATGTACAGAGAAGGTATATAATTTTGGGTAAGTCACTGAGGCCTTGTCTATACTACCGCAGTGAGCCGACCTAAGTTACGCTACTCCAGTTACGTGAATAACTTAACTGAAGTCGATGTAGCTTATGTCGACTTACCGCAGTGTCTACACCGCACTGTGTCAATGGGAGACGCTCTACCACTGACTTCCCTTACTCTTCTCGGGTAGCTGAAGTCTTTCGAGTTTCAGGTCCTGTACTAGCCTGTGATCACTCCCTCGAAATCAGGTGATGGAATATTTCTAATGTATGGAAAGACCAGACTGAAGATTCATATTAATGTGTTACATATTCGGGTCAATAATTTGTTCTGAGTCACCACATGCATACATGGTCTAATTTTAACATTGAGAGGATACTACAGTAGTTCCCTAAAAACAAATTTTTAAAGACAGGGTAGTCCGTTCCTCCAAACACTCATCCTTAAACTATGGGACTCTTTCAGCAGCTTCACATCTGAATGGTAGGGGGGCAGGAGGCTCTCTCTTATCTACAAACATACTGCTTTATGTATGAAAATGCCAACATGCTTGTTGGCCCATGGTAGCCTATGAATAAATAGAAGGTGACACTGAAGGCTGGGAACAAGTGAGATATGCATAATAAAAAGTAAGGAAGCAAAATGACTAACAACCAGCAAATCCTACTGTAGCATTCGCTAGGAAAGAAGACCAAACTCCATTTTTCACACATAGATTTGCAGATTGAAACTGAATAGAAATAGTCTACAAAACACTTCCTCCCCGCCCCCCCAATAAGCCCAACAGATTGTTTTAATACTAAAACCTGAAACAAAGATGAGCCTTGTCCCTGTACATTAAAATGTCTTACCTTATAAGGAAGCTTTTGACACCACTAGATTAAACTCACAAAAGCTAATGAAGATTCCTCCTTAATACACATTTCTTTTTTCCAGTTTGGACTTGAAGTGACAACATTACAGAAATACCCTGAAGGTTTTTATTTAAATAGCATCCTATAAAACAATGTCCTCTTGTCAGTCACCACTAATTCAGCAGAAGTCAAGCTATAAATCTGTCCAAAGGCCAGCAAAGTGCTTAACTTGGCACATCCCTAATAAAATTAGGAATGTAAGTTTATTACATGAACTTTAAGCAGGTTTGACCAAGATATTGAGATTTTTGCTTATGGCAACCGTGGCTAATGTGGATTGGTATTTTCATTATAATGCACCCCACAGCATTTCCGAGCAATGTCTCAGGTTTCCAAATTGGACAATAATTTTCTACATTATCTGACATATCACTAGGTGTTATGGCTGAAACTCCATCACTAAAGCTTCACACACTTTAACATACTTAAAGATAGTAAAGACTTTTCAATAATGCTAATTCTGCTGAATAAATGAGGGCAAATTAATTAATACTTCTATTAATGTAACCTGATTTCACTTTGTTCAAGTACAGAAGCACTTACAGGCTTTTAACCCAAGCTCAGATATATTGTTTCAGCTGAAGGCAATTTTGAGAAGTGATTTATACTGTAATAAGCTGAAAACGCTTGTTAAGAAAAACAGTAAGATTTGGGTTCTAGAATCTATATTTTGTTGTTTTTAATACAATATACTTTTTTTATTGCCCAGACACAGAACATCTCGTTAGAACATTTTATAAAATGCTAGCATGTTGTAGCTCCTTTCTCCCACCTCCCTCCCCTTTTTATGTTAAAGAAACATTCTTCCTTCAGTGGTGAAATAATATATTTCTGCCACCAGAAGAGAATGTGCTTGTGGTCTTACCTGGCCAAGGGAGTTCATGCTATCATTAGTTTCTGCAGCAGCAAAGGCTTCTGGTTATTAGTGGCTGCCACAACATGAAGGCGCCACTCCGCATATTACATTATACCCACTACAAGCATAAAGACACCATTTAACATACTGCAATCTCAAACCTGTGAATGTGTAGAGTCACTAAAGTTCACTTCATGAAAAATACAACATACTGTGCAAAAGAAGTATGATTGATGCCCACTGAGCAGACTGTTTATCAGACAAACACATTTTGCAAACTTTGATATAAATTGTTAGTTTTCTTATCTCACTGACAATTGTAAAACCAGTACCTTTGCAGAAACTTCCCAAAAACTCTTTAATGACCTCTAAACAACATTATCTTATCATCATCTAACTCTCTACTATAATAAATCATTTACAAATACGCTAAAAGAAAAACTGATATTAGAAATATGGATTTATTTTCCATAACTATAGACTTCAAGATGTGGGGAGCCTTCCAGAGGAATTGTGTGATGCTAATAAAGCACTCAAGACCCTCAGCGCTTGTGGGCATATTGTGAGAAAAGACTTTCTACTGAGATTTGTTCTTCCTTAATAGAGAATTAAGGAATGAATTTCGGTAATTAGGTCCTTGTGAATTGGGAAATTGTGCATCTACTTGTTGGAATTCCCTTCAAGACCTTTCCCGCTTGGTTTATTCAGAACACCTCATCCAGTTCTCTGGAATCCAAAAACTTGGTTCGAATCTGGACTCATCACTGAGGTTTTTTTTACTGACATTTTAAAAAGTTACACCTGAGGTGATCAGACTCAGGTATAAAGGGGTAGATGAGGGTGTACCACGACAAAGTACATAATTATAAAATTAAATTATATGTTTTAAAACAGACTAACATGTGCATTACATTTCACATTGCATCACATACTTTATGATTGATTTACTAATTTTGTGAAACAATCCCTGTATAGATCCTGAGTTTTCTATGAGCTACAAAGTCTGCTAGTAAGCAAAGCGCAGCTGCAAATTTATCACACATTACTCTTTTTCTTACTATTTATTTATTTACTAGCTACATATTATTTACAAGCCCACTTGTAAATTCATGCCTTGTCTATTGCTAACCTCTGTTTCCTTAGTTCTGTTTTCTTTCATTGTTCATGCAAAGCCTACAGTACTTTAAACACACACTACTCATGTCTGCATGTGCTAATCCCCATTAGGTACACGCACCAGACTACATAGGTATGGCTTTGTAAGTTCAAAGTCAGGACTGGATAAACACATACTACAGTTTGCACACAAAGAAGGCACGCATTTTGTATACACACAGATGCACATGGAACTGATTACTGGAAATCAGACTATGACACAATATGCTGGATACTTAATGACCTAATCTGAGTTTAGCTAATACCTCAAAACGTGTTTTGTGAACCTTTTCTCAAATAAAATCCTTAATTTGTATCAACTGTGTTTTCACTGCTTTTTGTTTGTTTTCCACAAATATTCTAGAAAACATGTTCAAAACATGAGGGTTCACCAAACCAGCAAATTTTAAGTGATTAGGAAATCTTGAGAGACCATGCATTTCTAACTCAAAAGTAAATTATTCACACTGGAATCTGATTTGAAGAGTTATGCTTGTCAAGTCAGGGAACAGAAACAATACCATGTGACTTAACTGCCTAATCAAAACCTATCAGCTTTTCTCAAAATCAAATATTTTCAAGGATCTGTCTGAGACCAAGAATTGCTCACTGAAATTATTCTCATAATAATTTCAAATAATGACTACATTCATGAAAATTGCCAGGTGTAGGACAAGCTGAAAAGAGAATCAGATGTAAAATTTGTCAAATTAATTATCTGCTGTGAACTATTCATGAAACTCTGGACATAATACTCTCAGCATTATGATGTAACGTGCTAAGGTAGCTTCTGATTTTGAACTTGTAAAATTTCATTTAAACAATTACCAGAATTTGTAAGTGTCATGAATTCATCACAGGTTTGTTAGCAGTGTTTGAACTCAGGCTCTTAAAACACAGACCTCTATCACTTGAACTAAAGGAATAACTCTATTAGATGGCAGCAGTTGAATGCTGTTATGCTCTACATGGACCTAGACACTTACTTAGAAGGGAATATGACACACAATTAACAAGCATGTTATAGCGGCATAATCAGGTAAATTGCAGGTGTAAATGAAAGTTTGTGCATGCACATAGAGAGGCCAAATTGAGGCTGATTTGAAAATGTGGTTGACTATACTTCATGATCATATGTTTTAAAATTATTTTTAAGAGTTGGGTGAACCTACTGTGTTAGAGGAATTCTGGAGCCGTATTCTGTGCACCTAGACACCAAGTAACAAAGTTATCATAAAGCTGTCATTTCACTGAGTCTCTTCTGAGCAGGCTGTGAATGTGCTGTTTTCTAGAGGAAATGAGCAAGACAATTCAGAAAAATTAAGGGCTTGCAATTTTGCTCATTTCTAGGATTCAACCTTTTTTTGCATGTTTGAAAAGGATGAAGCTAAGGGGTTTATATCACTTATTTTTGTTTTCCTTTGCACTTTCATGTTCTAGCTGTGACTGTATGTGTAAGTGCTGAAAGGCTCGGAGAAAGGTTATCCTTGCAATATTTCTAACCATACCGGACACAAGAAATTACAAAGACCTCACAGAAAGTCACCCCTCCCATTAGACTTCCAGCTCACTTTGCACACTCAGAAATTATAGATCATTGAGAAAAAATTAGGTTAAACATCCACATTTATGAGTATGTTTCTAAATGATACCAGAATTTAAAAGTAGTTGAAATTGATCTCTAGGCCTGTCAGCTCTTTTATTAGCCTGCCTCTCATTTTCAGGAGGGTCATGTTGGATTAATACACACATGTAAACAGTAAGCAAGTTTGAATCCAGATTGAACTTCATATTTCTTTCTTACCTGACCCAAAAACCCAGATCTGGACACCCACAGACTTTGTTATGGTTGGATCTGAATTCAGATTCAAACTTCGTGACGCTTGGGCCAATCTTTAACTTGTAGGGCCATTTTTAAAGCATCTCCCTTTTTTGATGAAAGATTTTTTTTACAATGTGTTAGAATGAGTCACTGAAAACCCCAGATGGTCTTGTGAAATGTTTCATTAGACCAACAGACCAGCCTATTAACATATTTTTGCCAAATGTGCAGTGGTTGTGTGATGTAGACAAGGACTAGGTTGACATCACCTACTAACTAATTTTTCCTTGTGACCGTTACCCAATTTACATCCAGCTCTTCAAAGGTGAAAGGCAGGAGAATTAACCCTATGCTCCATCTAGTACCCCAAATCTTAAGTAAAAATATGGAAGTTATGTAATCAAAACAAATCTTGCTTTAAAGCTGAAAAACCCTCACTGATCAATATACTTCAATTTAATATGAATAATCATATGCAGGTCTAGAGTCCTTATATTTTACAGCTCTGCTTAATTCCACATCTTCCTATGGCAGACAGCACAGATATAAAACATTTCATCACAGTGTTTAGTTGGAGGTTTTGAAACTGCTTCTGTAATAGAACATCCTATTCAAATTCCCAGCCATATTACTTACAATACTCTTCTGGATGTTAGGGTCATCCAACTGCGCTGACATGACTAATTGAGACTGAACTGAGAACTGTACAATGTAAAACAGTACTGTGGAGGGGAGGGAGGGAGAGAAAATGGAGATGCACTTTTTAAGGTCACATTTTAGGGAACAAATATTGCAGATAAAACAGAAGAAAAATTACAAAGTATTTGTCAAGCTGCACTTAAAACTACAATAGTTCCCAACTCTTTGCTTTAGAAGACAAATGTTAATTTTTTCTTTTAGTATTTACCATCTGAATTATCATCCTTAAAGCATCACCGTGTTAAATACACACACGGGAGGGGAGGGGGAATGCTACAGTGTGTCATTAACCACCTTGGTTATCAAAACTTCATGAGCTCTGAAATGGATACAATCCCAATATTGCAGCTCAGCTCATAAAAAATGGAAAGTGATATTTTATTTGTGACCTACATCATTCCCATCTAAGAATTATGAAATTAGGGCATTCTTCCACTTTTCACCTCTATTACCAATTCATTCATTGTTTTAGACATTGCCTATTCACCCAGTTGTTCAGGGTGTCCTAGTCTGCATGTAAGGGAAACCTCTGGATTCTGCAGGTCTTCCTCTATTGTAAGATAGCAGTTACAAAAACTACTGTATTGTCTGTGACTCTTACATGTGAAGGGTATCATTGCAGAGCGAGTCTCTCTCTACACAATGAGTTTGACAATGGTTAGCAAACGTCATTATGGCCTAAGTTAAAACACAGTTTGTTTGGCTTGTCAAGAACACAGAGAGTCGAGCCACGTAATAACCATGTTAAAAGGAATCCTGCATTGTGCATTCCTTAATTCAGTTTCAATTATTTGTTTTAATTTGGAATATAAAGCACTCATGCACAAGTTCTGAATTATTTGGTTATAAAACCACAATACAGTCCAATCAGCTCACTCCTCCTACCAAACTACAGCACACACAAACACCACCCCCACATACACTGACAATAGTTCAACCTACCTACCTCTGCAAAGACCAGATGCAGAAAGTGTGGCCTGCAGCCTGATGTGAAAGTCAAGTAAACACAGTTTTTTGGTCCTAACATAAATTGGAATATTGAGTTCTGGCAGTTTGGATGGGATTTTAAAAGATGGTTACATCTTGTTTCTGTTTGTAGGATTGTAATAACTAGCTCATGTTAGCTGAAGGCGAGTCATCAGGACCCACCCCAAGTTGCAACCAAGTTAGGGGAGCAGAGAATGTAGAGCAATTCTGCAACTAGCTCAGTTGCAAGTGGTGAGCGAAGTACATCACTGTCAAGGAGGGAGTTAGACAACCAATAAAGCCAACAAGGCTGATTACTGATCTCCAAAGGGACCAACAGTGTCAGGATCCAAATGTGATTTGTCATTGCTGTGTACAACAGCAGGGTTGGAGTGTTCCAGGTTTTACAGGTTTTAACCAAGTTAATGGTGGTCACACTAGAAATAAAATAAGTAAAAAGCAGGAGGCTAAAAAGGTGAAATCTGACTCCAGCCAGCTTATATTCTACCAGGAAGTACTTAGACGTTTTCAGTAATTCTCACATAACAGATGAAGAAGTCCTACAGTTCTCCTGGCGATAGTCACCATATCATCTATACCCATGTGGTCTCAGTTGATTGTATAATTTAAATAAAGCTGGTACATTGTCAGCAATCAGGTGTACATGACTCTGCGTGTAAACTGAAAAAAGAGAGAGAGAGATGTTTTCTCCATTTATTTGATTAAAATCTTCTGGCTGCGACTCTCATCTCCCATACAGCTTAAATTAAAACGGTTTCTAACCGTAGAAGTCTATTTGTAGGGAAGTGCTCCTCCTTCATGCACACCATCCAGTTAACTAACCACATAGCCCATCTCCTGGGTTAATTGGACTGCATTTCACAGACTCGCAGGAGAAAGAATACCTATCTCATACACACACATAGATATTTGATTTTGATATCTTTTAAAATAGCTCCAAGTGTTCCTTTGATTAAAAGACAAGAATCAAGTCATTCAAAGTGTTGAGGAAATCTTTTTGGAAGGGTTTGCTAGTGTGATTTCCCGTAAGTAAAATACTGAAACAACATATAAGCCCTTCCCCCTGTCCAAGGGTGCTATTCTCTATCTATTGGGAAGAAAAGCTCCCCTCTCCTCCTGTTGGGATTAGAGTAGGACTGGATTTTTGGGTCTTACTGTGGGCATCATGCTAGTTGCTTTTTTGGGGGATAGGAAGGATTTTTTCCCTCACTGCCAGACTGGCTTGGGCAATGTGGGATTTTTTTACCTTCCTCTCAGCAGCTCCTGGACCTGCTGGGTAGGTTTGGTCATGAAATTCATTTCATCACAACTTGGCATGTGCCCAGTGCAACTACGCATTCAACAGGGAATCTGGTTCCCTTATAAACCAGAACAGGAAGGCAATTAGGAGACGGTATACCCTAAAGAGGGTGGGGAATGGGGTTGGGGCTCCTAATGTCTGGTACAAATGACGTTTATTATGACACACTCTACCTACACACAGCCCAGTTAATTCTGAGCTCCCTATACCACTGACTGCAACAGGAGCTGAAAGTTCTCAAAACCTGTGCAAACCATAAACCCTTCTGTTCCCCAAAACCGAGGCAACCAAAATCAATATCCACTTGAAATTTAGGCTGTAATATTTCTTAAACTTCCTTGTTTGAAATCCAAATGACGAGATGATCTGTACTGTGTTCCTCCTTATCAATACAGAGGCACAATAGCTCTAGTTATTCATAAAATAGCTCTTAGAAAGGTTTCTGGGCTTTCATCGGTCCCCTGCAACTTTTGGGAAAAGCTCACCTATTTGTGTATTATTTCCATTTTTTTGAATGAAATGGTGATTCAGCTTTTTAAAAGTGATATTGTAGTTATTCTTTCCTCAGGAAAGACAAGTGATCCATGCATGATTTCAGCTTCACTTCTCTTTGCATAAAAAGAATGAGAAGACCTGTACTTTATTGTTCTCCGTGTTAAATTTCATTGTGGCCTGAAGTCTGCCAAAAACTTCCTTCCAATCAGGCTTATAACTATGGGTTTATCAAACTGTTACTCCATCTACCTGTCTTTGCTTGCCTGCAGAACTCTCTTTAGAACCTTCCCATGGCCCCTCCCCACCCCCTCCTGCTTAGCTTCTTACAGTTTTGAAGACAACACATGCACTCAGCCCATTAACCTGAGTAAAACCTTGCCCTAAGCATGTAAAGGAATGAATGTGACCTAAGTATTTAGCTGGTTTCTTTTTGAAAACATAGCAGCTTCTTTGACATTATCAACATAAAGCAGAAGGTTGAATAAGAGATTTACAAGCATTTTAATAACAATGGCAAATAAAGACTCACTTTGGGTGGATTATCTACTCAGCAAGTTAGCTAGCAGAGAATGCATCATTGCCTCCAACACACATGTTACAATGTCTCTTGATGAGATTATTTTTAAAGGTATAGGTGCCCACCTGTTTCAATATCTTGAAGGTACTGTACTTGTAACCTGCCTAGACACAAAATATGCATAAGTATCTGGGGCAAAGGCACTAGACACAATATTGTGACCACATCCCTAAGGATTACATTGGTTTATTTGTTCATATGGTCTACATTTGTGATTCATGTTGCCTGTTCACTTTATAATAGAATGGGAGACTCCCATGTTCACAGACATGAACTAATACAGAGATCTAAATTAACTTAAAAAAACAAAAAACAAAAAACCCTCGGAACCGGTTGGTTCCTCCTTGTTTAGGGGAGCCAATTCCCTAGAAATGGGTGGGAAGGAAGAAACAACATCATCCCACCGCCCCCTAAGTAAAATAGGCCTGGGAAGCAGTACTAGTGCATCTGGAGAAGCAGTCTCCTGAGGCAAATTCTCTGCCAGCTCTGCACAGCTCTCAACCCTGAGTTGTGTGCCAGTCCCATGCAATCTAGCCTCACAGGAGCACTTGTGCCCGTCTTTGTTATATTCAGTTAACTTAACTTTAACGTCAGTGTATGTGGCATGACAGAACTTACATGAAATGAATATTTGGCCAGTTGATTGAAACAAAAACAAAAACAAAGAAAAAAATGCTTCCGCTGTATAGTATTAAATTTTTAAGAAAAAAAAAAGTTAAAGAAATACAGATTCTTTCCTTGAGTTTCCCCCTTTCCTACCAAAGAGTGAAGTTTCTCACTGAGAATCCATGTCATCATTCAGCTGTTTCTTCTGGCAAAGCCAGAGTCCAGAACAAAATCTTAGTGAAAAAGAAACCAATAAATTAGAACTCTTTGTGAGCAATTTGCCGTTAGTTCTATTCTCTCTGCCTATTAAGATTCTTTATTTGCTTCACCAAGAGATTTCTGCTGACAAGTCTATCCATTTACTACTAGCCTAGATAAAATGCTAATAAACAAAATGTCAAAAAATGTATTCATACAACTTTCCCCCTTTTCATCAGGTCTGTTATTAAAGGGACCACAGAACTGAAGGTTAACAGCTGGTGAGTAAGGATGTTTTCTTTCCTACAGACTGGCCCCATATTAGCTTGAAAACATTGTAGGAAAGAAGTATTTACAGCTCCCATGTTTCTCTCTTCATCTATGCAGGCACATATGGGAGAAAAACTGCAGAAATGCCCTTACTGAAAACTACTATTGAATGATAAATTTTGTATAAGATTTTTAAAGCATCCTGTAGAATTCTATAGTTATTAGGAATGTAATGCTTTGCTAAATTCTAGAAAAAAAACTATCATTCTTTATCAAAGTCTATAGGTGTTCAGAGAAAACTCTATTGGACCCTATTTAATTCCCAGAGAACCATGTTCATTTCACACCCTCATCCATCACTAATTCTACAGGACTTTCCTATAAGATCGGTGTGAAGGGGCCATGAAGAAAAGCGTGGCTACTGTTTGAAGGGGTAACCTCACCACATAGCCACCTTCCTGTGAATTCTGTGTGAGTGAAATTCTGTGAAAAAGAGAGTGCCGACTTGATCCCTGGGGTAGAATCAGGGATCAGCCACTCTATGCCGCATGTTCCCCAAACCAATGGAATTGCTGCAAGAAAAAAGCTGCATTAGTTAGTAATTCCACATAAGAGAAGTCCTAGAATGATGACAGCAGAGATGGGACTAATGGCAGTTAAATAAGAGATGCTGTCATTGGTTGGACATGAAATGCCTATGAGGAGTGCTAAAGCACTCTATATGGGACTCCTGTATGTTCTCCTGTTGAGTTTGATGCAATATACATTTTGGAGCCCATCATCACCTTCCCTTATTACAGCCCTATTGGCATGTCTCTTTAAATGAGCATGCAGCAGAGCTACAAAACTTAAAAACCTGTGGCAAGGTGCAGGTAAGTTTTCCCTTCCTGTTCCTTTAAAATGGATGAGGAACATATAGTCCTTAGTGGTACCAGAAAGTTTTGTGTAACTAACAGGAAACCCTTTGTCCAGCAAAAGCTACCAGCTGTCCTGATCTGATTTGCTAAATGTATCCAGAATGCAAGGATGGAAAATGCAGCTTCTCTCAATTTCATACATGAATGTTGAGCTCTGAGGTTGGGAGGGTCGGGGAGGGAGAAGGGAACTGCTTTATTTATTTATGTATTTGACGTATGTGTTGTGAGCACCTCAGGTGAGGGGAAGCAAAAACGCAATCCTGAGCATTTCCATCCTGCTTGAACTCTAATAGAGACACCTACAATACAAAACAAAGGGACCCTCAGGGCACTTTTATACATTTATTATAAGGCAAAGATTAAAACAATTTTATGGAAATTAAAGATAATATGGAACATTTGTCTCACTCTCAGTCAAACAGTAACATGGTGCAATTCAACAAATAGTTTCACAGCTCAAGGCACACTGTATGGAAAATGATAAAACAGCTTGGGTTGAGGACAGCCTGATTGGCTGGGCACTGCTAGGTGTGTATATTTCACAAAGAGTTGTATGAAAGGGGTCAGTGCAGTGAAAACTATCATTCTAGGAGAAAAAAAAATTCTCACGAGTTTTCACAGTAAGGTTGAGGGAGAACAACTTAGACACCACCCGTAGATCCACATGCTCATTGTAAGACCAAATGGGAAAATACTAAAGCTCTTTTCGTTGCACCTCCCTGCCCCCCCAGTTTAACTCATGACAAAGTGCCATTGTAGTCTTAAACCCTGTAGTGGTTTGTTTTTCTTTTATTCGTTCTAGCTGCTGGCCCCTTCCCCCATGCAGTAGCTGCTCTCCACAGGCCTTCGTATTTTTAAGAAAGGTATGTTTAATTATAAAACTAGATTAGTGCTAAGCCATGCCTCCAATATAAAATATTATTATTAATAATAATAATTAATAAAAAAGATATATATGTCCTCTTCTACATCCAAGGAGTAAAAGAGAACACTGTCCTCCTCATACCCATGGAGTAAAATACCGTTCTAAGTGGTGATTGGGTTAGAAGCTTCTCTTTTGAAACACAATAATCTGTTCTGGTACCACCAAGCTCTGGTTTTTGGTTTTTTATCTGATATTGATAAAGACAGACTGGAGCTAAAAGTAACTTTCATTTCTCACTAGCCTGAAATACCTTTCAGTTTAAATTTTAAAGAATGCATAATAAGGTAAAACATGAAAATTAAAGACATCCAACTCTTGGGAGAAACCCACTTGATAACTTCAGCTAGCTGAAGTTGAAGAGAGGAGAGAGGAAGTAAAGTACCGAAGGCTTTACAGTGGTACTGAAAACAGGAGTGCACCAAGAAAAAATAATCAACAAAAATAGTAGAAAAATAACAAATTCATATGGAGGGAAAGTTCATCTTTTTTATTACTTGCTTTTTCCCTTCCCCTGGGAACTATTTTTCACATTGTCTGGATAGATTTAGAAAATACTGATAAAATAATTTTTAGGAAAGTATCAATTAAAACATTCTATTTTACAGTCATAACAGTATATGAAGTCTGTGGGTGATTGAGTAATATTTTTTGAGGTGCACTAAAATACAAGGCTTTCATTATTACCTAATGACAATGATCGTAAAGTGTCTTATTGTTTAATTACAGTTTTTGGAATGTTTAGGCAATAAAGCAGTCATTGTGAATTATAAATCACATTTTAATGTTTGGCCAAACAATACAGCAGTTTATTGTCACTCAGAATTAGACTGTGATATCTTTATTCATGCTGACGAGTATCTTATGTCATAAGTAGTTCCCTTGATGTCAGTGGGAATACTTGCAGGTAAGGTACTATTGTCCAAATAGAACAGCATCGCAATCTGGCCCATAATGAGGTTAACTGAGACCTGTCTTGTTAAAGGGATCAAAAAGAAAGTCCTTTCCCCATCCTTTTAAAAATGTTTTGAATATAAGAATTCATCAGGATTTAGGGATTAGGTAACCACTGTCTACACAAAAAAAATCTGCAAAAATTTTCATTAGTTCTTTTATTAGTTGGCAGCAAATACGCTAGCTGTGAACTTTTATGAAGCTATAAATATAAAGGACCTTCTGATACTGGTATGATGATAATTCTAAATTTCCTCTTTGCAGCTGCAGTTGATCCCCTGTATTTGGTAAAATCTCTCTTTTTGTGACTTAACAGAGAAAGTTGGCTCAACTACCGTATTGCCTTTGAGTGCTTTGCAGGGAAGTTCATGAATTAAACCCACATGGCAACACAACCCCCCTCCCCACCTTTCCCTTAAGGTGGCTATAAAATGTCAGTAGAAACCAAAGCTGTTTATTTTACTTAACATTGGATTCTGTAAGTAAATGAGTTTCTAGTGGGGCTTAGTGAAAAGTACATCTTTGCAACTAGCTCCTTGACATTACTAAACTTTTATTAAAGTTGCCATAAATATTAAGTTAAAGCTTAGAAAGTGTAAATTTCATCCTGGAATGACAAGAATAAGAATATGCAGGTAAACCAACTAACTAGCTGGTAAACAGATTAATTGGAAAGCTTAAATGTTTGGAATTGATCATGAAAAAAATATTCTGATACTTTACGAAACCCTCTCATTTCCCACTGGACTTATCCTTTCGGCTTTAAAATGTAAGAGAGAATTTTTGTCCACTTTTTACTGTATATTCCAAATTTCCTGTAGTGTATTCTAAATTACTCTTCTAGATCTGTGCCACTCTAGTTTTGCCTAAACACTGCCTGTCAATACATTCCATTTTCATTGCTGGATAAATACAAAGAAGGCCTATTTTTTCCTCTGGGTGGGTGACTGGGGAACGAGGCACAATTTGAGATATTTACGGAATCTTATTACCGTAGCATCTAAGACCCAAATATTGTAGCAGAAAAAAAAATGTCCAGAATACATGTTGTTTTCACAAGGAGTCCAGAAACTCTGCAACAGCAAACTTGTATGCTTGAGCCTGCGCATACTATACCATATGGCCGACCTTCTGACTTGAGCTATTAGTTTGGTTTAATTTTATTTTTTTAATATTACAAGGAGATCATACCCAAAAAGAGGGGGAGAAAGACTGCAGTTCTAAAGGGTAAGGCAGGGCTAAAGGTTATTTGTTTACCTCTACCTTCCCAGAGAGAAGTCCAGTACTGCCAGGTGCTGAGTCCTCAACTCTCAACAAAATCAATGGGAGATGAAGTTGCTCAGTACCAGTGTAGGAGGTCCTCTGCTCTTCACAGGATCGGGGCCAGAGAGAATAATATGACCAGGCTCCCCCGATGCCTGTGCCAGACCTCTTCGTGTGATCAGCTGCATTTGAATGTTACATCTGACCCAGAATAAACAGTCACTCCAAACCAGCTAGCCCAATGGAAGCTATTGGGCAAAAATGTGAAGCTATAATTAAAAATCCAATCATTTATCTGTAAATACAAGAAGCTGGATGCAATATCAAGATGCAGGGCACATTGATCCTGCTTGAAATGATGAAACAGGGTCAGGGTAAGCTATGCAGAGTACACTAAAAGCTGTGTTATCTGGCACTTTACCAGCTGGAAAGCTATATAAACTGGCATTTCTGATCTTCATTGAAAGTCTGGTTTATAGTCTGGCTGGCACGGGGCCAGCAGGCTCCCTACCTGGCTCCGTATGGCTCCCCGCAAGCAGCGACATGTCTCTGCTGCTCCTAGGCAGAGGAACGGCCACGAGGGTTCCGGGCGCTGCCCCAACCCCGCCCTGAGAGCTGGCTCTGCATCTCCCATTGGCCGCGAACTGCGGCCAATGGGAGCTGCAGGGGCGGTGCCTGTGGACAGAGACAGCACACAGAACTGCCTAGCCACGCCTCCACCTAGGAGCAGCAGGGACATGTCTCTGCTACTCCTAGGTGGAGGAACAGCCACGGGGGTTCCGGGTGCTGCCCCAACCCCACCCTGACCGCTGACTCTGCAGCTCCCATTGGCTGGGAACTGCGGCCAATTGGAGCTGCGGGGGCAGTGCCTGCAGACAGAGACAGCACGCAGAACTGCCTAGCCATGCCTCCACCTAGGAGCAGCAGGGACATGTCGCTGCTTGCGGGGAGTTGCCCGAGGTGGGCACTGCCTAGATCTGGCACCCCGAAACTCCTCCCATGGCCCAATCCCTTGCCACGAGCCCCCTCCTACACCCAAACTCCCTCCCAGAGCTTGTGCTCCGCACCCCCTCCCACAGCCCCAGCCCTGAGTCCCCTCCCGCACCCAACTCTTAGTTAATCAGAATATTTGACTAACCGCCACTCCCCATTCCACCAACATGCCGGATAACAAAACTTTTACTGTGCTCACTTATTAGACTGATCTAATGGTGAGCACGACCCATCAGCTGGCCAGTCTATCTTTGCAGCATTATTCTACAGCGGTCTGCAGAGTGAAATATTTTGTGGCGCAAGGAGTAGGCGACTGGATATTGTGACGAGGACTGATAAGAGAACCCCTCTCATTGCCTATCAAGTGGTCCACAAAATAAAAAGTTGGAGAACCATTATTTCTGTCATTTTAATAAATCAAGAAATGCATAACACCACAATACAGGAGGCTTCCCAAAATTTCGTGGGAAATAATTCAGTTATAAGATGCCTAAAAGCATATTATTAGCGAACAGAGATTTACTAGATGGCCCCAATAGGTCTGCTTTAATTAAAAATAATGTCACACTTACAGAAAGTAATCCAGGTGCACAGATGCCACCATTAGTCTTTTTTGTGGTGTTAGCCCTACAAGATTCAAGAAGTGCTTATAACTTAGAAACCCAATTAAGGCATTAGAAGTAAACACCATTAAAAAAAACAACAAAAATCAGCTTTAAGAATAAACTTAGCCATTTTAAATGTAATACTGCACTAGCAAGCAATACTACATTGAATAATTCAGCATACTGTAACATAAGACGAGATGAGAGGAATGGGAAAGTGCAATTACTATTTTCATTATTATTTTGGCATCTTATTGGCAGTCAGAATTGCACAAAAGTAGTAATGTGTAAGAGCAAAATGACTTCTTGGCTTGATTTCTTCATCCCTACATACTTCAGAGTTTTATTTATGGCTAAATTGAAGCTGGATGTCAAATCTGGGTCCCTCAGAACAAAATCTTAATAATTAACTGGCAAAACTGAACATGATCGTTTCTGACACACCTACACTGGTAATTATTGCTTTGAGGCCATTTACTAATGAAATTAATGTATTCATTGCCCTAACAAATTAGCATAACTCATACATAATGCCCCACATTTCAAGACCTTGCTAGAAAAACAACACTTAATACAGCAGAATGAAATGGCAAGGGCATTACATGGAGATAATATTCACTGAATTCCATGTTAAAAACCACAATGGCTAACTGTTCATTATAATGCAAAATGTAAACAAAATGTGGGTATTAAAACTATTAATAGTGTAGTCAAGAGTGTACAATTGATTATTATCTGTGCACTTCAAATAAGCACATTACAATAGCCGTAACCATGGAATCTAATTAACTGGCTACTTTTAGTGATACAAAGTATGAAAAGAAGACTGCAGAAGCAGCTTCTTCTTCTCTATCATATGGATAATGAATACAGTGTAGCTCAGTGGTTCCCAAACTATTTTACTGGTGACCCCTTTCACATAGCAAGCCTCTGAGTGCGAGCCCCCCCCTTATAAATTAAAACACATTTTAATATATTTAACACAATTATAAATGCTGGAGGCAAAGCGGGGTTTGGGGTGGAAGCTGACAGGTCATGACCCCCCATTAATAGCCTTGTGACTCCTTGAGGGGTCCCGACCCTGTTTGAGAACCTCTGGTGTAGCTTCTGCTGTTTCTCCAATTTGCCAGCCAAATACATAGAGTAGGGCAATACTTACAGATGTCTACAGTAGTCAGAGGATTAAGCAACGCTAAAGAAAATTCTTTACATTTTAAATGGCAAGCTTCTTGCTTGGATTTGGAGGATGTGTATTGTGCCATGTGCTTTCCAGTTTAAAAGCTTCTAAGCAGAAGATGGAGACAGAAAATGTGATAGGATGGCAGGAATCTAGGACTCAGTCATCAGCTGCCCTGAGCACACATTTGGCACAGATGAAGGGGAAGGGAAGCAAAGGTGCCTGTAACAGACCTTTCTGCCACCCCAACCCTGGATGTGGCTGGGAGCTGTACCAGCCCCTCATGCAAGTTAGAACAGTCACAGGGCTACTTTAACTTGTGCCATCATAGGGTCCATTCTGCCAGCACAGGAGCACTGGAGAGCACTGCCCTCTTGCCACATTCCCTCTTGCCCCCATGGCAGCCATACACACAACAGAACACAGGAATTGCCATACTGGGTCAGATCAGGCCAGTATCAGCTGCTCCAGAGGAAGATGCAAAAACTTCATAATGGAAGATTATGGAATAAGCAATTTTATAAGCGAAGTTTCTTGCAAACCTCATCAGTTAGTCCCAGACCCTCAAAGGTACATAAGCATTAGTGTCCATTAATTTCAATGGAAGTTAGGAGACTAAATACCTTTGAGGACCTAGGCTTTAGTGCCTGGCTCATGCCCAAAGACATGAGGGCTAATATCCCTAATTTATTTTCTTTTTTATCCTATCCAGAGTATTTATGGAGTCTCTCATTATCCATTCAAATATCTTACCTATTTTTGAATCCTGTGCTCTTGGCTTCCATGATGTCTTGTGTCCATGTGTTCCATGTGTTGCATAAACAAGTATTGCATTTTATGCGTTTTAAATTTGTTGCCTGTCAGTTTCATTAAATGTCCCTTCCTAAATTTTCTTCTCTATGCAATTCATCATCGTTCTGCATATACCTTTCTCCACTTTGATCTAAGCAGTCTAAATCTTTCCAATCTCTCCTCATATGGAAGTCTTTCCATTACTCATTTTCGTTGCTCTTTGGATTACTTTTATTTCTGCTATATCTTTTTTTTATTATTATAATGCTACTGAAACTGAAGACAGTGGGGCAGATTTTCCAACCTGTTAAATCTGCTTAACACCACTCAAATGGCACAATCAGACCTATAACTGGCTTAAACCAGCTGGTGGTAGATTCCTCCAGTGTTGGGGAATTCTTAAGTGGCATAGTTTTTGTACAATCTCTCCCCTGAAGACATGGAACTTAATTATATTGTGGCCACTATTGCTGACTGTATTTACTCTTGAACCAATGCCTGTGTGTAATTTAGGACTAAAATGAGAATACTTTCCTCTTGTGTGTTCTAGAATTAGCTGGTCCAAGAAACAATCATTTGAGTGTCAAGAAATTGCTTCTCTAAACCTTGCCCTGATGTGACATATAACCAATTTACATGAGGGTAGCTGAAACCCATTACAGCTTTATTAGACTCAGGTATCCCTTTGATCTCCCTCACAACAGGACATTCAGGGCCTGATTCTCATTTACACCAATGCCCTTTTATACTCTGGCAATAGATATGTATAATGACAAAGCAATGGAAGGGGACCTTAGTGTAAATGAGAATCAGTCCCTCAATATCATTTTCTTGACCAGGAGACAGTCAAGGAGATAGTATAATCTATCACTATAGTTTTGTACACTTATGTCTTGGGATGCTGTTATTTATTTTGGTTTAAAAATAACTGCAGACCAAGGGGCACTCATCCAAAGCTCTGTGCAAGCTTGACATGTATTTAAGACCACAATACTAAAGGAATGACAACATAAGTTGTAGCCAAACTACGGAATGGCTCTCTCCACTCAGAAATGTTCTCCCATTAGATTCTATGAAATCTTTAGATGCAGCACTACTCCCTTATCCCTAAAACCTCTTCTGCATAATTTATAGGCTGGTATTATAGTACTCCATTGATTTATCCGCTCTGTACTAGGTTATAACCATGTATTACAATATTCCATTCATTCCACCATGTTTCAGTTATGCATATTATGTCAAGGTTGCTCATCTTGCATTGCCAGGCATTCTAGTTCACCTATTTTTGCTTTTTAAGGTTCTCTCATTGGTAGACAGAAATGTATATAATTTTTGGTTGCATGCATATGTTTAATTCCTTTCTCTGACCCTGTTACTTTCCTGAAATATGCCTCTGTGACCTGTCCCCTCCCATTAGGCTATAATTTCTGTCCTATAATTTACTACTGGATACAGAGTTACCTTTGTATTACTGACATCCCTAGCAGATGTTTTCATATAACCTGAGAGATCCCCAGCACCTATCAGCTTCCCCCCTGGTTCTGTTATAAGTAATCCCCCAAAATGCGTGTCAGTTTTCTGTCTCACTTGGTTCCAGTTTGGTTAGGTGGAGCTTATTTCTTCTCTATAGGCTTTTTTCACCTTCTTATCTACACATAGAGACCCTGAAGTTCTCTCCATCTAGCTGGTCCAGCACATGAAAATGGGAACATTTAACAGAAAGCTACCATGAAAATCAGTTAATTTATTCACCCAAATTTAGGTTCTAGAACTTTTCACATTCATCTCCCTATATCATTGGTACCAGCGTGAATACTTTTCACTATTCTTGAAAAGGAGGCTCCACTCCCATCCAACATACACACACCTATATCATGTTTCTTGATCAGGTGGCTGTGACACATGCACACCCCCACTGCACCCTCAACAATGTTCTTCTTGGGAGTGATGACTCCATTGCCGTCCTCCCTAAAACAGCGAGTAACCAGACTGGGCCACTGAGGCTACTTTGGAATTTTGTGCCTCTGGACTTTTCATGGGATGGTGCAGAAGACAATAGTGTGCATGTCGTCAGCAGAACTGGACTTAAGAGAACAGCCTGTCCTCCGGGTCCGCACTATCAGGAAACCCCAGGACTGTGGTAGTAGGCTGCCAGCTACAGATAGTGAAGGAGGAGGAACATGAAGGGAGAGAGGAGTTAACTGAATTTTCTCAAGCTCTGAAAAAGATCTGAGTTCAGTCCAAGGGAGAAGCGACAGATTCAGTGGGGTGGTTCTTATTTTTCCACCCACAGTAAGAATTTGAGGATTTAATAGAGACTGTTTTGGTGGGAAGGATTTTGTGTAAGAAAGCTCTGCAAGAGCTTTAAATTGCAGTGGGGCCCAGATACTTTGGAAGTCAGCATAACTGTATTAAGCTCAGTGGAGCTATGCTGATTTCCAGCAGCTAAGGATCTGGCACAGTGCATTTAGTAGTGCTCGCAACCTGGCCTGGACAGCAGCAGCCCTGTTAGAGGAGCTTGTTTTGGGAGAGCCAAAGCAGGCAGCAGCATCCTCACATGCAACTGGAGGGGTTAGCGCCTCATAACTGGAGGAACCCTGAGTGACCTTAAAGGCCGTACATTCAAGTCTTGCCTGCAAAACCCGTGAGAACTTTTCCTGCTATGATTCTAAACTTTACAAAGTTAGATTCTCACAGAGTTATATAACCCTGTGTGGTACTTAATGAAGTGCTGGATGTTAGAAAAATAACTGCAATGTTATTTTGCCCCTGGTATGCTTTGCCTTATAAGGCTTAAACCTAGAGCTAATTCACTTGTGTTTTGTGATCTCTCTCATGCTGTAATAACAACACTTAGCACTTTATAGCACTTTTCACTTATAAAAAGTGCTTTACAAACATTATCTAATTATTAATCTTCACAACAACTCTGTGACATAGGTATATAGGTCAGTTTAATGTTCTGTTTTAATAAACTACTAGCACTTTAGTAAATTGCAAAATAAAAAAACATTAAATTCACCTAAAAGAAACAAAGTTAGTGAACAAATTGCATTCCTTTGTTGCATTCTAGATGGGTAATGCACACAGCAAACTGTCATAGTTATTACCAACTCTGAGTCTTACAGAAAACCATAATCTATGTAACTAATAGTTCAATTCAATATTTAAGAAAGGCCTGTTTCCTACAGATATTGAAATTCAGGTTTTAGTGACAATTTCTATTTTTCCTTCATATTACTATTATGATTTGTTCTTTGTATTACCATAACACCTGGGGGCCATAGTCATGAACCAGGGTCCCACTGTGGTATACAAGCACAGAACAACAGTCCCTGCCCCAAAGAGTTTACACAATCCAAATATAAGACGAGACAACAGATGGACAGACAGGAAAGCACAAGGAAACAATGAGACAGAACTGGTCACCGTGGGACGCAGTAGTTATTGTCATTAGTCATATCTGTCTGTCTACACATACACGCACACAGCATTTTATGCAAGTGTGCATGCTGCACCCCCCCGCACCCCCCCACCCCGTTTGGATCAGATAGTCTGCTACTCCAAAACACTGCCTGCTTTACAGGCTGGTGCAGAAGGATGAGACAGAAGGCCATATCTACTTCCCTTCATCTCTGTGGTGATATGCACATGAGGCGGCTTCTGCAGTTTCTGGCTATTGTGTGGAGAAGGTTCCTTTTTCACGTCAGCTCCCCTTGTTCACCCACGCTAGGGCAGGACACAATCTGGTCTACAAAACTCCCTGTACTACTGTATTACAGACAAAAAAAACCTACATGAAAATAACATTACGGTTTCAAAGTCAACCTCTTAAAAGTTAGGAAATGCCAGGATTAAGGTTAGATGTGCAACCTTAATTTGTATCCCTTGTATACATGCATTATGATACTGTTTTTAATTACACGATCATGTACTATTTATTCTACACCACCCCTGCCTCACCCAGTGCACAGGATGGACCATGGCATGGGGGGTACATCAGGTTTGGGTAGTGAAAAAGACTGATGTCTGTAGGACCACTGCTCTGTTGCAGAAATTGGAAGCTGTTGTAGTTAGTGGTAGGGGATTGAAAGAAGAGAAAGGTTAAAACAGCCGAATAGTACTCTGAATAGAGAACTGGATTCTATCCCACCTCTGCAACAGAGTTCCTGTGATGCTTGGAGAGTCACTTATACTTTTCACAGGTGGTCACTACTTGTGTGTTCCTCATTTTCTGGGTACCTGACTTGAGATGCTGGGTTCTGACCTGCAGAAGTGCTGAGCAAATGGGAGGAGTACTCATTCTATGTCCTGTGAAAAAATCAGGTCCCAGGCATCTCCAATTGGTACCCATGGCTAATGGGCACTTTTGACCTTAATCTCTGTGTCTCAGCTTCTCATCTGTAAAATGGGGATAAGATCTCATCTCACAGGGGTATTATGAAAATAAATGTTTGAATATTTATGAAGCGCTCATACTACAGTGATTTTCACCATAGAAACACCGATGAAGAAATTAGTAGTTCTGTCCTTACAGCAGGGTATGAATAGTGTACAGTAAATAAGGCCTGAGACCACACACTGAACAACGAGGAGAAAACAAAATACTGAATAGCTGCTCACTATGTGAGCTTCATCCATTTGGTGTACTGATTGAAGCAAGGTCCTGTGGGAAAAATAGAATAAGATTGTATAATTAAAGACTGTATCATAATGCATACACACAAGGGGGCCACACAAGCAACTTAAAATCTGGCATTTCCTAACTTTTGAATGCTTAACATTGCAATCCTAATCATGTTATTTTGGAGTGTAATTTCCTAAATTTTTAAAAATACAAACTGAGAAAACAAAAATTCCATCATGTACCATCATAATGATGGCTACATGGTACATTATCAGCAAGGCTGGAACCTTTAGATCGACTGCACAGGCTTCTGCCAGCTGAGCTAATGGAGTTACTGATAGCAGTAGTAGGTTGTCATCCTCTATGTGGCACTAGAAAAGGATGAGACACACTTTGCTAGTGGGTTGCACAGATACTTCTGACAGTAGAAGAATGGTGAGACTCAGTACCTATCTTGGGTTTTATTCCATCTTCTGAGAGGGAGTGTTCTCTAGTGGTCACCTGTCATTTTATCCATTCCCCACCAAGCTTGGCCCAAAAAGTCCTGTCTCCTCCAACCTGCCCCTGTCTCAGTCCTGCCTCTTACCCACCCTTGGCTCTTTGTCCCAGTACCAATCTCCTTAACCAGTAACACACCGCCTCATCAGATCATCTCCACTTCTCCCAGTCTAATCCCATTATCCTTGTTAGCAAGTCCCCTTGGCTCATCTGATCTGTTTGCTCCTCCCACCAACTGGCTCCCCAGTCCAATCTGTTTCCCTCCCTGCTCTCAGTCTCCTTGCCCAGCCACTTCCGGTCTCCTTGCTCAACCAGTACCATTCTCATCTGCTCTGCCAGCTGCCGAGACAGTCTCAGTTTTCCCCTCAACTCCCGGTCCCAGTTTCTGTCTTCTCTCCCACTGTCAGCCTCCAGTTCCAGTCTCCCTGCTGCCCCCTCAGGCCTCCTTGTCACAAAGACCACACTATACCAAATTTCAAGTTCTTCTCTAAAGCATGGGGGCAATCTAGCTTCTCAAAGAGAAAGTCACCAGAATTAACATGGGCAATCACCATATTTTTCCTAGCCTCATTCCAAGAAACTGTTACACCATTTAGCTGAAAAAATTCTAGAATAATTCTCCTTGAGGCAGTTACCCATCATGAAAAATTTCGGCCCAAATGGTTAAAGTTTGTCAAAGTAATAAGCAACTGTAAATGGTCTTATAATGGGAATGTCAGGCAACCTTAATAGGTGGTGCCACCAGATCCATCTACAATATGTATACACTGATATACCATTTTATGTTGTGTTTTTATCTGCTGTGCAGTTTAATTTAATCATCTGACAACAACAAGCCTTCTTTAACCCAGAATTTTCCATTTCTCACTCACACTCTCCCCTAGTTCTTATATGGAAAGAATGATGTATCCCAGTGGGGCTACTGTCAGCCAAATGGTGTAGCAGTTTCTTGGAATGAGGCTAGGAAAAAATATGGTGATTGCCCATGTTAATTCTGGTGATACCGAGGTTAGGCTTACCAGCATGCGGTTGCCAGGATCACCTCTAGAGCCTTTTAAAAAATATCAGCATTATATTAGCTATCTTCCAGTCATCTGGTCCAGAGGCTGATTTATGTGCTAGATTACATACCACAGTTAGTAGTTCTACAGTTTCATATTTGAGTTCCTTTAACACTCTTGGTTGCATACCATCTGGTCCCAGTGACATATTACTGTTTAATTTATCAATTTGTTCTAAAACCTCCTCTATTGACACCTCAATCTGGGACAGTTCTCCAGATTTGTCACCCAAAAAGAATGGCTCAAGTATAGGAATCTCCCTCACATCCTCTGCAGTGAAGGCTGAGGCAAAGAATTTGTTTAGCTTCTTTGCAACGGTCTTGAGCCATTCTTTTTGGGTGACAAATCTGGAGAACTGGTTGAAACTATAGCAAAGAGCAGAATTATCAGACACATAAATGAATACAATATGTTGGGGACGAGTCAACATGGCTTTTTTAAAGGGAAATCGTGCATCACTAATCTATTAGAATTCTTTGAGGGGTCAACAAACATGTGGACACGTGATCCAGTGAATACAATGTACTTGGACTTTCAGAAAGCCTTTGACAAGTTCCCATACCAAAGGCTCATAAGAAAAGTAATGAGTTATGGGGGTAAGAGGAAAGGTCCTCTCATGCATCAGTAACTGGTTTAAAAAAAAGGAATCAAAGGGTAGGAATAAACGGTCAGTTTTCACAGTGGAGAGAGGTAAATAACCGGGTCTCCCAAGGCTCCGTACTGGACTACCGCTGTTCAACATATTCATAAATGATCTGGAGAAAGGGATAAACACTGAGGTGCCAAAGTTTGCAGACAATACAAAATTATTTAAGCTAGTTAAGTCCAATGCTGACTGCAAAGAGATTTCACAAACTGGGTGACTGGACAACAAAATGGCAGATGAAATTTAATGCTAATAAGGGCAAAGTAATGCACATTGGAAAACAGAGTCCCAACTATCCATACAAAATGATGGGGCCTAAATTAGCTGTTTCCAAGATCTTTTTCTTGAATGGTGTCATAGAGGGCAGTTCTCTAAAAACATCTGCTCAATGTGCAGTGGCAGTTAAAAAAGCCAACAGAATGTTAGGAACCATTAGGAAAGGGATAGATAAGATGGCAGAAAACATCATAATGCCACTATAAAAATCCATGGTACACCCACAACTTGAATACTGCATGCCGTTCTGATCACCAGTCATGGGGTACAGCCCTCATCAACAGACTGGCACCTCCTTCCATTCATGTTGGAGATTAGTTCGAGGCCAATGCCCACATCTGTGGTCTTCACATTGGCACTCTGTCATTGTTTCTGCGTATGGCTCCTCTCTCAGCTCCCAGGACCACAGCATCCTCTTCTCGACTCAGACCTACGGCTAGGTCATCGTCTGCATTTTCCACTTCCATGGAGGGAGGAAGATCTCTCTGTTCAACAGTCTAGCCATTTCCCCAGTGGCAAGTGGGGAGGACCCAGGCCTGCCCACTACTCCAGGCCTCAACCCAGGGACCCTGTAAATAGCAGCCTCCTGCTGCTCCTCTGTAACTTCAGTCAATGCTGCTCTATTTCTCTGGGCCACTTCCCCATGGCCCCAGCACCTTCTTCGCCCTTATCTCCGGGACCCAGCTGCTCAGTCCCAGGAGCCAGCCACTGCTCTGTCCCAAGTGCTTACAGTTCTCTCAGCCCTCCAGGGATGCAGTCCTTACTTCCTGGGCTCCCATCAGAAAGTGACCTAGTCTGCCCTGCAGGTCCCTTTTTTTATGGATCTGCTAGGATCTGATTGGCTATTCCTTGCAGCCTCTCTCCTATTGGCTGCTTCCTGTGCAACCTCCCCAAGGCCATTAACTCCTTCTCTGCCAGTGTGGGACAGTTGCCCCATCACATCACCCCATCTCAAAAAAAGATATCAGAATTGGGAAAAATACAGAGAAGGTCAACAAAAATGATTAGGGGTATGGAACAGCTTCCATACCAGGAGAGATTAAGAAGATTAGGACTGTTCAGATTAGGGGGATGATATGATAGAGTGCTATACAATCATGAATGGTGTGGAGAAAGTGAATAAGGAAGGATTATTTACCCCATCACATAACACAAGAACCAGGGGTCAGCCAATGAAAGTAACAGGCAGCAGGTTTAAAACAAACATAAGGAAGTTCTTCTTCACACAACACATAGTCAACCTATGGAACTCATTGCCAGGGGATGCTGTGAAGGCCAAAGTATAAGTGGGTTCAAAAAAGAAATGGATAAGCTCATGGAGTATAGGTCCATCAATGACTATTAGCCAAGATGGTCAGTGATGCAACCCCATGCTCTGGTTGTCCCTAAAAATCTGACTGCCAGAAGCTGGGACTGGATGACAGGGAATGGATTACTCAGGAATTACCCTGTTCTGTTCATTCTCTCTGAAGCACTGGCCACGGTCGGAAAACAGGATATTGGGCTAGATGGACCATTGGTCTGATCCAGTATAGCCGTTCTTATGATCTTATTTCTTAGCCCAGTTTTATTTAAATAATATACAGATGAATAATCCCAATGGCACCCAAGATAGATATGTCAGGTGAGGTAAACATTCTAAAAAAGAATGAACCCTTGGAGCCATGCCCTTCAAATACCATTACCTGTAACTGTCACAATGATTGTTTCACCCGATGAAACCAGGAAAGGAGCCTTTGATGGCTTCTGAATAGCAAAATGCCTACTGCCAGTTAGTGTGAAGTAACAGGGGGATTTAATAAATACAATGCACCAGAAAGCTGCATTTCATAGCTGTGATACTGAGGCCATTACATATATTTTTAAAATGGGAGGGTAAATGCTATTGAATATTTTACAGCATTTTATCCAGTAGGTTGGCATTATGTGAATGAAATGGATGCTCAGTGGCTGAGACATCAGACGTCAAAACCTTGAGCTGTTCATAAGTATCTGGAGCTAAAATTGCAACAATTTTCTACAATAATTTCTACAAAAAGCTGATTTTATAAAAACAGAAGTGCACTGCAGAAGGGTATTCTGTATATGATTTTTTTTAAAAAAAATCTGTTAAAAGGTGGTATTATTCAAGCTTATAGAACACAACACAAGAAAACTTCAAGTCTGTACATCCATTTCAAGGGTGCTATGACTTCAGAAACCACTTGAACTTTGTTTTTTCCCCTGTATTTAGCATCATCAGAACTCCTTCATGTGTACATCTCGGCCACCTGCTTTTTGACTGTGGGTTGCTTAGAACCTGCGCCCTAAAGGGTTCCTGGAACTTTACTGGGGAGTCACAGGCTTACCCCACTTTTGCATTGTACTTTCCTTGCTCCTATTTTTTGTTTTTAGCTGTCAACATCTTTTATTGCTCTGAACCAGTTCCTAAGTGCAGTCACCCTCACCCTGCATGTAAGACTTCTTTCTTTCTTTCCATTGGCTGTATTTACTCAGGACTACCATTTATAAAAGAGAGGAAGGGATGGAGAACAATAGCAATAAACTCCTTTCCTTTGAGGTATGTAGATGCAGCACTTGGTTTCTGATTCCAAGTTCCATTATACAAGAGCTCATCTAAAAACTGTTGGTTTATGGAGCCCTGATTGTAGTCTATAACCTGCTATGCAGAATGATGAGGGAATGAGAAGGAGATGTGAGAAATGACTGAGTCTGTATTAATGGAGATCCAGGTCCAAATTAATCAATTATAGCTGGCTGGTCCATAACAGAAGGTTCCAGGGGTTGCAAAAACTCCACTCTATCTAGGTACTTATGTGGTCCTTAACACCATAATATCTGATACAACAGAAGCAGAGTAGATGGCAGGAAGGTAGGCTGAAGGACTGCAACACTAGGCCATTGGGTGGGATCATAACATGCCCCAAAACTGAACCCATAAGTTGTGAGGGAGGTATCAAGACACCTGGAGGATTCAGCACTGAGGAACCACTGCCACACACCGTGGTGTAAGTCGCTGGGAAAGGCAGAGGTGAAATACCTTCTGCTCTTCCCCTGGAATAAATGCCCCTTTGGCACAATAACCATCACTGGTGCAGGAAGATACAGTTTTCACCTTCTTGTGCTAGCTGGAGCACATTTATTCCCAAGTGTCCCGCTACTGTGAAGCTTAAAAAGGTAATGGATTTGTTATGTTATTGCTAAAATGGAAACAACTCTAGAAGAATTAAAATGATGGTCAATTTACCTCTACTCTTGCCACAACTCACTATACCATTTATGCCTTCAAAGTGGCCTCATTCTTTTCAACTTGGATACATGCAGCCTGATGCATCCCTATCCTGGATGCAGTACAATATTCTTTTTGCCATACATAATAGTGCCTTGTTTGATTCTGAGTGGAATCAGGGATCGAGGACTCCCAGACATCTGGGCTCCGAATACACAGGGCTGCATGTGGCTGAACTGAAAAGAAGCAAAGCCACTTTAATGCAAAAACTGGGAGAGTGAGGAATTGGCTGGGGGTGGGAATGATGTGCGGGAGGAGAAAAGATAATGGTAGCTATGGTTTATGTGACACACATGAAAGGTTAATTAGTATAATTACAGGTGACTAGTAACAGCATAATTTCACAAAGATATGCTTGATCCAACTGATTTCAATGGAAGCTCCTCAGAGGATTGGGCCAGACATGAACGTTCAATGAGAGTTTATTCCGGTGATACAAATGCACCTATATTACTTTATGGAATTCCACCACTGCTGTTTGTCCATGATAGAAGCAGGCAGACTGGAGTGGATAGCAGCAGCATGCACATCCACAAAAGGTAGGAGATTTCATACAAAGAGCTGTAGCAGAGGAAAGAGATCAGATTGCAGTATATCATGTGTGTTGGGATAACAGTTAAAGACCTGGAGTCTTGTCCTTTGGCGGAGAGAGGATGGAGGGAGATGGTCACAATGTTAATTACATTTTAAATATGGATGCATGGACTGGAAATATTCAAAACCACTAGTATAGTACACATATACCATATATTTAGACATGCAGTTCAGTACACACATAGGCAACTGCTTAGACTATAATCCCTTTCACACATGGGTTATAAATTGTTAATTTTCCCCATTAATCCAGTACTTTTTGAAAACATGGAATGAACAGTTGAGTGACTTACCTCAGCTGTACATACTTTGCATCTTGCTCTATCTCGATTATCAGAATCCTAAGAGAAAAACAGTTGTTTAGTAAGAAAACTAATTAAAATTATATTGACCAGGAAAATAAATATAAAACATATTAGCATCATCTCCCTAGCAGAATTAAAGAACAACAGGGCCAAATCTATTATGAAAAGTAAATGCTTTTTTACTACAGAATCTAGTTCACATTTGTTAATTGGCACCTTTCTTGCATTTATAGTTTTTATTTTATGCAAACACTCTTAAATACTCTTCAAGTCAATAAGGCACAAAAAGATAAGCTTGAAACTCACTATGGACAATCAGCTTAAATTGGGGCTCAAGATCATGAAGCCTCTCTGAGCCTTTAGAAATAATCAAGGTTTATGGTGTTTAACCAACATTCTCAGGAGAAAATATATATCATGCAGCTTTGGTGAGATAAAGCCCTCGAAAAAGCGTCATGTATTTTTGTAGAACTAGATAGGACTTTGGAGGGAAAAATGATTATACTTCACAAACAATGGCTTCAGAAACCCCCATCATGAACCCAAGATGTACACATAGAACAAAGCCCAGACATGTCACCCCACTCGAGTGTAAAACCTGCTTACAGTTTGATCAGCAATGGAGCAGGTTAACATGTTAGAAAATAGTGTTCAAGGCCACTGCCTCTTTCACTAAAACTGAAAACTGGGCACAAAAAGGCAATGCATTGTACGTCATCTGGTCGTATTACTGCTAAAAATTTTATGTGGTGAGCAAAAAGTGGTGCTGTAGCAAAAGTCTGTTGTGTATGTCTCTTTTCGATTCTGACCATTCCGTGACCTACCTGTAGTTCTGGACCAACACCGACATTTCCTTCTGGCCATGAGCTAGACAGGGAGTCATGTCCTTTGTGAACATTATACTCAAAAAAAGTTCCTGTGGTCAGTGAACCCTGGATCTATGGTGTTTATGTCTCTCTGTTGGCACGACAGTTGCCATACCAGTGTCACAACTGGGGGTTCATGCTCCATGTAAGTTTATTTCCATTTTTAAAAATGTGCAAGAATAGAACATTCATGACTGATTTCCAAAGTGGAGCCCCAAAAGCAGGCTTAGGAGTGATGAGTGATCTAACAAAGGGGAAGACCACCTCACATTCCCCCTTAGATCACTGAAATGACTAGCTGCCGGTGCATCTGAGAAAGGATTCCATTAAATATTCCTGTTACTCAGGAAGCTTCTCTTTATACATCAGTAACAAACAAATAGAAGGTTTTTGAAAGAGTGGGGCACTGAGACACTGGCCCTTCTCAGAAGGAGGTTGGTTGCCTGTATCTCACAGGGCTGAAGTCTGATATCTAGGGAGTTCCAGCCTGTCTCACACTAGGGAGCTGAGTTCCAAGAGCAATATGGAACCTTTGGAGATAATCTAGTGTGTGTTCAACTGGGCTTTCTGTTGGTTTCTCCAAGCAGCTTCTGAGGCATTTAAGCAGGGGACTCTTTAGCTAAAAAGATCACAAAAGGGGAGATGTGAACAACAGGCTGTGAAATACTGAAGATGAGGGGTTTAAGGCATGTTTTTTCCGGAATAAAACGCTAAAATGGATAGAAATAAACTGAAACCACTTAAGATTTATGAAGTCTTTCTCTCGCCCCCTGTTAATTTTTTCCAATACTTGACCTTCTTGTTCAGCTATCTCACAGGCCAGTAGTCCAATATCTACCTGTTTCTAGCAATGACCTCTGTACAAAACCTCCAGTGTTTTTAAAAAAATGGTTGATATTTATTTTTTAAAGTTGTGGCTATTGCAACATACACTACACTAAATACCTGGGGAACCATGTCAGTCTGCAAAATCTCCAGTGCCTCCCACTACTTCATCTCCCTGGAGTCACATATAACCTTACTAGTTGGAACTGTAGGTAACCACCGTCATGGGGAATATTTTCCTCCTACATTTTAGAACAGTATAATTTATAACATGATATTAAAACCAACATAAATTAGTAATTCAATCCCTATATTCCCATTTAATGAATTAGAGGCTTCATTGCATTATTGTTTTGTGCCACTGGACTAATCATTTGGTTTACAAACAGAATGTGTTTCTTTATTAATCAATAAATGCACATTAAATAAAGGTATCTTACGTAAAATTATGCTGATATCTCACAGGGGCGAGAATGCAATTATTTAAAATATTATTTTCTTCGTTTACTCTCAATAAAATTAAATAAGAATATGAAATTTGTGTCTTCATTTTAAACTCCTTTTAAGAGGCCAGGGATGCAGTTATTGCCTGGTGGCAACTGAGAAGCACTTATCAAGATAATTATTTTAGGATTACAGTTCTGGGCTTTATACAATTTGGACATCCACTGAGTAACCCATAGTCAAAAAAGGGCATGACAAACAAATGGCACAATTATTGTATTTGGGTACTTGCAACACTTTTTAAGATAAGAAAGAAAAAATGAATGCAGGCTACTTGGGACTGAATCAGCCCATAGTATTTGTTTATTTAACAGTTATGAAAAATAACTCATAACTAGAAGAATTCCACCACAAATAATTTCCAATCTCTGAAAAAGAAAAAAAAAAGCCAACCCCCAAGCCCACACACACTTCAGGAGTGTTCTCTAACTCCATACAATTTTGATGCGATGCCCGAAACTCAAGTCTCCTACTCAGGGACTACTTTTCAAATTAAACAAACCACTTATTAAAATAGGCGGAGTCAGGAGGGAGCTAAAAGATTTTTTCATGACATTTAACACGGTACAAATTCAGTCCTTTATAATATCTCTACAATTCTTTGCTACCCTTGTTGTTTCAGTATGCCCTTTCTCAAAAAAAAAAAAAAAAAAAAAAGGATTTGGGGTAAGAAGCTCACCTGTTTAAGAACTGTATCTTAACCAGCTGGTAAAATAAAAAACTGCCTACCGTAAACATACATATATTAGATGTACATGCTTGCATTGGGAACAGGAAAACCGATCCCCTTCACAGCGTCATCTGAATTCACCTTTGACTGGCTGGCACTGTACTCAGAATGGGGAGCTTGTAGTCTAAAAGTCATACATGGATTTTTATTTCCTAACATGAGTTCTACTGAGTTTTTCCTCACCATCCTTCATGTGGTTGTACTATACTCTTGTAATTATATAATTAGCATCTTCAACACCTATTTTTCCCTGCTCAATGGTGCGAAATATAAATACAGATATGCATAAAGATATATACTTGGTAAGTGAAGAAGAAAAAAATCGTAGTCACTGAGTATTCCCATGTTTGTAGCCCAGATGATGGCCTTGTACCTAGATGCACTGATCTATCACCATCATCAGAACAGCTTTTCCTGGTGTGAGTCCATCACTTTAAAATTGTGGCAGACTCATTGGTACAATGAGCTCTTGCACTTGGGACCTGCATAAATACCATATGCTTTACTGTCAACCACCAAGGGACAGACATGTTTTGGCAGCCATAAACAGTCAGTAAGACACACTCCTTGCCTCACTGCCAGTTCTCAAATCTGCATTTTAATACTTCAAAAGCAGCTGCAGAGGGAATCAAATATGGCAGAGGAGAGTTTGACGGTCTTGTAGAACACTACAGAACATTGCAGATTATCACATAGGTCAACCACATTGTTCAGCAAACAGCACTGTATGACTAATTCATCATTCAAATTGTGGGATTGTGGGTTTGAGAATTATTGGACTGTAAGAGGCTACTCCCTCACACCTCACCAATCAAAGGAAGAAGAAAGGACAAAAAGTCTGAGAAACAAACAAATAGATTCTGTTTCTATTTTGGGCAGTTCCCAAAGTTTTAATCATTCCACTCTTGGCAGACAAGTCAGCAGTCCTGTTTCTTCCACAACAGGGTCCAAATAAGCCATTCTAATTCCTCCTTGCGAGTAGGAAAAATATCAGAAGGGTTTTGAAGTGATAAGTTCGAAAGGAACCTTCGCATTTAGGTTCAGATTCTGATGCTATTCACTGTGAGTAAGAGTACCTTACTCTATGAATAGCCCCATCAAAGTCAATAAGATTAGTCCTGGAGAAAGATGCTACTAATCCAGAGTCTGGGCCTACGATATTTTAGAGAGTAATGTTTCTGCAGGGAATGATACAGATTCTCTATGTAGATGTACAATGTATTGACTCAGTAAGAAAAACAAATATTTTGTTGTCAAATTTCTTCTTGTTATGAGTCAATATTAGACTTGTTTTATTTCAGGAAAGCCTAACCCCAGTATATATAAAAGTTTTCCCCTAAATATACTCTGCTGACACGCTTATTCCTGGAGGCCTGCTTAATTATCCAAACTGTAAAAGAAGGTGGAAGAGCTCTGTTTGAATAGCCCTGATGCTGCCTCAACAATTTCTGCTCCTGGCACATGCTAATTCAACAGCCACTGATCATTTGGCGTTAAAGTGCAAGCAGCCAGCTGAATAGGATGCAGTTCTTCTTATCCTTGTGTTGAATATCAGGGTCAGAGGTGAGTACCAGATAACACATAGAAGATGTAGGGAGAGTAGAAAGAATGTTGTTAACTTATGGTGACCACCTACATTTCAAGGAAATAGAAGGACGACTGTAGGAAAAAATACAAGGAAAGGTTATTTTTAAAAGGAACTTCATCATATAATATTTTTGGTACAAAAATCATACAGAGTACAAAATCCTATATTGGTATCACAGTGTAGGATCCATTTAGTGGATATTGCAGAAATACATAACATCCACCCTATACTGACTTTATATACCAAATATGCGACACCTTTAAAACACTAGCAGCATGATCCCCCTATACTCACTACAAACTAGGGAGAAATAGTTATGTTTCTTTTTACACTGTCCACATGTTCTATCGCAGCTTTGTCATGGAGCAGCAGGAAGGCAACCCTGTAAAGGTGAGATGAAGAAAAAAGAAAATCTGATCCGAACTTGGAGGATCTTCTGGACAATTATCTAAATAAGAATTTTATGAGTAGTCTTAGCTGCTTCATCCTGTTTTCTGACCCTGGGCTAGATCCTCAACCTTGCTCCAGCTGTGCAAAAGGCCCTTCGTTATATCAAACAGGCAGTTGACGATTCCTCCAATAAAGGCATACAGAGTGGCAAATTTATGTGACCACTGTAGCTAGCGTAACTTAGAGCAGTTACTTGGCTGCTCCAAGTTACTGAAGGCTGTTTCAGACCCTGGCCGCCTCACAACTGGCAGCCTCACTTTTCTCCTCAGTGCAGCTAATGATCAGGTCTTGTGCCTATATTTAGGTATTGCAAGAGCCAAGTGGGAAGAATGTAATTATTTTAGGTATTAGCAATAAGTAAACAACCTACTGTACTTTCAGAGAATGCAGAAACACAAACAATTTTAGATACAGCAGCCATCAAAAGCTCTTGCTTTTATTTTTCCTGCCAAGAGAAATTTGTTAAATATTCTGAAATTCTATAATGAAGTTCATACAAGTTGTAAGGACAAAGAAGTCTTAAAGCACTCCTGATTATTTTGCTAGAGAATGGGAAAATGTAAACAAACCTTGATTGTAGGAACAAAGATGCCTAACTACCTCAGAACCAAGTGTATTTCTACCATTCTACAGGCATTTACTGTCTAAAAAGGTTAAAAAATAATTGTGCAAGTCACAATAAAACTTTTCTGACAAAACATGGGAAACTTTGTTAAAAATATCAATAAAAAGCCATTCAGCTCAGAGTACATAGTTTATCTGTGACACAATTACTGTATTTTTTTTTAAGTAATGTATGTAGAAAACATTAAGGAAGGTTCTGCGTGAAAGAACATAGGTTAAAGAATGGGTGTAGGGAGGCAAGTTCCCCTAGAGTAAAAAGCAGTGAGTAAAAATAATGATATATAATGAATGAATGACTTGATGTCATCGACTAGTACTTGCTGTCTATTTTAGAAATTGTTCCATTCATTTCTATGGAAATTTTGTTCTGGTATTGAGTATGCAATTCAACGTCCTCATTTGGTGAAGTAACAAGATGGGCAAGTAAATATTTCCAGTACAAGTGGTAGCAGACCTCTCCAATGCTGTTTGGAGGTGCTGATACCCTACTTTTAAAAGGCCCAGTTGCCTCATTTAGACAATGGGTTGAAATGAAGGAAAGGAAAATTTATACTGAGGGCCCAGTAGGCCTCACAAATTCTGAGCCTTCTTCTATACAACATATATCATATCTCAAGTAACATTAAATATCAACTTCCCTGATTCCTAGAAAGGGAGAAATATTCAAAATCAGTTGCAATCTAAAGAAGTCATTCTTTCTCACAATCAAAACAATCTGCAGAAATGACTCCTAGTCTATTGCTAAAGCTTGGCTGAAACAATCTAGCAAATCATTTCTCAGAACGTGGAAGGGAATGTATCCCCCTCAGTTAACTTTTGGGCTGCTGCCACTTTCCATTTTGGCAAACCAAAGGAATGTTGTGGGCACCATATAAAGGCATCTATGGCAGCCTGAGGGTTAAAGTAGACATTTCTTATCTTTGACAGATGGTTAATTCATGGTCATTATTGCTAAATTCAATTGCTTAATAATTTAGATATGACAAACATGTGTGCAGTAATGTTTGCCAGGGCACCCTTCTAGAAATCCCAGGATGCAATAACCCCTCAATGCTTTCACGATACATCCCCATGCTGAGTATGACAGATTGAAACAAATGCAAGCTTTCTGGATATTTTAACTCCATAGCACCACTCTTGTTACATTAAAGAGTGGTTCTAGGGAGTTGTGTGTTCTGAAAAACAACGAGTCCGGTGGCACCTTAAAGACTAACAGATTTATTTGGGCATAAGTTTTCGTGGGTAAAAAACTCACTTCTTCAGATGCAGATTTTTTCTTCAGATGTTTTTTTTACCCACAAAAGCTTATGCCCAAATAAATCTGTTAGTCTTTAAGGTGCTACCGGACTCCTCGCTGTTTTTGTGGATACAGACTAACATGGCTACCCCTCTGATACGGTGCATTCTGAGTTACTTTTGCTAGGGGTGCCTGAACTGGCTTGACTAAAAATAGCAATTTAGTCAGTAAACTTAGTAAAAGATCAAATTTTTACAATGGTCTCAACTTATCCTCCAGTTTTACAGCTGCACATATTAGCATTTAAGCAATCTTATTACCTAATTTGCAGACATAGAGCCTAATCCCAAAAGGTACTGAGCATCAGCAGCTCCCATTGAAGTGATGCTCAGCACCTCTCAAGACCAGCCCATAATCAGGGAGGCAGATGTATTAGCATTTGCACCAACAACTAATTGCACTTGTAATTTTCAGCCTGCAATTAATTGTAGTTGCAAAGATGGAGCCAATTATATTGGCAGCCTTTTAAGTATCAGGCTCTTGATGTTAAAAGAAATAACGGGCTATTCCGTGCCCACCCCCTGCGTCAAACCCAGTCCATTTATTTTATTTTTATTTATTTATTTTGAGGGGGAACAGAACACAAATATCTGGCACATATTTCTTTAACAGTTCATTTTTTCTCTGCATCGCCTTTCTTCAACTAATACGGGCAACAGAACATCCCTCTTCCCCACTTTGGCACCAGAAAGCACCTTACAACAGGAGACCTGATCCAAAGCCCAATGAAGTCTAGAGACTCCCACTGACTTCAAAGAGCTTGGGTCAGACCCAAAGTCAACGTACTAACATTCTAGCACAAAATACCAAGCCACAACACTGGCTGAAATCCATATAATTTATATGTTGTTGCTAGAGCTGTGCAAAACGTTCACACAACTCCAAAATTCTGAAAACTGCTTGCTCTTTTGTTTCATTACAAATGAGAAACAGAGTCCAGGTTTGCAAAACTTTTTGCCAAGGTTCACTAATTTATTGTGCTGACTTAGGCTAATTTATGGGCTTTGTATCAACATATGCAAAATGTGTGGCTTTGACCACAAAAACCAGGTATAACTCAGTAGCTCTGGGTTTCCTTTCAAGATCTTACGTTTATACGTTTCCTGTACTTTTTTCCTCTCTTTAACCCACACTGTGTCACTTTATGCCTCTCTCTGAAAAGCCCTGATATGTAATACTCTTAGAATGTAAGCTTTTTGGGACAGAGGTCTTGCCTTTGCTTTTTGGTTTGGTGCCTAGTTACACACTATTGCCACTATAGAAAAAAATTATACTAATAAAATAAAGCATGATAAAGAACAATTATAATAAATAGTAAACGTCACATGGTGTTTTTCCAGTGTGGCTACTAGTTCTGCTCACAGTTCTGGCAAGCTAGGAAGCCCCAAGTAAATATATGAAACCTTAACCTTACCTATAAGTTTGCAATTGTTTCAACCATGGGGAAAACTGAACCCAAACCCTTCGTATGGTTCCGGGCTTGTGAACACATTAACTAGTTCTGACATAAAATATTCACCATATCTACTTCAAATTAAACAAGAGCTGTGGAAACCCCTTCAAGTCAACATCTCACTCTTATTGTGTAGTCCACAACACACAAAATCATAATGGCTTCAAACTGTTGCCACTTGGGATCTGATCTTACAAGGTGCTGTGAAGAACTCAGTATCTTGTGGGATTGGGTCCTTGGTCCGTAAATGCTCTGACATCTGGAGGTTTTAAAACGACACCTCCTTTTCTCGCCCTCAACTTGAGGTTGTAACCATGTTTGTAAAAGGTTTATAGAACACAAATAAAACCAATGGAAGCTCATCATAACAGTACACCAACATACGGTGCACTGTGCAGAGTGAAAGACAATCTAAGATGGAAGAGAATATTCTGCATTAGTTCCCTCACCTTTTGTATCCAGGTTAACACACACTTCTGGTGAGCAATCAAGTTTTTGCAGTCACAGAAGTGCAGCAGAGCATCACGACCCATCTCGTCTCCTTCTCGACAGATAAAGCATTCTTTTGACTCTAATTAAAAAGATTAATAAAGTAAGAGAACACATCAGGTTTGCATCAATCATAGCCCATGTGGTTCTTATTATTGCAATTAAAAGTTATCTCCTCAAAATTGTTGGATGAAAGTGCCATTGTCTACAATTGAAAACACATTGAAGGGAGTTTTCCAACTTATTCTATTTTAAACAGTCAAATTTAAGGAACATTGTGGAGATAATGTGTTCAAAAGGGTCCTTAAAGGCAATCTGTCAGGAAAAATACATTTCTGTCCCATGAAACCCCCTTATAAAGAATGTGCACTGTGCATCTTAGTGCTTTTTGTTTTAAAAAAGAATGAACATTTTGGGCCTAATTTTTGAAGGTGCATCAAACGCAGCCTCGATATTGAAGGGGTAATTTAGAGTTCAGTCCTGCAAAATACTGTGGCCTTAAACTTGCACTGACATCACTGGGAGTTGAGTGCCCAACAGTTCTTTGAGTGCGCAGCACTTTCCATGATTGAGCCTTTACCGTGCTTATGTCTTGCACCCAACAAGTCAAATTTTTAGCTGGTGCAAATTGGCTCTGTTGAGGTCAGCGGAGTGTGGTCATTTACATCAGCAGAGAATTTGATCCTCAGTTTTTCACATTCAAGCTTTTGCACCCACAAAAACTTGGATTTGTGCATGCCTACCACATTTGCAAGCATAAATTAACTATTTTTTGCACATGCAAAATCTTAAGTGTATAAAACCGTGCAATCCAAATGCACACAAAATTGCACCTGCCGTTTTAATTTAATTTTGGAAGTCTGACTCTTTATGACTTTCTTCGAACTATGTTACAGTTTCAAATTCTGCTGCAACGCATAGTTTTAATGACAGAATGATTAAATAAAGTATGCTAGTATACGCTGATAGCTTTTTAAAGCTTTCTTTGTGTAAGCCAGTTTTTTTATTTTTTAAACTGCAGCTTTTGTATTTGGCAATGGATGCAATGGCTTCATGGAATTCTGCTAAAAAATATCCAAAATGCAAGTATACTTACATACTCAGGCACTAGCTTCTGAAGTAGGTTTGCTTGGTGCTATTTAAATAAAGATTTGAACATTGGGAAAGGGATCTCTTTTCCAGAAACAAAAGAGAACAAAACAATTCTTAATATGTAACGCAGCGGTGTCCAATACATTCGCCACTAGCCACATGTGGCTAATAGGCTAGTGAATTGTGACTAATGCATGTGGCTTTTTTATAATGTGGCTAATAAGAAAAAATCAAAACCACAAGTGTGGCTAGCATTGAATTTCTATTGGACATCGCTGATGTAATGTATCACAAAGAAAAACCCCAGTGGATATCACAGAGGAAATACTTGGATTTTTGTGAAATGGGTGATAAAAGTCCCCTGTCACCTCTATCTGCACTGAAGGCTGCTCATCATTTTGCCTTTTCTGGTTTCTGAAAAACAACTGTCCCTCACATCCCTGTTGCTGCTCCATGGGCAGTGGGGCAAAGGCACTGTGGATTTATGTGACAAAATGAGGATAATCAATTTCAGTCTACTCAAACACCTTTTAGAAAAGTGCAGCAGACATTATGATTTGTAATACAGTGCTGGCATCTAAGGGCCACATTTTTTGCTCAGATGTAAGCACTCACTGACTTCCAAGGAGCCATGTTTACACATCTGAGGGCAATTTGGCATTTAAATCAATCATTTGTGGGGGGGGGAAAAACATGAGAGAAGCGCAGAATAAGCACCTCTACTTACATGGCATAGGGAATGCATGGGGAAAGTCAGACACTATTAGCAAATGGAACTTTCCTTCCAATGGCAACAATGAATATATGTGGTTTGCTCGAAAGCTTGTCTCTTTCACTAACTGAAGTTGTTCCAATAAATGATATTGCCCACACACCTTGTCTCCACAATGAATTTCAAGAAAATGAATTTCAAAGAAAATGTGAAAAGCAAAATCAGGACACCTGATATCTGATAAAAAGCCTGTTTATGCCTAATACTGAGGATCAATTAATCAAGAACAGTTAAATGTGACCCATTTAATCCTGCAAGGTGTCCAACATCTATAGTACAGTTCTAGGGAAGTGCTGGTCATGCAAATTAAAGCTGCCCAGGAATATACAGTACTTTTGACTTGCACTACACTTTTCTAAGTTCTCAAAAACTTTTAGAGATGAGGATATATGTTACATTCTCATTGGGGCTATTTCCTTCCCTTTTCTACACTCTTTGGAAAAGCATCTCCTCTCTGATCTCCCTGAATATTTTTGAGCTATATATCCATATTTAGGAAGGAAAAAACTAACTCTGTATTTATCCCTGGGAGTAAATTTAAACAAATGTAGGAATGGGCAACCCAATTAAGAGAAAAATTCCTAAGTGGCCCAAGACTGGCCAAGTGGCCTGAGGAAGAAAGGGGGAGTAAGAATTCCTTTTACACTCTGTGCAGGCCACCTGGACCCTTTTCTATCCTTAGTCCTAAGTATTATACTTATGAACAACTATGGAATAGACTTTTAAGAATTTATAGGTGATTTTAATTGGCTCTAATTTAAAGTCTAGAGAGTCAAAGTTAATATATTTTACCCCCTTAGTGTGCATTTTATTCAAAACTAAAATACCTTTTAGATTCAGATCTATTCATCAACATGCTCATAAACCCCCCAACTTGAATATGGCACACAGAGTCTAAATGAGTGCATGGAAATCCAAATTACACATTACCCCTGAATTTGGCACCAAGTTTAATGAAACTAATGAAAGTTTAACAAGTTAGGTGAGGATTACAGTCTAAAATGCAATTACTAAAATATATATATACAAAAAATTAAGAGAAGTTATGCTGGTTTAGTTAGCATACCATGTACCTGTGTCTGAATACAGATGCGCACAAGGGCAGGCAATCACCAGTTTTTTATAATTGTATAGATTTCAACGAAGAGGGATATTGCTATATAAAGCAAGTCTCCCTACCCTCCATTCCCCACACAGCTCTCCAAGACTAAAATATGCCTTTTCCGATTGCTGTTTTTAGCCATCAACAATTAAACAGGCCATGGTCAGGGGCCCCAAAGCAAACATCATCATGTTCTGGATGTGCTCCACGCTTTCTTCATGCAATCCTGCAAGATGTCTAAAACCCAAGCTTCGGTCCTGACTGGATCTGCAGTGACCCATTAGAAACAATAGGGGGAATGTTCAGATTGGATGATGCATGCTGCTTAGCTTTTATTCACTGGAATTGAGGCACACTACAATCTGAAGCTTCTACTGGTTTCCTTGGTTTCTCTTAGGCACTCAGACACTACATTGCTGAGCAACACAGGAAGCTATATGAATAAATGATAAATAAATTTCCCCGTGACATGGCTACTAGAAGAAGTATGCATTATGGAATTAATAACATGTCTGGATATTATCGCCACATACTCCATACTAAAAAATCCCTCATCTTTTCATGACTTCCCACTCTTTCCCTCCTTCTTCCTAAGAGCCAGTCTGAAAATCTGGTCCTTCATGGATTTAAAATATATAACATCCAAACCACTAGCTACACATGGTAAGTGAACAGATATAGATGGGTTATATAGTTCCCAACCCAGAATGCCATTATGTATTTTGAAATTGTAGCGGGGTGTATGTGCAGTATGTTTAGTGACACTGTCTCACATTCTGGACCATCCACACATTTTATTTGTCAAATGGAGACATATGCCATATAAAAAATTCGTTTGGGTTAGAGGTAGACTTTTCCAATATTACCCTGGAATATAAAAAGAAAATTGCTAGAAACCATTTGGTCACAGATCAGTGTTGCCATTATTTGTGCAGCTGGAAAAATGGATGTCTCTATATTCTTCCTATGCTTACCAAAGATCTAGCCACAATATCACAGAAAAGCACATGCACACTTACTGCCACATCTCACTAAGTAAGAATCCCCATCCTCCACACCAAGAAGGTAACTGGAAGGAAATTGTTGCAACACACTTTCCAGTGACTTGCCTGTCAGAAAAAACTACCTCAACTGTTTATGCCAAATCATTGGCACAGCCAATAGTGCAATGGAGTTCAGTCTAGACACTGGAACTGCTAACACAATATGTTCTTGCCTAAGTATAATTTCATTAGTTAACAAGTGAAAAAGGAATGAGGGTGTTTCAAGACATTTAGTATATAATATTACCCATGTGTGTATATTATTTATTAAGCACCTGGATTACACCTGTCACACAAGACAAATAAAGACAGCCCCCACTAATAATGTATTCCATGTATTAAGCATGGATATTGCACTGTACAAAAGAATCCCTGCTAATGACATTCTCTGTATGTTTGTGTACATATACAGAACAAGATAAATACAGTTACAATCTAAGAAACAGGCAAAAAAATCAGACAAACACACACTGGGAGATGCAGAGGAAAGCAATAACTTAGAACATTAGTTATTATTAGTATTAATAGTTATAGAATGGGAATGGTATAAAGTTGATGGGAGTTAGTTAGTGCTTTTGAGCCACACAGAAGTGGGTTTCTCATAAATATCATAAAAACTACATTGCAGCAGCACTGAAGGGGTACCACTTCCAAAGTGCTGTACAAGGTTTTATAGCCATGTCACTCCTAATGGGCTGGATCCTCAGCTCATGAAAATCAGCAGCGTTCTGTTTACTTTAATGGTGCAACACTGATTTACACTAGCTGAGAATATGGCCCAATGACTCTAATGGGACTCATGTGGCTAAAGCCTTCACAGAACAATTTAATGATATATAAAACGAACTGACAAGCCAAGAAATTCAGAATTAAGGCTGCTATTCCATCCATATTTCACCCCAGTGCATAAGTGCATTGCTGTAGTGGTCTTGATATCATACAAGCTGAACACTGAAATAAAGTCAAGTCCTTACTCAGGAAAACCTCCCACTGACACTGGGAAGACCCCGACTGATTTCAAAAAGAGTTTGCCTGAGTGAGGAATGTAGGACTGGGCCTAGAAATCGGCCTGATACCATAATTTATTGACTTTTGCCAATTTAAACTGGATCCCAGATTATAGTTCTCAACCTGCAATGGCTCCAGTTCAGGCCATGGGCTGTGTCTGAAATTAGACGAGGATCTAAACTGCAAAGTTTGGCTCTGGATGCAAATTTCCCTAAATGTGGTGGTGTTGATGGTAAATAGGAGACTAAGGATTTTGAAGTGATGTAAATTCCCTTTTATGTATCTAAACCTATAGGGCCAGATCCTCAGCTAGAATAAATTGATGTAGCTCCTCTGACACCAGTGGAGCTACACAGATTTACACCAGTTGAGGATCTGGCCAATTATGGTCTACAGTCTCCACTGAATAATTTAATAATTCCAATACTAATAAGGTGAGGTATTAGGGTTCAACTGAAATCACATTAAAGGCGGTGGAAAGGCTGTCACTGAACTGGGCTCCAGAGGTGAGAAAATTACTAGTATGTGTAAGGAGAGAAAAATTTGGGTCTCAAATGAATGCTATCCTTCATAATGGAAAATCACCTTGTGATGGGGTGGACTAGGCCCAAAGGTCCCCTGCTGGAGGCCTCAGGGTTCTGTCACACCCATCCCAGGAAAGGAGTAATGGAGAGGTCCTCCAAATAGCCTAGAGTGGTCGTGAGGAAACAACCAGAGGGGATGCTGGAACAGCCAATCGGGGGCCAGGTGGGCCATATAAAGGGAGCTGCACAACAGACCAGCAGTTAATTTCTGCTTGGAGCTGGAGAAAAAAAGGACTGTGTACCTGGCTGGAAGAGAAGCAGGGCCATAGACAGGTCAGTGTGGGCGGGGACTGGGGGAATGAGAGGCTCCGAGCTGGCTTCTAGGACTGAGCCAAAACCAGTTTGCTAGCAGGGACCAGGGGAGCAATGAAGGAGCTCCTGGCTGGCTGCTGGGACTGAGTAGGGACTGAGTCCCGGGGGGCTGCAGAAGGAAGCCCTGGGGAGGAAGTGTCTTCAGGGAGGAAGCCCTGGGGATACGGCTCCATACCAGGGGTAGGACTACTTAAAGACTGAGCCCAGGGAGGGCTAGAGACATCACCAGAGGGGTACTGAGATGGGCCCTGGTGGATGGTATACTCCGGAAGGAGTCTGTTCTGGTTCACATGCAGACAGTGTGCGTGACTTGGCAGGAGGGCTGAGTTGCTGAAAAAACTGCCTGAGAACCTCTGAAAAGGATCACCAGAACTAAAAGGATGCAGACACATCCAACCCGAGGGGATGCTTGCAAAAGGTGGGTGCCAACTCCATTGCATACCTTTAATACTATTGTTACTTTGCTCTTTGTATTTAAATTCCTTTCAGGCTCAGTGAAATTCAGACACAGATGAGACTTGTACCTTTAGCTTTACTTTGTGGCATCTCTATTTCAATATTCCAAACCCAGCTACCATATATCCCACCAGTCCCCTACTGTGCATCTGTCCTTCAAACCTTAAGTACCTGTCCTCCCAAGCTCTACTGAGCCCAAATGAGTTTTGTGCATGTAAATTCTATTATCTGCCTGAATAAAAAACAGAATCTAATGCCTGCACATGCAGATGACCGTGCTCAAAAACAGGCTATATGTCTGTGTGCAAAATTGTTCATGCACAAACAGAAGCTCTATAAAGGGCCCTTTGTCCCTCAGAGTTAAGGCTGGGGAGAAGTAGTTCCCAGGGCTTGGAGTAGGTACAATTTTCTTGTAGGTTTGATTTCTGGACAACTTTAATCTCTGAACAAACCTGCGGAGGTTGGGAGACACTTGCATTTGGATCCTTCAGGATTCCCTTGGTCTTAGTTAAAACAGGAGCATATTTGCAGTCTGAACAGTAGAATGTACAGAAAGAGAAACCCCCACTTTACTAGTATAGAATATTCACAGTATCTGAAAGTCAATGGTAGCATATCAGGTCACAGATGCTTGCAAGAAAATTTACCACTTATCCACCCAAACTGACCCTCCAAGGGCCAATAATGTACCTCAAAGTGCCAACACAGATTTATAAAAATACAGCCCTAGTGTGTGTGTGTAGGTGGGATAAGATTTTTTTTCTTTTAAAACACTGTAAACCACAACATTTTAATCTTAATCCAGCCAAAAAATAGGTAAAATAAGGTAACAGAATTTTTGTCTTTTACACAGCCAGAAACATTCTTGCAGCGCTGAGAACTTCTTGTATACCAAGTTTCAGCCTGAGGTTGAATTGACAGCCATTAAAAACCTCTCATGAAGAGGGTTTAAAATGGAAGCACTTATATACCCTTCATTAGAAAAGCATGACTGGGTATCCTGGATATTTTATATTAATATTATATCTATTTATTAGTATGCTCTTTCACATGTATAACTAAGAACTGAATTTAGATCAGTATCTGCGCGTGTTGTACATATTTTATATGCACGCATACTATATTGACTTTTCTATCACATATTGCATGAATCAATCCCTTAACAATTTATGATTTATGCAGCTTGCCAGTAGAGAAGTAGGCCATGCCAGCCTTGAAAGCACTTTAGCCTGGTTGTTTTTAGTCATGAAGGACATGTTGTCCTGTAATTATTCTGTCATTTCTTAAAAGGTGAAATCCTTAACAGGTTTCGTGCTTTATGTGTTGCTATGTGTATGTGTGAGTTTCTGTCTGAACACGTCTTACAGAGCTGGAATCATCATTCCAAGTTACTTTACAAGGAACTACATAGAACTGGACAGCTTAAAATGTGTTAAATATCCTTGGAGTTTACGTGGATTATTTTGGGCGGGGGGGGGGGGGGGGAGCTGGGGCGGGGAGCAACATAGGGCAGTGTCAAGGAAATCATTAATACATTCCAATTACAGGCCTGATTCACAAAATACACAACTGCATAAAAGTGTCACTTTCTGTTTTAATCCTGTCAGTAACGTAATGTAATGTGTTTTCGTGTACCGTTTAACAGGGGCAGTATCCGCAAAATGTGCAACTTTAAACCATTATGCAAATTTTAAAGTAATGCATTGAGAGAGAAACTAAAAGGAGATTCTGGCATTAATCAGTGATTCCAGGCTCTGCTTGCAACAGTTCAGTAAAATATGGGCTAACCTTAGTGCTAGTGGCTGAGAGGAAAGGCTTTTCTTCTGCCTCAAATTAACTGGAGTTTTAGCTTATTCAAGAAAAATGTAAATGCTATGGGAATACAAAGCTCCCTTTTCTGTACAAAAATCTGCCATCCATTTTAAAGGACTAGCGCTGTGAAACATTACAGGATATTTCTTAGATAAGTCAGAATGAATATTTAGTGAGTTTTAACATCAACTCCTAGAATGATATACAAATCAGATGAATTATGGGAGTATTATAAGAGATACTTTTTACAAGTCCTGCTGTGCCCAAGTATTGCCTGAATATCAGATAAGTGTATGAAGCTAATACAGTAGTTCATTGGGTACACGGGTATGGTAAACTGGTTTGGATAAAAGTAGAATAGCACAATTTGGATCAAAACTAAAACAGGACAAACTTGAACCTTTGATATTTTAAAAAAGTGTAGTAAAATTATTTTTTTAAATAAAGATGGGTCAGAAAGATAATGTGGAAAGACCAGACACTGATCCCAACTTTGTGGCTCAGATGCATTTCTATTGGTTAAAAATATTTTGTGTAACAACTCGCTTTTTTTACTGCTAAGTGGGGAAGGAAGCACAACTACTTAGTGCAGACGGAGCCATTCTCATCATGAATTGACCAAAAATTCCACCCACCCACCTCAATGGGTGGGGGAAGGTGAAGGGGGTGCAGAGCATGGACCATCTGGAATCTAAAGTAGGCATGGGAATCCAGCCTTGCAGATGCTGAAGGTCTAGCTAATTGCCTGCTTGGGGAACAAAGGAATTTTTTCTGCCATACAGCCAATTGGCAGAGGCCTGGGAAGACTTTTCACCTTCTTTGCAGCACATTTGAGCCACAGTAGGTGAAACAAATGTGCTTAATACCTAAGTTACTTGGTTGCCATGTTAATTTGTCACAACTTGCACCAGTTTCCAGTGCGGTTAAAAGGATAAAATGAAGGGCTTGCTGAGGCAAAAGGCCAGTGATTTTGCTGATGGGCTCATGGGAAAGGCTGAGACCTTGTGACCCTCGCAGGGTGAGGTCCCCACACTTCTGCATCCTCTGTTTCCCTTGTAGAAAGCATGGGATGGTAGGACTCTTGAGAGAGCTGAGTTGAGCCACCCAGAGTTACGGATGATATGGTAGGAGCCCTATAAACCCGACATTGGAACCACCTAATGTCTGGTAAAGGAGACTATGGGTAATGGGCGCGTAGTACCTGTTCCCTGAGTTTCGGTTTACTAAAAGTTGTGGCCTGTTAATTTAATGAATTTTATGCATCTGTCAGTCCTCATTTTGCCGCCATGTTTGGATCAATGAAGAAATGCTCATTTCTCACAAGAAAGCCTGATCCTGAAGATTTCTAGCTCATTCTCCAGACTAACGGAGTTGAGATAAGCATCCAAAAGTTTGGATATTGTCTGAACTGAACTGACCTCTGAATCTTTTGAGGTTTCCCAGTTTCTGGCTTCAATACATAAGCATAAGGAGCACTTAACCAGAGTGTCAGCTGTTCACTTTGAATTTCCCAGCTTTAGTTGGTTTAGGCCAGACCCTCAATGTCACTTAAACAATGTTTTGGTGTTATATTTTAATTTTAAAAGGATTATCAGGAAAATCTACCCTTTCCGTTAATTCTCTTTGAAAACTGGCAAGAGTTTTAGAAGGATCTGCTAATATCCTCACCAGGACTGATAAAATACCTAGAATAAAATGTGTAATACAGATGAAATTTTTTTAAAAAATTGGTGGAGGCAGGAAAAATACAAAGATTTTCAATCTGAAACTACAACTGCCGTGGTAAATTACTTGGAATGCAGTGCAACATGATGAAATACCATAAATTATGGCGAGATTTTCTGTGTCCGTAGTCTGTTCTATGTAGTTTATTGATAAGACAGCCATTTATTTTTCTTTTTATGAGGCTAACAATTACATACCATTGAAAATTTGACTGCTATTTGCTGATTACAACACTTGCAACAAAAAAATAAAAATAAAATCCTATTGTCTTATACAAACTTTAGTAGTAAGTAGTATTCTACCCAAGAAAGACTGCATAGATCTATCAGTAAAATCACACTTCTTCAGCTACTCCTTACTAACATATGCATGGCATTAGTAAGCTAGGGCAGCAAGACATTTTGCTAATATTACATGTGGAAGTCACTGTGGAAACAAGATCAAGCTGGGATGTAACAAATGCATCGCTTCATACACACGGGTCGGGTCTTCAAACATAAAAATCTGGCAAAGCTCAAGCAGCAAAACAGGAGGTAAGACAGCTCTCATATGCTGCTGCTGCTCTTAATGCTCTTAAAGTATGTTGGATAATTAGGTAACTCAATTTGTCCAAACTAGGTGAGAGGTTTTGTTTTAAGCCCTGGTATGGAATGTGCTGTTCTGTGTGTCTCTAATTTATATTCTGAGGTCTAAAGCAAGGGTTTCTGCACCAGATAACATACCTAACTGCACAAAGTGACCAGCTACATTCCAGCGGAACCCCTTTGAAACCGATGTCAAAATCTCTGCAGTCTCGGGGAGGAAAGTACCTCATTCCCTTTGCATTAGTCACCCAGGCAGAGATTAATCCTAATGAGTTTTTTTTCTACAGGCTTGGCTGGCACACCCAGGATTTGCATTACATACCTGTGATTTCTCAACATTTAGCCCAAAGTGTGTACATTTAAAGGCAGAGACTGCTATCATCTTTCCAGAAACTATTAACTACAACTTTACTGTAATAAGTTACTGAGTTAAAAAATGAGGCCAGCCAAGGGGTGCTTTCTGGGACTTGGTAAGAAGCCGACATTCAACTAAGTAGGGTAAAAACATACATGCGTGCGCGCACAAACAAACACACAGGAAACTGGTATGTGTCAAAGAAAGGGCAGCATGCTGAAAAAAATGGATAGTACTCTTCCCCCCCCCTTATTTCGTCTTCCTTCCATTATCTTCCCTGTTACTGATTTCAAGCAAGCACTGGCATCCATTTGATGTCACTAGATTGTTTGCAGACCCTATGACAGAGTTTCTAGCTTCCTCCCAGCTGCATCCTGCCCTATCAGTATGCAAACAGCCTTCTCTCTTCTACCTCCACCCGCCCCCATGAGGAAAGACTGAGTGTTAATTCATACAGAAACCATAAACCCTACAACTTTAATTACTGAAATAATTGTTTTTATTTGCTTTACCAAAGAGACTTAAACCCAAATTCTAGGTGCCCATGCAATTTTAATTAAATGATCATACTAAGTTCTAATGGACTGATATTCACTAAACCCCCAAACCACCATAACTAAAATCTCCCCCCCTTCAAAACAGTTCTACTTCAGTTGGCCCGCCTCATGAGAAAAAGCTAGGGAAATAAATAGGTCATGCAGTGAGCCCGTAAGGTCAACAAGTCTGGACTCTCCTGATCCCAGGGGCCGGAGAGTAATTTACAGATTCAAGGATAGTTCTCTGATAATGCCCTATTACAAAATCTTCCTGCTGCATATGCATCTAGATTCTTACATAGTGCCTGTCACTATAGTGTCTGAGTGCCTTCCACAAGTAAAAGGGTCAACATTAATATCTGTACAATGAAAATAAGAAAGAAAAACTTGTAGCACCTTAGAGACTAACAAATTTATTTCAGCATAAGCTTTCATGGGTTAGTACCCACTTCATCGGATGCATGAGTGGGTACTAACCCACGAAAGCTTATGCTGAAATAAATTTGTTAGTCTCTAAGGTGCTACAAGTTTTTCTTTCTTATTTTCATTTTGCTGACACAGACTAACACGGCTACTACACTGAAACCTATCATTAATATCTGTCTCACCCTTCTCTGCTGACAAGAAGTAGGCTTGGTTTTAGGTTTTGGTTTTGATAGAGACTTAAGTATGAAAGCGAGGGTGCCTCTACTGGAAAGCATGGCTGAAAAGATGGGTTTTACATTTAGCTCTGTAGATGGACCTTTGCTGAGGACTTTCACCTGATAATGCCCTGTGACAAGCCCTATTCCAGTTAAATTGGTAGCTTGCTGCACCTCAGCTGATTTCAATTGTTGTGAAATCACATATGGAGACACATTCAGGACCAAAGCCACTTGCAGTGTAAGGTTAAAAACAACACTTTACACTTCCCCTACAAACAAAATGGAAGCCAATGCAGATCACAGGGTAAGGTGCTCAATGCAGGACACAATGTGAATGCAGGCAGCCCTGTTGAGCACTAGCTGATATTCGTGAGTAACCTTAGGGTGTAGCCCAGTGATGAGTGTAAAATGAGCACATGAAGACACAATATACAACACAGCCCCGATTAACAATAAGTAAAGTAGGAGGCTTTTATGTTTCATTGTGACAGATCACTGCTGTCACTCCCTAAAGGATTGATCTTGCAGTCTATACAGGGTTCTGTCTACCTTATGCTTAAGGTACTTATCTTGGTATACAAGTGCCCTCATCAGTTTTCCCTGAATGTGGGCTGCAGAGTGGGCCATGAGTTACTCATCATGGTAGGAACATAGAGAGAGGATAACAGGAAATTCTCCCATGGGTAAGGCCAGCACCTGGGAACCAGGTTGCACCATTGGGGCAAGGTTGCCAGTTTTGGTTGGACGTATTCCTGAAGGAATTATCATATGACAATCTTTAGTTAAAGATTAATTTTTAATTCCTGGAGTCTCCAGGAATTAAATCCTGGAGGGCTGGTAACCCTAGGGGGCAGGGAGGAGAGATGGTCCTAGATTATGATACCAGTGGTGGAGAGCACGTCTCTCTAAGAAGCGCAAAGTTTTAACGGCAGCCCACTTCCCCTGCTACACAAGCTAAGGGAGAAATAGCCTATTTCCCTAAGAGTCAAATTACACCACCAGCAGGTTCCTTTCATCACGGGAGCAAGGAATAAGAGCAGTCCAGCCAGGGCCACAGCCTGCTCTCCCCAACTCCCACCAAGGGCAGTGGTACCAGCAGAGAGCATGAAATCCCCAGAAGCACCTCTTCCTCCTACTTTTACAGCCTCTGGGCACATAGCTGGAAACTGACACTGACTGTTTACCGCTGGACACCTATGACCATCTCTCTATGGGGGAGGGCTAAAAAGACACCGCCAGTTCCACATGAAGCTAGTCAGAGTCTCCTTTGTGCCACTTCCTATGGACAAGCTTGGATTGAGAGACATTGGCAGCTGTCTCTGTTCTTGCAGGCCTTGCTTAAAAAAAAAAAAAAAACCACCCACCACCACAACTTTTCTGCTATACCATTTAGCAATGGGTGAGACTGCAAATGTGTATCTGTGCAGTAATAAAGCAGTTAGTTATAAATGTGGAAGAAACTATGAGGGTATAAGGAAGTAGCATGTTTCCACCAATGACATTTTGCTAGGATCGTATGTTTGTTTAACATGCACAGATAGCTTAAAAAAAATTTATTACTGATGCTTACAAATATAAGATCAACTGGGATCAAAATAAGCTGTTTTGATCTTCCAATGTATTTTTTAGTAGAAACTAAGAGTATTAAACACTCTGGACCCACTCTTCCCTCCCTTTATGTGAATTTACCGTTAAATTGGCCACCCTGCAGAATCCTCACTTGCAGACAGCCCCCCGACCCGAAGCAAAAACTCACCAGCAAGTACACACCATTCCACAGAAACACTAACCCAGGAACCAATCCCTGAAACAAACCTCGTTGCCTTCTGTCCCCATATCTACTCTAGTGACACCATCATAGGACCCAGCCACATCATCAGAGGCTCATTCACCTGCACATCTACTAATATGATATGCCAACATGTGCCAGCAATGCCCCTCTGCCATGTACATTGGCCAAACTGGACAGTCTCTACGTAAAAGGATAAATGGACACAAATCAGACATCAGGCATGGTAACATACAAAAGCCAGTAGGAGAACACTTCAATCTCCCTGGCCACATAATAACAGATTTGAAAGTAGCCATTCTTTAACAAAAACACTTCAAAAACAAACTTCAAAGAGAAACTGCTGAGCTACAATTCATTTGCAAATTTAACACCATCAATTTGGGCTTGAATAGGCACTGGGAGTGGCTGGCTCACTACAAAAGCAATTTTCCCTCTCTTGGTATTTACACCTCCTCATCAGTTATTGGGAGTGGACAACATCCACCCTGACTAAACTGGCCTTCAACATTGGTTCTCCATTTGTAAGGTAACTCCCTTCTCTTCATGTACCAATATATATTTATGCCTGTATCTGTAATTTTCACTCCATGCATCTGAAGAAGTGGGGTTTTTTTACCCACAAAAGCTTATGCCCAAATAAATCTGTTAGTCTTTAAGGTGCCACCAGACTCTTCGTTGTTTTTGTGGCTAAAGACTAACACGGCTTCCCCTCCGATACCTGCAGAATGAATCCTCTGTTATCCATGGAACAGGTACAGTATGTGCTGCCTCTGGGTAAGCTTCCCCAAACTGTCTCAGAAGTGTGCCTAAAATCCTAAGAGTGAAAATCTTTTGTGGAGAGAGGATAGTTTGGTTTCTATGCCAGTTCAGTCCAGTAGGAATTAGATTGACACTACCAACTCATTTAATATAGGACACCAAACCAAACTGCCATCAGATAGGGAAAAATAACAAACTTTGGTTACTAACAAAAATGGGCTGAATTTGATATAGTGACTTTTTTTTTTAAACCACCAGTCTCTAGTTGTCTAGTTCCCCTGATTTATTTTAACAGAAAATGAAAGTTCAAAATGGCCCATTTGCTAAAGAAGCAGAATTGAGAGGAGCAGCCACAGGATCACAAGTAACAGGACTAGACTTCAAAGCAGCACCAGTTATGAAAGCAAGAAATTACACTTTCAGGATTTTGGCAGCTTCTTTAGGCAAAAATCTATAGCATCTGAAACGGGTTAAAAACTGCACCAAAACAGAATAAAAGTTGGCTGCTCTACGCCAATGGGAGCTGCAGGAAGCGGCACGGCCTGAGGGATGTGCTGGCCGCAGCTTCTCGCAGCCCCCATTTGCCTGGGACAGCGAACCGCGGCCAGTGGGAGCTGCAATCGGCCGAACCTGTGGATGCGGCAGGTAAACAAACCGGTTGCCGATCTCTGTCTTAAACTAGGCTCCTACAGCGGGTGTGCGCTTTGTCTCCAGACTTGTGCTTAATGGACACATGGAGGCATGCTCTAGTGACCAATAATGCACACCCTGCAGTATCTTATTGCTTAAAAAGCAAGTAATGCAGCAGCATACAAAGTTACGTATATTGCCATTGTAAAAGGGTTGAATATGAGCTGATAATAGATATTGGTGACATAGTCATGGTAGAGTGAATAAATCACTACATAAATCATTCATAGTACAATACAGTTACAGTAATAATACTGTACATATGGTAAGGGGCCCAACTGGGGAAAAACATTCTTCCGCACCCAGCTTAGTCATTTAAGACCTCTGTTTTAAATACTTTTCCTCTCAGTTATTAAAACAGCATAATGCATAAGTGTTCTAACTTTCAACCTTTAGAAACCTGTCTCCAACTAAGGATTTCTTTTTTGGCCCCCTTCTCCCCTCCTGCCTGGAATATACCGCTTTCAACATCAGTCAACATGGTAAAGCAGGTGCTTTTGGAAGTCTGCTTTTAGAGGGGCTCAAGAAGTCAGTTTGCAGATTCAGCTCCTTGACTGCTGGAAGCTAGAAAGACAGCCTGGCTATGGGAACAGCATTCTCCTCATGCTCTGGCAGAGAAAGCCCTTGAATATGATTCTCTGACAATCCCTAATGGTTACCCTCAAAGCAGAGCAGACAGCCTTAGAGATAGGGCCGGCGCTTCCACTAGGTGACCCTAGGAGGTCGCCTAGGGTGGCAGGATTTGGGGGGGCAGCATTTCAGCAGTGACTCATTTCTCAGCAGCGATTCAGCGGCAAGAAAAGTGTCCACTGAAACGCTGCCGAGAACGCAGCTTCAGAGGAGCTGCCGCCAAAGCGCCGCCGATTACAGCGGAGGAGCGCTGCCGCCTAGGGCAGCAAAAACCCTGGCGCCGCTACTGCTTAGAGACTGCCTAGAATTCCCTGTAGCGGTAGAATACAGATTAAAGGAAAAGAAGAAAAGAACTAAGAAGGAGATAGTCAAGGTAAATGAGTGGAAGGAAGAGGGTGAATAAAAACACCTCTATTTTTGATGGACTGCCCTGCACACACCCAACTGTTGCGATGCAGAAGACAATCCAGTGAAGATGCACATGAAAGCCATGGAGTGCGTACCCTACGTGTTCTCTATTGCACCAAGCCCACGCCTCCCCTCTCCACTGCTATTCTGAGCAGTGTAAGGTCAGACTGCCTCCCGCTGCTGGAGCCTTGCCACTCTGTAGGAAAAGACTTCAGCGGTGGGAAAAGGCTGTCCGCTCACTGCTGCTGAAACCCTCCCCCACTTCAGGGAAACTCCCTGCTGCTGGAGCCCTTTTCTGGAACAAGGAAAGTCCTCAGGAGTCAGGAAAGGTTCTGGTGGCAGGGGAAGCAGGAGGGGGAAAGGCTGAGCCTTTTCCCTGTTGCCTCCCTGCTGACCGAGCATTTCCTCGCCGTAATGAAAGGCTCTGGCAGCAGGGAGCAGCAGAAGCCTTCCCCTACTTGTCTCCCCTCTATCAGAGCCTTTCACTGATACGTGTAGCTACACTCCACGGTGTGAACACATTATGTTTTTCATTCTGGCACGTAGCTACACATACACTTCACACAGCCAAAGATGGTGTATAATGTAGACTTAACCTTAAAAGATGCAGCTCAGAGATTCACCAAAGGTTTCTAAATACATATTGAGGCAACTAAAACAAGCTGCCATTTTTTTCAAATGTGATTGGTACCCAGTAGCTCTAACTTAAGAATTCACCACTTGTGAATAAAGCTGGTTGAAATTTTCTGAACAAATTTTTGTTGCTGTTCAAAAGTACCTTATATTAAAAAACATGAAACACATTTTTCATAAATTGTCAGTGTTATCAAAAGAGTTATGATTTTCCATAGTGAAACATTTTGATAAATGTCTCAGTAACATTTTTAATTAAAAAATTCCCTGGAGACTGTTTCATTTCAGATTCTTCTTTCTGTTTTCAAAAATTTTGGGTCCATTTTGAACACTTCAGCATGACAACAAATTTGACATTTCAAAGTTTTCATGAAAATGTCTATTTTTCAACCAGCTCTACTCATTGTGAGTAAAGCAACTACCCCAAACTCATTCCAATAATATCTTTACACCACAACACACTTTCATGTATTTCTTACATCTTTTGTAAAAGGTTCTGCAAATATATAAACCAAGTTAACATGCATAAAATACCTTTAAAATGTTAGATCCAGTCCATGTTCATGACAATTATATTTACTTTGACATGATGCATTTATAAATTTAAATATAAACTATAAAGAAAGTAAAAGCTGTCCATACACAATTAACTTTAAAAATGCCTGATTCAAGTTTTTCTGCAGACCTCCCTCAATGACTCTGTCTGCACTACAATGCAAGAAACCTGAACTTAATTCTCTGGTTAATCTGACTTCTCAGAGGAAGATGGCACCATATGATATGTGCTGAGGCTGTGGGAGAAGGGAGCATGTGGTCCAAGGATCGCTGTGGAGCAAACTAGAAACTGTTGGTAAGCTGTGAAGCAAGTCACAACCAGTTTTTTGGGATCAACTAAAGGTTGGTGCAACATGATACTGAGGAAGGAGAAGGAGGATTGTTAAGGACCATTAACAAAAGTGTATCATTTCATAACATTTTCATAAATGGGTGGATTTTTTAAGTCCAAAAGATAACATGATCCAACTCAGGAGGATTCAATTTTTTAAAGAGTAATTGACCAAGTAGGACTTCAAAGTTGCACATCATGGTGACAACCAGAATACAACTCAAAGCCTTCTGCTCCAAAAAATGCAGGCCCCATCCATGTGAGGAAAGGGGATATCTTCTTTAGCTAATATCTGTGAAGAGTATACAGTTGAACTCTATTGATTCTGCAGACAGGGGAGTGTGCCATATAATCAGTCTATTAATTACTAAAACATTCTGAAGTGTTTTTATTGATACGGAAACACAAATAAATGGAAAAAGGAGAGCTATTTGCAAATCCAGTGAAGTACAGACATCTTCCTTGGAGTGAGAGACAAGAGGAACAGAACAATCACTCTAAATAAATGGAAAGAATTATATTAAATATTTCTCTACATACTGAGTACATTTATGAGTATGTTCACTTCCCAGGGTCTGCCTCTGAAAATAAAGAAAGCCTTCCTGCCAAAAAAAAAAAAAAAAAGAGAGAGAGAGAGAGAGAGAAGAGGTTTCTCCTTGACAGAAATACTGTTCAGTGTGATTGATTTAAAAGTGCTGAACTCATATTCAGAGTCTGAAATCCAGGAACCACCAGCTGGGCTGGGATTCAAAATTACAAGGATGGAGTGAGTTTTTGAGTTGTGATGCATTAAGCACTGGAGGCAATTGCTTTTCTCACCTATCCCACAAGAGAAGGAGGAAGGGAAACATTTAAGAATTAAGAAAAGAAATCTTAGGAATACTGAGTTACTGCATCTCGTGCTGCTAGAGGCAGAATCACGGTTTGCATTAGAAGGGAACTTCACTGAAGAATTTAAATAAATCTTTCTTTAACAGTGAGTCATTTGAAAAAAGGAGTAGGGGAAGACACAATAAATAAGAGAAAACTGTGTGTATTAATCAGTTCAAAAAGGCTATGTTCAAGTGTCTGAAGTTCACTCATATAGTAGGGTCCATAAGAGGTCCCTGTTGCAGCTGAATATCAGCATTTCCACTGATTTGAGGGAGGGATATTGTGAAGCAGGCACTCAGGGGGACTCTACATACTGTATGTTACCAAGGTCACCTTCTTTTAATATCATAAGTGAATGGATTTTTAAAATCCAGTTTACTTATGGCTACTTAAGTTCTTTGTTTACTTTTGCCATTTTTCTGAGATTAGTCAAGGAAAAACACCACCAGTTTCACTTTTGTTTGTAGTCCATTTCACTTTCAGAAACTCAGTGCTGACATCTGAGCAAGAGACTATTTGTTTGTTTAAATGCAGCTCATTTCAGTGGAACTAAAATCTGCAAACATTTCAATCGGCCTAAAGTTTTATAAAAGCTTTCGCAACACACTTACATTTTTGGTCAAATTTAAGTTGACAGTGTCTCGTTAGCGCATATTCAATGGATTTACACAAGATGAATTTAGGCCATCACGTTAGCTGAACCATTGGATTAATTTGCAAATTATGAAATTTAGTAGGAAGTTACATCAGTATTTTTCCTATTTTTTATAATTGTGTTTATATTTTCCTTACATGCTTGTTTTTCCATTGCAATGTAAAAGGGATAATGAAGTCTTGTTTTATATATAATTTTTTTAAATATACAGATATAAATATAAATGAAAAGGGATGGGGAAAAACAAGTTATAATGTATTACTCAAATAATTGTTTCAACAAAGGCTTGTTTTTCCAAGTTCTCTTTCTAGTAAGTTGCAGAGCACTGTCAATTCCAGAGCACACTTTCTATCAAGTCATGGATTGTAAACCCTGAACAAAGAATAATCAGCAAAGTACTGTACTGCGTAACCTGGACAATATTCATAAAATACATTAATGAACAAATAAATATCCCCTGATGGATGAGCCAACCAGCAAATATCCCACAAATTCTTCCCTCACCCGTTTCCACAGCTGCCATCTGACACTACTCCCACAAGTACAGCTGCCAAAAGACCTTGGACCTCATCATCCACTTCCTTGCACTTTCTGTAGCCATTTACACCTGTGCAAAGTGAGTGTAATATGCATACTAAATGTTACTTTTCAGATCTGGAGTTTTTTACATACACTTGCACGGGTGCAAATATCCACAGTGGTCAGTTGACTAAGAAACATCTGCTCTTCACTGTAAATCATCTCCACCTACTTTGATGATGTGCATATTTCCTAATGACCATTTTTTCTAATATTTATAGCATGCAGAAGCTCGGGGTGGGCACAGTTAATTTTCCAGGAATGCTGTAGAGGTTTGGTACATCTCCTACAGGTAGCTGTCCCTTCTTTGATACCTGTTCCTAAAGTCTTCTGCCAGAGTTCCTCAGATTTCTCCATGAAACGTGTACCATACAAATTCTTCTACTCTGCGGTTATCACAATGTTGTCGATCTCATTTCTCCTGGTGTATGTAAGGCAGTTTACTTGGTGCTCATTATTCTTATTGACAAGTCCAGATGCCACACAAACTGCTCAAAACAACCTATCCATTTTAGCCATGTCAATTTATCATCAACAAAGTATTCTGGGGAGATATCGTCAATATCAGCCTCACTGCTCTAGAAAAGTAACATCCCTACTTTTACAGGCTCTTTCTATTAGTTTTTCCCCCACAGTTCTTTTCTGCCCTTCCTCCATATGTGAATGTGATCCTGTCCCATTCCTTTTCACTGAGATCTGGACCACCTTGCTGAAGCTGCTCTGTTTTTGAGCTGCATCCCAGTTTCTTTGCAAAGCCACATCTTAATGGAGTTTTCTTTTCTTTGCTATGAATGTTTGTCTCTGAACCTGATTCATAGCTACACCTGAGCACTTCTCAGCATAGGGTTGTAATTTTATCAGGAGTCTTGGGATATTTGGGGTTTTCTTAATGGTTCTCATGATATCCTTATTTCTGCCTCCAACATTGTGCAGTTTTGTTCATATACAATATGGCAGCTATCTCCCATTACTGTCAGTAGAAATGAAGCCACAGGTGTTCTTCAGCAAAGTGGCCTCTGTGTCGTCTTAACCTTTGCAGATGAAAATGAGACTGCCCTCAATAAAGATGGCCACCACCTCTCATTGCTTCCAGGGAGGCTGAAACTAAATTGCCATCAGGGAAGATGGTAGCCCCTTACCAAGAAGAGGAGGCCAGGTAGAGGACAGGAGAATGTGGAATTATTGGTAATGAGACTGTGGATGCAGAAAGGAAGGGGATATTTAGGAAGGACGACGGAAAACGGAGTCTGGAATGTGGGGGAACAGGAAGCAGATTCAGGGAGGCAGGTTGAGAAGATCCAGAGGAAAGTGGCATGTGATGGGGACCAAGAGGAGAAGTGCAAGTGAATGAGAAGCACAAGTGAATACAGGCCAGAGGTAGGTAGAGGACTGTGAGGGAGTATGTGAGTGGGCAGCTGCCTATCTTGTGTAGGTAGCAAGAAGGCTAGCTTGGCAGGTCTCCGTACCCAGGAGGTAGGAAAGGATATGAGCAGTCTGTACCAAGTAGCGAACAGCCTTTTTGACAGTATAATCAGGGTTGAACTTAAGAGTCCAAAATGATTGAACACAAATTGAAGAGAATTAGGCAAAAAACAAAAATATTGTTTTTCTAATCTCTATTTTTAAACCAATTTCATGTTATTTTTTTTAGTTCTGGATACATGGGGTCAGCAACATGGCACCACATATTCTGTGTCCACTTCAGCCCAGTGGCACAGGTTACACAGCACCTTGAAGTTGATTCAATTTGAACACTGCTGACCCTAAGGGTCTCTCCAGAAACTGGAACTAGCCAAAGCACCTGTGCACTCCAGTCTCTCTCAGTCAAACTCTGTACTTGCCCACTACACTGGAGGCTGCTGGAGTTAACACTGGCTCTACTCATTCAGAATTCCCTTTATGCCAGGCCAATTCTGGATCTGTTGGCATTACAAACCCTTTGCTGTTTAGGTTGTAAATTTCTGGGAGCAGAGGCCAACATTATATTCAGTCCACGCTGCATACTCCTCTATCTGTACAACACTAAACACAACACCAGTGCTTGGCAAAAAGGTAAATAATAATAAATAACTACATAAAATAATATACTGCTTTCCGGAGGGGTACTTCTAGGTGTTTATTCATCTCATTTAGCTACTCTGTCTCGCTAGTGTGGCCCTCACCACCACAATATCTGAAATAGCCAACCTACCCAGTTGAGAAGTCCTGAAGTTTGCCTGACTTAAGGACAAAAGTACACCATATAATCTCAATGCAGCACTGTTAGCTGCTCTGTTGCTGTGTGTTAATGTTCACCTGTAGGTTCAATCCCACAATTCTAACTCCTATTTAAACTTCCATTTGCTTCACTGGCAGTTTGGCCTGAGTTAGGACTGTAGGATCAGGCCTTTGTGGAGACAATTAACAGAACTTCCTAAGCATGTAAATAGTACCTGCAAAAAAAATAATGTATCAGCCAACAAGTAAAATGGCATTAAAAAAAAAGAGAGAGAGAGAGAGGAAAAAGTGCTCTTGGAACAATGACAAATTGATCCTGGAAGGATGATGGGTGTGTTTTTACTCACATTGTAAACCTGGTTCACTTTTTACTCCATTTGTCTCTCACCTCACCTGTAGCATTTCACCTCTGAATAAAAGCATGATTTGCAGCTTTCATCCATGATGTTTAATTTAGTGCTAACTACAGAGGTATCTAAAACGAAGGTGTGGCCAACTGTTCTCTTCTTTCCCCTCGTGTCCTGTCACCACCCTGCCAAGATCGCTCTTGGATAGCAACACAATCCTACTCAATTTTATCTGCATTTTTAAAATTAAGTGTGTATATACCAGGTTAGTATTTCCTATTTTGATGGTAATAGTATCCTCAAAGCTGTTATTTTTAAGAGCCAAGCAAAAGTTGTATTAATGTTGATTGTTATCTGTTACCTGCCTAACTTTTCTCTGGAGTTCTGACTCATGTCCAGTGACCTCAAACAGCTGTTACAGATATTAATATAATTATAGCAATACATATATTGTGGGCCAAATTCCATGCTGTGCAACCTCACTAGAGTCAATGGGCTTGATTGAGGTGTAAGAAGGTGCAATACCTGGTCCTATGTCTTTGTTTTTGCCCTTCTTTTTAAATGTACACGTGTTGAATTTGCCTTCGTTGCTGTTGTCGTGTGAATTTTTTTTTAATTTCAAAATAGTTGTCAAGGCAAATTTTAAAAGATATGGGCCAGGTATTTGGCTGGTGTAAATCAGCATAGCTCAGTTACACCCATTTATACCAGCTGAAAATCTGGCCCAGCATCTCAGAACACTAATCTACTGTAGTTACAAATTCTGCTGTATTTATTAACTCTGGAAGATTAAAAAATTGAGCTTTGTTTATTTATATAAGTGTTTCTCCCCATTCTCCCCCCTTCCTTTCATATTTTAGACAATGCCACTTCCAACAACCAAGGAGTAATCTAAGAAGTCAAGGACCTAGAACCCTTCATGCTTTCACGGATCCTAACCTTGGGTAATTTTCCATAACAGCCCAAGTTCTACTTTGAGGCAAAAAATGCACACATCCAGCTGGTACCAAAAATGTACACCTTCTTTCTTATACCTTTTATCTTGCAGAATATGGGCTTGTGATACACTCACAGTACCTTGTACCCAGACACAGCACTGTCTCTTTTGGGGGACAGACCCAAAACATTATACATTTGCTAAAGCTATGAACTAATAAATTCCTATTCAATACTGAATAAGCATTTCAGACAAACACATTTTCATAACCACCCCTTTCTCCAAGATCCTGTAACAAAATATTAAAAGAGAAAAACATTAAACTTGAAACAACAGGCACTGAAATTGTAAAGTTTCATTCGGTTCCCTCATTCCTCTTTCCCGGCCCTCCTCCCCTGATATAAATACAGGCTATGGTAGATATAGTAAGGTATTCTTTAGCTTAATTATGAAGAACATAGTTACCTGCATGGATAATAGTTGACTCAGGATAGGTTTTTAAAGATTCATAACTATTGTCCATTGTCTAGTTCTTTCACTGTTTGAAAAGTGTCTTTTGTTAAAGCCTTTCCCCCCCCACATATGTTCCTGCAAAATTGGTCTGACGTTCTTCTTATTGTGTTTTCTTCCAGATTCTACCATAGCAGTCTGGGCACAAGTCCAACATTTATAAATGAAAGCTTCTCCATGCAGCACAGCGTCAGCATCATATATCAGCAACTAAAATACTGTCCCTCTGTCCTGAATCCAGACTTTAGAATACACCATGACAACAAGCTGCTTCTTTCACTTTAGCAATACAGCAGAAGTTTGTTTGTGTAGGAAGTTGAAGCATCTCGGACCAATGAGCTTTCACTGTGGGCTTGGCCCCAGGCAGAGAAGAGTCTCAATTGGAAACAGGAACTGAAAGTACGTTTAGTTAAGCCTGCTTTTCCTCTAACCAATCTAGCTGTCTAAGTAAATGCCTGACCTTGTTGTGAAAGGTTCACTCATAGACTTATGTGGCAGTTTGATAAGATACATAGACTAATTTATTGGCTATTTAAAAAAAAAATTAAAGGAAGTTTCATTATGGATTACTATGCTTTCCTGAAATTTTTTTATAATTATAAACATCTGAAAGACATCTCACTATATCACAAACAAGAGGAAATCCAAAGCACGTGACTTCTAAGAAAATGATGCAACTATGAGTCTGTGCCAAAATTTACAGTAATTTGTTTTTTGTATTTATTTATTTATTGAAGGGGAATGGATGGAGGAAGAGGCAATAATGAGTGAACTATAAGTACAGAATTATGCTAAATTGGAGAACCATTACTTCATAAAAATATTGTAATTACTTCTGGCAGGATTTTTTTTGACATTACACATGAGCGAAACCTCTAAAATAATTTATTTTCCCAAATTAATTGGTTTCCTGGTAAATGTCTTTCTGGAATGAACAACTAATTACAAAAATCCAGACAGAAATAGAAGGCTACAAGTTAGAAAGAGGCAGCAACAGGGAGAAAGTTTCTTTAGGGTGACTTTAGATAAACAAAAATGTTACTTAACACTGCTAGGTATTCAGTCCTTTTGCCTTTTAATTTATATCATTAGGAGGACACAGCCTAGCATGGCAACCCTAAAATAAAAAGCCAGCAGCTTGACACACTTCTCTATTAAACTTCATAATTTGAGTGCTCCATTGTCTTAAAAGTACAATGTTTTATTGATTTAAAAGAACAAAAAAAATTCACACAAATGCCCCAACAGTTACAAGAAAGCCAACATGTTACAAAGCTCAAAAATAAATAAAGTGGTACATGTGGGAAATGTTTACAACCAGACCCAAAAATCAGGAAACTTTAAACTGGTCTTATGTTCACTCTAAGGAAAGATAGACATATGAATATAATGCTGTACTTACAAAACTCCCTGAACTTTGGGTATTTAAGATTTTGGTTCAGCCCATGAGAGGTAGGGAAAGGCCATAAAGTTTTCATCTGGGCTTAGATGTAAGTTCACCAAAATTCTGTGGGTATTTGAATCCAGAATTATAGTTCATGCCCAAATCCAAGTTTGCACATCTTTTGAGTGAAGCGGCACTGATAGAGAGTGTGCTGTCATTTTCTTTCCCTTCCTAACTTTTTATAGCACTAAGAGAGAGAACAGGTTTGATTGTTTCCAGATTGCAAAATGGCAAGAAAGTGGTGATTACTGAACTGGGCTGAGACACAAAGCGTTTGAACAGTGAGGGCTGAAACCAAAGTCCATCGATCTCAATCATGAACTCAGGCTCTCAGCAATCAGCTACTTAGGGCTGTAGGAGTGGGCTGTTCCCTCCTTCTCTTCACACAAGAATGAGCAGCTCTCCTTTCAAGGAGGGGCTGTGGCTGTATATGGAGCACAGCCCTACTGCCATGCCTCCTTGTTCCTGAGCTTTTGCTGCTAGGGGGCGTGGCTTTATCTTGCAGAAATCCACTACTGTTCTTCGCAAGTGTCTTCTGGCTCCCCTTATTTCTCATCTCAATTTCTCTTCTCCTTGATTTAAACACAGTGCAGTGTGGGTAGGTATATCAGAGTCCTTTGCTCACCTGCAGAATTCTGGACAATTTTCATGGCATATTGTGGGATTACATATTCCCACCCTGGGGAATTGTGGGAGCAGGTTTCAAACACCCACCATCCCTTTCACAGTCTCCCAAAAGTCATCTGGTGCCTGTGCTCTTCCCAAACTGTCCTCTAGCAGCATGGGTGGGGGCCAGAGGTGCCCAGGAAAGCAGATCCTGTTAAAATGGCAAGGCCATGACTACCTGCAAAGACGCTGAGAAAAGGTAGAATAAGAGCCACACCTGGCACTCCAGGACATTGGGCATCTGCAGCATACTGTGCCTTCCATCTAGCAATGAAGGTCAGGGGAAGAAGAAGCCCTATTTCCCCAGAACAGATGAAAAGCTGACAGGCAACTTTAGAGAAGCTCAAGAGGAGCAATTATTATTGTACAAGTTGGTTGGCAGTCTTCTGATGGACATGAACTAGGGAATATTTTCAAATTTCCATACTCACACCATAAACTTTTTAAGGGCTCATCTGTAAACTCTAAAACATAACATTGTACAGCTGTACTCAGGATCTGAAATTCTATTTGTCACCCTCTTATAAAAAAAATTGAGTCTTTAAAATGTGCTACGGCTGTGCGAAAGCAAGTAACACTAAAGGCATGTACATTCCAGAGCAATAATTCTGTGTACTGCTTTTAGGCAAAGCTTCCATTGTACAGTTTAAATGACCATTCATAAGCAAAAACCAAAATAGAGAAACCCCAAAGCCTTCTAGTGTGTCAATAAATATTAGAACAAGCCTGAATGAAAGGCAAAAATGCTGCTGTGGGGTAGATACCTGCTTTTTCATTTATCAGGGCCTGCTCTACCGTTTTTGTCACCCCAAGCAGCACACCGAATTGCCGCCGTGAGCGGCTGAAGATAGAAGCTGCCGCCGAATTGCCGCCGTTGCGGGCAGCTGAAGATAGAAGCTGCTGCTGAATTGCCGCCGCCGCGGGCAGCTGAAGATAGAAGCTGCTGCTGATTTGCCGCCGCCACAGGCGGCTGAAGATAGAAGCTGCTGCCGAATTGCCGCCGCTGCGGCGGAAACGCGCGTGCCACCCTAACGGCTCATGGACTGCCTCCCCTTGCAGATTGCCACCCCAAGCACCTGCTTGGAACGCTGGTGCCTGGAGCTGGCCCTGTCATTTATCACGATCAATTCATTTTGGAGAAGGACAGCACTGAGACCCCGAGACTCTCAAAAGAAGTGGTACACCCCTCATTGTTTGGGACCTTTAAAGCAATACTGGACAAATAACTCAGATGTACAATATGCCCAAGCTGACAAGGATTTCATAAGTCTTTTACACCTCTAAATGCTAAGGTGCTCATCTTAGCTGCAGTGGCATAAAACCAGCTTAAGTGACATCAGAATCAGGCTCATTGATTACCACACTAATCTGGAGTCACATGTAGAAAGAAATAGCTAGAAAATTGCTGTGTGTGTCATAAGGGGAAATGGTGCACCCTCTGTGCACTAGAACTAGTCTGTTTCCATGGTTTGGGAGAGGAACGGGATGCTGGGAGCCAGCACAGGGGATGCTTCCATGTGGTTATAGAGGGACTGTCTGGGGTCAAGTGCAGGCCAGGGACAAGCAGAGAGGTAGGGCTAATGTACCTCTAACAATGTGCACCCACCAGCCATTTCCCACCTGCAGAGGGAGGTACATTACAGCTATGGGGCTTCTTCTGCCTTGGGACGGACATTGCAGCTGTGGAGTAGCCTGAAGAGCCTCCCCCACTCCCACAAGAGATTCCCAGTATATACCCCAGTTTCTCAGACTGGAGGGAGGATTTGCCTCATCCTGAAAGGAAGAAACAAAAAATCAGCAAAAATATTGTTAAAAGAGACATTTATTTTTCTGGTGAGAAAAGTCTCATGAAAATAGATGAGATAAATCCACAATGGATTGCAATCAACCCTGGTATAGTAGGCATTACATTTACAGCTCAGTTTGGGGTGTGTATAGGGGAAGAGTGGTGGTACTCTCCAAAGCTCTATCTACAAGCCAAGCTGTACCTAGCTGAGAGGCCAGAATGAATGGCCGCTCACAACAGATTCTGCAAATGTTCGGAATATGGTTGTGCATGCTCTGCTGACTCATTGGGTTTGACTTCCCTTCAGTAGAGTTCTGATGCATGATTGGGCAGGAGGACAAATATAGGTACAGACCCGATAGGAATGTGCCTGAGACCCTGAATCCCAGAGCCCTGGGATGGGATTAGAATCATAGTTTTAGTTTTTGTTTTTTTAAAAAAAGTAAGTTTCTAACCCTCATAGTTGTGGAAGAGAGTTTGAAAAGGTGACGCAAGGGTAACCCAAGCACTATTGGCTACCTAAGCCTCCAGCAGAAGAGAAGCAGAAGCCACAAGAGCCAGAAAGGAATTCCTTGATCCACACCCATCACCCGAACAGACCTGGTCTTCACTAATCTGCAGGTGGTGTCTGGCTGGTTGTAGGGTTTGCATGCTTTGCTGGGATTGGCTCCCCCTTGTTGGGGCTCAGATGCATTCTAGAGCACTCCCTGCTGGCCTTTTCTCTCTCTCTCTCTCTCTCTCTCATGCACACGCACAAAGTGGGAAGTGCTTGGAGGAGCGGAATCGGGGAGGGAAGTGAACAAAAAAGGTGGCAAGCAGACTCTCTCCAAAATTCCTTCCACTTGTAGCAGCAAATGGAGTATTGATCATACCAAACTGTGCAGATCTGTGATCCTCTTCTTTCCTTCCTCATAGGAGTTGGTAATATTGATACAGTTACAAAGGATGACATTTAAATCATCATCATCGGGCATTTGAGCTAAAACCAATTAGAAATGAATGGTGCGGGTCACCCCACTCAGAGCCACTATGTCAGGCTCTCTACAGGCATGAGTTACTGCATTGGGTACAGTTGTTTCATGTTTTCAAGATTTTTTTCCTTATAACCATAAGAGCTAAAGCCTCGCTTTTTAAAATGGAACAACAGTGAGATTCCGAAGAGTAATATTCTTGAAAACCAAGAGCCGCAAAGTGTCATTTAAAGGGCGGGGGGGGGGGGGGGGGCATGTGGCCAAAAGTGCCTGGGCCATGACCCAGGTCAACCACCCTGGCTCCATGGCCTATGTTGAGAACAGCCTTTATCTATCTATCTATATCTATATATAAAAAAAACAAACCAACAACAACAAAAAGTGGTCCCAGGTCACTGACCCATCTCAGTTCATGCCGACTACATATGGTAATACTATGTGGAATGATACTGTGGAATGAGACTCAGCAGTTACTAGTGAAACACTGTATGTAAGAAGAGTATAATTCTGGAGTACTAGAGCACTTTGTTCTCTGCTTCCGAGGCATTTTTTTAAAATGTGCTTATATTAAGCATTGTGGGCAAGGAATGTCTTCTACTTTATGCTTGCATAACACCCAGCACAATGAAGCCCTGATTCTGATGGAGGCCTCTAATACTATCATAATAAACAAACTAATGAAATAAAAAAATAAGTGCAAATATTTTATCATAATTACATAGGGGTTGTTAAATTAATTGCTGTTAATAAATTATGACAAAACTTAGACTTTCCTTTAATGACTCGTTCGTGAACCAATCCTGACTTCTGAGAATATATTTTGCTGTTTCTATTTGACCATTAGGCTGTGATCCTGCTGATATTTATGCAAGTGGTACTTATGTAGGTGCCAAAGTTAGTCTTGTGCATAAAGATTAGCATGCACATGTGTGTTTACAGAAAAGGACCCTAATTTGAATGAACAATTTTTAATCCTATGAGATGTTCACAAACCAATCACATTAACTATCTGCTGTGCTAACTATGGTTTGTGTTTGGTCATTTAAGTCACATGCTACTGTGTCTGTTCTCTGATTGCATGATTAAATCTGGAGAGTAATGAATGCCAAAGAATAAATAATGATGAGTGAATATTCTTATTTAAAACATCATGACCAATGTGTGAATGTGACTATGGGTACTTGTACCGAGAACAGCCACTTGCTAAACAAGAATCTATTCATGCAAATGCTTGCAAATAGTGTATAAAAAGGACATGATTATGCTGGTAACAGAGTCTTCCTGAACATTTGTCATGACGGCTATTTTTACAGTATTCTACCAGCTCTGCTACATAGTATTCTTCACTGCAATAGAAAACACTCATTAACATTTCCTATGAGAAATCTGAATCTGTGAGGATATTATATGCTCAGGGCATTATCACAAATTGAATCCCTTCATCAAAAATAAACAAAATATGTGTTTTCTGGACTACAATACAGCAAGGGAGGAAAAAAGTCAAATGGATTAATCAATAACTTTTTAATTTTAGGACTCAGCCTTCCCTTTCTGCTCCAGACCTCTCCCCCCCTGGCATCAGTGATGACAGATAAGGGATGTTTTAAGGGTGAAACTCCTCAGAGTTGCAACCCAGTTGAAAAATATTTCATTTGGGAATCTCACCTCAGTTGGAAAATGTGCAGTGGTTCCAACCAGTTATTGCAACAGGTGAAACAAACTTCTGGCCCAACAGCACATCTCAAGGGCACACTTTGCATCAGCCACACAAACAGAGGTTGAGGCCAAGGAAAGGGGTTTACAGTATTCCATTCCAGGTCTGCCCAGATTCTCTCAAATTCCTCCTGCAGTCCCAGAGTAGCTGGATCATTCTATTAAAGTGTTTGTGCTAGAATGATCAGCGACGCCTAATGACAGCACTGAGCTTGGAAGCTAGTTTCTGAAGAGGGTAGGAGTGGGGGAGGGATAGCTCAGTGGTTTGAGCATTGGCCTGCTAAACCCAGGGTTGTGAGTTCAATTCTTGAGGGGGCCACTTAGGAATCTGGGGCAAAAATCTGTCAGGGGACAGTACTTGGTCCTGCTAGCAGTAGCGTAGCCGGGGGGGGGGAGCGGCTGCTTGAGCAGAAGCGGTGCCTGGTTTTTTAGCAGCACTAAAAAAAGGCGCCGCTTCTTTTTAAGCGCTGCTTCTTGCACTCACCTGGCGGCACTCCGGGTCTTCGGCGGCATTTTGGCGCGGGATACCACCAAAGACCCGGAGTGAGCCGCCGAAGTGCCGCCGAAGACCCAGAGCACCGCCAGGTGAGTACAGGGGAAGGCGCCTTTTATAGCGCCGCTCCCCCTGCGCTCCGGACCTGGCTGCACTACTGCCTGCTAGTGAAGGCAGGGGACTGGACTCGATGACCTTTCAAGGTCCTTCCAGTTCTAGGAGATTAGCATATCTCCATTTAAAAAAAAAAAAAGAAGCAGGGGGGCGAAGCATGGTTCCGCTCCTGTCTCAAAGCTGGCCAGCGAATGGAGAACATTTCTCACCCAATTCAGTTGGGGAGCACCAGGAGGTATTGTGCTCCTTGGGGTCAGTACAACACAGGGCTGCGTCAAGGTAGCACGAATAGTTTTCTTATACAGTATTTTATTTGTATGGTGCACTTTAGTAAACTGGGGCCTCACTACACAAAGAACTTGAGTATTGGAGCAATTTACCAAATGTCATGGTGGATTCTTCACCACTGACAATTTTTAAATAAAGATTGGATGTTGTTCTAAAAGATATGCTCCAGGAATTATTTTTGGGAAATTCTGTGGCCTGTATTATACAAGAGTCAGACTAGATCAATGTTTCTCAAGGACCAGTCTGTGGACTAGTGCTGGTCACTGAGATCTCCCCAGCACAGTTTAGGAAGACAGAAAGCCAGTACCTGGTATGAAAAAGATTGAGAAACGCTCGACTAGATGATCACAATGATCCCACCTCACCTTGAAATCTATGAATATATTTCAGTGCTTGTCTGAATTGCCCAGACCACAAGCTGAGCACCTACTAAATTGAAGTAAAGCAAACAAACTTGCAAAATAAAGAAACATGGCATAGTATTGGCATGGCACAATATTCTTTAACATTACACAAAAAGATGCAATACTTTGTACTAAGTATCAAAATACTTGGAGGTTAAGTTCTAAGAACAATACTGAAATACTGTGCACTAAGAACAAAACAGTTTATTCTACCTTATCAGTAGAGCTACATTCCCACCTAGTGAACTGAAAATAAAATCGGCTCACCCTACCTTTTGGTGACTTCAGTGACAGATGATCAGTTCATCTTTAAAAAGAAAACAAGAAAAATACCTGTGGCACCTTAGAGACTAACAAATTTATTTCAGCATAAGCTGAAAAAGAGGCTAGCCTCTTAACGTTGATATAGACACTCCCACCTTTTCATGTTTCTCTGAAGGTATAAATATCTGCTTACTGTATGTTCCATTCCATGCATCCGATGAAGTGGGTTCTTAACCCACGAAAGCTTATGCTGAAATAAATTTGTTAGTCTCTAAGGTGCCACAGGTATTTTTCTTGTTTTCTTTTTGCTGACACAAACTAACATGGCTACTACACTGAAACAGTTCATCTTTAACTCTTCTTGACTTCGGTCAGGTAGTGGTACTTTAACATCCTGTCTTCTGTTTTACACCGTCCTTTCCATATTCCCACTCCACTGAGCCCCATCAGCCCTCTCCTTATTGACACCTCATTTTATCATTAATTGTAGGCCTCTTTTCACCTTCACCTTTCACTCCACCAAGTCTAATTTTCTCATGCACAGGGGAGGTTGTCCACTCCTCTCTGCTTTAATTAAGGCCCTTTATTCAAAACAAAACAACCCAGCATGTTTTGCTGCTTTGGGCCTGCAGAAATGTACACACACTCTTTGGAAGGCATTTTCAACATTTTGTTTCTATTTAAAATGTGTAATTAGCAAATGAGAGCTGGGAATGCATTTTTTTTGGGGGGGGGGGGGGCTGGCTGGCCGGCCCGCCCCCTTGCCTTGGGTGTGTAACAGAGATGGTCACTCAGGCATGAAAAACAGAGGCTTAATTAATTAGATTGGAAATGTAAAATGGTGTTCTTGATGTGGTTAAGGCACATTCCACACTTTTCCCCCCCATAAGGAATGTGATATTTTTGTGGAAGTGTTGAAGAATGGGTCCATTAGCCAAACAGATGAGACTTCATTAAATGGGTACAGCAGGGAACCTCTGGTCTAGTATCTCAGACAGATTTCCCCCGCCCCCCGCACCTGCCACACCACTCCACCCCAAACACATTCATTTAATTAACTCTAATGCTGTATCTGATTCCAGAACAATTCTATTTACTGTTTATATTTCATGCAATTTATAGTACATAATAAATAGATTGCAAGAGGTGGAGTAATGAATAGTTTGAAACAGGTTTTCCATATCCAGATCAAGCTGCCATAGTAAACAAACATTTTTCATTTCTGCCAAACTTAAGGTCCTTTTCCCCTCCCCCCCTCTTCTTTTCAGCCTTGAAAAATGTTGTTAAAAATCCGAAATTACCCAGGGAAGTTGATCGGGTTTCAATAAAATAGTGACTTCATTGTTAGTAACTCATTTCAACCTTCTCATGAATTGGCTCCATTTTACATTATAAGCATTGCATACAAAATAAAAATATATGGCTTAAAAATTCTGTTTAATGATATTATAAAAATAAATTTAAAGGCATTTTGGGCCCTCTCTCATTTCCTTATAAAGCACACTTTGCCTCTATTTTAAACATATTGGTGTTATAGCAGAGAAGTCAGTCTCTGAAATGCCTCCTGCTCTCTTTTACCCATAGGTCAGGACAACATTGGATTCTCAACTCTCTTTATCCTTTAGTAACACGGAATTTACAATTTTTGTGAGCAGCCAGTCTTTAAGAGATAACACAGATGTACCTTCATAAGTGTTTTCCTCTATAAACCCACTAGTTCTTTTCTTTGTGGTTTCCAAGATCTGTATCTTTTAAAGCTGCCTGGAGCAACCCATCACATTGTATGGTCCATGAGGTCACCATACTTGTTTTAGTGTTAAGAAAAGATTGTGTTGCTCTCAGTGTCTGATCCAAAGCCCACTGAAGTCAATGAGAGTCTTTCCATGGACTTTGGTTCAGGCAAAAATTCAGGCAGCATGCTCATCTTCCTCACTTTATTAGGGAATGCAGGTCAGCCAATTAAATCAATTCTCTTCTCTAGGATGGTAGATACCACTGCTTTTAAAGCTACTTGAATTTTATGGAACTATTCCACATATAACTAAGAGCTTCAATTAGTAAATAATCAGACAACCTACACCAGGCTTGAAATCTAGAAGCCTCTGTTCAGTGGCTGAGCCTTAATCAGGGGGAGGGGCTAATCAGGGAGGCCAGGGCTTTATAAAGCAGCGAGCAAGCCACCAGGGGCTGCTAACAGGGAGTTTTGAGAGGGAGTTGGGAAGGGGGCGAGGTATACACTGCCATTCCCAAAACCTTTAACCCAAACTAAAGCCAGAGGCAGAGCGATGAGAGGAGCGGACAGGGGGCTGCAGATGGGGGAGTTTGAGAGGGAGAGCAAGAGATCCTGCAGCTGAACAGGCTACCAGGTGAGAGTGAGTACTAGCTGTTGGTGGGAGTGTGTGTGTTTGACTGTTTGATTTTAAATTTTGATTCTGATTTCAGGTGATTTCAGTTTCAGCTGTTGTGGCAGTTAGGACTGAGTGCCTGACCCTGTTCCCTTGATTGTTTGAGAAGGAGTTTGACAGAGGGAGGCCTACGATGGTTAGGAAGGCCCGCAACACCTGTGCCAGCACTGCTTCTGTCTCCTCCACCTGTAACCAGACATAGCGCCTGAACATGGATGCTTCTACCCAGATCCTGGTGTGGTTTTGCAGGGACTGTAACTTGCAATTCCCACTCACTGATATCCAGGCTGGGGGGACCATCCAATGTGACAGGTGCCTGCTGGTGGAATCACTCAGGCAGCAGGTGGGAGAGCTACAGGAGGAGGTGGCTAGATTGAGGAGCATCCAAGTCCATGAACAATTCCTGGACAGTGTCCATGTGGAGACAGCTGAGGTAGCTGTCCCAGTACACAGGACTGCTGACACACCACTGGTGGAGGAGGAAATGGCTCAGGGTGGACACTGGCAGCTGGTTACTTCTGGCAGGAGACAGTGCTCCACCCCTGCTCCAAACCCTGCCGCTGTGGTAATAGGAAACCGTTATGCTCTTCTTAATACAGGAGAGAAGGAATCTCCCCCTACAGCAGAGGAGGAGAAGCCTCGTACCCCTAAGGCTGGGAAGTCTGCTGCCACCACTGCAAATAGGGAACGTAGGGCAGTGGTGGTCGGAGACTCTCTGCTGAGGGGGACGGAGGCGCCCATCTGTTGCCCTGACATTTCATCTGGGGAGGTATGCTGCCTGCCGGGGGCCCGTATCCGAAACGTTATGGAGGCATTGACAAGGATTATCCGGCCCTCTGACTACTACCCCATGCTACTCATCCATGTGGGCACAAATGATACTGTGAGGTGTGACACTGAGCAGATCAAGAGTGACTACAGGGCTCTGGGCGTACGGGTGAAGGAGTTTGGAGCGCAGGTGGTATTCTCTTTGATCCTTCCTGTCAAAGGTAGGGGCACGGGCAGAAACAGGTGCATCGTGGAGGTGAATGCTTGGCTGCAAAGATGGTGTCGCCAGGAGGGCTTTGGCTTCCTCGACCATGGGATGCTAATCCAGGAAGAACTGCTAGGCAGAGATGGCGTTCACCTTTCGAGGAGTGGAAAGACCCTATTTGGATACAGACTGGCTAACCTAGTGAGGAGGGCTTTAAACTAGGTTCGACGGGGACAGGTGAGCAAAGCCCACAGGTAAGTGGAGAATATGGGGACCTGGGAGATGGGTTGGAAATAGGAGGGGGTGTGGGCTCTAATGATAAAGAGTTAGGAGGGTCAGGGCAAAACTGGGAGGCAAGATCAAATCAGTATCTTAGATGCCTGTATACAAATGCGAGAAATATGGGTAATAAGCAGGAAGAACTGGAAGTGCTAATAAATAAATTCAACTATGACATTGTTGGCATCACCAAAACTTGGTGGGATAATACACATGATTGGAATGTTGGTATGGATGGGTACAGCTTGCTCAGGAAGGACAGACAGGGGAAAAAGGGAGGAGGTGTTGCCTTATATATTAAAAATGTACACACTTGGACTGAGGTGGAGATGAACATAGGGGACGGAAGTGTTGAGAGTCTCTGGGTTAGGCTAAAAGGGGTAAAAAACAAGGGTGATGTCATGCTAGGAGTCTACTACAGGCCACCTAACCAGGTGGAAGAGGTGGATGAGGCTTTTTTTAAACAACTAACAAAATCATCCAAAGCCCAAGATTTGGTGGTGATGGGGGACTTCAACTATCCAGATATAGGTTGGGAAAATAACACAGCGGGTGTGACGGGGCAAGGCCAGAGGGCTATAGGAAAGTGGTAAGGAACCAGTATGTTCTTATTGGGATCCGGGAAGTGGGCGGGCAAAGCCCGCCCACTGCTAAAGGATCCCCCCCTTCAGCCTAAGGGGAGGGATCCACAGGACCTGGATACCAAGTGAGTCCGGGGGACAAAAAATGAAAAAACAGGAACGGGAGTGTGGTCAAAGGGTCAAACAAAGCGAACCAGATGGGGACACCGAGCAGAGAACCCTGGACAGCGCCCACTGCTCCTCAAAGGTGTCAAGGGAGCCAGTGGATGCTGCCCAGAGGAACTCTGCCCGGATGCGTGAACGAACAGAGGATCGAAAATAGGCCCCACAGTCACAGGAGCCTCCATCGGCCAACCTCCTCAACCTGGTTTTGTAGATGGCCAGTTTAGCTAGGGCCAGGAGGAGGTTGACTAGGAGGTCCCGTGACTTTGTGGGGCCGCGGATTGGAAGTGCATAAATAAAAAGGTGAGGGGAAAAGTGCAACCAAAACCTCAACAAAATGTCTAAGAGGAGCCGGAACAGGGGCTGAAGCCTGGCGCACTCTAGATAAATGTGCGCCAGGGTCTCCCTCACACCGCAAAAGGGACATGTGTCGGGGATAGGGGTGAACCGCGCCAAATACACGCCCGTGCTCACGGCTCCATGAAGGAGCCGCCAACTGACATCCCCGGCGGGCCTTGGAACTAAGGAGGAGTAAAGGCTGGCCCACCGGGGCTTCTCACCCTCTAGAGGTGGCAGGAGGTCCCGCCATTTCGTATCGGGGCGGGACGTGAGGGTGAGGAGATGAAGGGTGTGGAGCACGAGCGTGTATAGATGTTTCCTTGGCGCGGTCTGGAAGCGGACCGGCTGCAGTTCGTGCAGCCGGCTCACCGTGAAGGGACAGGGGACCCGGTTGGGTCCACGGGGCAGGGGCCCAATAAAAAGGTCCGGAGGACTTGGGGTGAAGGGAGGGCGGGGCGTACCCTCTCGCAGGACCCGGTCGAGGTAAACCCGAGCAGCGGGCGGCAAAGCAGCCTTCACCTCCTGAAGTACGCGCCGGGGAGTACGAGGTCTGGAGAGCCCCATGCGCTGAGCAAGCGTCAGGGGATCCAGCCAATCTCCCCGGTCATAGTCCAGGAGGTCTCCGACCCTAGTGACTTCTGCCAGGACCAACCTCTGGCGCACCGAGGGGGACTCCGCCACCTGCACACGGAGCTGGGGGTTGTGTAGCAGGGGCTCCGCGAGGAGATCTGCCCCCTCGGTGGCCGCCACGGACCTGGTCGCTGAGAATAGCTTCCAGGTCCGGAGGAGGTCCTGGTAGAAGACCAGCAGCCCGTAGAGGTCTCGCGGAAGACCTCTCGGATGGAGATAAAGGAGCTGCCGGTCATATCGGAGCCCTCGGAAACGGCGCAGGAAGGCGTGCGCCAATACGCACCACGCCGGACTACCTGCACCATAAAGGAGCCTCTGCAGGGCCTGGAGACGGAAGACATGGACCTGAGTGTGTGGACACTTAAGGCCCTGCCCACCCTCCTCCAGAGGAAGATGGAGAACCCCTGCAGAGACCCAGTGCAGTCCTGACCAAAAGAACTCCAGAATCGACGTCCGGAGGTTGGCCAGGAAACCCGGGGCCGGGACCAGGGTGTTGAGCCGGTACCAGAGCATGGACAGGACTAATTGATTGATTACCAGTGCTCTCCCTCGAAAGGAGAGGCACTGGAGCAGTCCTGTCCATTTCCGGATCCGCTCTATCACCCTGCCCTCTAAACCTTGCCAGTTCTCCGGCGGGGATGGATGCGTGGCAGAAAGGTAAATGCCGAGATAGAGCAGCGGACCCGCACTCCACCTGATGGCCTGAAGCGCGGGTGGGAGAGAGCTCGCCTGCCACCCGTCCCCTACCACCAGGCCAGAGCTCTTGACCCAGTTGACCCGGGCAGAGGAGGCCGCCGAGTAGATCGTCTGGCAAGCCTCCACCCGCACCAAGTCGCCCGGGTCCTGGACCACGAGGAGCACATCGTCGGCGTATGCCGACAGGACCAGCCGCAGCTCCGGCTCTCGGAGCACCAATCCCGTCAACCTCCTGCGGAGGAGACAAAGGAAGGGCTCAATCGCCAGAGCGTACAGATGGCCCGAGAGGGGGCACCCCTGCCGTACTCCTCGCCCGAAGCTGACCAGCTCGGTCAGGGTCCAGTTGAGCCTGACCAGACACTCTGCGGAGGCGTACAGCACCTGGAGAAAACCCACAAACTGGGGCCCAAAGCCAAACGCTCGCAGAGTGCTCAGGAGGTACCCGTGATCCACCCTGTCGAACGCCTTCTCCTGATCCAGAGACAGAAGGGCGAACGACAGACCATCCCTACACCCAAGCTCCAAGAGATCCCGGACCAGATACAGGTTGTCGAGTATGGTGCGGCCCGGGACGGTGTAGGTCTGGTCTGGGTGGACCACGTCCGCCAGCACGGACCCAAGCCGCAGCGAGATGGCCTTTGCTACGACTTTATAGTCCGTGCTGAGGAGCGAGACGGGACGCCAATTCCGTAAATCGCGGAGGTCCCCCTTCTTCGGCAATAAGGCGAGCACGGCTCGCCTGCACGAAAGAGGGAGGACCCCGCCCTGCAAGGACTCGGCCCAGACGGTGACAAGGTCTGGGCCGAGGACGTCCCAGAACACGCGGTAGAACTCCACGGTCAGCCCGTCCAGTCCCGGAGATTTATTAGTTGGCATGCGACGGAGGGCTTCCGAGAACTCGGCCAGAGTGAGAGGCAGCTCTAGCCGGTCTCGGTCGCCCGTGCTGACCGTAGGGAGTTCGTCCCAGAGCACTCTGCAAGCGTTAGGATCGGTCGGATCCGGGGAGAAAAGGCTCGCGTAGAAGGCCTTGGCCCTCCCGCACATCTCCACCGGATCCGTGAGGGGGGTGCCATCTTCTGCGAGGAGACAGGTGACGTGTTTCTTAGTCCCCCTCTTTTTCTCCAGGGCATAGAAGAAGCGGGAGCCGCGGTCCATCTCCCGAAGGAGACGGATGCGGGATCGAACGAAGGCGCCCCGGGCCCGATGATCTTCGAGTTCCCGGAGCTCCTCCCGCTTCTCCCGGCACGCCCCACAGAGGGATGGATCCTCAGGGCTGGCGGCCAGACGCCTCTCCAGCTCTAAGACCTCCCGTTCCAACTGCCCTATCGTCGCATCCCTCCGTCGGCTGGCGCCCCGGGTGTAGTCACGGCAGAAGAGCCGGGCGCGTACCTTCCCTAGATCCCACCATCGCTGCGCCGAGGGAAAGGCGTGCCGTTGCCCTCGCCAGGCCAGCCAGAACTCCCGGAAGGACGCCACGAAACCCACATCCTCCAGCAAACTGTTATTAAAATGCCAATAGGCCGGCCCCGGCCTCTCCGCGCAGAGAGAGGCCGTCACGGTAGCGAGATGATGATCAGAGAACGGGGCCGGCCGGACACTGGAGGAGTGGGCCCGCGAAAGGTGAAAACGTGATAAATAGATGCGGTCCAACCGGGAGTGGTGCGACCGATGGGCCTCCACCCGGACAAAGGTGAAGGTTGAGCTGTCGTCCGGGTGGTGGTCACGCCAGACGTCCACCAGGGAGTGATGTTCGACAATCTCCCTGAGGACGTCCGCGGCGGCCGGGCACTGCTCGATCCCCGAGCGGTCCCGTTTCTCAAGGGTGTTGTTAAAGTCCCCGCCCAGGACCAGGCACTCGCGAGGATCCAAGGTGCCGAGGAAGGTGGACGCCTGCTGATAGAAACGAAGTTGTTCCGGGCCCGGTGTCGGGGCATAGATGTTGATGAGATTGACCACGAGCCCCTCCATACGGACCCGTAGGTGCAGCAGGCGGCCCGGCACAGCCTCGGCAACCCCCAGCACCTCAGGCCGTAGGTCGGGGGAGAACAAGGTCGCCACTCCAGCCCGGCGAACAGAGAGATGGCTGAAGTAGACTCTGTCCCCCCATTCCAGCCTCCAGCTGTCTTCAGCGGCTGGATCTGTATGGGTCTCCTGCAGGAATACTACAGAGTACCCCCCGTCCCGAAGGAAGGAGAGCACCTGGCTCCTGCGGAGACCCATCCTACAGCCCCGGGTGTTCAATGTTGCGAAGAGGAGAGATGCCATGAGGAGGGCTGGAGGGGATCCTTGCTGGCAGAGTCACTCACGGCCCCCATCGGGCCGCGTAACAATCCATGACCCACCCCGTAGGCGAGTAGTGAGTCACGGAAAAGGCGGACCCGTTGGTAGGCCGTGGCGGCCTGCTTCCCAGTCCCTTTGCCCTCCCCCATGAGGGCCCTCGCGGCCCGGAGGATTTGGTGGAAATCCCCCCATCGCTGGAGAGCGAGCTGTACTTTGTTGCGGGAGCCCCGGACGTCCTCCAGGAACTCCCGCAGCTCCTCTCGCAGCGTATTGGGGGCCAGGGTTACTGGCTCCCGGCTATCGAAAGAAGGGGCCCCGGACACAGCCCTATGGCCCACCGAAACAGACAGGCAAGGGGCGGACCCTCGACGCAGCTCCTGCTGGGCCGGCACCTTAGGGCCCAATCCGAAAATCGGCTTAATTGTGGGAGGCGGCGGAGGGAGAAAAGCAGCCTCTGGTGGGTCGGGACGAGGAAATACTGGAGCCGCTCCCTGGGGGTCATCCTCCGAGAAGGGGAGGGAGACAGCCCCAGAGGCGGCAGTGTCATCATGGGAGGTGTGGGAGATTGGGATGGCATCAGGGGCGGGGCAGGGATCAGAAGTAGGGGCAGGGAGGGGGACATGAGCAGGGCCGGGCTGAGGAACGGGTAGAGGATCCTGAGCCGCAGGAGCTGGGCCACTGGGAGGTGGCTTCTCTTGGTGTGGCTGAGGGATCTGGGAATTGGGAAGGGGACCCCCCACGATGCCGGGCTCTAGTATGATGGCTTGTGTTACAGCCACGGCATCGGGAGGAGGACAGATATTTGCGGGGTTCCCGCCTGGGAAGGAGAACTGTTGTCCCACCCCAATGAGGGGTACCCTCTGGGATTCGGGTCCCGGCCGCAGGGCACCGGCCGTCGCTTCAGGAGGCTTGGTGGCCGTCAGCGAGGTGTCACTTGCGACCGGGCAGGTGGAAGAGCCCAGGGGCTCCTCGGAGGTGGGAGCGGAACCGGCGGTCAAGGGGAGGGAGCATGGGGAGAGGGGGGAAAGGGGCACCGGGGTGAGGTCATTGAGATCGAGGCCTGCTGGTAAAGGGTCGTCTTCCCCCTGGGTGATTGGGGTCAGACCCAGGGCCTCGATCTCCTCGTAGATGGAGGGCAGGTCACCTTCTGCCACCCCGGGGTTTTCCCCGCCGGCACCTGAAGCGATGCTTGGGTTGGGGCGTGCAGGGTTGACAAACGGGGCAGAAGGGGCTCCAGCAGGGGCTTCCGAGGGAGGGGCGGTAATACCTTCCGGTGCTGCCACGTCTTTCCCAGCCTGTTCTGGCGGACAAAAGCCGCTCGGGGGCAAAGCGGAAGGCTCGGCATCAGTGCCCCCCTTCCTGGTTTTTCGGGGGGCTTCCGCATCGGTGGAAAGGAGCGGGGCTCGAGCCTTCCGCTTGCCCCGCTTCCCCTGTACTAAGGCCCAGCCCTCCATGGCATCATCTGGGGGCCGGCTAGTAAGGGTCGGGTCAGGGGGGAGGGATGATTTCTTAGGGACTCGGGGAGGTAGTGGTGGGGCAGCATAAGGGAGAGAAAAGTCTCTCTGGGGCGGGCCCTCTCCCACGCCCGGCGATATCCCTGCCTCACCCTCCTCCACAGGCCTCAGCAGACTGTTCACAGTGGGCCTCTCCCGCTCGTCTGGGCTCACTGGGGGAGGTACTCCCAGGGCCCGAGCGGGAACAGCGGTAGACTGGGAAGGAGGAGGGGCGGCTCCGGGCGCCGGGCATACAGGGGCGCCGGCGATGACGGGGCCGACGCCCTGCCGGGGCTCGGGGGTCTCGGATGCTCCTCCTTGCCGGGCCAAGGGACAGTCCCTCCGGACGCGTCCCATCGCCCGGCAGAGGTAGCACCGGGCCTCCCCCGTGGAATAGTACACCCGGTAACGGGCCCCGTGATAGGGGACCATAAAGGACCCCTCGAGCGCCTCCCCGTCACGTGCCGCCGGCGGCATTTGGAGCTGCACCTGCCGGCGGAACGAGAGGATGTGACGGAGGGCGGGGTCTTTACAGCCCAGTGGGAGAGGGCTGACTACAGAGATGGGTCTCCCCAGGGCGGAGAGGGCAGGTAACAGGGCGGCATTGGGGAGGAAGGGAGGGACGGAAGTGAGGACTAGGCGGACGCCCAAGTCCTCCAACGGCTCTAATGGGACGAACAAGCCCCCCACCGCCAGGCCCTTCTCCACCGCCTCTTGGGCCGCGGCCTCCGATGCGAGGAAGAAGACTACCTTCCCGTACATTTTGGAGGCCGCTACGATGGCCGTGGGCCCCACCACCCTCGCCAACGCCCGCACATACGTTTCTACGTGGGGCGAGGCGGGTACCAGGAGGCAACGGACGCCATGTCTCCTGGTCAAGGTGGGAAAGGGGCCCCGGCCGCTATAGATGGTAGCTGAGGCGGTGGGCGGGTTAGGTGACGTTGCGGCAGGTGGGGGGGTTGCCGCCACCTGGGCGTACGCTCTGGGGGCCGGGGGTGGGACACCCGCAGAGCTGGTAGAGGGAACAGCAGGGAAGGGTGCCGCGGCCGGTGGCAGGGCCGCAGCAGTAGTGGCTGCCTCTGCCATGGAGGGTCTGGCCTTTGTCACGGGGCCCTTACCCTTCTTTTTACCCTGGCCCTTCCTGCCGGCTGGGGGGGCTCCCCCAGGATCATGGGGGGCGAGGGACGTGGCAGCAGCGGAGGTCTCTTCAATGTCCACCACTGCCGGTGCCCCAGCGGGGGCGAGAGCAGGTGGTTCGGCAGCGGCGGTCGAGGTGGAGGCTAGGGAGGGTGACGGGGGAACAGGCGGAGGAGGGGCGGCCGTGCCGTCTGGAGGGGCTCCTCCCTCCATGTCGCCTGCCATGACGAACAGGGGGGGAAGGGAAAACTCCTGAGAGGGGTCGGGGAGAGGAATTGGGGTGACCGCTCCTCCCTGCTAGGCTGCAGGCAGGGGAGGAGGGCAATAAAAGTGGGGACAGGGTTCAGGGTTAACTCGGACTAGTGCGGCGGTAAGGTTCAGTCACCGACACAAGATGGGAAAGCCGGCTCCTCTTGTTGCACTAGGGGAGGGGATGATATAACAGCATGGGGGTGCAGTGAGATAGGGTCAAAATTAAACAGAGGAGGGGCACAAGCGCGTGGGAGGGGGCGTGGGTTCACGGAAGCGGGGGGCTAATCAGGGCAAACGGAGCTTCAGGGGGAGGGAGACAACCAACTAAGAATGGGGCAGAATAACAAGGGACTAGTTTCAGGGCTAGGGTAGGGCAAAGAAACAAGGCTGTAGAGGGAGAGGGGTGGGGCAGGCAAAACTGAAACTAGCAAGGGGCTGGGACCAAAAAAAAGGGGGGGGGGCAAACAACTGCAAGGGGCAAATGGGGCAGGTGGCAAGGGACAAAGCAAGGGACGTACTGCTGGGGGGAAGAGGGTCAGTCCAAGGGGTATGGGAGGGGGCACGTGCACCCACGTGCGCTTGCACAAAGTCAATGGGTGGGGCTGGTTGCCACTGCAGGCCCAAATGATGTTAAAAGTTTGTGGCAGGCCATGGAAGCAGCTAAGTCCAGAGGCTGTAGCACAAGGCAGATGGTGAGCAGCCAGCAGAGGTGGTGGAGGGGGCAGCGGTGGTGGTGGGGGTTATGGGGGGGCACAGGTGGACCAGGGGGCAGGCTCGGCGCCACACCCCCTGTGCCCCTACAAACACAGTCAATACCCCCACCACTAGAGCACAGTTCGAAAGATTACTCAGTTCTTGGAGGCCCCCTCCACGGTGGTCTGTAGAGTCTCCGCCGACAGTCTTCCGGGTCTTCCTCCTCTGGGTACCAGCAGCTTCCTGGCAGCAAACAGGGCAGCAGCAGCAGCTCCAGCAACCCCAGGTGGTGGTCCGGTGGTCAGGCAGGACCCCTCACAAATGGTGGTGGTGGTGGTCACAGCAGCGGCTGGAGTAGGGGCTCCTCACTCCTCTCCTCTGGGGAGAGGGCCAGCAGGCCCCCTCCCCCCCAAGGGGTTGCTGCAGCAGCAGGAGTAGCAGCAACCAAGGTGTTGGGGGGGGGGGGTTCAGCTGCCAGGCAGCCAGCAACCGGAGAGTAGAGTAGTGGGAGGGGTGTCTGGCCCAGCCAGGGGAGAAGCTGGAGCAGCAGTAGCAGCAAACAGCAGCTGGGAGGGCCCAGGGCCTAGCAGCAGCCCCAGCAGGATGAGCAGGAGAAGCAGCAGCAGCAGCCCTCTACCTCCTTCCCGGCCAGAGGGCTATAGGAAAGTGGTAAGGAACCAGTATGTTCTTATTGGGATCCGGGAAGTGGGCGGGCAAAGCCCGCCCACTGCTAAAGGATCCCCCCCTTCAGCCTAAGGGGAGGGATCCACAGGACCTGGATACCAAGTGAGTCCGGGGGACAAAAAATGAAAAAACAGGAACGGGAGTGCGGTCAAAGGGTCAAACAAAGCGAACCAGATGGGGACACCGAGCAGAGAACCCCGGACAGCGCCCACTGCTCCTCAAAGGTGTCAAGGGAGCCAGTGGATGCTGCCCAGAGGAACTCTGCCCGTATGCGTGAACGAACAGAGGATCGAAAATAGGCCCCACAGTCACAGGAGCCTCCATCGGCCAACCTCCTCAACCTGGTTTTGTAGATGGCCAGTTTAGCTAGGGCCAGGAGGAGGCTGACCAGGAGGTCCCGTGACTTTGTGGGGCCGCGGATTGGAAGTGCATAAATAAAAAGGTGAGGGGAAAAGTGCAACCAAAACCTCAACAAAATGTCTAAGAGGAACCGGAACAGGGGCTGAAGCCTGGCGCACTCTAGATAAATGTGCGCCAGGGTCTCCCTCACACCGCAAAAGGGACATGTGTCGGGGATAGGGGTGAACCGCGCCAAGTACACGCCCGTGCTCACGGCTCCATGAAGGAGCCGCCAACTGACATCCCCGGCGGGCCTTGGGACTAAGGAGGAGTAAAGGCTGGCCCACCGGGGCTTCTCACCCTCTAGAGGTGGCAGGAGGTCCCGCCATTTCGAATCGGGGAGGGACGTGAGGGTGAGGAGATGAAGGGTGTGGAGCACGAGCGTGTATAGATGTTTCCTTGGCGCGGTCTGGAAGCGGACCGGCTGCAGTTCGTGCAGCCGGCTCACCGTGAAGGGACAGGGGACCCGGTTGGGTCCACGGGGCAGGGGCCCAATAAAAAGGTCCGGAGGGCTTGGGGTGAAGGGAGGGCGGGGCGTACCCTGTCGCAGGACCCGGTCGAGGTAGACCCGAGCAGCGGGCGGCAAAGCAGCCTTCACCTCCTGAAGTACGCGCCGGGGAGTACGAGGTCTGGAGAGCCCCATGCGCTGAGCAAGCGTCAGGGGATCCAGCCAATCTCCCCGGTCGTAGTCCAGGAGGTCTCCGACCCTAGTGACTTCTGCCAGGACCAACCTCTGGCGCACCGAGGGGGACTCCGCCACCTGCACACGGAGCTGGGGGTTGTGTAGCAGGGGCTCCGCGAGGAGATCTGCCCCCTCGGTGGCCGCCACGGACCTGGTCGCTGAGAATAGCTTCCAGGTCCGGAGGAGGTCCTGGTAGAAGACCGGCAGCCCGTAGAGGTCTCGCGGAAGACCTCTCGGATGGAGATAAAGGAGCTGCCGGTCATATCGGAGCCCTCGGAAACGGCGCAGGAAGGCGTGCGCCAATACGCTCCACGCCGGACTGCCTGCACCATAAAGGAGCCTCTGCAGGGCCTGGAGACGGAAGACATGGACCTGCGTGTGTGGACACTTAAGGCCCTGCCCACCCTCCTCCAGAGGAAGATGGAGAACCCCTGCAGAGACCCAGTGCAGTCCTGACCAAAAGAACTCCAGAATCGACGTCCGGAGGTTGGCCAGGAAACCCGGGGCCGGGACCAGGGTGTTGAGCCGGTACCAGAGCATGGACAGGACTAATTGATTGATTACCAGTGCTCTCCCTCGAAAGGAGAGGCATCGGAGCAGTCCTGTCCATTTCCGGATCCGCTCTAGCACCCTGCCCTCTAAACCTTGCCAGTTCTCCGGCGGGGATGGATGCGTGGCAGAAAGGTAAACGCCGAGATAGAGCAGCGGACCCGCACTCCACCTGATGGCCTGAAGCGCGGGTGGGAGAGAGCTCGCCTGCCACCCGTCCCCTACCACCAGGCCAGAGCTCTTGACCCAGTTGACCCGGGCAGAGGAGGCCGCCGAGTAGATCGTCTGGCAAGCCTCCACCCGCACCAAGTCGCCCGGGTCCTGGACCACGAGGAGCACATCGTCGGCGTATGCCGACAGGACCAGCCGCAGCTCCGGCTCTTGGAGCACCAACCCCGTCAACCTCCTGCGGAGGAGACAAAGGAAGGGCTCGATCGCCAGAGCGTACAGCTGGCCCGAGAGGGGGCACCCCTGCCGTACTCCTCGCCCGAAGCTGACCGGCTCGGTCAGGGTCCAGTTGAGCCTGACCAGACACTCTGCAGAGGCGTACAGCACCTGGAGAAAACCCACAAACTGGGGCCCAAAGCCAAACGCTCGCAGAGTGCTCAGGAGGTACCCGTGATCCACCCTGTCGAACGCCTTCTCCTGATCCAGAGACAGAAGGGCGAACGACAGACCATCCCTACACCCAAGCTCCAAGAGATCCCGGACCAGATACAGGTTGTCGAGTATGGTGCGGCCCGGGACGGTGTAGGTCTGGTCTGGGTGGACCACGTCCGCCAGCACGGACCCGAGCCGCAGCGAGATGGCCTTTGCTACGACTTTATAGTCCGTGCTGAGGAGCGAGACGGGACGCCAATTCCGTAAATCGCGGAGGTCCCCCTTCTTCGGCAATAAGGCGAGCACGGCTCGCCTGCACGAAAGAGGGAGGACCCCGCCCTGCAAGGACTCGGCCCAGACGGTGACAAGGTCTGGGCCGAGGACGTCCCAGAACACGCGGTAGAACTCCACGGTCAGCCCGTCCAGTCCCGGAGATTTATTAGTTGGCATGCGACGGAGGGCTTCCGAGAACTCGGCCAGAGTGAGAGGCAGCTCTAGCCGGTCTCGGTCGCCCGTGCTGACCGTAGGGAGTTCGTCCCAGAGCACTCTGCAAGCGTTAGGATCGGTCGGATCCGGGGAGAAAAGGCTCGCGTAGAAGGCCTTGGCCCTCCCGCACATCTCCACCGGATCCGTGAGTGGGGTGCCATCTTCTGCGAGGAGACAGGTGACGTGTTTCTTAGCCCCCCTCTTTTTCTCCAGGGCATAGAAGAAGCGGGAGCCGCGATCCATCTCCCGAAGGAGACGGATGCGGGATCGAACGAAGGCGCCCCGGGCCCGATGATCTTCGAGTTCCCGGAGCTCCTCCCGCTTCTCCCGGCACGCCCCACAGAGGGATGGATCCTCAGGGCTGGCGGCCAGACGCCTCTCCAGCTCTAAGACCTCCCGTTCCAACTGCCCTATCGTCGCATCCCTCCGTCGGCTGGCGCCCCGGGTGTAGTCACGGCAGAAGAGCCGGGCGCGTACCTTCCCTAGATCCCACCATCGCCGCGCCGAGGGAAAGGCGTGCCGTTGCCCTCGCCAGGCCAGCCAGAACTCCCGGAAGGACGCCACGAAACCCACATCCTCCAGCAAACTGTTATTAAAATGCCAATAGGCCGGCCCCGGCCTCTCCGCGCAGAGAGAGGCCGTCACGGTAGCGAGATGATGATCAGAGAACGGGGCCGGCCGGACGCTGGAGGAGTGGGCCCGCGAAAGGTGAAAACGTGATAAATAGATGCGGTCCAACCGGGAGTGGTGCGACCGATGGGCCTCCACCCGGACAAAGGTGAAGGTTGAGCTGTCGTCCGGGTGGTGGTCGCGCCAGACGTCCACCAGGGAGTGATGTTCGACAATCTCCCTGAGGACGTCCGCGGCGGCCGGGCACTGCTCGATCCCCGAGCGGTCCCGTTTCTCAAGGGTGTTGTTAAAGTCCCCGCCCAGGACCAGGCACTCGCGAGGATCCAAGGTGCCGAGGAAGGTGGATGCCTGCTGATAGAAACGAAGTTGTTCCGGGCCCGGTGTCGGGGCATAGATGTTGATGAGATTGACCACGAGCCCCTCCATACGGACCCGTAGGTGCAGCAGGCGGCCCGGCACAGCCTCGGCAACCCCCAGCACCTCAGGCCGTAGGTCGGGGGAGAACAAGGTCGCCACTCCAGCCTGGCGAACAGAGAGATGGCTGAAGTAGACTCTGTCCCCCCATTCCAGCCGCCAGCTGTCTTCAGCGGCTGGATCTGTATGGGTCTCCTGCAGGAATACTACAGAGTACCCCCCCTCCCGAAGGAAGGAGAGCACTTGGCTCCTGCGGAGACCCATCCTACAGCCCCGGGTGTTCAATGTTGCGAAGAGGAGAGATGCCATGAGGAGGGCTGGAGGGGATCCTTGCTGGCAGAGTCACTCACGGCCCCCATCGGGCCGCGTAACAATCCGTGACCCACCCCGTAGGCGAGTAGTGAGTCACGGAAAAGGCGGACCCGTTGGTAGGCCGTGGCGGCCTGCTTCCCAGTCCCTTTGCCCTCCCCCATGAGGGCCCTCGCGGCCCGGAGGATTTGGTGGAAATCCCCCCATCGCTGGAGAGCGAGCTGTACTTTGTTGCGGGAGCCCCGGACGTCCTCCAGGAACTCCCGCAGCTCCTCTCGCAGCGTATGGGGGGGCGGGGTTACTGGCTTCCGGCTATCGAAAGAAGGGGCCCCGGACACAGCCCTATGGCCCACCGAAACAGATAGGCAAGGGGCGGAGCCTCTACGCAGCTCCTGCTGGGCTGGCACCTTAGGGCCCAACCCGAAATTCGGCTTAGTTGGGAGAGGCGGCGGAGGGAGAAGAGCAGCCTCTGGTGGGTCGGGACGAGGAATTACTGGAGCCGCTCCGTGGGGGTCATCCTCCGAGAAGGGGAGGGAGACAGCCCCAGAGGCGGCAGTGTCATCATGGGAGGTGTGGGAGATTGGGATGGCATCAGGGGCGGGGCAGGGATCAGAAGTAGGGGCAGGGACCGGGACATGAGCAGGGCCGGGCTGAGGAACGGGTAGAGGATCCTGAGCCGCAGGAGCTGGGCCACTGGGAGGTGGCCTCTCTTGGTGTGGCTGAGGGATCTGGGAATTGGGAAGGGGACCCCCCACGATGCCGGGCTCTAGTATGGTGGTGTCTGTTATAGCCACGGCATCGGGAGGTGGACAGATACTTGCGGGGTCCCCGCCTGGGAAGGAGAACTGTTGTCCCACCCCAATGAGGGGTACCCTCTGGGATTCGGGTCCCGGCCGCAGGGCACCGGCCGTCGCTTCAGGAGGCTTGGCGGCCGTCAGCGAGGTGTCACTTGCGACCGGGCAGGTGGAAGAGCCCAGGGGATCCTCAGAGGTGGGAGCGGAACCAGCGGTCAAGGGGAGGGAGCATGGGGAGAGGGGGGAAAGGGGCACCGGGGTGAGGTCATTGAGATCGAGTCCTGCTGGTAAAGGGTCGTCCTCCCCCTGGGTGATTGGGGTCAGACCCAGGGCCTCGATCTCCTCGTAGATGGAGGGCAGGTCACCTTCTGCCACCCCGGGGTTCTCCCCGCCGGCGCCTGAAGCGATGCTCGGATCGGGGTGCGCAGGGTCGACAAAATGGACAGAAGGGGCTCTATCAGGGGCTTCCGAGAGAGGGGCGGTAATACCTTCCGGTGCTGCCACGTCTTTCCCAGCCGGTTCTGGCGGACAAAAGCCGCTCGGGGGCAAAGCGGAAGGCTCGGCATCAGTGCCCCCCTTCCTGGTTTTTCAGGGGGCTTCCGCATCGGTGGAAAGGAGCGGGGCTCGAGCCTTCCGCTTGCCCCGCTTCCCCTGTACTAAGGCCCAGCCCTCCATGGCATCATCTGGGGGTCGGCTAGTAAGGGTCGGGTCAGGGGGAAGGGATGATTTCTTAGGGACTCGGGGAGGTAGTGGTGGGGCAGCATAAGGGAGAGAGAAGTCTCTCTGGGGCGGGCCCTCTCCCACGCCCGGCGATATCCCTGCCTCACCCTCCTCCACAGGCCTCAGCAGACTGTTCGCAGTGGGCCTCTCCCGCTCGTCTGGGCTCACTGGGGGAGGTACTCCCAGGGCCCGAGCGGGAGCAGCGGTGGACTGGGAAGGAGGAGGGGCGGCTCTGGGCACCGGGCATACAGGGGCGCCGGCGATGACGGGGCCGACGCCCTGCCGGGGCTCGGGGGTCTCGGATGCTCCTCCTTGCCGGGCCAAGGGACAGTCCCTCCGGACGTGTCCCATCGCCCGGCAGAGGTAGCACCGGGCCTCCCCCGTGGAATAATACACCCGGTAACGGGCCCCGTGATAGGGGACCATAAAGGACCCCTCGAGCGCCTCCCCGTCACGTGCCGCCGGCGGCATTTGGAGCTGCACCTGCCGGCGGAACGAGAGGATGTGACGGAGGGCGGGGTCTTTGCAGCCCAGTGGGAGAGGGCTGACTACAGAGATGGGTCTCCCTAGGGCGGAGAGGGCAGGTAACAGGGCGGCATTGGGGAGGAAGGGAGGGACGGAAGTGAGGACTAGGCGGACGCCCAAGTCCTCCAGCGGCTCTAATGGGACGAAAACGCCCCCCACCGCCAGGCCCTTCTCCACTGCCTCTTGGGCCGCGGCCTCCGATGCGAGGAAGAAGACTACCTTCCCGTACATTTTGGAGGCCGCTGCGATGGCCGTGGGCCCCACTACCCTCGCCAACGCCCGCACATAGGTTTCTACGTGGGGCGAGGTGGGTACCAGGAGGCAACGGACGCCATGCCTCCTGGTCAAGGTGGGAAAGGGGCCCCGGCCGCTATAGATGGTAGCTGAGGCGGTGGGCGGGTTAGGTGATGTTGCGGCAGGTGGGGGGGTTGCCGCCACCTGGGCGTACGCTCTGGGGGCCGGGGGTGGGACACCCGCAGAGCTGGTAGAGGGAACAGCAGGGAAGGGTGCCGCGGCCGGTGGCAGGGCCGCAGCAGTAGTGGCTGCCTCTGCCATGGAGGGTCTGGCCTTTGTTGCGGGGCCCTTACCCTTCTTTTTACCCTGGCCCTTCCTGCCGGCTGGGGGGGCTCCCCCAGGATCATGGGGGGCGAGGGACGTGGCAGCAGCGGAGGTCTCTTCAGTGTCCGCCGCTGCCGGTGCCCCAGCGGGGGCGAGAGCAGGTGGTTTGGCAGCGGCGGTCGAGGTGGAGGCTAGGGAGGGTGACGGGGGAACAGGCGGAGGAGGGGCGGCCATGCCATCTGGAGGGGCTTCTCCCTCCATATCGCCTGCCATGATGAACAGGGGAGGAAGGGAAAACTCCTGAGAGGGGGGGTGGGGAGAGGAATTGGGGTGACCACTCCCCCCTGCTAGGCTGCAGGCAGGGGAGGAGGGCAATAAAAGTGGGGACAGGGTTCAGGGTTCAGGGTTAACTCGGACTACTGCGGGGGTAGGGTTCAGTCACCGACACAAGATGGGAAATCCGGCTCCCCTTGTAGCACTAGGGGAGGGGATGATATAACAGCATGGGGGTGCAGTGAGATGGGGTCAAAATTAAACACGGGAGGGGCACAAGCGCATGGGAGGGGGCGTGGGTTCACGGAAGCGGGGGGCTAATCAGGGCAAACGGAGCTTCAGGGGGAGGGAGACAACCAACTAAGAATGGGGCAGAAAAACAAGGGGCTAGTTTCAGGGCTAGGGTAGGGCAAACAAACAAGGCTGTAGAGGGAGAGGGGTGGGGCAGGCAAAACTGAAACTGGCAAGGGGCTGGGACCAAAAAAAAGGGGGCAAACAACTGCAAGGGGTAAATGGGGCAGGTGGCAAGGGACAAAGCAAGGGACGTGCTGCTGGGGGGAAGAGGTTCAGTCCAAGGGGTATGGGAGGGGGCACGTGCACCCACGTGCGCTTGCACAAAGTCAATGGGTGGGGCTGGTTGCCACTGCAGGCCCAAATGATGTTAAAAGTTGTGGCGGGCCATGGAAGCAGCTAAGTCCAGAGGCCGTAGCACAAGGCAGATGGTGAGCAGCCAGCAGAGGTGGTGGAGGGGGCAGCGGTGGTGGTGGGGGTTATGGGGGGGCACAGGTGGACCAGGGGGCAGGCTCAGCGCCACACCCCCTGTGCCCCTACAAACACAGTCAATACCCCCACCACTAGAGCACAGTTCGAAAGATTACTCAGTTCTTGGAGGCCCCCTCCACGGTGGTCTGCAGAATCTCCGCCGACGGTCTTCCGGGTCTTCCTCCTCTGGGTACCAGCAGCTTCCTGGCAGCAAACAGGGCAGCAGCAGCAGCTCCAGCAACTCCAGGCAATGGTCTGGTGGTCAGGCAGGACCCCTCACAGATGGTGGTGGTGGTCACAGCAGCGGCTGGAGCAGGGGTCCCTCACACCCCTCCTCTGGGGAGAGGGCCAGCAGGCCCCCTCCCCCCCAAGGGGTTGCTGCAGCAGCAGGAGTAGCAGCAACCAAGGTGTTGGGGGGGGGGGGGTTCAGCTGCCAGGCAGCCAGCAACCGGAGAGTAGAGTAGTGGGAGGGGTGTCTGGCCCAGCCAGGGGAGAAGCTGGAGCAGCAGTAGCAGCAAACAGCAGCTGGGAGGGCCCAGGGCCTAGCAGCAGCCCCAGCAGGATGAGCAGGAGAAGCAGCAGCAGCAGCCCTCTACCTCCTTCCCGGCCAGAGGGCTATAGGAAAGTGGTAAGGAACCAGTATGTTCTTATTGGGATCCGGGAAGTGGGCGGGCAAAGCCCGCCCACTGCTAAAGGATCCCCCCCTTCAGCCTAAGGGGAGGGATCCACAGGACCTGGATACCAAGTGAGTCCGGGGGACAAAAAATGAAAAAAACAGGAATGGGAGTGCGGTCAAAGGGTCAAACAAAGTGAACCAGATGGGGACACCGAGCAGAGAACCCCGGACAGCGCCCACTGCTCCTCAAAGGTGTCAAGGGAGCCAGTGGATGCTGCCCAGAGGAACTCTGCCCGGATGCGTGAACGAACAGAGGATCGAAAATAGGCCCCACAGTCACAGGAGCCTCCATCGGCCAGCCTCTTCAACCTGGTTTTGTAGATGGCCAGTTTAGCTAGGGCCAAGAGGAGGTTGACCAGGAGGTCCCGTGACTTTGTGGGGCCGCGGATTGGAAGTGCATAAATAAAAAGGTGAGGGGAAAAGTGCAACCAAAACCTCAACAAAATGTCTAAGAGGAGCCGGAACAGGGGCTGAAGCCTGGCGCACTCTAGATAAATGTGCGCCAGGGTCTCCCTCACACCGCAAAAAGGACATGTGTCGGGGATAGGGGTGAACCGCGCCAAGTACACGCCCGTGCTCACGGCTCCATGAAGGAGCCGCCAACTGACATCCCCGGTGGGCCTTGGGACTAAGGAGGAGTAAAGGCTGGCCCACCGGGGCTTCTCACCCTCTAGAGGTGGCAGGAGGTCTCGCCATTTCGTATCGGGGCGGGACGTGAGGGTGAGGAGATGAAGGGTGTGGAGTACGAGCGTGTATAGATGTTTCCTTGGCGCGGTCTGGAAGCGGACCGGCTGCAGTTCGTGCAGCCGGCTCACCATGAAGGGACAGGGGATCCGGTTGGGTCCACGTGGCAGGGGCCCAATAAAAAGGTCCGGAGGGCTTGGGGTGAAGGGAGGGCGGGGCGTACCCTCTCGCAGGACCCGGTCGAGGTAAGCCCGAGCAGTGGGCGGCAAAGCAGCCTTCACCTCCTGAAGTACGCGCCGGGGAGTACGAGGTCTGGAGAGCCCCATGCGCTGAGCAAGCGTCAGGGGATCCAGCCAATCTCCCCGGTCGTAGTCCAGGAGGTCTCCGACCCTAGTGACTTCTGCCAGGACCAACCTCTGGCGCACCGAGGGGGACTCCGCCACCTGCACACGGAGCTGGGGGTTGTGTAGCAGGGGCTCCGCGAGGAGATCTGCCCCCTCGGTGGCCGCCACGGACCTGGTCGCTGAGAATAGCTTCCAGGTCCGGAGGAGGTCCTGGTAGAAGACCGGCAGCCCGTAGAGGTCTCGCGGAAGACCTCTGGGATGGAGATAAAGGAGCTGCCGGTCATATCGGAGCCCTCGGAAACGGCGCAGGAAGGCGTGCGCCAATACGCTCCACGCCGGACTACCTGCACCATAAAGGAGCCTCTGCAGGGCCTGGAGACGGAAGACATGGACCTGAGTGTGTGGACACTTCAGGCCCTGCCCACCCTCCTCCAGAGGAAGATGGAGAACCCCTGCAGAGACCCAGTGCAGTCCTGACCAAAAGAACTCCAGAATCGACGTCCGGAGGTTGGCCAGGAAACCCGGGGCCGGGACCAGGGTGTTGAGCCGGTACCAGAGCATGGACAGGACTAATTGATTGATTACCAGTGCTCTCCCTCGAAAGGAGAGGCATCGGAGCAGTCCTGTCCATTTCCGGATCCGCTCTAGCACCCTGCCCTCTAAACCTTGCCAGTTCTCCGGCGGGGATGGATGCGTGGCAGAAAGGTAAACGCCGAGATAGAGCAGCGGACCCGCACTCCACCTGATGGCCTGAAGCGCGGGTGGGAGAGAGCTCGCCTGCCACCCGTCCCCTACCACCAGGCCAGAGCTCTTGACCCAGTTGACCCGGGCAGAGGAGGCCGCCGAGTAGATCGTCTGGCAAGCCTCCACCCGCACCAAGTCGCCCGGGTCCTGGACCACGAGGAGCACATCGTCGGCGTATGCCGACAGGACCAGCCGCAGCTCCGGCTCTCGGAGCACCAACCCCGTCAACCTCCTGCGGAGGAGACAAAGGAAGGGCTCGATCGCCAGAGCGTACAGCTGGCCCGAGAGGGGGCACCCCTGCCGTACTCCTCGCCCGAAGCTGACCGGCTCGGTCAGGGTCCAGTTGAGCCTGACCAGACACTCTGCGGAGGCGTACAGCACCTGGAGAAAACCCACAAACTGGGGCCCAAAGCCAAACGCTCGCAGAGTGCTCAGGAGGTACCCGTGATCCACCCTGTCGAACGCCTTCTCCTGATCCAGAGACAGAAGGGCGAACGACAGACCATCCCTACACCCAAGCTCCAAGAGATCCCGGACCAGATACAGGTTGTCGAGAATGGTGCGGCCCGGGACGGTGTAGGTCTGGTCTGGGTGGACCACGTCCGCCAGCACGGACCCGAGCCGCAGCGAGATGGCCTTTGCTACGACTTTATAGTCCGTGCTGAGGAGCGAGACGGGACGCCAATTCCGTAAATCGCGGAGGTCCCCCTTCTTCGGCAATAAGGCGAGCACGGCTCGCCTGCACGAAAGAGGGAGGACCCCGCCCTGCAAGGACTCGGCCCAGACGGTGACAAGGTCTGGGCCGAGGACGTCCCAGAACACGCGGTAGAACTCCACGGTCAGCCCGTCCAGTCCTGGAGATTTATTAGTTGGCATGCGACGGAGGGCTTCCGAGAACTCGGCCAGAGTGAGAGGCAGCTCTAGCCGGTCTCGGTCGCCCGTGCTGACCGTAGGCAGTTCGTCCCAGAGCACTCTGCAAGCGTTAGGATCGGTCGGATCCGGGGAGAAAAGGCTCGCGTAGAAGGCCTTGGCCCTCCCGCACAGCTCCACCGGATCCGTGAGGGGGGTGCCATCTTCTGCGAGGAGACAGGTGACGTGTTTCTTAGCCCCCCTCTTTTTCTCCAGGGCGTAGAAGAAGCGGGAGCCGCGATCCATCTCCCGAAGGAGACGGATGCGGGATCGAATGAAGGCGCCCCGGGCCCGATGATCTTCGAGTTCCCGGAGCTCCTCCCGCTTCTCCCGGCACGCCCCACAGAGGGATGGATCCTCAGGGCTGGCGGCCAGACGCCTCTCCAGCTCTAAGACCTCCCGTTCCAACTGCCCTATCGTCGCATCCCTCCGTCGGCTGGCGCCCCGGGTGTAGTCACGGCAGAAGAGCCGGGCGCGTACCTTCCCTAGATCCCACCATCGCCGCGCCGAGGGAAAGGCGTGCCGTTGCCCTCGCCAGGCCAGCCAGAACTCCCGGAAGGACGCCACGAAACCCACATCCTCCAGCAAACTGTTATTAAAATGCCAATAGGCCGGCCCCGGCCTCTCCGCGCAGAGAGAGGCCGTCACGGTAGCGAGATGATGATCAGAGAACGGGGCCGGCCGGACGCTGGAGGAGTGGGCTCGCGAAAGGTGAAAACGTGATAAATAGATGCGGTCCAACCGGGAGCGGTGCGACCGATGGGCCTCCACCCGGACAAAGGTGAAGGTTGAGCTGTCGTCCGGGTGGTGGTCGCGCCAGACGTCCACCAGGGAGTGATGTTCGACAATCTCCCTGAGGACGTCCGCGGCGGCCGGGCACTGCTCGATCCCCGAGCGGTCCCGTTTCTCAAGGGTGTTGTTAAAGTCCCCGCCCAGGACCAGGCACTCGCGAGGATCCAAGGTGCCGAGGAAGGTGGACGCCTGCTGATAGAAACGAAGTTGTTCCGGGCCCGGTGTCGGGGCATAGATGTTGACGAGATTGACCACGAGCCCCTCCATACGGACCCGTAGGTGCAGCAGGCGGCCCGGCACAGCCTCGGCAACCCCCAGCACCTCAGGCCGTAGGTCGGGGGAGAACAAGGTCGTCACTCCAGCCTGGCGAACAGAGAGATGGCTGAAGTAGACTCTGTCCCCCCATTCCAGCCGCCAGCTGTCTTCAGCGGCTGGATCCGTATGGGTCTCCTGCAGGAATACTACAGAGTACCCCCCCTCCCGAAGGAAGGAGAGCACCTGGCTCCTGCGGAGACCCATCCTACAGCCCCGGGTGTTCAATGTTGCGAAGAGGAGAGATGCCATGAGGAGGGCTGGGGGGGATCCTTGCTGGCAGAGTCACTCACGGCCCCCATCGGGCCGCGTAACAATCCGTGACCCACCCCGTAGGCGAGGAGTGAGTCACGGAAAAGGCGGACCCGTTGGTAGGCCGTGGCGGCCTGCTTCCCAGTCCCTTTGCCCTCCCCCATGAGGGCCCTCGCGGCCCGGAGGATTTGGTGGAAATCCCCCCATCGCTGGAGAGCGAGCTGTACTTTGTTGCGGGAGCCCCGGACGTCCTCCAGGAACTCCCGCAGCTCCTCTCGCAGCGTATGGGGGGCCGGGGTTACTGGCTCCCGGCTATCGAAAGAAGGGGCCCCGGGCACAGCCCTATGGCCCACCGAAACGGACAGGCAAGGGGCGGACCCTCGACGCAGCTCCTGCTGGGCCGGCACCTTAGGGCCCAACCCGAAATTCGGCTTAGTTGGGGGAGGTGGCGGAGGGAGAAGAGCAGCCTCTGGTGGGTCGGGACGAGGAAATACCGGAGCCGCTCCCTGGGGGTCATCCTCTGAGAAGGGGAGGGAGACAGCCCCAGAGGCGGCAGTGTCATCATGGGAGGTGTGGGAGATTGGGACGGCATCAGGGGCGGGGCAGGGATCAGAAGTAGGGGCAGGGAGGGGGACATGAGCAGGGCCGGGCTGAGGAACGGGTAGAGGATCCTGAGCCGCAGGAGCTGGGCCACTGGGAGGTGGCCTCTCTTGGTGTGGCTGAGGGATCTGGGAATTGGGAAGGGGACCCCCCACGATGCCGGGCTCTAGCATGATGGTTTGTGTTACAGCCACGGCATCGGGAGGTGGACAGATATTTGCGGGGTCCCCGCCTGGGAAGGAGAACTGTTGTCCCACCCCAATGAGGGGTACCCCCTGGGATTCGGGTCCCGGCCGCAGGGCACCGGCCGTCGCTTCAGGAGGCTTGGCGGCCGTCAGCGAGGTGTCACTTGCGACCGGGCAGGTGGAAGAGCCCAGGGGATCCTCGGAGGTGGGAGCGGAACCGGCGGTCAAGGGGAGGGAGCATGGGGAGAGGGGGGAAAGGGGCACCGGGGTGAGGTCATTGAGATCGAGGCCTGCCGGTAAAGGGTCGTCCTCCCCCTGGGTGATTGGGGTCAGACCCAGGGCCTCGATCTCCTCGTAGATGGAGGGCAGGTCACCTTCTGCCACCCCGGGGTTCTCCCCGCCGGCACCTGAAGCGATGCTCGGGTTGGGGCGTGCAGGGTTGACAAACGGGGCAGAAGGGGCTCCATCAGGGGCTCCCGAGGGAGGGGCGGTAATACCTTCCGGTGCTGCCACGTCTTTCCCAGCCGGGTCTGGCGGACTAAAGCCGCTCGGGGGCAAAGCGGAAGGCTCGGCATCAGTTCCCCCCTTCCTGGTTTTCCGGGGGGCTTCCGCATCGGTGGAAAGGAGCGGGGCTCGAGCCTTCCGCTTGCCCCGCTTCCCCTGTACTAAGGCCCAGCCCTCCATGGCATCATCTGGGGGCTGGCTAGTAAGGGTCGGGTCAGGGGGGAGGGATGATTTCTTAGGGACTCGGGGAGGTAGTGGTGGGGCAGCATAAGGGAGAGAAAAGTCTCTCTGGGGCGGGCCCTCTCCCACGCCCGGCGATATCCCTGCCTCACCCTCCTCCACAGACCTCAGCAGACTGTTCACAGTGGGCCTCTCCCGCTCATCTGGGCTCACTGGGGGAGGTACTCCCAGGGCCCGAGTGGGAACAGCGGTAGACTGGGAAGGAGGAGGGGCGGCTCTGGGCACCGGGCATACAGGGGCGCTGGCGATGACGGGGCCGACGCCCTGCCGGGGCTCGGGGGTCTCGGATGCTCCTCCTTGCCGGGCCAAGGGACAGTCCCTCCGGACGTGTCCCATCGCCCGGCAGAGGTAGCACCGGGCCTCCCCCGTGGAATAATACACCCGGTAACGGGCCCCGTGATAGGGGACCATAAAGGACCCCTCGAGCGCCTCCCCGTCACGTGCCGCCGGCGGCATTTGGAGCTGCACCTGCCGGCGGAACGAGAGGATGTGACGGAGGGCGGGGTCTTTGCAGCCCAGTGGGAGAGGGCTGACTACAGAGATGGGTCTCCCCAGGGCGGAGAGGGCAGGTAACAGGGCGGCATTGGGGAGGAAGGGAGGGACGGAAGTGAGGACTAGGCGGACGCCCAAGTCCTCCAACGGCTCTAATGGGACGAACACGCCCCCCACCGCCAGGCCCTTCTCCACCGCCTCTTGGGCCGCGGCCTCCGATGCGAGGAAGAAGACTACCTTCCCGTACATTTTGGAGGCCGCTACGATGGCCGTGGGCCCCACCACCCTCGCCAACGCCCGCACATACGTTTCTACGTGGGGCGAGGCGGGTACCAGGAGGCAACGGACGCCATGCCTCCTGGTCAAGGTGGGAAAGGGGCCCCGGCCGCTATAGATGGTAGCTGAGGCGGTGGGCGGGTTAGGTGACGTTGCGGCAGGTGGGGGGGTTGCCGCCACCTGGGCGTACGCTCTGGGGGCCGGGGGTGGGACACCCGCAGAGCTGGTAGAGGGAACAGCAGGGAAGGGCACCGCGGCCGGTGGCAGGGCCGCAGCAGTAGTGGCTGCCTCTGCCATGGAGGGTCTGGCCTTTGTCGCGGGGCCCTTACCCTTCTTTTTACCCTGGCCCTTCCTGCCGGCTGGGGGGGCTCCCCCAGGATCATGGGGGGCGAGGGACGTGGCAGCAGCGGAGGTCTCTTCAGTGTCCGCCGCTGCCGGTGCCCCAGCGGGGGCGAGAGCAGGTGGTTCGGCAGCGGCGGTCGAGGTGGAGGCTAGGGAGGGTGACGGGGGAACAGGCGGAGGTGGGGCAGCCATGCCATCTGGAGGGGCTTCTCCCTCCATATCGCCTGCCATGATGAACAGGGGGGGAAGGGAAAACTCTTGAGAGGGGGCGGGGAGAGGAATTGGGGTGACCACTCCTCCCTGCTAGGCTGCAGGCAGGGGAGGAGGGCACTAAAAGTGGGGACAGGGTTCAGGGTTATCTCGGACTAGTGTGGGGGTAGGGTTCAGTCACCGACACAAGATGGGAAATCCGGCTCCTCTTGTTGCACTGGGGAGGGGATGATATAACAGCATGGGGGTGCAGTGAGATAGGAGCAAAACTAAACAGGGGAGGGGCACAAGCGCATGGGAGGGGGCGTGGGTTCACGAAAGCGGGGGGCTAATCAGGGCAAATGGAGCTTCAGGGGGAGGGAGACAACCAACTGGGAATGGGGCAAAAAACCAAGGGACTAGTTTCAGGGCTAGGGCAGGGCAAACAAACAAGGCTGCAGAGGGAGAGGGGCGGGGCGGGCAAAACTGAAACTAGCAAGGGGCTGGGACCAAAAAAGGAGAGGGGCCCAGATAGCTGCAAGGGGAAATGGGGCGGGTGGCAAAGGACAAAGCAAGGGGTGTGCTGATGGAGGGGGAGGGTCAGTCCAAGGGGTATGGGGAGGGGCACGTGCACCCACGTGCGCTCATGCAAAGTCAATAGTTGGGCTGGCCGCTGCTTCAGGCCCAAAAGGTGGAAACGGGCTTGGCTAGCCAGGCAAGCAGCTGAGTCCAGAGGCAGGAACCAGGGCAGACGGTGAGCAGGCAGCAGAGGTGGTGGTGGTGGAGGAGGGGGCAGCGGTGGTGGTGGGGGTTGGGGGGGCACAGATGAACCAGGGGGCGGGCTCTATGCCACACCCCCTGTGCCCCTACAAACACAGTCAATACCCCCACCACGAGAGCACAGTTCGAAACATACTCAGTTCTAGGAGGCCCCCTCCACGGTGGTCTGCAGAGTCTCTGCGCTCCCTCAGCAGCCGACGGTCTTCCTGGTTCTTCCTCCCCTGGGTTCCAGAAGCTTCCTGGCAGCAAATAGGGCAGCTCCAGCAACTCCAGGCGTGGTCCGGTGGTCAGGCAGGACCCCTCACAGATGGTGGTGGTCACAGCAGCGGCTGGAGTAGGGGCTCCTCACACGCCTCCTCTGGGGAGAGGGCCAGCAGGCCCCCTCCCCCCCCAAGGGGTTGCTGCAGCAGCAGGAGTAGCAGCAACCAAGGTGTTGATGGGGGGAGGATTCAGCTGCCAAGCAGCCAGCAACCGGAGAGTAGAGTAGTGGGAGGGGTGTCTGGCCCAGCCAGGGGAGAAGCTGGAGCAGCAGTAGCAGCAAACAGCAGCTGGGAGGGCCCAGGGCCTAGCAGCAGCCCCAGCAGGATGAGCAGGAGAAGCAGCAGCAGCAGCCCTCTACCTCCTTCCCGGCCAGAGGGCTATAGGAAAGTGGTAAGGAACCAGTATGTTAGCCCCAGGCTAAACAAATCCCTGATACCTTATGGCAGTTGCTCCAGGTTAATCAAGACACCTGGGGCCAATTAAGAACTTTCCAGAAGGCAGGGAGGTTAATTGAGACACCTGCAGCCAATCAGGGGCTGGCTGAAACTAGTTAAAAGCCTCCCAGTGAGTCAGTGAGGAGCGCATGTCAGGAGCTGTGGAAGGAGGTTGCGTGTGAGGAGCTGGGAGCAAGAGGCACTAGGAGCTGAGAGTAAGAGGGTGTACTGCTGGAAGATCCTGTGGTGAGGATAAAGACGGTGTTGGGAGGAGTCCATAGGGAAGTAGCCCAGGGAGTTGTAGCTGTCGTGCAGTTGTTCCAGGAGGCACTCTAAACAGCTGCAATCCACAGGGCCCTGGGCTGGAACCCAGAGTAGAGGGCAGGCCCGGGTTCCCCCCAAAACTCCCAACTCCTGATCAGACACAGGAGGAGTTAACCTGGACTGTGGATTCTACTAGAGGGGAAGATTTCTGAGGCAAGCAGAATCTGCCAATAAGCGCAGGACCCACCGAGGTAAAGGAGGAACTTTGTCACACGGGGTACAGACTATCCAATAAGTTCTTGGACTGCGTTGCAGATAACTTTTTATTTCAGAAGGTTGATAAAGCTACAAGGGGGGGAAGCTGTTCTAGATTTGATTTTAACAAATAGGGAGGAACTTGTTGAGAACTTGAAAGTAGAAGGCAGCTTAGGTGAAGTGATCATGAAATCCTAGAGTTCACAATTCTAAGGAAGCGTAGAAGGGAGTACAGCAAAATAGAGACAATGGATTTCAGGAAAGCGGATTTTGGTAAGATCAGAGAGCTGATAGGTAAGGTCCCATGGAAAAGGGGCACTATTAAGGGCCCAAAAGCAAACTATTCCGCTGGGTAGGAAAGATAGAAAATGTGGCAAAAGACCACCTTGGCATAACCACAAGATCTTGCAAGATCTAAAAAATAAAAAGGAATCATATAAAAAATGGAAACTAGGACAAATTACAAAGGATGAATATAGGCAAACAACATAGGAATGCAGGGGCAAGATTAGAAAGAAAAAGGCACAAAATGAGCTCAAATTAGCTACAGGAATAAAGGGAAACAAGAAAACTTTTTATCAATACATTAGAAGCAAGAGGAAGACCAAGGACAGGGTAGGCCCACTACTCAGTGAGGAGGGAGAAACAGTAACAGGAAACTTGGAAATGGCAGAGATGCTTAATGACTTCTTTGTTTCGGTCTTCACCGAGAAGTCTGAAGGAATGCCTAACATAGTGAATGCTAATGGGAAGGGGGAAGGTTTAGAAGATAAAATAAAAAAAGAACAAGTTAAAAATCACTTAGATAAGTTAGATGCCTGCAAGTCACCAGGACCTGATGAAATGCATCCTAGAATACTCAAGGAGCTAATAGAGGAGGTATCTGAGCCTCTAGCTATTATCTTTGGTAAATCATGGGAGACAGGAGAGATTCCAGAAGACTGGAAAAGGGCAAATATAGTGCCCATCTATAAAAAGGGAAATAAAAACAACCCAGGAAACTACAGACCAGTTAGTTTAACTTCTGTGCCAGGGAAAATAATGGAGCAAGTAATTAAGGAAATCTGCAAACACTTGGAAGGTGGTAAGGTGATAGGGAATAGCCAGCATGGATTTGTAAAGAACAAATCATGTCAAACCAATCTGATAGCTTTCTTTGATAGGATAATGAGTCTTGTGGATAAGGGAGAAGCGGTGGATGTGGTATACCTAGACTTTAGTAAGGCATCTGATACGGTCTCGCATGATATTCTTACCAATAAACTAGGGAAATACAACTTAGATGGGGCTAATATAAGGTGGGTGCGCAACTGGCTGGATAACCGTACTCAGAGAGTAGTTATTAATGGTTCCCAATCCTGCTGGAAAGGTATAACGAGTGGGGTTCTGCAAGGGTCTGTTTTGGGACCGGCTCTGTTCAATATCTTCATCAATGACTTGGATATTGGCATAGAAAGTACGCTTATTAAGTTTGCAGATGATACCAAACTGGGAGGGATTGCAACTGCTTTGGAGGATAGGGTCATAATTCAAAATGATCTGGACAAATTGGAGAAATGGTCAGAGGTAAACAGGATGAAGTTTAATAAGGACAAATGCAAAGTGCTCCACTTAGGTAGGAACAATCAGTTTCTCCCATACAGATGGGAGGAGACTGTCTAGGAAGGAGTACGGCAGAAAGGGATCTAGGGGTTATAGTGGACCACAAGCTAAATATGAGTCAACAGTGTGATGCTGTTGCAAAAAAAGCAAACTTGATTCTGGGCTGCATTAACAGGTGTGTTGTGAGCAAGACACGAGAAGTCATTCTTCCGCTCTACTCTGCGCTGGTTAGGCCTCAACTGGAGTATTGTGTCCAGTTCTGGGCACCACATTTCAAGAAAGATGTGGAGAAATTGGAGAGGGTCCAGAGAAGAGCAACAAGAATGATTAAGGGCTTGTCTTCACTACCCGCCGGATCGGCGGGGAGCAATCGATCTATCGGGGATCGATTTATCGCGTCTTGTTTAGACGCGCTTAATCGATCCCCAAACACGCTCCTCGTCGACTCCAGAAATCCACCTCGGTGAAAGGCGGAAGCGGAGTCGACAGGGGCGCGGCAGCGATTGACTCGCCACCGTTCTCACGGCCAGGTAAGTCGATTACAATACGCCGACTTCAGCTACACTATTCACGTAGCTGAAGTTGCGTATCGTAGATCGACCCCCACCCCCTAGTGTAGCCCAGGTCTAAGAGTCTAGAGAACATGACCTATGAAGGAAGGCTGAAGGAATTGGGTTTGTTTAGTTTGGAAAAGAGAAGAGGGATAGCTCAGTGGTTTGAGCATTGGCCTGCTAAACCCAGGGTTGTGAGTTCAATCCTTGAGGGGGCTGTTTAGGGAATCTGGGGCAAAAATTGGGGCTTGGTCCTGCGTTGAGCAGGGGGTTGAACTAGATGACCTGCTAAGGTCCCTTCCAACCCTGATATTCTATGATTCTAAGACAGAGGGGACATGATCTTCAGGTATCTAAAAGGGTGTCATAAGGAGGAGGGAGAAAACTTGTTCATCTTAGCCTCTATGGACAGAACAAGAAGCAATGGGCTTAAACTGCAGCAAGGGAGGTTTAGGTTGGACATTAGGAAAAAGTTCCTAACTGTCAGGGTGGTTAAACACTGGAATAAACTGCCCAGGGAGGTTGTGGAATCTCCATCTCTGGAGATATTTAACAGTAGGTTAGATAAGTGTCTATCAGGGATGGTCTAGACAGTATTTGGTCAGGGCAGGGGGCTGGACTCGATGACCTCTCGAGGTCCCTTCCAGCCCTAGAATCTATGAAACATGCCATAATGAATCCCAATTGTTTAACATACACAGCAGAGACCCTTTGGTAGATCTGGTAAAATTCTTCTTCAATTTCTTAACCACTTAGCTAAAGTCATAACCCAGAGCTGCACAGGCACTGATAGTCATGAAAGTGAAAGTCAGACCTTTTCTTCTCTTTAATAGCCACTGTCTGTATGGACATCATATTACAGTCTATCAAACACTCTAGGTGAAATCCTGTCCCTATTGAATTTAATGGGAGTTTTGCAATTGACTTTAATAGAGCTGAGATTTCACTCCCTGTTTACAGTTGACACTAATCACTAAAGGAAGTAGACAACATTCCAACTTTAAAAGATTTTATTTTGGAAAACTACATATGGTTAGCTGTTTTGAAGCCTTGGCTCATTATCAGAGTGGCCAAACTGGATAAGCCTGTAATAAGTTGTTACATGTGATGACAAACTTGCTAGAATAAAGAATTGTTCAGATCAAGTAAAATGTCAAAATCTTTCCTCTTCCCCCACCCCATCCCTTTTGACAGCCTGTTTTATCACTAACAGTGGGTGAACCCATAAAAGGGTTGAAGTCTTAAGGTTTGATTTTTCAGAGGAGCTGAATACCTCTGAATCTCAGGTTTCTAGTGCAAATAACCATCCTGTAGGCTCATACGCACATTATCTAAACTACCTCAATTTCTTGGTTTTGGAAGCTTGAGCTGGAAAAGCATTCATAAGGTTCCTTGTTTCCGGTTGGGCTGGAAAAGTGTCACCAGGCTACACTTTATTGTGGTATTTTGACATTTTATCTTCAGTCATAGGCAGAACCAGGATGACCAGATGCTTGCAAACATGAGAAAAGAAGAAGAATGAAAGTGTTGTGCTAACATTCTAACTTCAGAAGAGGTTTGGTTTGGTTCAAGCTGGGAGGAAGGAGCTAGTTTGCATTTGTATTATCCAAACTGGCTTGCCCTATTCTAGCTCTGAACCAAAAGCCACCCCAAGTTTGCCAGCATACTACTTGGATGCATAATGAGCAGAAAGCTGTGTGTAATGTATGTGTTATGTACCTTCAGTACTAGCTTCCATTTGGCAAGTGCTTATATGATAATCTCTCTATAGTCATAGGTCACCTGCACTGTAATATATGTTACAAGTGAATGCCCATCAGTATCAGCAGCTGCAATCCTTTGTAATAAATAATAATTTTCTATGACACTGCTTGCCAAGAGAAGGAGCACCTTGCAGGAGGAGCACCTTACAGGAGAATTTGTAATTTAAAGATTCTCATTTTAAATTCATTTTTGATTGACACCTGACCCCTGGTAAAAGTAACCTTTCTTATTCCAGATAATAGATGATATGAGTGTAGGCACAGACAAGCCAAAGAACCAGTATATGTAACAAATTGGAGTAGAAGGAGATGCGTATGCTTTCAGCAGAAATCCATGTTGACTTTACAGTGTCTGTCATTTATAGCATGTGCCATAATTACTCCATCTTAGAGCTGAATTAATGGTGAAAATCCAGAAACAGTTTCTGTGGCCATATAAGGTGAGATTTTGACTCTAGTGAATCTGTTCCAAGAGGGAGATGTTAAATATAAATTAAATTTCCATTCCCAACCTGTTCTCTGAGGCAGGTTCAGAAAAAAATGGCTCTGTGGTCCAGCCAACATTTTTGCTGAATAGCTGGGACAGAAGTGAAAGCCATATGCCAGATACCTTTAAATGAGAAAGGTATACAAGACAGATCTCTGAAACCTTACACAGTAGAAACACATACATTTTTGCTGAAAGGAAGCATTAGTAATGCTATTTAAAGATTGAATTGTTGAGATGTTATGCTGGGATATTGTTCCAAATGGTTGATATTTTAAGGAGCTACTGCTGAAAATATCCATTGACCCCCATGAGATACTGTAGATAGACACCATCACTTTTAGGAGAAACCAGAAGCCTTCTACAAATAACTGGATGTAAAACACACTATTTCTAGTATGATAAATCAGAGATAGAGACCCCTTCACAAGTCAAACCAAACAAAAACCCCAAACAAAAACACCTTGGAATTTGGAAATAGAAAGTTCTCAGCCTGGGGTCTCTATTTCAACCTCTCCCAAAAGACAACAAAACATATTGACAGCCTGACAGATTATTTCAGACACTGCTCAGGGGTGCCAATCCCAAAATCATTGTCGAGAAAAGAATTATAAAAACAATACAATACCACAGAAAGTGGGTTTATCGCCTGCAACATACAAGACAGACCATCAGCACAGCCTGACTCTGTACAGGTCCATCTCTGGAAAGGCTATCTTTATATGCTCTTTTTTATTGCCATCACGAATTGCCAGAGAAGGTAGAACTATTTAATTAACTGTTAAAACCTTTGTGGACTACATTTCCCAGCCTGCATTCCTTTCCTGATTCTTAGGGCTGGTCCACACTGGGGCGGGGGATCAAGCTAGGAAACACAACTTGAGCTACAAGAATAGTGTAGCTGAAGTCGACATTTCCTAGATCGAACGAAGTATACTTACTGCGGGTCCACGCAGGCTCCCCCGTCGACAGCGCTTCCTCCTCTCGGCGAGCAGGAGTTCCACAGTCAACGGGGGAGCACTTCTGGGATCGATTTATCGCATCCAGATGAGACGCGATAAATCGATCCCAGAAGATCGATCTCTACCCGCCGAATCGGGCGGGTAGTGTGGACTAGCCCTTAGAGAATGTCTGGATGGAATCACTAAGCCAACTTGTTCCCTTACACTGTGGGAAGAGAGGAGTCCATTCCCCTTGCCCATAGAATATATATCCTTGAGCCAATGACAGGGTCAGCAGCATGGGTTTCTTTAGAAGTCCCTTCCTTCCCCTCAGTGACAGGATCTCCTTCTCCCATAGATATTTTTATATGTAAACCTGGAACAGGGTAGTATTCATCCTGGACAGTTTCCCTAGGAAACCTGAAAAGGTTGTATGGCAGGCTCACTGCCCTGAGCCACTCTCTCCATCTCTTTTTTGACAGGCCCTCAAACACAAAACCTTGATAGCAAAGTCCTTCTTCCCAGTGTTCTTCTCATGGGGAGGGCAAGTTCTGGCCCTCTTCTGCAACCTGAGGAAAAGAACTGTGTGTCACCCCTCACCCTCCACTGGCAAATAGTCCTCCTTTAATCCACCCCCAGTTAGAACAGGTTTCTTTTTGTGCTTTTTCCTCCCCCGACCCTGCCAAGTTTTTATCTTGATTGGATGACTGATTGGGAAAGAAGTGGAGCCTTGACCCATTCTACACAACAAGTTCCTTGCTCCAGGTCCTTTCACACACACAAAACTTTGTTGAGAAATATTACTCTGTTTTTCTTATTACAGGACACTTCTGAATTTTGGAAGTTCTACGCTGTAATCTAACCAGGAGTGAAATGCAGTTTCCCCTGAAAACACGAGATATGAGTAATCTGATCAGAGCATTAGAGATAACATGACACCATTTTAAAACACAACAAAAGTTCATTTTTTTTCAGCAACATTTTAGCAGCTTTTAATAAATTGTAGAACTTTGTAATCTATTCATTTGTGTCTATATATTCTAATACAAAAGGCTCTCAGCACAATGCATGTAAATTTGAGGAAATGTAGATTTAAATAAAATTAGAAATACATGATTCTTACTAACTTAAACTGAGTCTTCATTTCAAGTTACTTAATCATACTGAGAAAGTATGTAATAAAATGACCTCTATTAGAGATCATAAATAGCAATCAAATCTGTACCAAATAATGATTAAATCAGATGATAAGTTTGATTACATTCACAATTCAATGCTTCTACTGTGTTTTATTTGAGTGTGTAAAGTATATATTGTCTTATGAGGCGAAGCTGGGAGAGCTAGCATAGGGGAATTTAAGTAAATCTAAGAATGCCAATTAAGAAGAGCTCTGTGTAGCTCAAAAGCTTGCCTCTCTCACCAACAAAAGTTGAAACAATAAAAGATATCTCAACCACCTTGTCTCTCTAAGTCTAGAGGAATTCTAAATTGGGATAGCTTACCTCTTACTCCAGACCCCTCCTGTGCATATCAAAAATTTAGACCTACTTGAGACTCACTTAGACATATTTACCTAAACTTATTTAGACAAACCATCTAGTAATATGTGACTTACATATTGCCTCTGAATTTGTCCCACAGGAAAAAAAACCTATATCAGTATAACTCACATTCTGAGGTGGTTTAGAAGACAGACACTTTCTTTTCTTTCTAAACAACAGGAGGGTGTAAAAAATTGTACATTAAGATAGCCTCCAATCTCGTTTAACTTGCATCTTTTACTGGCTCCCCAGAATGTACGATACACCAAAGAAGACAGTTGTCTTTCACAGCAGTAAAGAGGTTCAAACAAGTCTATGGAGTCTCACTGATTCCAGTGTTTCAAAGTTAGATCTAACTAGACCATGTAACCAACTGTGTCCCAGAGCTTTAGGACATGTTAAAAACTTTAAACCCTAGTCATGTATCTAAGGCCATGTCTACACTATAAATGTACATTGGTATAACTAGGTCACTCAGGGGTGACACAATTATACTGACCTAACCCCCCGATGTACACAGGACTATGTCAACAAAAGGGCTTCTCCCATTTACACAGCTACCACCTCTTGCAGAGGTAGATTAACTACACTGACAGCTTTTTAAAGTGTAGATCTGCCCTAACTATGGTTAATATAGAGACCTGTTTCAAATATAGGTATTAACATGTACTAGGGAACTTGTGGTATAGAATGATAGAATCTCAGGGTTGGAAGGGACCTCAGGAGGTCCATCTAGTCCAACCCCCTGCTCAAAGCAGGACCAACCCCAACTAAATCATCCCAGCCAGGGCTTTGTCAAGCCTGACCTTAAAAACCTCTAAGGAAGGAGATTCCACCACCTCCCTAGGTAACCCATTCCAGTTCTTCACCACCCTACTAGTGAAAAAGTTTTTCCTAATATCCAACCTAAACCTCCCGCTCTGCAACTTGAGACCATTACTCCTTGTTCTGTCATCTTCTACCACTGAGAACAGTCTAGATCCATCCTCTTTGGAACCCCAATTCAGGTAGTTGAAAGCAGCTATCAAATCCCCCCCTCATTCTTCTCTTCTGCAGGCTAAACAATCCCAGTTCCCTCAGCCTCTCCTCATAAGTCATGTGCTCCAGCCCCCTAATCATTTTTGTTGCCCTCTGCTGGACTCTTTCCAATTTATCCACATCCTTCTTGTAGTGTGGGGCCCAAAACTGGACACAGTACTCCAAATGAGGCCTCACCAGCGCCGAATAGAGGGGAATGATCACATCCCTCAATCTGCTGGAAATGCCCCTACTTATACAACCCAAAATGCCATTAGCCTTCTTGGCAACAAGGGCACACTGTTGACTCATATTCAGCTTTTCGTCCACTGTAACCCCTAGGTCCTTTTCTGCAGAACTGCTGCCCAGCCATTCGGTCCCTAGTCTGTAGCAGTGCATGGGATTCTTCCGCCCTAAGTGCAGGACTCTGCACTTGTCCTTGGTGAACCTCCATCATATTTCTTTTGGCCCAATCCTCTAATTTGTCTAGGTCCCTCTGTATCCTATCCCTACCCTCCAGCGTATCAACCACTCCTCCCAGTTTAGTGTCATCTGCAAACTTGCTAAGGGTGCAGTCCACACCATCCTCCAGATCGTTAATGAAGACACTGAACAAAACCGGCCCCAGCACCGACCCTTGGGGCACTCCACTTGATACCGGCTGCCAACTAGACATGGAGCCATTGATCACTACCCGTTGAGCCCGACCATCTAGCCAGTTTTCTATCCACCTTACCGTCCATTCATCCAGTCCATACTTCTTTAACTTGCTGGCAAGAATACTGTGGGAGACTGTATCAAAAGCTTTGCTAAAGTCAAGAAATAGCACATCCACTGCTTTCTCCTCATCCACAGAGCCAGTTATCTCATTATAGAAGGCAATTAGGTTAGTCAGGCATGACTTGCCCTTGGTGAATCCATGCTGACTGTTCCTGATTACTTTCCTCTCCTTTAAGTGGTTCAGAATTGATTCCTTGAGGACCTGTTCCATGATTTTTCCAGGGACTGAGGTGAGACTGCGTGGCCTGTAGTTCCCCAGATCTTCCTTCTTCCCTTTTTTAAAGATGGGCACTACATTAGCTTTTTTCCAGTCATCCGGGACCTCCCCTGATTGCCATGATTTTTCAGAGATAATGGCCAATGGCTCTGCAATCACATCGGCCAACTCCTTTAGCACCCTCGGATGCAGTGCATCCGGCCCCATGGACTTGTGCTCGTCCAGCTTTTCTAAATAGTCCCAAACTATTTCTTTCTCCACAGAGGGCTGGTCACCTCCTCCCCATACCGTGCTGCGGAGTGCAGCTGTCTGGGAGCTGACCTTGTCTGTGAAGACAGAGGCAAAAAAAGCATTGAATACACTAGGTTTCTCCACATCCTCTGTCACTAGGTTCCCTCCCTCATTCAGCAAGGGGCCCACACTTTCCTTGACTTTCTTTTTGTTGCTAACATACCTGAAGAAACCCTTCTTGTTACTCCTAACATCTCCGGCTAGCTGCAACTCCAAGTGTGATTTGGCCTTCCTAATTTCACTCCTGCATGCCTGAGCAATATTTTTATACTCCTCCCTGGTCATTTGTCCAATCTTCCACTCCTCGTAAGCTTCTTGTTTGTGTTTAAGATCAGCAAGGATCTCACTGTTAAGCCAAGCTGGTCGCCTGCCATATTTACTTTTCTTTCTACACATCGGGATGGTTTGTTCCTGCAACCTCAAGAAGGATTCTTTAAAATACAGCCAGCTTTCCTCGACTCCTTTCCCACTCATGTTATTCTCCCAGGGGACCTTGCCCATCAGTTCCCTGAGGGAGCTGAAGTCTGCTTTTCTGAAGTCCAGGGTCTCTGTTCTACTGCTCTCCTTTCTTCCTTGTGTCAGGATCCTGAACTCGACCATCTCATGGTCACTGCCTCCCAGGTTCCCATCCACCATTGCTTCCTCTACTATTTCTTCCCTGTTTGTGAGCAGCAGGTCAAAAAGAGCTTTTCCCCTAGTTGGTTCCTCCAGCACTTGCACCAGGAAATTGTCCCCTACATTTTCCAAAAACTTCCTGGATTGTCTGTGCATCACTGTATTGCTCTCCCAGCAGATATCGGGGTGATTAAAGTCACCCATGAGAACCAGGGCCTGAGATCTAGTAACTTCTGTTAATTGCTGGAAGAAAGCCTCGTCCACCTCATCCCCCCGGTCTGGTGGTCTGTAGCAGACTCCCACCACGACATTACCCTTGTTGCTCATACTTCTAAATTTAATCCAGAGACTCTCAGGTTTTTCTGCAGTTTCATACCGGAGCTCTGAGCAGTCATACTGCTCTCTTACATACAACGCAACTCCCCCACCTTTTCTGCCCTGCCTATCCTTCCTGAACAGTTTATATCCATCCATGACAGTACTCCAATCATGTGAGTTATCCCACCAAGTCTCTGTTATTCCAATTACATCATAATTCCTTGACTGTGCCAGGACTTCCAGTTCTCCCTGCTTGTTCCCCAGGCTTCTTGCATTTGTGTATAGGCATTTAAGATAACTCACTGATCATCCTGCTGTCCCAGTATGGGGCAGGAGCCCTCCCCTCTTGCACTCACCTACTTGTGCTTCCTCCTGGTATCCCACTTACCTCGGGGCTTTGGTCTCTTTCCCCCGGTGAACCTAGTTTAAAGCCCTCCTCACTAGGTTAGCCAGCCTACTTGCAAAGATGCTCTTCCCTTTCTTCGCTAGGTGGAGCCCATCTCTGCCTAGCACTCCTCCTTCTTGGAACACCATCCCATGGTCGAAGAATCCAAACCCTTCTCTCCGACACTATCTGCATAGCCATTCGTTGACTTCCACGATTCGACGGTCTCTACCCCGGCCTTTTCCTGCCACAGGGAGGATAGAGGAGAACACCACTTGTGCCTCAAACTCCTTTATCCTTCTTCCCAGAGCCACATAGTCTGCAGTGATACACTCAAGGTCATTCTTGGCAGTACCATTGGTGCCCACGTGGAGAAGCAGGAAGGGGTAGCGATCTGAGGGCTTGATGAGTCTTGGTAGTCTCTCCGTCACATCATGAATCCTAGCCCCTGGCAAGCAGCACACCTCTCGGTTTTCCAGGTCAGGGCAGCAGATAGATGACTCAGTCCCCCTGAGTCCCCGCCCCGACGCAGGCAGTCCCAGTCCGCAGCAGCAAGGGAAGAGCGGTGGACCTGCCGCCCCATTGCCGCTGCAGCAGGCGAGAATGGGGAGGCAGTCCGAGTCCCGCGGCGGCAATTCGGCAGCAGGAAGAGCGGACCTGCTGCCGAATTGCCGCCGCGGAACTCGGACTGCCGCCCCATTCTCAATGCCACCCCAAGCACCAGCTTGGAAAGTTGGTGCCTGGATCCGGCCCTGAGTATGTATGTGTACTGTTGCGCTAGCCTATAAACTGCTGCTAAGTGGTGGACAGTACAGATTTAGCTTAAAAAGTACTGTAATATAGTTTTATTGTTCTGGAGTATAAATAAAACTGTGCAGTGTATTTTTACTGATTTATCTCAAAGTCCTTTTGAAATAAATATACTAATTTTATTTTTTCAAGAATTGAGGAAGAAGTCTTATTAACCACATTCATATTTGGTACCAGATGAAAATTTCTATATCTGAAAATATCTTAGAATATCAGGGTTGGAAGGGACCTTAGGAGGTCATCTAGTCCAACCCCCTGCTCAAAGCAGGACCAATCCCCAATTTTTGCCTCAGATACCTAAATGGCCCCCTCAAGGATTAAACTCACAATCCTGGGTTTAGCAGGCCAATGCTCAAACCACTGAGCTATCCCTCCCCCCATCAGATTCTTCACATTCTATAAAGTCCATTTCTAAAACAGATTGCAAGTTCCTTGGGGGCAGAGACTGTTATGCTATATTTAAACAGCACAACATACACTATTAGTCCTCAAAAAAATAATAGCACACATGAGTTACAAACTAGCCCAGCAGAAAATGTTGGGCCTGCTAAGACCCTATAAGGGATTTCAGGGAAAAAGCCTATTGGGGGGGCTCCTAGCATTTTAAAGCATTTTTTTAATAGGCCAGAAAAAGCAAAATGAGACTCAGCAAGAAAAAACGCAATCAATTGTCTGAGGAATAATAATTTAAACAATATATATTGTAATGAACCTGCTTGCTCATTACTGGTCACTGTGTAACTTCCAGTGCAACATCCAGCCACAGAGGGCTCCATAATCCCTTCAGCCCTGAAAAGAGAGGGCCAGAGAGGACCTGGCTCAGGAGAGAGCTAGAGGCTATGCACCAGCAAGAGCAGCAGAGAGAAAGCCAGGCTGACAGTGGGGCCAGTGGTAGCTTTGATAGGCTACTCAAACAACCTGCAAACAAGGGGGCCATGTGGACAGGTTCAAACAAAATGGAAGAAAGGACTGAACTCTGGCAAGGGATCTGAAGACCAGGGCATGTTACCTCTGGGAGAGGAACATGCTGACAGTGGCAGCGCCAGCTTCTTTGCTGCCCTAGGCGGCGCCTCTGGGAGAAACTGCCGCTGAAATGCCGCCGAGGTCCCCGGGGGCCAAAACAGCTGCCGCCAAAATGCCACCGGAGACCTCGGCATCCGAAAAAGCTGCTGCTGAAATGCCGCCGAAGTCCCCGGCGGCAGAAGAAGCTGCTGGCGGCCGAAGAAAAACCGTCACCGCCGAGGGACGTCAAATGCCGCCCCCCCGAATCCTGGCGCCCTAGGCGACCGCCTAGGGTCGCCTAGTGGTAGCACCGGCCCTGCATGCTGAAAGTAGACTGAGTATCCTTGGAACAAGGCTGGAGAAGTCTGTCACAGTCTATGGCTGTGGTGAATACGTCTATCTTTGGGACTCCAACATATAAATATGTTGTGAAGGATGGAAGTCTATTTCCCATTCGTGATACTGGGAAATTTTCCTACTTAAGAGTGTCTGCCTCAGTGTTCTGTATGCCGGAAGATAGGCTGCTGAGTTGTAGATGTGGTAGCGAATGCACCAATTCCAGAGTTTCACTGCCTCGGCCCAAAGGGAAGGCAATCTTGCTCCTCCCTGGTGGCTTAATGTAAAACATACATGAAATGTCTGTCAATTTTTATATGCTTGCCTCTGATAAGCAGTAGGAAATGTAAGCAGGTGTTCCAGACTGCTCTGAGCTAGAGTAAGTTGATATGCAGTATGGATTCAAAAGGGGACCATTTGCCTTGAATGGTATGGGTGTCCAGGTGAGCTCCCCATCCCAATAGGGATGCATCAGTATTAACAATAGGGGTGATTGAGTGAAGGGAACCCCTGCGCAAATACTGTGAGGACATGTTCACCAGTCAGGAGACCATCAAGGGCAGTGATAAAAGTTTGTTTAAACTAGGTCTGCTTGGAATATATACCGTTCTGAGCCACCCTTGAAGGCAAAACATGGAGTCTTTCATTACAAAGGTGTCCGCAGACATGTGCCCCAGTAGTTGAAGACAGTTTCTGGCTGAGGGCTGGACTGAACTAACTGTCAAGATTAATTTGGCTAAGGTATTGAACCTGTGTGATGGGAGGAAGGCTTTGGCTTCTACTGCATCTAGCTAGGCTCCTAGAATTCCAGATGTTTCACTGGGGTTAGAGTGAACTTTTGGACATTTAGTTGTAGTCCCACCTGTAGGAAGAGATCTATAGTCTTGTTTGGCTCTCAAGGCATTGGAGGAAAGAGTTTTCAGCAGGCAGTCATCTAGATATGGGAATATCATAATTTGTTTGTGAAGGTTCACTGCTACCACAGAAAGGACCTTCAAGAACACTCTGGGTGTGGATGATAGACTTAATGGGACCACCTGGTATTGAAAGTGGCCTTGACCCAGAGTGAATCTTAGAAATCTCCTGTAGGATGGGTGAATTGTGATATGAAAGCAAGCATCTTTATCCGTAGGTCAAAGACCAAGAATCAGTCCCCCTGGTCCAGAGATGGGATTACTGCTGCCAAAGTAAACATCTTGAAGTGTTGTATTTGCACAAATCTGTTGAGTGACCTTCGATCTAGAATGGGTCTCCAACCACTATTTTTTAGGTATCAGGAAGTATTTGGAATAGAAGCCCTTCCCTGTGTTTTGGGTGGAAACTGGTTCTATAGCACCTAGTTGCAAAAGATAGTTTGTTTCCTGACTCGTAGACTTTAAGGTCAGAAGGGACCATTATGATCATCTAGTCAGACCTCCTGCACAATGCAGGCCACAGAATCTCACCCACTCCTGGAATAATCCTCTCACCTGTGTCTCAGCTATTGAAGTCCTCAAATCATTGTTTAAAGGTGCTTGTAAGAAGGGTCCCTGAAGAGGGATAGAGAAGGAAGGAGGTTAAGTGGATTGAATATCCCGTGGAGATGATCTCCAATGCCCACTTGTCTGGGGTTATATGCAGTTTTTTGTCAAAAAAGTAAGGTAGTTGACGAATGGATGGAGATGTTCGGATTGTTTCAGCAAATAAAAGTGGGGGTGGTAACTCGTGGCCTCAATCAACATATCAAAATTGATGTTTAGATGTCAATGGCTGTGGGGAAGCGGGTCTCCATTTTGGTAGTCTTGGTCTTTTCCTTTGGGGTTCATAAATGCCTCTGGGAAGGAGGAAAATGGGTAGGCTGGGATCTCTATCTCCTTTCTTATGTAGGTGTGTAAATACCCAGGGAATCCACGTTGTGGCTGTAGAGGGATTTGTCTGTTCTTTCTGCAGATAATTTGGATCCCTCAAATGAGAGGTCTTTCAACGTGGATTGTACCTCCTTTGAAAAGCCAGAAAGGTGAAGCCCTGAAGCTCTCAGCATAAACACTGCTATTGAGATCATGCGAGCAGCTGTATCAGCAGTGTCTAGAGAGGTCTGCAACAATGTCCTCATGAAAAGCTGACACTTAGCAATGAAACTGTTCTCTTTCATCAGTTGGGAGATGTACAAAGGATTTAACTTAGACCGATCGATGACAGTGACTCTATCAGCCCTCACAGAGAGAGCGCCGATCACAACACATCAGACGTCTTGTTCTAGCCAGTCCTCCAACTACCCACTGGCCAGGCTGTCAGTAGCACCGGACACCCGATTGACATAGAAGCCTAGAACTCCTGAGCAATCCGCCAACCGCAGCCTCCCAAGCCGCTGGGATTACAGGCACGTGCCACCACACCAGGCCTTAATTTAGAGTAGTTGGTATAATTATATTTTGCTGTAAGGGTTTGGCAATGAGCGATCCTAAATTGTAGGGTCGCCAATTAATAGGATTTTTGCCCAAATAAATCCAGGTGTTTCTGGTCTTTGTCAGATGGTGTTGATTTAATGTGGTGCTATCTTCCACATTCATTTACAGTGTCAATGACAAGGGAATTCGGGGATGGGTGAAAAATAAAGTCCACATCTTTAGAGGGAGCATAATTTTTGTGTCTGCTCTATCGCATGTGGGAGGTATTATGGCTGGCATGTACTATGTAGTTTTTGCTTGGTCAAGTATGGCCCTGTTGACAGGGAGCACACTGTGAGCTGATGAAGTATGCAAGATGTCTAGCAGTTTGTATTGTGACCCCCTCACTTCTTCAAATGGAATCTGTAGTGAATCTGCAATTCTTAATGAGATCTTGGAACTGTGAAGTTGTCTGCTAGGGTTGGTGGGTAAGGCATAAGAGCTTCATCAGAAGATTACAAGATGTTGGTCACAGGAGTAGCCTCCTAGTCTAGCCTCTATTCCTGTTCCTCAGACGTCTCCTCTTGAGGATCAGCTGAATGAGATTGTCACCCAAGAGGATAGAGGAAGACAGACGTCCTCGAGAATAGGTGCCTATAGGCCGCTCAAGAGTCCCAGTACAGCTACTGAGGTGGTGTAAGGATGGGGGCACCAAAGGGTGTTCATACTAACTGGGTGGGCCATGTCTCCCCTGGTAGTAAACTAGGATTGTAGTGGTTTCTGGGTGGCTAGTTCTCGGATATAAAAACGGGGAGTTTTCCCACAAACAATGAACATAAATCTTCCTCCTCCCCTTCATCGTCGCTTGACAGAGATAGAGCATGATGGATGCTGGGAGAGATGGCCTCAGTACCACACAAGTCACGGGATGGAGATGTGGCCAGTACCAAGATTGTGTCAGTGCCGAGTAGAGGTGAGTGAGGCATCTACAAGATTAGTAAGTCTTTAAATAAAGGAAATTCCTGCAGTTCTGGGATAGCAGTCAGTAGTACTGAGGCAAGCTGAGCAGATGCAATTCATGTGGGAAGAGTCAATGGTACCGGGACTCTTCTGCACTCCAATGAATGGACGCTCTGTTTACTTCTGCTCGGAACAGACTCTTTAGATGGCTCAGTCGGTGCTGCTTTAGAGGCGCTAGGTTGCTCTCTGCTGCTCCTTTCCCCCAGTGGTACTGATCTTCCCAAGCCTGTGCCCTTAAGGTCTTTAGGCTTACTGGTGGTACTAGTACCTGCAGATCCTGCAGCCTCATAGGTACCTAGTTGTAGATCAGTCAGTACCGAGATGGTCAGCCTTGCTGGGGACCTCTTTTTCTTGGTTGATTCCCTACTCAGGTGACTTGTTGCCAGCTCTTTTGAGAGAAATCCAAGACACTGGAGAACATTGAGCAGAGGACACTGATGGAACCAGCCTTGTCGGGGACCACTGGGAATGGTCTGAGTGAACTTTCCATCATGAGGAATCTTAATTTTAGTTCAGTTTTTCCTAGCCTTTTATTTTTTATTTTCAGGCCAAAAATGCACTTTTGAAGCACATGATTCTCTGTGGCAGCGAATGCCTGTCGCTGACTGGAATTGCTTCTCATCAGGAGAGAGAGAGAGCGCGCGCACATTGAAATCTGGGGGAGACTGGCATTTCAGGGTTCACTTCGTGAGAGGGAAGAAACAAAGAACACCTAAAGAGAGGGAGTTATCTATTCTAGTAACAAATTTAAAAAAAAATTGATTTTTATTTTTAGAAAAAACAGGAGTATTATTAACACTGACTAATGGAAACTATGAACTATGCTATTAACTGAGAAACAAAGTAAGATATAGATAAGGAACTCTGAACTCAGACTCTGCTAAGGCTCCATCTCAGGCCAAAGGTGGTTCACCCACACATATAGAACTATATAGCACCGAGGCAGAGCATGAGATGGGGAGAGCGCAACTGCAGGCTGAATAGACACTGCTACCTAAAATCTCAGATCTGAGGCACAGGGATGCAAATATACCTAGAGTGGAGCACCCATAGGGACACTATTTGAAGAAGAATTAAGAGTACCAGAATCAAGCCCTGATTCACTTGAAGTTGCGACTTATTCTATGAGCAGTTCCATTTATCCCAAAATCAGATTGACTTTTTTTTGTACCATACAACTCTGAATGCTCTTATCAGATTCTTTGTACACTATTGCTCTTGGATCACTTTATTGCTCTTCCTCCTTCCCAGGCATCTCCAATGGGGTTAGTGGTGGAATAAGATGAACAAGGATGGCATAATCAGGCCCCAAACAATTTACTATAGGGAAGAATTCTCTATTAGCATGGAGTAGACAAGGTGAGCTAATATGGTACATTTTTCCATCTCCAATTTCTATGACAGGGATGTGATGTGAAAGCCAGGTGGGCTGGGTCAACTACTCATCAGTGAATAAACCAAACAACACACTTTTAATACAATAGTTTGCCACCATCTCCATTCTAGAAATTTGTACCAATTATTTTATCATTAGCATAACATGGTACATCACAGATTGCACAGTACGGGTGTATGATTTCAAGGGCAGTAAATATCAAAAACATCCTGTTTAATGTTGCAGTGTGAGTTTGTTTTTAATCTTGTGTAAAATTCCTGATGAGTGGAAGCAAGATTTGAAGCAAGAATTAGTTGTCTTATGCATATCGTGAACCACAGTAGGCCTTTTTCTTAAGGCTTATATTAATGTCAATACAAGTTCTAAGGGATTACCCATAGGATACTCTGGAAAATAAGATGTCACATTTCAATGAATTTAACCCGAGGCAGAAATTTTTAAGTGCATAGTGTAAATATTAAATATATTTGTCTGCTCCCTTGTAGAGGCTGCTGTTTATTGTTTAAGAAATATTTCAACTTAAAAATTAAAAACTGTGAAAATTTTGGCATGTGCCAAAAGAATTTTAGAATTTTGACATAAACTGTGATCTAATTAAACAATAAGACCTGACAAAACAGTCACCACTGTCTGTTAATGACTTCCTGGGGCAGTGAAACATACCAAAGCAAAGCAGAACAGACTGCGAAGGTCAGCAGCATCACAGACTAAAAAGCCTTAAAAAAAAAAAAAAGTGTTGTCATTCTGATAGTTCTTTAACTTTATGCTTTTTTTTTAATCCTTTTTTCTTTTTTTCCCAGTGAAATGATCATATAGAAATGTAGTAAAGCAGTTGAACCAGATTAGTTGCCAGTGCAAGAAAAGGTAAAATACTATTTCATGGACTAGAGAAATAGCCCCAGTCTTGCAGGCACACTGCACAGCAAATCTCATTAAACACAATTATTGTTCTCATCTAAGACAACAAAGTACAGAGGCATATTGGGGATAAAAAGAGTGTGATAGAGAGAGATGTTAAAAGGCATTTATATTACCCCAGCCATGTACATTACCCTACAAATATGAAGATCTACGTTCCATAACATCTACAAGCCTGAAATCCTCTATTACACTCCTCTCAGGTTTTTCAAACACTTTCATAATGTGAACATCTTAATACAAGGTTGTCTTGTGGACACTTTCCCTCCCATCCCAGTAATATGGACTACTTCCCATCTGTGGGTGCATAACATCCCTGTGGAAGCTACAGTAATTTCTTACATGGAAAATTAATGTTGGGAACCTATTTAATGTATTTCTTTCTTTTAATGCAATTCAGCAACTAGAAACAAGGAGTAGCCAGCTCCCAATGACCAGTCAGATCTTAGCAGTGGCCCTTCTTTTGTTCTTTGATGGTGCTTTGACCACTGTTTGAAAATACCTCCCATAAACCATACTTGGAAGAAAGTCAGTGACAAAATTTATAACTATCTTCTTTAGACAAGCAAAATATTGCAAGTATACCAAAAACTAAGTGTCAAAGGGAGAGAAGGGGCAATACTTTTCCTTCCAGGGAATTGTACTGAGGCTTTTTTCAAATTGTACTTGGAATCAATATATAAAAGTTCTTATATACATAAAAATAAACATTACATATGGCTGACTACACCGTACTATCCAGGCAGTGCAGCACCTCTCAAAATCCTTTTATGTAGTTTATTCTCTTTAAAGATTTATTACGGTTAATACCAGAAAAATAATTCCAGCAGGTTATTTTTTAAAATAAATTTAGTTTATAATTGAGAATATCAGACAGTATATAATTTGCATAGAATTAGCTGATTCACTTGCTTTGTCCTTATAACAACAATTCATTCACCCTCTAAAACACTGATTTGTTTTTAAGCAGCTAACATTATCTACCTGCCGACTTCCATTGGGATTTCTGAATGGTGAGCCTATTTACTCCCAATGCTGGGACTCTCACTATGAACTACTTCAAAGAACAGAACTAGAAAAAAAGATAGGTTTTGGTTTCTTCAAGCACAATATCAAGGATATAAGATAGCATTTAATTCTCATGATATGATGGACAAATCCTGGGGGAAAAATCTATTAGAATGATGGATGGTATACATACATTTTAATATAAAACATGAGCAGTGGTGAAATTTTCCTGGAGTGACTTTGAAATTGTACAGTCTCTCTTTGTCCAAATTTACTGCTATGGCTTCTAGTCAAAAAGTTTGCCAATGAACGGAATCAAAGTAATCAGATTTTTACACTAAAAGGACTAGTAAAATCTTGGTTCAGAGCTACAATTTCTTAATGAAGCACGAGTACCTGTAAATGAATTACATTTTCTGCCTTAAGTCTCCACCGTGCCTTAAACACAGTTACTGCCTTAAGCACAGTGGCTGTTTATCCTTCAGCGTTGACCAGATAATCTAAAAGTATGAACCATTTTCCGGAATACACATGAAGCAGGTCCAATTTTTTAAAGTTTTCTGTAGAACGCAGTTCATTATAATTTTTCTGGTGAAAGGAATTTTCCCATAAGTATTGCAATATATCCAAATCAAAACATAACTTTGGTTCCTGGAGCAAACTTATCCTGGTCAACAACTGGAGCTTTTATTATTAATCCAAACAAACAAACAAACAAACAAACATGTTAAGCAATGTTATGATGTTTTAATAGTAAAAGGCAGACTGGCAGATGGTCAGTCAGTGGTGGAACAGAGAACTGAGGAGAAAGTTTGTCTGACTTGATCCCACTAGAGTAAATTAATCCACTGAAAACAAACTACAGGTTGAAATTCCAGGCCAAACGCAGCCCAAGTTCATGCCAACTTCTGTCAGTAGGAACCAGGGCACAAGGCTCACGTGGCTGGTTTCTGAATGGGTATCAGCACAATCCAAAAAGTATGTCTTACACACCAAGGAGGGAGCATAGTCAGAGCAAATGAGGAATGCACTGATTTAGCAGCCTCTGCCAATGAAGCATTTACGAAGTTCCAACCACAAATTAAATTAATTTCCTTCCAGCATCAGAAAACACTGAACAAAGGTAAAGACAATCCCTTTGGGATGCAATGGGCCACAATGATAGAGGGAAATCTAATCTATTCCTCCCAGAACCAGCTTTGGTGAATTTGACTCTCCATCAGTAAATCACCCCTTCATACCTTTATTAAGTATTTTAGTGCCAATGATTTATAACAACGAAAATTGGTTTGGGACTCATGCAATAGCTTAGTGCAGTTTGTGTGTGAACCAACAGTTTCAGCCTTCACCCTAAATATTCTAGGCCAAATTCCTCCCTCAATCACACATGCTCAGTTTCACTGTAGGCAATAGAGTTACAGGGCTATCCATTTATGGCAGAAGCTGGTTTTCTGGGTCTCAGTGCCTTATAAATATATTTGGTACATACAAAAGAGGGACATCCATATGTCCTAACATTTATCATATTAAGTTAGGCATCATGGTAAGCACACCACCACATTTTGGAGCCTTGTTAGAGTTTTCAAATGCTGGCATGTGTTAGAGTTATTATTTTAAACAAGGAAGAAAAAGATGAACGGTATTCTTTATCCTTTTTGGTCTGGGCAAAGTTCAGCAAATGGTGGCATTATTAAATGACCAAATAATAATACAAATCTTTCTTAGACTATAAACCATTAATTTTTGGTATTTTGTAAACTTTAAAATAAACCAGACTTTTTAAAAAAAAATCCAATTATTGATAATTACCTGGGACATTTCAACTCAGAGTGTAGATTCTCTGTCCAAGTTACAAACTCCTATAAACTTGGATTTATAATGGAAATGCTGACAGACCTTAAACAGAGGTGCTAGTCAGCACCACTATAATTATTATTTTGATCTATGTATTGATAGCTGTAACAAATTTATAGCAGTTGGAAGCTGGGATCTTAAAGGTCATAAATGGACCACATTTAGGCACAATTATATAGTGATATTAGTAAGAACAGTCATGCTGGCAGTATTTCCAAACAATTTTTTTCCCCATTTAGGAATATTTTTCTTAATCTGTTCCTCCTCTGCCCCACCCTGAAATAATCCAATAGACTGCAAACATTTTATAAGTGGCAATCATTAAGCTACCGTTAAAAGGCTACATTCTGCTGTCCAGCTACTCTGGGGTAAATCCTGAGTAACTCCATTGACATAAATTCCTTTTAACTCAGTGGAGTTATTCTGGATTTACACTGCTGCAACTGAAAGCAGCACTAGACTTAAGCCTGGTCTACACTAGGAGTTTGTCGAATTTAGCAGCGTTAACTCGAATTAACCCTGCACCCGTCCACACAACAAAGCTATGTAATTCGACATAAAGGGCTCTTTAAATCGATTTCTGTACTCCTCCCTGACGAGGGGAGTAGCGCTAAATTCGACATGGCCATGTCGAATTAGGGTTAGTGTGGACTGAATTCGACGCTAACAGCTCCGGGAGCTATCCCAGAGTGCACCACTCCGTGGACGCTCTGGACAGCAGTCCGAGCTCGGATGCTCTGACCAGCCAGACAGGAAAAGCCCTGGGAAAATTTGAATTCCTCTTCCTGTCTGGGAAGCTTGAATCTCATTTCCTGTTTGGACATCGTGGCGAGCTCAGCAGCACTGGCAACGATGCAGAGCTCTCCAGCGGCGGTGACCATGCAATCGCAGATTAGAAAGAGGGCCCCAGCATGGACTGATCAGGAAGTCTTGGATCTGATCGCTGTGTGGGGCGATGAGTCCGTGCTTTTGGAGCTGCGATCGAAAAGACGGAATGCGAAGATCTACAAGAAGATCTCAAAAGCCATGACGGAGAGAGGATACAGCCGGGACGCAACGCAGAGCCACATGAAAATCAAGGAGCTGAGACAAGCGTACCAGAAGACCAAAGAGTCAAACGGACGCTCTGGATCCCAGCCCCAGACTTGCCGTTTCTATGAGGCACTGCATTCAATTCTAGGTGATGCCGCCACCACAACCCCACCAGTGTCCATGGACTCTGACGACGGGGTATTATCGACGGCCTCTTCCTCGGAGATGTTCGCGGACGGGGAAGATGAGGAAGGAGGCAGTCGACAGCGCATTCAACGCTGATTTCCCCGACAGCCAGGATCTCTTCATCACCCTGACTGAGATCCCCTACCGACCCTCCCAAGGCGGTAACCCGGACCGTGAATCAGGGGAAGGATCAGTACGTAAGTGTTTTAAACATTAATTTTGAATAGAATAGGCATGGTATGTTAGCAATGGGTTTTTAATGATTAGCTTGCCCTAGGCGCTTTACTTTTTGGTCATTGCCAGTGCAGTTACTGGAAAAGTCTGTTAACATGTTTGGGGATAGAGCAGAAATCCTCCTGGGACATCTCCACGAAGCTCTCCTGGAGGTAATGTGAAAGCCTTTGCATCAGGTTCCTGGGGAGAGCGGCCTTATTGCCTCCTCCATGGTAGGAAACTTTTCCGCGCCAGGCTAGCAGCAGGTACTCCGGTATCATTGCCTGGCAAAGCATGGCGGCATACGGCCCCGGTGTTTGCTGGCATTCCCGCAGCATGCGGTCTTTCTCTGTCTCCGTAATCCTCAGAGTGATATCAGTCATGGTTACCTGGTTGAAATTAGGCGAATTTTAGTATGGGGACTGATTGCCTGCTCCTTTACATAACTCTAACCAGCGGTTTACAGCCATACGGTGGGGGCGGGGAGGCGAACCGTTCATGCTGAGCTGTTCGGCGGCAGCATTCAGGGACCGTTACTGGGGACAGCCGTGCCGGGGATGGTACGGGGGCATAGTTCATGCTGGCTGGATCACCTGCAGCAGGAACTGGTCAGCGCTAGGAGCGGTGCATGGAATGTGAAAGGAGGCCACTGCTCTAAAGTAAGCTTTCAGCAGTGAAAAGTCTACGGCTTACCATGGCCGCCTGCTAGCCGAATTCCATTGTCTGGCCCCGCTTGTGTGATCTGTACACCAAGACCCCAGGCACTCAATATAAAGACAGAAAATTCGACCTTGTACTGAGTGCACATGTGATAGGTACTGTGCATGGTCTTGTTCACAGGGAAAGACTATATTCATTGTTCGCAAAACTGTATCTTTGTGAGGAATTCACTCCCTTTTTCCCATCCCACAGCTGTGAGTGTCTCCCGAGCTACCCCGCCATCCCCCTCCCAGAGGCTGGCGCAGATCAGGCAGCGAAAGAAAAGGACACGGGATGAGATGTTCTCAGAACTTATGGTCTGTTCCCGAACCGAGGCGGCACAGCAGACCCAGTGAAGGGAGAACATGTCGCAATACCAGCGATCACACAGCGAACGGAGGACAGGTGGTGGCAGGAAGACCAGCAGGCGACTCAAACGCTGCTTGCACTCATGAGGGAGCAAACGGACATGCTCCAGCGCCTTGTAGATGTTCTGCAGGACTGGAGGCTGGAGGACAGAGCGCCGCTGCAGTCTATCTGTAACCGCCCTCCCCCGCCCCAAAGTCACATCCCCCCCTCACCCAAAGCCACAAGAAGGAGGGGAGGCAGGGGCCATGAAAACAGTCACTCCACCCCTGCAGACTGCTCAAGTAGCAGAAGGCTCTCATTTCCAAAGATTTGATACGTCCTTTTCTTCCCTCCAACCAAACCTCACCCAAGCCCCCATCCCAGTTTCATCCCATAACTGTAGTTGTTAATAAAAAATATGTTTGTATTAATAAACTGTTTCTGTCATAGAATTGAATCATAGAATATCAGGGTTGGAAGGGACCTTAGGAGGTCATCTAGTCCAACCCCCTGCTCAAAGCAGGACCAATCCCCAATTTTTGCCTCAGATCCCCAAATGGCCCCCTCAAGGATTGAACTCACAACCCGGGGTTTAGCAGGCCAATGCTCAAACCACTGAGCTATCCCTCCCCCATAGAGGACAGTGTCTTTGAAGGGGGGAAGGGGGTTGGTAATTGGAGAGGACAGTCACCTTTACCAGGTTACAGACACGGCGGCAGGTCCAGCAGAAGGTCACACACACATTGCAGTCAGTAGGCACCCCGGTCAGTCTTGGAGGTGGTTATGATGTTCGGTGTGGGATGGCTATGTGAGTTTGTAGCGGGGCAGGGGGGTTATAGATCTTATGCACCAGTCCGTAGCCTGGATGACAGAGCCACGCAGCATGGGATCTGTAACCGCCCTCCCCTGCCACAAAGTCACATAGCCCCCACACACAGAGTCCCGAAAAGGAGGGGTGGTAGGCTCTGTTGAAACAACCAGTCCACCACTGTGGACCGCTCTAGGAGCGGGAGCCTGTCATTCCACGAGTTTAGAAGCGTCCTTTTCATCACTCCACCCACACCCCACCACAGTCTGCGTCCCAGTTTCAAACCTTTAAGGAGAACTCATTAATAAAGAAGATGGTTTTAATGAACAAAGTTTCATTTATTTTATTTTTAAAGGTGTGTTGGAAGGGGGGGAAGGGGGTTGGTAACTGAGAGGATAGTCAACATTAACCTGGTAAAGAAAAAGGGGGAAGGTTCCGCTTCTGTTTAAACAAACGTAATAGTCACAGGTTACCCTGCTCACTCTGGAAGCTAGCTTTCAAAGCTTCACGGATGCGCAGCACATCCCGCTAGGCTCTTCTAATTGCCCGTGTGTCTGGCTGGCGTAATCAGCAGCCAGGCGATTTGCCTCAACCTCCCACCCTGCCATAAACGTCTCCCCCTTGCTCTCACAGAGATTGTGGAGCACACAGCAAGCTGCAACAACAATGGGGATATTGGTTTCGCTAAGATCAGAGCGAGTCAGTAAGCTTCTTCATCTCCCCTTCAGAAGTCCAAAAGCACACTACACCACCATTCTGCACTTGCTCAGACGGTAGTTGAAGAGCTCCTTTTCACTGTCCAGGGTGCCTGTATACGGCTTTATGAGCCAGGGCATTAACGGGTAGGCTGGGTCCCCAAGGATCACTATAGGCATCTCCACATCCCCACCACTTATTTTGTGGTCCGGGAAGTAAATACCTTCCTGCAGCTGTCTAAACAGACCAGAGTTCCTGAAAACACGAGCGTCATGAACCTTGCCCGGCCATCCGACGTTAATGTTGGTAAAACGTCCCTTATGGTCCACCAGTGCTTGCAGCACCATTGAAAAGTAGCCCTTTCGGTTAATGTACTGGCTGCCCTGGTGGTCTGGTCCCAGGATAGGGATGCGAGTACCATCAATAGCCCCACCGCAGTTTGGGAATCCCATCGCAGCAAAGCCATCTATGATCACCTGCACGTTTCCCAGGGTCACTACATTTGAGAGCAGTAGCTCAACGATTGCGTTGGCTACTTGCATCACAGCAACCCCCATGGTAGATTTGCCCACTCCAAATTGATTCACGACTGACCGGTAGCTGTCTGGCATTGCAAGCTTCCAGAGGGCTATGGCCACTCGCTTCTGAACAGTCAGGGCTGCTCGAATCCGGGTGTCCTGGCACTTTAGGGCAGGGGACAGCAACTCAAAGTTCCAGGAAAGTGCTCTTACACATCTGAAAGTTTCGCAGCCACTGTGATTCACTATGTGGTCCCACCGGTCCGTGCTTGTTTCCCGGGCCCAGAATCGCCGTTCCACAGCATCAACATGACCCATTGCCACCACGATGTCCACGGCGCGGGGTCCCGTGCTTTGTGAGAGGTCTGTGCCCCTCTCCGATTTAATGTCCTCACCACGCTGCTGTAGCCTCCTGGCCCGATTTATCAGCATCTGCCTCTGAAAAAGGTGGATGATAAGGTGAGAGGTGTTGACAATGGCCATAACTGCAGCGATGATCGCAGCGGGCTCCATGCTCGCGGTGCTGTGGCATCCGCGCTGTCAATCACCAGAAAAGGGCACATACTGATTGCCCGCCGGCGCTTTCACAGAGGAAGGGCAGGAGTGAGGGTTGAATGACGACAATTACCCAAAACAACCCTTGACACATTTTTTGCCCCAGCAGGCATTGGGGGCTCGACCCAGAATTCCAATGGGCAGTGGGGACCGCAGGAACTGTGGGATAGCTACCCACAGTGCACCGCTTGCAATGTCGACGCTTGCCCCCTTACTGTGGACTCACAAAGTCGAATTACTGTCCTTAGTGTGGATACACACGTTCGACTTAGTAATATCAATTCCACAAATTCAGTTTAGGTACAATCGAACTACTCTCGTAGTGTAGACATACCCTCAGTCTTCATCATGTAGGCAGGGCTGGCTCTAGCTTTGTGGCCAAAAAAAAAAAAAAAAAAAAAAAAAAAAAAAAGGGAGAAGCAGCAGCCGCGGCTGGAGCTGCCAAAGCAAAATAAGAAAAAACGGCCCTTGAAATGTGCCACCCCAGGAATGGCTGGAATCCCACCCCTTCAGATGTGCCACCCCAAGCACCTGCATCATTTGCTGGTGCCTGGAGCTGGCCCTGCATGTAGGGCCATATTGTATCAATCAATTTTTGGGTCTAAGTTCCAATTGAAATCAGTAAGGAGATCGGCCTACAAATCCTAAAAATCTGTCCTTCCTTGAATCTTTGCTTCTCTCTGCTCTTTTGGACACACTTTCCTTGTTTTGTTCTTTTCCTACTACATCTGTGTAAAAATCAGAGGTGGTCCCCAAACATGGTATCTAAACACTTCCAATCTTGTGTAAGTTTCAAATTTGAAATTAGACCCAAATTTGGAATTGGCGCTGTGTGGTCGACACTCAGGGCCAGATCCTGCAGGTGCTTAGCATTTCTAAGAGGTGGGAATACGTGTCCTGCACACCCACTAACACCATGGAGCAGTGGAAGCTCAGAACCTTGTAGGGTCAAACCCGAGTGAGAACAGATTGTCCAATTGCAGCTCTGCTATTGGTTTTGCATTTGATTTTTTTTTTTTAAATAAAGGATTCAGCTCTGGTATTTGTGTATCCACTCATCTAACTTAGAGGAGCAGATCAGAGATAGTATTCTCTATGGTATTGTATTTTCATAAAAGGCAGCATACTTAGCTATTTGTTGACAGCTCATCCAGTACACAGTCTTCCTGTTCAGCTCCACATGCTCCTTCCACAGAAGTCAGTGCGCAAATTTGTCTGGCGTCAACATGACCAGGCCAACTGACGGGTACTCACAGATGCAGTGAAAGGACCAGAGCATTTGATTGTTGTAAATCAAATGTCTATGGCTGGCTTATTAAATAGCAATACATTCTGGAGATAAAAATGCCATCATCAAGGCTGGCTGTGACTTCTGTGAGGTGAAAAGATTAAAGGAATTTTTGGCATTCCCTTCTTTGGGACCCCGGGCCCAAACCTTCCACAGAGGAAACTTTCACCTGTAAGAGTGAGAGGCAGAATGTGTGTACTCACACACACACACACACACCACAGAGAAACTATATGTACGTGTGTGAAAGTCAAAGTGGACTTAGATTCCATGGCTACATTCTGCACCCTGTTTAGTCACAGTAAAAAAAAATCAATGGGATAACATAGCATACAAGACAGTACAGAACTGGCGCCCGAGCTGCGTGATTCCATTCAATAAACATACTAAGACACTTGTGCTGACTGAATGCTTTTCTCCTCTCCCTTTACACCTGATATTTTAGATATTAAAAGAAAATAATTACATCCATCCTCCTCTTGGGAGGTTTATTTCAAATCCTTGCTAGGGCCCCACTGTGGCCAGAGCTTACATTTTTTCAGAATTGATATTAGTCACCATAAATAGTCTGAAACTGCACATGACATTTCCTCACACTAACAATGACACTGTAACTTGGAAATGTTTCCCTGTACAACAACATGTTTTCCTTCTTTGGGTATTGCTCATTATTTACCCCTTCTGTCCTGTGCTAGCAAACCACATCTATTACTTGTACAAATGTGGCTATTTACAGTTAGAAGAGAACCCCAGGTTAGCCCCTTAGTGAGCAGTATTTGCCCGTGAGACAGACAGACTTTCTAATGGTTGCAAACCAAATTGACTGCACTGATCTACTCCTTGTTTCACTGCAAAGTTAAATCACAGCAAGAATTCACAGCCAAGGATGGGTTGTTTTCTTTTTTCAGTTTACATTCTGGTTTCATTTTTAAAATGAGAGTCAATATAACTCTGTTTCTAGTTTCGTACTCCAATCCCATAAATGTAGGTAAGTGGTACTTACATGAAGCAAGACACATTAATAAAGTTTAATTGTGGAGGTGCGTGGATGAATGGTATTGCAAACCATAGCTTCTAGAGGCAAATAGTCCAAGTATCAGCCTATCTACACATTATTTGCACATCATTCCTCTGTTATGAACAGGGCCTGAATCCATTCTTCCAGCGTACTTTTACTTTTTGATGTGTTTCAATAAATTTTTTAAATCCAAGATGTTAGCAGGAGGTACAAAAAATGATTATGATTGATTTAAATTTGCTAAAGTCTAAAAGAAAATAGCTACCATCCCATTTGCACACCAGCAACTAATAGCATACCTAAAATCAATTCAGTCCTCTGAAGACGAGAGGCACTGATGAAACAGTAAAGAGTGTTTCATCATTCCAAGGCTTGAAGGCTAAGACCGATAGAAATTTCTTAACTAACCTAGCAAAATCTGTAGAACTCTAAGGAATTCTAATGTTAGTGGCTTTTTACTCTCACCACGTGCAGAACTAGCTCAGTGCTTCAATTAAAATGTAATCTTAAAGGAAAATCCCCAAAGGCCAATTTCAGTAGAAAAACACTTCAACAGATTTTTATTGGCTCTAGACATGGCCACTGATACTCATAGCCATGTCTCAATATGATTTTGGTATGAAGTCTGAATGCCTTAAATCTAAGCTTAAATTCAGCTAAAAAAAAGGAGTTTTAAACCCATTGGTTTATCTATCTATGAAAACAGTAGTTTTTCACACACACAGCAGGTCGTCTGTTGATTTGGTTACATATTTTGAGACTATTTTAAATCTGGTGCTGTTTCAATCAGTGTAAAAATCAGATGTTGTGGGTAAATGTTGCTGTTTAGCTCAGTGAATTTTTGGCACACCATTTAGGCAATTCTTTGAATTACTGTACTTCCTAGAAAACTTTGTACTAGTGGTATGTGAGCTAGACTTCAGCCTCTATTAGCAGCCACGGAAATGCTAAGGGGAACATCTGAGATCTTGCTTTTTTAAAAACTTTTTTCCAGTATTTCAATGTTTGTTCGTGACATCACATTAATATAAACACACACACTTTGTTGTTTAGTTATAACGTCCAGTGTAAGCATATGATATTATACCAAACAGCCGCAGTAAAGCATTTAAGCGGGGAACCCGCCATCAAACAACCTGAAGTGAAGTTGCTCTGTTCATTACATGAACCATTGCCATTTGGCTCCGAATTATTTAAAAAAATAAAATAAAAAGTCAGTAGAAAGATTTAGCACACCTCTAACTCCAGGCTTTCCTGTTCTCCAAGATAAAAACAGTTTCCTCTTTGTGCTAGTTAGAAAACATATGTGAGTGCACCAGCACTCCGCTTCCAGTGATAACCTTGTTAGTGCTCCATATAACTGCATGTAACCACTCAGCATGACATCCTTTTCCATTTCTCTTTATGAATAATTTTGTTATACCTCATCCATTTTCGAGTGCTCTTTATTACAGCATGCTACTACATTTATTAGAGTTCCCATCAGAGAATTCTTCTTGTTATCCTTAATGGTGCCATGTACTGCCCTCTCTTGACTGTAAACCTGGCACTTTTCAAAGCACATTTATTAGTTTATAACCACATTTTAAAATTAATGCAAATAACTTTGTAAGAGAAAAACATGCTTGAATAAATATTCACACACATACAAAGCCCTATGATAGATCAATACTAAATCAACAAAAGGCAAGGAATCTCACAGTAAGGCTAAGCCATTGTACTTATTTGACCCTGCTGTGTCCAGGTATCTCAGCAATGCCAGAACAATTAATGATTTTACATACCATATATGCTACAATGTATACATAGGCATAACAAGGTGAGAGAAGGATGGAATTTCCTGACTGTTGCACAAGACCTCTCTATTACTGTGATGTGCGGCGGGGGGCGGGGGGGGGGAAGGACACCTTAATTTTTCCAATTCCAATGTTATTTCAGTTTTTCTCCTCCATGTGGTGGTTGTAGGAGCAAACTCTGGTCCAATCCATGCAAAAATTATTACCCTGCTACCAACTTAATCAACATCTCTGCAAGGCTGTTGAGGAGGATTAGTAAGGAGACCCAGGCTGTGCTATTTTAAGTATGCTGACCAAAAGAGTCAGTCATAGAACTGGGAGGAGAGTGAAGGTCCTGCAAGAAACAGCATCACCTTGTTCCAAAATCTGGTTTTGGAACAACAAACCAAACATTTGGAAGTTCTCCATGAAATAGAATGGGGTGCCAGCTCCAAGGCAGTCTGCTTCATGGCTGACCAACCCAGAGCCCTGGGTCCCTGACTCCAATGCAGACTGCCCCGCCAGGATCCTGGAAGCCCAGGGTGTTAAGGAGCTGTGGCATGCAAGTATTTCATACAAAGTGGAATATCTTCAACAGGAGAAACTGAGAGAAATCTATAATAGCCAGTAGCCCAATGGTTACGGCATTTACCTGGGATATGGGAGACCCAGAGTCAGGGGTTTGAACTCAAGTCCCTGCTCAAGAGTGTGGATTTGAACCTGGCTCTCCCACACCCCAAGTGAGAGTCCAAACCACTGGGCTATGGGACAGTGCAAGGCTTTAGAATCGTGAAGGAAAGAATAATTAAAATTCGTGGATGTAATGCAAAGTTTATCAAAGATGGGCCATGCCAAACTAACCTGATTTCCTTCTTTGTGAAAATGACTGATTTTTTAGATAAGGGAAATGCAGTAGATCTAATATACTTGGACTTCAATAAAGCATTTGATAGAATATCACATGGGAAATTAGATAAATTAGAGAACATGGGAACTAGTACAAGAACTGTAAGGTGGATAAAGAACTGGCTAAAGGGGAGAGGCAACAGATTCACCTTTCAGCTCAAACATCAGACTAGAGTTCCTCAAGAATCAGTCTTGGGACCTATCCTATTAAATATTTTTTATTTATAAATGACGGCACAAAAGGTAGACATGCACTAATGAAATTTACTGATGACCCAAAGTTGGAGGCAATACAAAGGAGGCTCAGAATATTATACAGGAAGACTGACACACCGTTTCCATTAGGTACATAGTTATTTTGCTGTGTGGACAGGCCACAGTATGCAGTAAATCAAGTCCTCCCTTTCTACAATTCTGTGCTGTTAGAAGCAGTGTATTCACCCACATATTGACTGTGGGAGTCAATGTACTTGACCTCTGGGATTCTATCCCATATTCAAGATAGCGAGGCAAGACCTCTGGGGGTATGTCACACAGAAACCTCAGGCAGGGTTCAGTGCCTGCAAGCAACCTGTTTTGCTGTGCACAGCACTCCAGACTTATCGCTAGCTGGTGCAAAATCTGAATAAACTTTCTTATATCAGCTACAAGAATAGAAAAACCCAGATCCACCACATACTGAAACACAATTTTCACTACGAATACACAAAGCAATATTTCCAGCATTCAGAACAGACAAGCTGCAATGGGCTCAAAATGACAAGTCTCTTGGCATCATACAACACAATGTTGAACGGTAGCTCTGACAGACGTTCCCAGGGTGCAACCTGGGTCTGGGGTACCGCTGAGCCCTCTGGCTTACCAATCTGGGCCCCCTCTCACATTGGGAGGCTGAGACAAGCTGCAGACCACTCCCGGTCCTGCACTCACACAAACATTTACCCAGGCAGGGACACACCCAGCTGCAGTTATATGAATGCTTCTCCTTAGCCACTCATGAATTAACATGAGAGGCTCCAGACAGTCCCCTCCAGCTCCATAGCATAGGAGCCCAGAACTGTACCATCCTGCCCTGGTCAAAAGCCTGACCAGTGTATATTTATTAACCAGTCTGCCCCTCCCTCAGTGTGGAGAGGACAATACAGCAGCCCGTTCCTGAGCAGATTTCCCTTTGCACTTCAAACACAGTTTTAAATAATAAATATTTCTTATTTCTCCAGGGAGGGGAGAGAGGGGGGTGGGCTGGCAGGCTCCTTACCTGGCTCCACATGCTGTTTCTGTTCCGAGCGCCGGCTCTGCAGTTTCCATTGGCCAGGAACTGTGGCCAATGGGAGCTGCGGGAGTGGTGCCTGCAGGTAGAGGCAGCGCACGGAGCCGTCTATCAGGAAAAGAGGGGGGGATGTTGCCACTTCTGGGGAGCCCCCCCGAAGGTAAGCATCATCCCAAACCCACCTCACCCCATCCGGTGCCCCAACCCCCTCCCACACCCAAACTCTGCTGCTACTAGGGAGAGGGGGGTGCAGTGGCTCAGGCGGGCCCCAGGCCAGCTGCACTAGCCACTGCAGTAGTCCCAGAGGTCCAGGAAAGTCACAGAATCAGTGACTTCTGTGACAAACTCATAGCCTTAGATATTAAACATACTATTTCTCTGGTAACACTTTCTGATTTTTATACCTCATTACTTGTACCCTTAAAACCTCTCTTTGTAGTTAATAAACTTATTTTACTCTTTTATCTAATCCAGCATGTTTAAATTGAAGTGGCTGAATAACTATGATATAAGGTGGCATATTATTATACTGTCTAGGAGAAGGGTAGGCAATACAGGACATATACCTCTGGGGGAAATCTGGGGTCACCCTGCAGTATATCCAAGGCTGTTAAAAGCCAGAGTATAACCCAAATGTGACTGGCAGGCTGCAGTTACACAGACACTCAGGGTGTGACCAGCATGCTGGAAGGGTGTTTATAAGCAGCACATGTGGGAGCTACTTCAGCAGGGCACTGTAAGGCACCCAAGGTTGTAGGGCAGGGGTGACAGCCCCCTACTGGTCTGGATTGTATCCTGGTATGTCACCGCTGGTCAAACTAATTTTTAAACAACATTACAAAGCCAAGTTTCAGTCACACTATTTGTTTATGCCTGAAACAAACATCTAAATATCTAGGAGTGACATGAGTGCTTATAAACCTTCTGTAATGCATTTTTATAAAGCATTGTGAGGTCCTTTGGTAAAAGACACTACCTATACCCAATATATTATTAACAATACATTAATAGTGATAAATAACCTGTTTGGGCATAAGTGTGAAAAGAGCAACTCATGCTTTCAAGGCTCCAAATGAGAGGATGCATCTTACTGGTACATATTAATATACTCAAAGGTTATAAAGGAAAGCATTTAAAGTATATAAAAGGAGGTGCAAAAAGAGGCATTTTTAAATGCCCATGAATATACCCTATTCAGAAATCTCTTGTTAGAAGATTGCACTGGGTCACAGGGATTGGAGGGAAGGATAGCTCAGTGGTTTGAGCACTGGCCTGCTAAACCAAGGGTTGTGAGTTCAATCCTTGAGGGGGCCATTTAGGGATCTGGGGCAAAAATTTGGGATTGGTCCTGCTTTGAGCAGGGGGTTAGACTAGATGACCTCCTAAGGTCCCTTCCAACCCTGATATTCTATGATTCTATGACATATGCCAGCTAACCATCTTCACCAGCCAGCCTGCCCCAGGCATCCCCAGTGCTCTGTGAATGACTCAGATGCTTCTGGTGAAAATAAAAGTGAGGGGGTCTGAGAACACTGGGAAATAATGAACAGTGACTGGCTTATTAGATGTTGTGACAAAGTTCCTCCTCTACCTCGGTGGGTCCTGCGCTTATTGGCAGATTCTGCTTGCCTCAGAGATCTTCCCCTCTAGTAGAATCCACAGTCCAGGTTAACTCCTCCTGTGTCTGGTTAGGAGTTTTGGGGGGAACCCGGGCCCACCCTCTACTCCGGGTTCCAGCCCAGGACCCTGTGGATTGCAGCTGTTTAGAGTGCCTCCTGGAACAACTGCACGACAGCTACAACTCCCTGGGCTACTTCCCCATGGACTCCTCCCAACACCTTCTTTATCCTTACCACAGGATCTTCCAGCAGTACACCCTCTTACTCTCAGCTCCTAGTGCCTCTTGCTCCCAGCTCCTCACATGCAACCTCCTTCCACAGCTCCTGACATGCGCGCCTCACTGACTCACTGGGAGGCTTTTAACTAGTTTCAGCCAGTCCCTGATTGGCTGCAGGTGTCTCAATCAACCTCCCTGCCTTCTGGAAAGTTCTTAATTGCCCCAGGTGTCTTGATTAACCTGGAGCAACTGCCATAAGGTATCAGGGATTTGTTTAGCCTGGGGCTAACATACTGGTTCCTTACCACTTTCCTATAGCCCTCTGGCCGGGAAGGCGGTAGAGGGCTGCTGCTGCTTCTCCTGCTCATCTTGCTGGGGCTGCTGCTAGGCCCTGGGCCCTCCCAGCTGCTGTTTGCTACTACTGCTGCTCCAGCTTCTCCCCTGGCTGGGCCAGACACCCCTCCCACTACTCTACTCTCTGGTTGCTGGATGCCTGGCAGCTGAACCCCCTCCCCCCCAACACCTTGGTTGCTGCTACGCCTGCTGCTGCAGCAACCCCTTGGGGGGAGGGGGCCTGCTGGCCCTCTCCCCAGAGGAGGGGTGTGAGGGACCCCTGCTCCAGCCGCTGCTGTGACCACCACCACCATCGGTGAGGGGTCCTGCCTGACCACCGGACCACCGCCTGGAGTTGCTGGAGCTGCTGCTGCTGCCCTGTTTGCTGCCAGGAAGCTGCTGGTACCCAGAGGAGGAAGACCCGGAAGACCGTCGGCGGAGACTCTGCAGACCACCGTGGAGGGGGCCTCCAAGAACTGAGTAATCTTTCAAACTGTGCTCTAGTGGTGGGGGTATTGACTGTGTTTGTAGGGGCACAGGGGGTGTGGCGCCGAGCCTGCCCCCTGGTCCACCTGTGCCCCCCCATAACCCCCACCACCACCGCTGCCCCCTCCACCACCTCTGCTGGCTGCTCACCATCTGCCTTGTGCTATGGCCTCTGGATTTAGCTGCTTCCATGGCCCGCCACAACTTTTAACATCATTTGGGCCTGCAGTGGCAACCAGCCCCACCCATTGACTTTGTGCAAGCGCACGTGGGTGCACGTGCCCCCTCCCATACCCCTTGGACTGAACCTCTTCCCCCCAGCAGCACGTCCCTTGCTTTGTCCCTTGCCACCTGCCCCATTTACCCCTTGCAGTTGTTTGCCCCCCCCTTTTTTTTTGGTCCCAGCCCCTTGCTATTTTCAGGTTTGCCTGCCCCGCCCCTCTCCCTCTACAGCCTTGTTTGGTTGCCCTACCCTAGCCCTGAAACCAGTCCCTTGTTTTTCTGCCCCATTCTTAGTTGGTTGTCTCCCTCCCCCTGAAGCTCCGTTTGCCCTGATTAGCCCCCCGCTTTCATGCACCCACACCCCCTCCCATGCGCTTGTGCCCCTCCCCTGTTTAATTTTGACCCTATCTCACTGCACCCCCATGCTGTTATATCATCCCCTCCCCTAGTGCAACAAGAGGAGCCGGATTTCCCATCTTGTGTCGGTGACTGAACCCTACCCCCACACTAGTCCGAGATAACCCTGAACCCTGTCCCCACTTTTAGTGCCCTCCTCCCCTGCCTGCAGCCTGGCGGAGAGGAGTGGTCACCCCAATTCCTCTTCCCGCCCCCTCTCAAGAGTTTTCCCTTCCCCCCCTGTTCATCATGGCAGGTGACATGGAGGGAGGAGCCCCTCCAGACGGCATGGCCGCCCCTCCTCCGCCTGTTCCCCCGTCACCCTCCCTAGCCTCCACCTCGACCGCCGCTGCCGAACCACCTGCTCTCGCCCCCGCTGGGGCACCGGCAGTGGCGGACATTGAAGAGACCTCCGCTGCTGCCACGTCCCTCGCCCCCCATGATCCTGGGGGAGCCCCCCCAGCCGGCAGGAAGGGCCAGGGTAAAAAGAAGGGTAAGGGCCCCGCGACAAAGGCCAGACCCTCCATGGCAGAGGCAGCCACTACTGCTGCGGCCCTGCCACCGGCCGCAGCGCCCTTCCCTGCTGTTCCCTCTACCAGCTCTGCGGGTGTCCCACCCCCGGCCCCCAGAGCGTACGCCCAGGTGGCGGCAACCCCCCCTCCTGCCGCAACGTCACCTAACCCGCCCACCGCCTCAGCTACCATCTATAGCGGCCGGGGCCCCTTTCCCACCTTGACCAGGAGGCATGGCGTCCGTTGCCTCCTGGCACCCGCCTCGCCCCACGTAGAAACGTATGTGCGGGCGTTGGCGAGGGTGGTGGGGCCCACGGCCATCGTAGCGGCCTCCAAAATGTACGGGAAGGTAGTCTTCTTCCTGACATCGGAGGCTGCGGCCCAAGAGGCGGTGGAGAAGGGCCTGGAGGTGGGGGGCGTGTTCGTCCCGTTAGAGCCGCTGGAGGACTTGGGCGTCCGCCTAGTCCTCACTTCTGTCCCTCCCTTCCTCCCCAATGCCGCCCTGTTACCTGCCCTCTCCGCCCTAGGGAGACCCATCTCTGTAGTCAGCCCTCTCCCACTGGGCTGCAAAGACCCCGCCCTCCGTCACATCCTCTCGTTCCGCCGGCAGGTGCAGCTCCAAATGCCGCCGGCGGCACGTGACGGGGAGGCGCTCGAGGGGTCCTTTATGGTCCCCTATCACGGGGCCCGTTACCGGGTGTATTATTCCACGGGGGAGGCCCGGTGCTACCTCTGCCGGGCGATGGGACACGTCCGGAGGGACTGTCCTTTGGCCCGGCAAGGAGGAGCATCCGAGACCCCCGAGCCCCGGCAGGGCGTCGGCCCCGTCATCACCGGCTCCCCTGTATGCCCGGTGCCCAGAACCGCCCCTCCTCCTTCCCAGTCTACCGCTGCTCCCGCTCGGGCCCTGGGAGTACCTCCCCCAGTGAGCCCAGACGAGCGGGAGAGGCCCACTGTGAACAGTCTGCTGAGGCCTGTGGAGGAGGGTGAGGCAGGGATATCGCCGGGCGTGGGAGAGGGCCCACCCCAGAGAGACTTTCCTCTCCCTTATGCTGCCCCACCACTACCTCCCCGAGTCCCTAAGAAATCATCCCTCCCCCCTGACCCGACCCTTACTAGCCGGCCCCCAGATGATGCCATGGAGGGCTGGGCCTTAGTACAGGGGAAGCGGGGCAAGCGGAAGGCTCGAGCCCCGCTCCTTTCCGCCGATGCGGAAGCCCCCCGGAAGACCAGGAAGGGGGGAACTGATGCCGAGCCTTCCGCTTTGCCCCCGAGCGGCTTTAGTCCGCCAGAACCGGCTGGGAAAGACGTGGCAGCACCGGAAGGTATTACTGCCCCTCCCTCGGGAGCCCCTGATGGAGCACCTTCTGCCCCGTTTGTCAACCCTGCATGCCCCAACCCGAGCATCACTTCAGGTGCCGGCGGGGAGAACCCCGGGGTGGCAGAAGGTGACCTGCCCTCCATCTACGAGGAGATCGAGGCCCTGGGTCTGACCCCAATCACCCAGGGGGAGGACGACCCTTTACCGGCAGGCCTCGATCTCAATGACCTCACCCCGGTGCCCCTTTCCCCCCTTTCCCCATGCTCCCTCCCCTTGACCGCCGGTTCCGCTCCCACCTCCGAGGATCCCCTGGGCTCTTCCACCTGCCCGGTCGCAAGTGACACCTCGCTGACGGCCGCCAAGCCTCCTGAAGCGACGGCCGGTGCCCTGTGGCCGGGACCCGAATCCCAGGGGGTACCCCTCATTGGGGTGGGACAACAGTTCTCCTTCCCAGGCGGGGACCCCGCAAATATCTGTCCACCTCCCGATGCCGTGGCTGTAACACAAACCATCATGCTAGAGCCCGGCATCGTGGGGGGTCCCCTTCCCAATTCCCAGATCCCTCAGCCACACCAAGAGAGGCCACCTCCCAGTGGCCCAGCTCCTGAGGCTCAGGATCCCCTACCCGTTCCTCAGCCCGGCCCTGCTCATGTCCCCCTCCCTGCCCCTACTTCTGATCCCTGCCCCGCCCCTGATGCCATCCCAATCTCCCACACCTCCCATGATGACACTGCCGCCTCTGGGCCTGTCTCCCTCCCCTTCTCGGAGGATGGCCCCCAGGGAGCGGCCCCAGTATTTCCTCGTCCCGACCCACCAGAGGCTGCTCTTCTCCCTCCGCCGCCTCCCCCAATTAAGCCGATTTTCGGATTGGGCCCTAAGGTGCCGGCCCAGCAGGAGCTGCGTCGAGGGTCCGCCCCTTGCCTGTCTGTTTCGGTGGACCATAGGGCTGTGTCCGGGGCCCCTTCTTTCGATAGCCGGGAGCCAGTAACCCCGGCCCCCAATACGCTGCGAGAGGAGCTGCGGGAGTTCCTGGAGGACGTCCGGGGCTCCCGCAACAACGTACAGCTCGCTCTCCAGCGATGGGGGGATTTCCACCAAATCCTCCGGGCCGCGAGGGCCCTCATGGGGGAGGGCAAAGGGACTGGGAAGCAGGCCGCCACGGCCTACCAACGGGTCCGCCTTTTCCGTGACTCACTACTCGCCTACGGGGTGGGTCACGGATTGTTACGCGGCCCGATGGGGGCCGTGAGTGACTCTGCCAGCAAGGATCCCCTCCAGCCCTCCTCATGGCATCTCTCCTCTTTGCAACACTGAACACCCGGGGCTGTAGGATGGGTCTCCGCAGGAGCCAGGTGCTCTCCTTCCTTCGGGAGGGGGGGTACTCTGTAGTATTCCTGCAGGAGACCCATACGGATCCAGCCGCTGAAGACAGCTGGCGGCTAGAATGGGGGGACAGAGTCTACTTCAGCCATCTCTCTGTTCGCCAGGCTGGAGTGGCGACCTTGTTCTCCCCTGACCTACGGCCTGAGGTGCTGGGGGTTGCCGAGGCTGTGCCGGGCCGCCTGCTGCACCTACGGGTCCGTATGGAGGGGCTCGTGGTCAATCTCATCAACATCTATGCCCCGACACCGGGCCCGGAACAACTTCGTTTCTATCAGCAGGCGTCCACCTTCCTCGGCACCTTGGATCCTCGCGAGTGCCTGGTCCTGGGCGGGGACTTTAACAACACCCTTGAGAAACGGGACCGCTCGGGGATCGAGCAGTGCCCGGCCGCCGCGGACGTCCTCAGGGAGATTGTCGAACATCACTCCCTGGTGGACGTCTGGCGCGACCACCACCCAGACGACGGCTCAACCTTCACCTTTGTCCGGGTGGAGGCCCATCGGTCGCACCACTCCCGGTTGGACCGCATCTATTTATCACGTTTTCACCTTTCGCGGGCCCACTCCTCCAGCGTCCGGCCGGCCCCGTTCTCTGATCATCATCTCGCTACCGTGACGGCCTCTCTTTGCGCGGAGAGGCCGGGGCCGGCCTATTGGCATTTTAATAACAGTTTGCTGGAGGATGTGGGTTTCGTGGCGTCCTTCCGGGAGTTCTGGCTGGCCTGGCGAGGGCAACGGCACGCCTTTCCCTCGGCGCGGCGATGGTGGGATCTAGGGAAGGTACGCGCCCGGCTCTTCTGCCGTGACTACACCCGGGGCGCCAGCCGACGGAGGGATGCGACGATAGGGCAGTTGGAACGGGAGGTCTTAGAGCTGGAGAGGCGTCTGGCCGCCAGCCCTGAGGATTCATCCCTCTGTGGGGCGTGCCGGGAGAAGCGGGAGGAGCTCCGGGAACTCGAAGATCATCGGGCCCGGAGCGCCTTCGTTCGATCCCGCATCCGTCTCCTTCGGGAGATGGATCGCGGCTCCTGCTTCTTCTACGCCCTGGAGAAAAAGAGGGGGGCTAAGAAACACGTCACCTGTCTCCTCACAGAAGATGGCACCCCCCTCACGGATCCGGTGGAGATGTGCGGGAGGGCCAAGGCCTTCTACGCGAGCCTTTTCTCCCCGGATCCGACCGATCCTAACGCTTGCAGAGTGCTCTGGGACGAACTCCCTACGGTCAGCATGGGTGACCGAGACCAGCTAGAGCTGCCTCTCACTCTGGCCGAGTTCTTGGAAGCCCTCCGTCGCATGCCAACTAATAAATCTCCGGGACTGGACGGGCTGACCGTGGAGTTCTACCGCGTGTTCTGGGACGTCCTCGGCCCAGACCTTGTCACCGTCTGGGCCGAGTCCTTGCAGGGCGGGGTCCTCCCTCTTTCGTGCAGGCGAGCCGTGCTCGCCTTATTGCCGAAAAAGGGGGACCTCCGCGATTTACGGAATTGGCGTCCCGTCTCGCTCCTCAGCACAGACTATAAAGTCGTAGCAAAGGCCATCTCGCTGCGGCTTGGGTCCGTGCTGGCGGACGTGGTCCACCCAGACCAGACCTACACCGTCCCGGGCCGCACCATTCTCGACAACCTGTATCTGGTCCGGGATCTCTTGGAGCTTAGGTGTAGGGATGGTCTGTCGTTCGCCCTTCTGTCTCTGGATCAGGAGAAGGCGTTCGACAGGGTGGATCACGGTTACCTCCTGAGCACTCTGCGAGTGTTTGGCTTTGGGCCCCAGTTTGTGGGTTTTCTCCAGGTGCTGTACGCCTCCGCAGAGTGTCTGGTCAGGCTCAACTGGACCCTGACCGAGCCAGTCAGCTTCGGGCGAGGAGTACGGCAGGGGTGCCCCCTCTCAGGCCAGCTGTACGCTCTGGCGATCGAGCCCGTCCTTTGTCTCCTCCGCAGGAGGTTGACAGGGTTGGTGCTCCGAGAGCCGGAGCTGCGGCTGGTCCTGTTGGCATACGCCGACGATGTGCTCCTCGTGGTCCAGGACCCGGGCGACTTGGTGTGGGTGGAGGCTTGCCAGACGATCTACTCGGCGGCCTCCTCTGCCCGGGTCAACTGGGTCAAGAGCTCTGGCCTGGTGGTAGGGGATGGGTGGCAGGCGAGCTCCCTCCCACCCGCGCTTCAGGCCATCAGGTGGAGCGCGGGTCCGCTGCTCTATCTCGGCATTTACCTTTCTGCCACGCATCCATCCCCGCCGGAGAACTGGCAAGGTTTAGAGGGCAGGGTGATAGAGCGGATTCGGAGATGGACAGGACTACTCTGGTGCCTCTCCTTTCGAGGGAGAGCACTGGTAATCAATCAATTAGTCCTGTCCATGCTCTGGTACCGGCTCAACACCCTGGTCCCGGCCCCGGGTTTCCTGGCCAACCTCCGGACGTCGATTCTGGAGTTCTTTTGGTCAGGACTGCACTGGGTCTCTGCAGAGGTTCTCCATCTTCCTCTGGAGGAGGGTGGGCAGGGCCTGAAGTGTCCACACACTCAAGTCCATGTCTTCCGTCTCCAGGCCCTGCAGAGGCTCCTTTATGGTGCAGGTAGTCTGGCATGGAGCGTATTGGTGCACGCCTTCCTACGCCGTTTCCGAGGGCTCCGATATGACCGGCAGCTCCTTTATCTCCATCCAAGAGGTCTTCCACGAGACCTCTACGGGCTGCCGGTCTTCTACCAGGACCTCCTCCGGACCTGGAAGCTATTCTCAGCAACCAGGTCCGTGGCGGCCACCGAGGGGGGCAGATCTCCTCGCGGAGCCCCTGCTACACAACCCCCAGCTCCGTGTGCAGGTGGCGGAGTCCCCCTCGGTGCGCCTGAGGTTGGTCCTGGCAGAAGTCACTAGGGTCGGAGACCTCCTGGACTACGACCGGGGAGACTGGCTGGATCCCCTGACGCTTGCTCAGCGCATGGGGCTCTCCAGACCTCGTACTCCCCGGCGCGTACTTCAGGAGGTGAAGGCTGCTTTGCCTCCCGCTGCTCGGGTTTACCTCGACCAGGTCCTGCGAGAGGGTACGCCCCGCCCTCCCTTCACCCCAAGCCCTCCGGACCTTTTTATTGGGACCCTGCCCCGTGGACCCAACCTGGTCCCCTGTCCCTTCACGGTGAGCCGGCTGCACGAATTGCAGCCGGTCCGCTTCCAGACCGCGCCAAGGAAACATCTATACATGCTCGTGCTCCACACCCTTCATCTCCTCACCCTCACGTCCCGCCCCGATACGAAATGGCGGGACCTCCTGCCACCTCTAGAGGGTGAGAAGCCCCAGTGGGCCAGCCTTTACTCCTCCTTAGTCCCAAGGCCCGCCGGGGATGTCAGTTGGCGGCTCCTTCACGGAGCCGTGAGCACGGGCGTGTACTTGGCGCGGTTCACCCCAATCCCCGACACATGTCCCTTTTGCGGCGTAAGGGAGACCCTGGCGCACATTTATCTGGAGTGCGCCAGGCTGCAGCCCCTGTTCCGGCTTCTCTTAGACATTTTGTTGAGGTTTTGGTTGCACTTTTCCCCTCACCTTTTTATTTATGCACTTCCAATCCGCGGCCCCACGAAGTCGCGGGACCTCCTGGCCCTAGCTAAACTGGCCATCTACAAGACCAGGGTGGTGAGGTTGGCCAATGGAGGCTCCTGTGACTGTGGGGCCTATTTTCGATCCTCTGTTCGTTCACGCATCCAGGCAGAGTTCCTCTGGGCAGCGTCCACTGGCTCCCTTGACACCTTTGAGGAGCAGTGGGCGCTGTCCGGGGTTCTCTGCTCGGTGTCCCCATCTGGTTCGCTTCGTTTGACCCTTTGACCGCACTCCCGTTCCTGTTTTTTCATTTTTTGTCCCCCGGAATCACTTGGCATCCAGGTCCTGTGGATCCCTCCCCTTAGGCTGAAGGGGGGGGATCCTTTAGCAGTGGGCGGGCGAAACACTTCCCGGATCCCAATAGGAACATACTGGTTCCTTACCACTTTCCTATAGCCCTCTGGCCTTGCCCTGTCACAGTGTATTAATAATATGGCTTGAAGGAGGAGTGGCAGATGACTTTATTTAACAATTGCATATAATGACTCATTCCAAGAATTGAGAGGGGCTACGATTCTGATTTGCTGAACACAGCTAATTTACACTCCTATTCCTTTCCTTATGGCTGGTTTGTTGATGCTGTCACCCAGGGGAACACCTAATGATTATACCCCATCCACTCCTTTTATTGCCCTTTTCCCTGATGTACCAAGAAAAAGAAATTCAGTCTTCCCTACCAGCCAGATTTTCTGACCTGAGCAGTCATGAGACCGAGGAGATGAGAAATTCCTTTTTAAACTGTGATTTGCTTAATCCAGGATCCTTTGATTTGCTGCCATAGGCAGGAGCTGATGGATGAGGGAGGGAGGAAGCTATATCCCTAAAGCAGAATGGATCTATCCATTGGCCTCTCAGGAGGAGTTGGCTGTATATCCTGGAATGCATAATGTGAAGAAAATTTATCTTGGTAAAGGCTCAGGAAAACATTTTTTATTTTACCCAAAGTAAAAATATTGGTCAATGTGAAATTAAAAAGTGAAAATACCTCCCCCCTTGTAAAAAAAAACAAAAAAAAAAAACCAAACACACAAAAACCTTCCCGCCTCCTACACTAACCGTATCTCATAGGTTTCTAAAACAAACCTACATTATGTGTTTTATTTACTAACATTTTACTTGTATTTATAATGTAGTACAAAAGATTTTAAGAGGGGGAAAAAGACAAGTTAAAATATACCAAAGCAGTTAGAAAGAGGCTATAAATGCAGAAGACCTCAGTTCATACTACTTTGCCATTTTTCTCAATTTTGTTTCTCACCTCACAAGAGAAGGTAATTCTTCATATCGCTCTCCAACCAGTCCCGTTGGAGCTATTAGCCAAAAATTTCTAGAGAAATACACAATAGAATAAACATGTCCCAGAACAGGAACACACACAGAATCCAGCAAAAAAGGGACATATCTTAAATATGTAGAGAGCTCAAAGGACGCTCAATACCAAGCCACTCAAATAATACTCAAGCAATCCAAAATAGAGACCAAAGAAGGGGAAATGAATTTAGGCAACCTGTACAGGCATAAGCAGAAAAAACAGCCTAACAGATGCATGGCACGGGCAGTGATGTCATCATTCCACCAAATGGAATTCTTAACATGCTCACCTCTTAAATGATCGAGCCAGCTACTTATTGATGGCAGAAGTCCTACAAATTAGCACCAGACTCTTTTCTTCAAGAGACGATTGGAGAGTCTGTTCTCCCAATTCCAAAATTAATAGCTACAGAAAACAAGCCAAACAGCCCAACTTCCCCTGCCTAAGCCAGAGTTGTCATATTCTGGGGACTATATGGAAGCCTATTCCCCTCTCCTGGTCAATGGGACCCAGTAAATCCACTAAGGGATTCTGCAGAGTTCCAAACCCGTATTCCATGGGGTTCTCCCATCATCAGCACCGAGCCAATGTCAAATTAACTGGATTAGTTTAATTGTTTCTACCATTTTGAAAGCAATAAATGTGAGTTCACTATCTCCTCTCATGGCCTGCAGAGGCCTTCTGGGGTCTTTAAAGAGGACATCAGGCCTATTTTTCATTGAGGTCTCAAACAGTGTGGAAGACCTCATGAGGCACTGTAAACAGATCAGCCTGCTGCTATTTTGGAGTGGCAGAGTGAAATTGTATAAGTCCCGCAATCTCATACTACTCTAACACTGCAAAAGATCCACAATTGTTTTCTTTCATGGACAACCTAATCACTAGTTCATTTAAGATATTTTAATAAAGATAGCATATTGAAGCAAGTTGTTTCAATTAGTTATATTAATGCCTACAGCTCTCAATCAAATCTCTCTCCACTGTACTGCACTTAATTATGTTTTGTGTTTGTATGCTGTCAAGCCTAAGCCAGAACTTTTCACAAATCTGATCTTATTATGAGGTTATTTTTAAAAGAACAATGACATGAAAGTAATGAAGGCATGCCATCCAATAACAGATTATTCAACAACCACAGATTTGTGAACTTCCTTTGCATCTAAGCAAACATTGTATTTCTCACGGGGTATAATTGCACAGATGATTAAGGCACTCCTTGAGGGGGTGGAGAGGCAGGTAGAGATGTTTTGGGTGGCAGCTTGTTAGCCATAATGATTGAATGGTCAACTGCCTCTAGCAAATTCAAAACTATTTTGAAACAAAGATATTGTAACAACCTTAGAAATGGCTAGCGCCACCAATTAGCAAAACTGGCAATTATTCTTGCTACGGTAAAATAAAGTGTAATTTGCTAGCATCACCCACCGGTGAAAATATAGTGCAGTATATATGAAATACATACTACAGTACCTAAAAAGTGAAAACTGATAATACATAAGATTGCAAATGATGCTTGCCAATTTGCTTAATGCCAAGAAGTGTATCATGCAATATAACTAGAAGCTATTACTCTGTTTGTTTTAATTGTGTCAAGCACAAACGTTTGTAAATGTGATTTTACATTGTATTTTGTATTTACAATATGTAATGCTTTGAATAAACTTGTTAGCTTAAAATTAGACATGCCTGGAAATGGATAGGAGTTTGAATGTGATACATGTAGTTATTTCGAGTGGGTCTAAAAGTTTCCTTAAGTGACAATGAAAATTAGCCTGGCATCTAAGACAGTTGGACATTATTAGAACCAAAACTAATACAAGGGCCTGTGGTATTATAGCAACTGGCTCAGTTATAAGGAAAGAAGTAGATGACCTCAGGGAGAAAGAGCTAGGGATGGGACATACAGGTCTTTAGGGAAGGAATTCCAGGAGCAACCAAGCCTGGAGAGGAAGTGGTTTCAAATAGCGTTATTGTACAGTGGGTCAGGGACTCCATTTGCTTATACGTGGTGTTAGAGAAGTGGGACTTTTAGATTGTCTTTGCCAGAGAGGTTTGGGGTGGGGGAGGAGAATGGAAGAGATCCTGAAACACTAAACACAATAGCAGCAGCAAGCTCATACTGCAGACCTAGAACAAAGGTCAATGCATAAAGGAGCAGCAGTTTTCCATGCTGACAAAGTGGGATCATGATTAGGTTTCAACAGGCTGGTAAGGATCTCCATGAGAGGAAGGGTCCTGGGCTATACAGGTGCCTCCAGTCCTTAGGGGCTAGATGGAAACAGCTTGTCAGCCCTGGATAAGGAATTGTCACAAACCATGAGGCTAATAGAGTTGCATCCTCAACAGATTGGGAACCTCAGAAGAGAAGTAGAAATGACAATATCCAAAAAGAGCTTCTCCCTTGAGGATGCAGCCATGCATTTTTGTTCAACTGGGCGATCGGATGGCCTCACCCAAACATGCGGATAGTGGGATAACTAATGAAACCATTGGTTTTAGGCAGAGGTTTCATGTAGTATTATTTTGGAATTACTTTTCTGTTAGTAAACTAGGCCCCAGGAGGGGTAAACCTGTTTTACTCTATGTTTTGCACATGGTAATTGCTGGTGCTGGCATTTCTAAAGAGTAGAGCAGGTCTAAAAAAACCCCCCAAAAAAACAGGAAAATGTGTCCCTTTTTGTCAAAACATTTTGTAGTTCGATATCTTTTGACCAGCTCTAATAGAATGCTTTGAAGACTAAAGAGGTGCTGCTTCAAACCACTTGGAATCTCAGAAAAGACTATTTGACTGTTTCATGACAATATCCAGAAATCTCTAATGCAGACATTGGTATTTCAAGCTCTGTTTTCTATAGCTCTTCTCTATTAGGGAGAGATTTATTTTCTGTCTTCCAGGCAGAAGAGAATGCACCTTGCCCTGAAAAGGCATTTTTGAGTTCCAAAATAGGCCCTTCCATTTCCTGCGTTTTCTTTGAGATTGCTTCAGTCAGTGCTTAATAAAGTAAACTGTACAGTGTCAAAGTGTTAGTGACGAAACCCCAGGAAACCATCATTTCCCAAAAGTTTCATGCTAAGCTTCTGGACTCCAGCTACAGTAGCAAATACAGCACCGAATCACTCTTTAACCTCTGGGCCCCTACATTTAAAAATTCCTTTAGAGGTGTATGGTTTGGGTTTAAAAAAAATGAAAAAATGGCATAAGCTCAACTCAGGGTACTTAGTGATTCGTCAAGCATATCGAGCTAAAGGTAAATGCATTTCCAGGAAGCTGAACTGAAAGACTGGCAGAGAGATCTCAGAATGGCAAAATGGTTTGTAATATGCCCAAGCTTGTCCTTCCTTCCCTGTTAAAAGCACTTGAGGCATAATTTAGAGCCTGGTTCAGCACAAAATGAAGCCAGAATTTCACTGCTTTAACATCCTGCATGAGGCTTAAAAGTGACAGACTTAAAGGTGGCAATTTTGCAACAGAAAAACTTCAAAAACAGACTCCAACGAGAAGGTTTTGAACTTGAATTAATATGCAATCTAGGTACCATTAATTTAGGTTTGAACAGAGACTGGGAGTGGCTCGGTCATTACGCTAATTGAATCTATTTCTCCTAGTTAACTATCCTCACTCACACCTTTGTGTTAACTGTCCGAAATGGGCCATCTTGATCATCACTTCAAAAGTTTTTCCCCGCTGCTAATATAGTTCCTCTTAATTAGTCTCTTAAAGTTGGTATAGGTACTTCCACCTTTTCATGTTTCTCTGAATGTATAAATATCTGCTGACTATGTGTTCCATTCCATGCGTCTGATGAAGTGAGCTGTAGCCCACGAAAGCTTATGCTGACATAAATTTGTTAGTCTCTAAGATGCCACAAGTAATCCTGTTCTTTTTGCTGACACAGACTAACCGGCTGCTACTCTGAAACAGATCCTGAAGGAGTTCTTTGCTAAATCAGGCCCTTAGAATTCTCAGTATGCATGTGCAACCACTGCTGGAAGTGGGGAAAGGAAAAGGGGGACCCTCCTTAATGCTGCAGACTGATCAGAAGGTCAAAATAGAGGACAGAAGGAAGCAATGGTCTGTTCCAGTTGGGCAGAAGAATTTTATGTTTGTTCAAAGGCATAAGTAACTCAAGCTCAGAATAAAGGTTAGTGCTCAGGTCCTTCTGGAAAAACCTGCTGGAGCAGAGCTCCTGCACTCTTTCAGCTCTGTGCATAATTCACATTAACATCAATGAGAGTTAAACGCATGCACGAAGAGAAGAATAGATCCCTTAGTGATTTGTCAAGATAAAATTCAAAATAACTTTGAATGCTCAGAGGTAAATATTAGATTTAGGAATTAAAAACAGCAGAAGTAGTGGAACAATTGCCTATAATGACAGCCAGGAACAAGCTATCCACTGTAGCCAGGTTTCATTAGAGTTATGGCCTGCAGGCCATAACACCTTGTCTTGTGATCTTAAAAGCTAAGCAGGGTCGGCTGGTTAGTATTTGGATGAGAGACCTCCAGTGAGTATCCCCATAGCATTAGCTTTTACTTGCATCATTGATAAGTGAAGAGAAGTTGTTTGTTGTTGTCATCTGAGCTCCTCAGCAAGAAATCTTCCTCCTGCAATATCAAGACAGCTGTAACTCAAACAGGTGCCAAGTACCTCACAGGCTGTGATTTACTCCCTAGTGTAATGTCTCTTTGGCTGTATGTGGGCCATGCTTGCTTAATGTCAGTTTTGCCTTTTAGCTCACTGCAACATTCAGGGTCATATGACCAAGCAGGTTATACATATTTGAGGGGGAGAGGGAATCAGAACACACTCCACAGCGTCTTATATCAAAGCACTCTTCACATTATTGTAGAATAAGATTGGGAACTTGGGCCGTAAGACAAGTCCCTTAATTTTTCTTTTTTCCTTGCACTGAATATGCTAAAGCGTGGGCCTGCGTTCTCATTACCACGGGAATTCTTGAACGTTTGTGTATGTTACTTTAATGAAGTGAAAATACTGTAGCTTTTCAGCTCAGTGAAGCCTTTATGATCCACTTTTAAACAAAATGCTGGATGGGCTCCCATGACCTTACAAATGGTATATGAAATCACAGTTATTCATGGATATCCTGAGAAACTGCTTGTGTGAAATGACCTTTGAGGATTTCTACAGACAAAGTGGTTGGGAGGCTTTGGATCAATCCCTTGAACAGCAAGACAAATTTGCAGGAAAAGAAAGCATCTCATTGGGTAGGTCTTGATAACTAATTACTCTAACTATGTAAACAGAACACTCTTGAGTCTGCACATTTTTTTCTTCAGTTTTGTTGTTGCATCTACATAAACCGCAACCACTCATATTTTTTCAGTTAAGAAGTCATCATTTCCAGGTCTTTCCATATACTTGTAGCCACAGGTCCAGTGTGCTTCAACAGCAGCCCTGGGAACGACAAGTTGTGGACTACAAACTCTGGCATGTTGAGAGAACTTCCTGGTTCCTGCCAGGCTGTAACCTCTGCTCCCCACCCACCACCCCCAGCAGGAGGTCTCAGCACTGATGGAGCTAGAAGCACGGAACAGGCAAGCAGAGAGAGGCTGCTGGACTATAATCCTGGCTGTTCCATGTTCTTTACAGAATAAAGTTTTGTTCCTGGTGGTTTGTCTGAGCGGGTCTGGTCTGAGGTGACCGCGCACTGACACAACACAGCACACAAAGGTGCCTCAGGCCCGTTTCCCCAATAGGGGAACGGGTGTCGGTTTTTGACTGGACCGTCTGGTCGAAAATGGACCCTAGCAGCTCCAGTCAGCATGGCGGACCAGGCGGTTGAAGTCTGATCACCAATGCAGCAGGGCTAAGGCAGGCTCCCTGCAGCTCCTGGAAGCTGCCAGCATGTCCCTGCGGCCCCTAGGCGCAGAGGCGATCAGGGAAGCTCTGCGCGCTGCCCCCGCTCCCAGCACCGGCTACGCAGCTCCCATTAGCTGGGAATTAGACTCAGACTTTAAGGTCAGAAGGGACCATTATGATCATCTAGTCTGACCTCCTGCACAATGCAGGCCACAGAATCTCACCCACCCACTCCTGGAATAATCCTCTCACCTATGTCTCAGCTATTGAAGTCCTCAAATCATGGTTTAAAGACTTCAGTAGCTGAGAATCCTCCAGCAAGTGACCCATGCCCCATGCTGCAGAGGAAGGCGAAAAACCTCCAGGGCCTCTGCCAATCTATCTTTGAGGGAAATTCCTTCCTGACCCCAAATATGGCGATCAGCTGAACCCTGAGCATGTGGGCAAGACTCACCAGCCAGACACCCAGGAAAAAGTTCTCTGTAGTAACTTCTAACATCCCATCACTGACCATTGGGCCTATTTACCACTGATAGTCAAAGGTCAATTAATTGCCAAGATCATGTTCTCAAACCATCCCCTCCATAAACTTATCTAGCTTAATCTTGAAGCCAGATAGGTCTTTTGCCCCCACTGCTTCCCTTGGAAGGCTGTTCCAGAACTTCACTCCTCTGATGGTTAGAAACCTTCGTCTAATTTCAAACCTAAACTTCCTGATGGCCAGTTTATAGTCATTTGTTCTTGTGTCCACATTGGTACTGAGCTTAAATAATTCCTCTCCCTCCCTGGTATTTATCCCTCTGATATATTTAAAGAGAGCAATCATATCTCCCCTCAGCCTTCTTTTGGTTAAGGTAAACAAACCAAGCTCCTTGAGTCTCCTTTCATACGACAGGTTTTCCATTCCTCGGATCATCCTAGTGGCCCTTCTTTGCACCTGTTCCAGTTTGAATTCATCCTTCTTAAACATGGGAGACCAGAACTGCACACAGTATTCCAGATGAGGTCTCACCAATGCCTTGTATAACGGTACTAACACCTCATCTCTACTAGAAATACCTCGCCTAATGCATCCCAAGACCGCATTAACTTTTTTCATGGCCACATCACATTGGCGACTCATAGTCATCCTGTGATCAACCAGGACTCCAAGGTCCTTCTCCTCTTCCCTTACTTCCAACTGATGCGTCCCCAGCTTATAACTAAAATTCTTGTTATTAATCCCTAAATGCATGACCTTACACTTCTCACTATTAAATGTCATCCTATTACTATTACTCCAGTTTACAAGGTCATCCAGATCTTCCTGTAGGATATCCCGTGGCATATGGGAGCTGTGGGGCGGTGCCTGAGGGTGGGGGCAGTGCACACTGTGCAGAGCTGGTGGCTGTGCCTCTGCCTAGGGGCCAGACATGCTGGCCGCTTCCCGGAGCAGCGCAGAGCCAGCACAGGCAAGGAGTCTGCCTTAGCCCTGCTGTCAACCTTGAGCTGCCTGAGGTAATTGCCACCTGGCTGGAGACTGCACCCCAAACCTCCTTCTGCACCCCAACCCCAGGTCAGAACCCCGTCCCTCACCTTAACTCCCTCCCAGACCCCGCACTCCCACCCCTTACCCCAGCCCTGAGCCCCCTCCTACACTCCAAACCCCTCAGCCGCAGCCTGGAGCCCCCTCCTGTACCCCAAACCCCTCACCCCAACCCGGAGCCCACACTCCCAGCCGGAGCCGCACTCCCTCCCGCATCCCAACCCCCTTGCCCCAGCCCAGAGCCCATCCCACACCCTGAACCCCTGATTTCTGGCCCCACTCTGGAGCCTGCACCCCCCCAGCTGGAGCCCTCACCCCTTCCTGCACTCCAACCCCTTGCTCCAGCCCGGGGAAAGAGGGTGGGGGAGAGTGAGCAACTGAGGGATGGGGGCTGGAGTGAATGGGGGCAGGGCCTCAGGGCAGCAGTGTTTAGTTTTGTGCAATTAGAAAGTTGGTAACCCTATTTTCCAAAGTTGTGTAAAAAGTCACAAGGCAGGCTTCCCCTATCTTGAACAACCTCGTACTGGGCCAGTGAACGGGGGGAGGGAAGGGGCTGCATACTCAATGCAGCTAGAAAAGTTGAAGGGAGAGCATTGCCATTTGGTTTCCAAATGCTGCTGTATTCCTAGAATATACTGGACTGAATGTGAAACTCTACTCTTTAGAAATATGTCTTGTTTATCCACAGAAGGCAAAGGAAAAGATCAACATAAAAAAAAATGTATTTGCAGCATCCTACATCAGTCTTCCATAACAGAAGGATGCAAACTGCCAAAGAAGCATATTACCCAGGATAAACTCAGGATTGTTGCCTGTCAACTGGTTTTAATGGGCATGCACTCAACACGGACAGCAATAAGTGAAACGCCAGTTTAAATTTTTTTTATAAGAAGTTCACATCTCCCCACCCCACTCTCAGACAATGCTGTAAAGTTCTGGAGAGAGGTTGCACAAAGCAACTACAAATAAAGTGCATGTACATAAATAACTTAGTCTGACTTTTTGTTTAATGTCCAAGATGATAGGAACAGATTGTATCATGAACTACTTTCCTTTTGGCTAATTAAATAGCAGTCCCCACTTACCATAAAGCATATTCTTATTAAAACAAGTATCTATAGTCACTCTGCTGGATAAATTACTTCCAAGTAAGTGCCATAAAGCCCATTACATTCCTGCTTTAGAAGTGGATCAGGTCCAAACAGACAATCAAAGGATTTCACTGGGATTATTTTAGATTAGAAAAACTAAGGGAGACATGAGGCACTGACAAGATCGTAAAGGCATAAAGGATAAATTAGCAGTTACATACCAAACAAAGTGCTCTAGCAGTATCATAGCATATCCAAAAGTCAAAATAAATTCCTACTGTATTATCCTTAGCCAAAATGGAAATCTGTTTATGCAGGAATAAAAGTGTCATGAGCAAATGTTATCTTCTGTAGAAATCAAAATAGCTATTTCAAAGGTACGTATAAAAAATCCCCCTTCAAAAACCAAGAACTGGCTGAGTAGGAGTTCATTCCTTCTATAGGTTCCTTTTTACATTTGATAGAAAAAGCCATGTTATAATTTACCATATTAATGAACCATTATTGCATAACTGTATTTTTATTGCAAATATATTACCTGCTAAATTATGCTGTTTTTCCAGAAAAAGTTCACAGTATAGATTCTATGGGAATGTTTCCTGCTGCCAGTTCCTAAATCTTTCAGAAGCTGTCAGCAATCTCAGAAATCAAGTTTGAAATACCCTAGCAAGCCTAAGCACATGCATAGGCCTTCTATTTTTTAAAATTGCAACACAAACCATTAAAGAAACACCTTAAACATACAAGATTATTGCAAGCAAGATCATCCTATCTCACTTGTCAATCTAAAGGATACTGTCAGCTTAGTGAAATTTAAGCTACAATTTCTATAAATATAACTTGACATTTAAAAGCTAACTGATTTTTATGGCTAATTTCTGCCCAAACTAATTATCCTTAGAGTCCCATTAACATCCCCTTAATGCTAACATCAACCAAATCAAATAAACATGTCTACACTGAGTACAAAACTCAGAAGAACACCCTGTCTTTATTTCCCTCCACTCAGCCCACCATGCACAAGGTCTTACCTGCAGTTCACCAGAGGCATGGAAAGTCTGCCTAAAAGCTCAATGGAACTAAGAAAAAAGAACTAGTTTCTAAAGATGTCATAGTGAGTTTTTAGCACGTCTTCATGCATTGCTTCACTGTAAACCCCTTCCCCCTCCCCCATGGAAGCCTTTTTTGGATGAAGATAAATGGGAACTAGCCAAATAAGTGCATAGCACCAATGTAGCACATTCCTACAATGGGGACTGTACCAATGCCACAATGTCCTAACATTTTATACCAGAACATATCTGCAAATATTCCTTACAAAAAGCTTACTAGGGAAACTGATTACCAATGCTTCCATCAAATCTGATTACCAGTGCTATCCTATTACTCCCTTCTTATTACAGGAGCCATTTGCAAAGTGGTAGTTACAGGCACACACTGTTAATGGTTAATGGGATTTTTATGGGTAATTTGCCCATTCACTTTTTGTTATGAAGATTTGTGCACATAATTCCAGTGCTCAATTTCAAGATTACATTCCATAATGTCAATTTGTGGGGTTTTTTTGTTTGTTTTTTGCTAGAAGATACTTTAGGAGTATAATGTGCTCACTTAATGTATGGTATTATACACAGTTTTACATGCTGACTAATACACAGAATATCCAGAAAGCTGCCCTAATGGGATGAGTGAGAATCCCACTACTGCAGGGGAATCTCAAAGTGGTTTAGCCACCTCTAAATCACCTACTCCGAGGCCCACCAGAATGGATTGTATATCAGAGGCAGTAACTTGCGCTCTAGCAATCTTTGGTTTGCAGAATAGCCTCCAGGGGACTGTTCCACTAGGGCTACACTAGGGGAGGGGGTCGATCTACGATACGCAGCTTCAGCTATGTGAATAGCGTAGCTGAAGTTGGCGTATCGTAATCGACTTACCTGGCCATGAGGACGGCGGTGAGTCGATCGCTGCCGCTCCCCCGTCAACTCCACTTCCGCCTTTCGATGAGGTGGATTTCCGGAGCCGACGGGGAGCGCGATCGGGGATCGATTAATCGTGTCTAAACAAGACGCGAAAAATCGATCCCCGATAGATCAATTGCTACCCGCCGATCCGGGTCTGTGATGATGCTGTTTCGGAATTCGAGTCTTACGACCGTGAGAACACCCCATCCATGCACTACCATCTGAGACTGCTCCCCGCTGGGCCAGGACGCCTGGGTTCTCTCCCGGGCTCTAGGAGGGGAGTGGGGTTGAGGAAGGACTCCTGGGTTCTCTCCCGGGCTCTGGGAAGGGAGTGGGGTCTAGCGGGGGGAGGCAGGACTCCTGGGTTCTCTCCCTGGCTCTAGGAGGGAAGCGGGGTCTAGAGGGTTAGAGCAGGGGGCTGGGAGCCAGGACGCCTGGGTTCTCTTGATCCATGCTGTTTGCTAAGGGTGGATCTCCTGACCCTGCTATTAAACTATTAAATGCTCCAGTCTCCTGCCGCCCCCCGGCCTGAGTTCCTGGTGATGGGCTCGAGCCCAAGTAGCCCAGCAGCCCCGAATTCCCACCCCCCCCCCCCCCCAGTACATCTCAGGAATTGACAAATGAGGCTACTTAATGGATTACCGGAATACGGCCTGTTTGGTTTATGTACGAAGAGAGAAGAATCCAGTTGTCACCCAATATAATGGCGCTATTTGTATGATTAGTTAATTTATAAACCCATCTGTTGTCTGACCTAGAGAAACATCTAAGGCGGTGGATTTCTAACGTGAAATAAGGAAAGTAAGGCGCCACCCCTTCCTCCCCCATCCGACAAACGTGCAAAAAATCTGCCCTTCTTTTCTCTTCCCTGACCCCCATTTAAGTATCCTTTCAAGGTCCATAGGTCCTAACTTTGTTCGAGGACGTGCCATAAAAAGAATTTTTTTAAAAAAATATAGAAGCAGCCTTTAGTGATCCAAATCAGCTGCAGGCCAGCCCTGAGACAAAAGGTGACTAAGAATAACCTTTCTTCCCTACTCCTTGTGTTCTGTGCTGAGAGCAGCTAGGCTAGATACAACAGTCTCATCAGTATTCTGCAAATACTTTGGGTGAGCTATTGACTATCCAGAAATAGGACTTTACAAACTTGTAATTTATGGATGTATTGCAGGGGAGGGCAAACCTTTTGGCTCGAGGGCCACATCGGGGTTCCGAAACTGTATGGGAGGCCAGTAGGGAAGACTGTGCCTCCCCAAACAGCCTGGCCCCCACCCCATCCACCCCCTTCTACTTCCCACCCCGACTGCACTCCTCAGAACCCCCAACCCATCCAACCCCCCGCTCCTTGTCCCCTGACCACCCCCTCCCAGGATCCCCCACCCCTAACTGTCCCCCCGGGACCCTATCCAACCCCCCCGCTCCCTGTCCCTTGACTGCCCCAACCCCTATCCACACCCCCACCCTCTGACAGGCCCCCCAAGACTCCCATGCCTATCCAACCGTACCCTGCTCCCTGTCCCCTGACTGCCCCCCAGGATCCTTTGCCCCTTATCCAACCCCCCCCCTCCTGCCCCCCCTTACCATGTCACTCAGAGCACCAGGACTGGCAGCTGTGCCACCCCGGAGCCAGCCATGCCGCCGCGCAGTCTAGAGCACCGGGGCAAGCCAGCGGCTCTCGCAGCCACTCTGCCTGGCAGGAGTTTGCAGTCACACCACCCAGAGTGCTGGGGGCACGGCAAGCTGAGGCTGTGGAGGGGGTAGGGGGGATAGCTGGGGAGGGACTGGGGGCTAGCTTTCCCGGCCGGGAGCTCAAGGGCCGAGCAGGACTGTTCCGTGGGCCAGATGTGGCCCATGGGTCGCAGTTTGCCTATCTCTGGTGTACTGTCACCAATAAAAAGTGCAGCTGTTCCTTTTGGGGTGGCGGGGGGTAAGGCAACAGCAGATTTTTTAGTCTTATTGCCTGTGGGTTGCAGGTTCAAAAGCTACATACTCATACCTGCTTCTTGCTTTCATGTTTTATTTAAGAAAAGTAATCAGAAAATATCATTAGTCTTAATTAAGCTCTTCAAATAAACAAAGCTTAAGTGGAGTTGGCACAAAAAGTAGGATTATAAAAATAGGACCCATGGCCAGGAGGGTTGGTTCAAAAGTGGAGCTTAGAGAAGGAAGAGGAAAGAGAAGTGGGAGGAAAAATGGAGAAGGTGATTTGAGAGAAAGGAAACAAAAGGATAGATTAGAAGATTTAGAATAATACAATATACTGTAACTGCAATGGGACACACTCACCTCTTGTGAGCACCTCCTGTTGGCTGGCTGCAATCCTGCATTCTTTTTCTCTGCTCCCAGTGCAACCTGTTGCCCTTGCTGGGCAAGTCTTCAGTGGCTCAGCCCTCCGGCTAAGTCACACTGTCTAAAATGGTGAACCCCTTCCAGGGTACGCAAGTCCAAAATAAACACAAGCAAAAGTCTCCCAAATTCCCTGGCTCAAGCTGGACTTCACCTCTCCTTCCTGAGGGTGCCTTCTTTCTTCAGCCCCTCTTGGTCCTCTTTAAATACAGCCACTTATCTTGGGCTTCTAGCAAAGAGTCCTGTCTACTCTTCAGGACTTAGGCCACTTCTTCACTGATGGTGAGAGGACCTGGAGCCACTGACTATTCCAGGTCTCAACCCAGGGACCCTATAAACAGCAGTCTCGTACTGCTTCTCTTATAGTTGCTGCATTCCCTAGAACTGCTTCCCATTTAGTCCCATCACCTTCACCCATTACCCTAGGGTTAAAGTACTCGGGTTCTCTCTGTCTGTCCCCTGCTTGAGCAGGGTGTCTCCTGGGCCTCCTCGCCTGGAGAGTTTCACAAACCTTCTTCATTCTTCTCATCCCACCCAGGAACTGACCTGCTCAGGCCCTACAGCACCTTTTAACTGAGCCTGCTGCACTCTGATTGGCTGCTTCCCTGCAGCCTTTCTAGGCAGGCCTGGAGGACCTACCTTCACTGCTCCTTTCCTGGGGCAGGGTGTGGTAGAATCATAAGGCCTCCAGCAGGGGGCCTCAAAGGGCCTAGCACACCCCATCACAGTAACTACAGGGGAAAAACACAATTCTGAGGTGCTCATTTCACTTGATGTGATAGGCCCAGAAGCCTAAGAATAATTTATAGTTTTTAGTATTTCACTACTGCCTATTTATCTTTCTTTAGGAGAGGTTCTAGTGGCTTCATGGGAAATGTAGAAATAACTTTTCAATTACGAACTTGGTTATGAATTCTCCAACCCAACCTCACGAAAACAAAATTGATCCAGGTAACATTTCGCAGATCTGATCTCATGCAGATTTGAACTTTACTAGGCTGTCTGGAGTAAACTGGATAATACTTAGTAATGCCTCAGTTCAGGGGACTGGAATAGGTGACCTACCGAGGTCCCTTCCAGTCCTATTCTATGATTCCCAGATGTTGCCCAAACATCATCGCTCACAAACAGTTCAAAACCAGGGGAGAGCTAGAGACCTCCTTATAGCCCTCAACAAAACTTGAGACCCCTGAATGGACTCACTTAGATCTACCCGTAAATATTATTTAAAACACTATGGACATTTCCAAATGTAGCTACTTTTCTAATATTTAGATTTTTAAAACAGTAATGGTCCTTTAATGGCTTGTTCCTTGAACTGCTGATATTTTAAAAATGTATTCAAGTTTAATGTTTGGGGCGGGTTTTCTGGCATGTGTACACACACAAAAAAAACATTAAAACTGGAATATACATACATAAACTATACCAGACTGGCCTATACCATGTATGTGTGCACACACACACACACACACACACACACACACACACTCTCTCTCTCTCTCTCTCTCTCTCTCTCTCTACTTTTCCATACTGCAGTTTCCCATCTGTAATATAGAGATAATGCTACTTACCTCCTTGGTAAAGAGCTTTAAGATCTATACATGAAAAGTACTATATTAGAGCTAGCTATTAACATATATACATATACACACACACAAACACATATATATTGCAGCAAGTTTATGTTTCTATGAGAAACAAAATTGTAAAACCACTGAACTCTTTATCAAACTTGATTTGTTTTGTAGATCTAATTGAGATTTAAGCTAAGCTTGAAGACTGCATGATATATATAATGGACAAAAGTAAATGAAAATCTTCTAAGTAAATCTGGAAACAATGCATTCCTGAAAATGGGTTACCCACATTTCAATGAGAGCTATAAACAAGCCAAGTTGAAGAAAAATTGTTGAGTATTTTCATAGATAAGTTTCTCATATTAGCTTATCCACTCTGCACATTATACATGCTTATAACTAGAACTGATTGGGGGAGGGGAGGAAGTAGTTTCATGAAAAATTTGAAAAAGTAAAAATTATTTTCATTGGAAGGCTTCAAAATGGACCCATTTTTTGTTTTCTCAAAAATAACCCTCTTTTCATTATTTTTTAAAATTAAAAATATATTGACATACTTACCAAAACTATTACCAAATAGTTACAAAATATTACTGAAAGGGTTGCAGTGGGTTTCATAGGAGCAGGGTGACATTTTTCACTAGGCCATTTAAAGAAGACTGACATTATATGGTATGTGTGTTCTAGTTTATTAGGTTTGTTGCTGCTGAAAATTTTTCTAAGCTGAATTTACAGGTACATGCTTCATGGCATAATTACTACATTTAATCATGTTTGTGAGGACAGCAGATTTTGCTTTTAGAGTGTGTTTGATGTTTACACACACACACACACTTATTTCATGGGCGGGGTATGTGGGGAGAGGGGATGAATGCTTATGTTTATGATGTTTAAGGGTCTGTCCATCTTGGGAAGCTGAAGCACTTTGTTTATCCAGAGTTGAGTTACAATCCAGAGGGTGCCAATACAAACTTCTCCTTGGACTACCATGCCAAAAATGTCAACCCTGTCTTGGAGGGACAGCTCTCCCTCACAGCGATTAGCACTCAGAGACAGCTCAGTTTAAAGCTGAACTGTAGTTAAAGACCAAGCACTAAACTATTCTGTCTCAAACACAGCAGTTTTTAAATATGCTTTTTATCTGATTTTCTCCATATTTTTATCTCAGCAGGAATCTGCTTTTCACCAGCTAAATTGACTAACTGTGTCTTCTTGCCTGCCTCTATATCAAACACACAATGTGTCCTTCAAACTGGGAACAGAGCTTTCATCCTCCAGGAGCATCAGGATCAGCCGCTCCAGTGGGCGTGGTCAGCAGCACAAGGTCAATACACTTAATTTCTTCTCTGGAGACCGAGACGGTACAACTCTTGAGATTCTCCTTGCAATGAGCTGGAATTCCCAACTTGCAACGAAACTGACTTGTTCCAGCTGGCAGTGCGTTGTGTTAGAGGCCAACTTTCTCATGCAGTTTTAAGGAACACTTGCCAAGCGTGTCATCTCAAATTGTTGATTTTTTTTCATAAAGCGAATATATTATTGCTAAATGCTCAGAGATTAAGGGGTGGGGGGAGCAGGGGAGGCTTCATTCTGCTGAGACCTGTGTGTGATTTGATTTGATTTTTTTTTGGCTGCTCAACTCTTATCCAGCACTGAGACCCGCCCCCTGCACAGCCCAAATCGCAGCCATCTGCTGATTTCTCTGTGAACTTGCCTCTCAATAGCTGGCTCTCCCCATGCCAACAAATATAAGAGGGAACAAGCAAATCTTCAGTCCATGGCACTAGAAGATGAGCTCCTATCTTAAGTGTATGAACAAGTGCCAGTCTCTCCTTTGAAGCACTCCCTCCTGCTGAGAAGGGCACCTGTCTGACATGTTGCTGCTCTAGCCCTCTGGCAGGAGTGACATACATGCAGTATGGCTTACCATGTCCCCACTACCTTTAGGGCAGAAGTGACCATTCCCCCAAAGTATGCAATAGTCGTCTTAGCTTTAGTGGAACAAATCTCTTTCCCTTCCCAGGGATTACAATGAGAGTTTCTAACACCATGCCAGCTTGGCTGAAAGGGAATGAGCTGGATGAAGCCTCTTCTCCCAGGATGGTAACAAGTGGCACTATCATTAAACTTCCCAGCTGGCTTCTTATGCGTAATTTAATCAGAAGTTTGCTATACAGTGCCTACATAATGGAGCTGGAATGTCTTATCAGGGCCTCTGGGTGTTGCCACAATAAAAATAATATATCTTTCCACTTCTGTAGCACCTTCCATCTCAGGACCTGAACACAATTCACAAATACTGGGCTGAATTCAGAAATGATTTTTAAAGGGGAGTAAGTTATAAAGAGAAGTTACACTAACAACCTAGACCTCCTGAGACTCTCTTAGACCCCTTTAGATGGGCCCACTTATCTCTGAGAAGGAGAATCGATGTTGCCACCATTTATATGGCAAGGGCAATCAAAGGAGTCACTACGCAATTCAGCAATACGAAATTATTCAGGATTCTTAATCTGTGCAGTAATTCACATGAGGTACAAACATGGCTCTCTTCCCAACCACACACATAGAACTCTACCTTCAGGTAACAACCATATCTATGGATAGCAATAAAACTAGTCACAGGTAAAACTCCAAAGTGTAGAAGTTTGGTTCAATTCAGATGTGGGTGTTTCCAGTCCTTTTCAATCTGGACAAAGGCCTGTGCATCTCACAGGATCAGACTTTCCTAGGAGATTTCCAGTGCAACATAGTTTCAGCTGTATTGAAGGTGTATAAGCCTGATCCTGCATTCTGTTACATCACTTTCATACATCACTTGAAATGGGATAAAAAGTCAGGCCCTACTTTCAAGCAGAATTTCTTCACTTCAGTTTTTAGTTCCAGCAAAACCAGGAGCGAAAATAAGGCGGTATGGGTTGGTACGGCGTACCAATAAAAAGTAGCTGCCAGTACCAGCCCGTACCACTGACTTTAAAGCTCTGCCCCTTTTGCGCCTCCCATCAGTGGCCCTGCTGGGTCCCCACCAGCAGGGCCGCCAATGGGGGAGCGCAAAAGGGGCAGCGACAACCCAGCAGGGCTGCCGATGGGGGACACAAAAAGTGCAGCGCTTTAATGTCAGTGGTACGGGCCGCTACTGGCGGCTACTTTTTACCGGTACACTGTAAATCAGGGTGGGGCAGCAGAGAGTCAATGGCTCAGGCCCTAAGGCAGGGCTGAGCAAAGGCAGGTAAACAACCAGCCCAGGCTCTCTGCTCAGAGGGGCCTGGGAGAGGGGAGACTGCCATCCACAAGTTGGGTGGCAGGGGGGACACAGGCCCACCCACTCCACTGCATCCCAGCCCGGGGCCCTAGCAGAGGCAAAAGGCCTGTTGCTGAGTCAGTGGGGATCCTGGCCGCATCACACCGAGATAGGCTCTGGCACTGCTACAGCCAGACTAGGGCTGGCTGCCCCCAGGCTACTTCCTAACTCCTCCCCTAGAGGTACTTGGGTCTGGATGGTGTCCTCCGGGGGGTCAAGCCCATGGGCTCCTCAGGGTAACTGGTGAGGGGCAGGCTTGACAGTTCCTCCGGACTCTGGTCAGCGTCAGGCGTTGGTCGGGCGGGCCAGTCTTCGGGTCCTCCGCGGGTTGCCGGGGTCTCCCAACTGGGAGCTAGGTTGCAGGTGTCTGGCCTCTCCGGTGGCTGCTCCTCCAGTGAGCTCTGGGGTTGGGCTTTTATACTTTCTGTCCTGTGCCTTGTCCTCTGGGGGCTCACTGGCTCCGCCTACTTCAGTGTCTGGAGGGACTCGTCCCTCTCTGGGGTGATGGGGGACCACATCGCCTCGCTACAGGTACCCACTATATAATTTAGCATGTCTCTTGGATCCTCGTATGAACAGGATTCCTACATAATAATAGTAGGTATGAGAATATGGATATCGTTTTTTAAAAAACTATATCAAGAGTCCAAGCAGGACATAGACTTCAAGTTTTAGGCAGAAGTTCTATAGTGAGAGAGAGTGAGAATAGTTTTAGGAAAAATGCAGTGTTCCTAATAAACTCCCAGTGCAGTCTTAGAAAAAAGAGACTACGTTATTTTTTTACTCTTGTCACGTTACAGTGAGCAAGAGAGTTTTCTTCCATTGGATGACTAGGTAAAAAGGCTTCAGCTAGTATAGGGTTGAAGCCTGCTTGCTTGCTTCAATGCCTCATGCTCCCCCTTCCCAAAAAATGTACACAAAGAGAATATTTAGGGGATGCGCACAAACAGCTAGTGCTACACTCTCAAACATTTTGGAGGTAGTGCAAACCCATCTTTGTTGTATAAAAATTACTTACATTATGTTTTCTTCAGATTTTGCTATAAGGTTTGGTTCCTGATATTTTCCACTTTTTAGTCTCAGAGTGACACAAAATGACCTAAGCCAGCTCTCTGGGGATTCTTCCAGTTGGTGCAAAGTTTGCAACCTACTCTGTACCTCTGTTGCAGGGCATGTAATGGAAGAAAAGGGGCAGGCCAGAATGGGAGAGTTCTGGACCAGAGTATACAATGCCTAGGTTTCACCTCAACCAGCTAACATATGTTAAGATGACTCTTGCCCTATCCACATGGCCATTTTAAAACATGTTAGTTAAAATATATTAGCTAACTTTTATCCTAGTTTAGACCAGCCCTCCGAGTGCATGTGTAAAGTGTGGTTAGACAAAAGTAAGAGGCTGTAAGTCTAAGTAAGTAGGTCTAATATAGTGAGGAAGTCTAAGTTATTATAGCATAGGACACATTGAGGGGGGAAAGGGTAGGTCTCTAAGCTACAATAACATAGACTCCTTTTAGACACACAGAGAGCATCCCTGAATTTGCCCTATGCAAGTAAAGAGCATTCCTAACTAGTGTCAAATTTCAAGTTATAGCAGCATAACTTTTCCACATTTCTAGAACTGTTAAATACTTGTAAGGCAAACTTACTTTACTAAGAACATAAGGCCATTTAAAGCATGAAATTTAATGTAATAACAGCATAAATGTCTGTGTTACCTATCAAATGACAGTTGTTTTTTTATACATATATAAACATTATTTTTATACAAACTAAAGTGGGGGCAAGAATGGCAATTGTCACTTTAATGGAAGCCAGATCTCTCAAAGATAATTGCATGTGTACATTTAAGGATGGAGATTTATAGCTAATGCATACTTGGTAGACTTGAGTGACAGAAATTTGAAATACTTCTTTAGTTCTGAAGATCATATGGAGATATTTTTAAGCTCATAGTATAGTGCAAAAAGAAAATTAGCTGACAACTGGCACCTTTTTCTTCCTTTTTACACACCATTTTAAAACAATTCGTGCTACTTTTGTTGTCTCTTATCTCAGCCATTCCGTGTTATCACACCTTATATTTATGACTGTCCTCAGCTAGGCCACTGAAAACTTTTCTGCTGGCAAGAAACCCAGGCATTGTGGTCTGCCTTTCAAGAGTGACAAGTACAGTTGTCAGGCTGGATTAATCTAAAACTACCCTATAGTTCCCTTAACTCCTAGAACAATTGATTTCATCCTACTAGTAGCACCTTCGTATACAAGTTCCACAAGTGTTAAGTTACACAAACCATGAAAACCTGAGATAACTGTGGCTGTACATCAGGGCCCATCAAGTGGTAGATATCAAACTGCAGTGAGCTCCATATATTAGCACTCAGAATAGTTGAATCAGCACACAAGTCCATTTCTTGAAAGGTATTAATCTCTTTAAAGCTGAAGAATTAATAATAGAGAGCGAAAGGCTGAGAGAAATGCAATCTGTTAGAGGACTGGGACAGTGCACATGAAAATTAGAGCTGTAGTTAGCTGTCACAAGAGATTCCAAACTCTCGTGAACAAACCCCTCTTATCTTCTTTGTAAAAGCTCCTCAGCCCACTACATTTGCCACTCTCCTGAAATCAAGAGAGAGCCTGCAATGAGGAGCAAACCCAAAATATGTCAACAATAATTTTGAGCCACTGCCAACATTTGTGTATATGGAAGTGTGAACATGGTGAGGAGTAGGGGCAATATAGAATGAGGGACATGGTTCAATGCATATGAATAAAACAAAACAAAAATAATAAAACCCCAGAACGTACCAATGAACAGAAGATCATTGCTATGTAATTTCATTCAGGCTGATTTTCTTTGACACTTGACAGTTGGGAGAGAGAGAGGCAGTGGGTGAACACAGCAATATGGATCCCCTAGTTTCTGTTGCACAATTTTTTTTAAGGAAATATTTAAGTAAAATAGAATTGGGTCCTTATTTTTGAAATGACAGCACTGGTGCAGACAGCACACTTTGTAAACTTGAAATTAGTCTCTAATTTTAAAAATATGGGCGCTGCCACGCACACTCTTACTATCCAGAAGCAGAAAGATGAAACAATTACAGTGCTGTATCAGACCGAGGGTCCCTCTCATTTCTAGTGATGGCCAGGGCCAAAAGTTTCAGAAACACTAACTGTTAGTTTGCTCCTGCCAGTAGGGTCAGAGAGGAGAGAGATTTCATGATTACTCTTCGTAGAAGGAGCTCACAGAAAACAGCGATGGGTGAATTTAAACAAAAAAAGCCCAATATACAGACAGGCTGGTGTAAAATCCCATAATGGACAACTATGCAGAGTTATGCATGGGTTTTAGGGAGAATATGATTGGTTTTTCCCTTGAAGCATGAGGGTTGGTATCTCTTATCTATTTTTTATCTTTGATCATATAGCAACAGATATTCATATTGTTTATTCAGTTTTTTAATCCATCTAGGCTCCTCGATTCAGTGATCCCTTGTGGAAGTGAGATTCATAGGTTTATTATGTGTCTTGTAAGACTATTTTCTTTTATCCATTTTAAATGCGTTGCCTTCTCATTTCATTGGGTATCCCCTTCTTCTTGCAATATGAAACAAGGTTCAAAGGACCACCTGAGAGACCTTCTCTATCCTACCCACTACTTTATTTACTCCTATCTTGTCACCTGTCATTTGTCCCCTAAACAATCCTATATCTTTTTAATCTCTGTCAATGGGAGAACTCATGTGTGAAAGGGTTTTCAGGATCAGTCCCTACGTGTTTTACTTTGGTCTTGGAAATTAATTGTGAGCAATGACACAATGTAATATAATTAAAGAGCTTTTTATGCTTTAGAGAAAACTCTGAAAATACAACATAACTTTATTTGTATAGCATCTTTCACAAAAGCTGTGACTCAAAATACTGTACAGAATTATATAAAATGATGGTTTAAATTACAGAACACAATTACAAATACATTGTATGATGAATACATTTTAAAAGTCAGTCATAAATCCAGTTAGAGAGAGAAATATAAGCATGGCTAAAACATGCATTTTAAGATGAGATTTTAAAAGATGGAGAATCTATGAGGGAAAGAGATACAAGCAGACTGTTCAATATTGCTGGCATGCAGAGGAGAAGAGTTTTACACCATTGGTAGAGAGATTGCATAAAGGAACGAAAGGAACTGGATGAGTAGGGAGGAAGGAATAGCAGAAAAAAGGCCTGATACTCCATTGCATTGGACCTTGGGTAGCCATTTACATCTGTGCAAAATGAGCGAAAAGCACTACCAAATCAGAATGGTAGTGCTTACAATACCCTATTTTGCTCAGGTTTAGATGACTACACAAGATGCAAGGCAGCTTGTGAGCATGACCAGATTGGAAAAATGTTTCAAAAGAAGAGAGAATTTGTACTCAACGTGGGTCTTTCCAAACGCTCATAGCTCCAAAGGAAAATTACTTACAGTACTCCAAGAACAAACAACCCTTCTTACCTGTAGAGGTCTCCCTCTCTCTCTATCTGCTCATAGGGAGCATTCATTTTTCATGATCACTCCATCCTCCTTCATTCAAAACAGACAATAATCTGTGCCAAACTCCATTGATCTGTGTGTGAATATTTTATAATGAGAATTTCTCCTGGAAGTTAAATGCAGATTCACCACATTATAAAGTAAAACAACATAAGGTTAAGCTAATAGACACAAACTACAAATTACAAACTCTGATGATCTCCAACTGCAGTGAGCACTTGTTTACTTATCACAAGACATCAGTTAACCCCGTGTAGTGCGTGGCAATGATCCGCAGCTCAGTACAGCGATGGATATCTTCAGAATAATTACCATTATAACTACCAGACCTACTCTTGCCACCGACCACCCTCCATCCAATATCAGTTACTGAAAACATTTTCAGGACAACACAGATTGTATTTTAAACTAGAGTAAACCAGGAAGGGGAAAAGAATAATACTTCACCACAGTTTGGTTTCATTTTAAATTGAGTCTGTATTTTTCAGTCTAGATGCCTGCTTAGGTATTCAACTCAAGTTCATTCTTCGGGGGATCTTGTCAATAAAGTCAAATCAGATTCTCAGTGAGCAGTAAGGTTTCTGAGGGTCTTTTTTAAGGGCTTCATTAAAAGCAGACAGTTTCTCTAACCTTTTAGCAGAAACTGTTATCTGATGACGTGAATTAAAGTCTCTCAAATGACTAATAATCATATCAAGGCTGCCATGTCAGCTTGTAGATTTGAATAAGAGGGTCTGAAAACATTTGCATGCCTCGATGTGCCAGTGCTAAGAAGCTAATGTGATAGTGCTGTCATAAAGCACTGGAAAGACATGACTTAATGTAATCTGTCATGTCATATGCTAATCTTCAGCCATTACTTGAGTGCTGTAAGTAAGTAGAAAGCATTTGGGAGAAATCCTTTTCAATTTCTCTGAGTACCACTTCTGCTGCTGGTCAGCTCAAATGGGTTTTGTGCATTTAATGCAGAGCTCAAGTCAAGTTGGTTTAGGTCACACTTAATTAACCAGCATGTTGATGGGTTGGGCTGGCACAGCACTATGGAAAATGGGTATTCCTGATACTGCCTAACAAGTAAATATTTCATATGCAAAGGAAAAAGGAGACTTTCTCAGTCCTTGATAAGAACATGTCCTTTCTGAAAAACACTGTGACTCTTTAACAAGACATCATTTTTTGTGCTTCACCTAACCTGCTTCTACATGAGAGCACAGCTTAAACAAAGATGATTATGAATAGTTAAAGACATTTCCTTTTGTAATGGGGAACTTTTAAATAACTTGATATGGACTTGTCACTTAAAGCAATGAAAGACAGAGGCAGCTATAAACACCATTTTTAAACGAGAACAGAACAAACGATCACAGGGAAATTTTCACTTTACTTATTTGTTTTAGCAAAACGACACCAATATTTCTTAATGTATAGCAGGTAGAAGAGGAAGAAATTCTCACAATGCTAAGTACACTATGTGGGATGGAAAATGAAACATTAGCAAGAATGACAGAAATTTCAGGACAATTTTATCAAAGTGTGAACGGATTTTGAGTCAACATTTGAAGGTTATTTTAATAATAGCTACAGCCTATTCAAATAAAAAGCTTGAGAACTCTGTGCCTTTTGCAGCAATAAAGCTGTTTAGCAGGGCTGAGCAGACATTTTGAAACATGGATGAGCAGACAGTTTGAAACATAGCCCAGCTAAAACTGAGTGCTGTGCACACAAGATTCAGAGCATTTAGACTGGGCCTGCTACAATGTAACGTGAGAAATTTACAGCCACAGAGAAAAATAACTTTCTTCAGTCTTCTTACCTGATGGTCAAATTTTGAATCAAATTCTTCAGAAATCAGACATTTCAGAGAACCACTGGAAAAGAGGCTAGACAACAGCTACATTTTGTTCATTCTCTTGCCAACTCAGGATTGTTCCTTAAATTAGATTATCAAGAGCTTTGTTCAGGCTAAATTTAGATGACTCATTGCAGTGGGTCTTCCACCCAATGGGAGAGTGTTGGGTGTGGCCGTGCCTCAGTTCCTCCTCTAGAGCTAAGCTATGTTTTTTTCACTTTGGTCTGCACTCTCTCTCTCTCGTGGTATAATAATTTAGCAACTCAGTTTCCCCTTCTAATAAAATAGTTGGAGCTTCTGACAAAGCCATAAAGTCTTCAATTTCCAGAGCAAATAAAAAGGTCCAGAACACAAAATAATCCTTAAGCTCTCCCTGGGTTTAATAGACTTCAAACACTGTTAATACAGGAATGCTCAGTTGTCCTTCAGCCCTGAATATTTCTTGTCCTGGGCCTATGGATTTGAACCCTGTGGACACAGAGTTGCTCAATAGCATTCATAGTGTTCCCTCCCAGACTAAACAATTTCTTCCTCGAATCACAGCAGGCCACACACCCACCCTTCCTAACATGGGTTTCTAGAGTCATTTGCATTCTAGTGCCTTGTTGATACAGGGCTCCGAGAGTCTTTGTCCGCCCCAGACTAAAGAGATCAATGGTCTTTGGCCCTCTCCAGGCCACTCTTTTCACCCCTATTGATGCTGGAGAAGTGAAGGGGGATTTCCTTCTGTCCTCACTGGAAATACCAGCCTAGGTCCCCCCTAAACTATTTGACCTCTAGCTCACACCCTTATTTTGTTGCCTTAGGCTTTCCCTTCATTTATTTTGCCTCCTATCCCCCAGGGATCCTTTCTCTCCTCTTGCCTGCCTCAAGGCCCCCACAGAGGCCCTTTTCCACAGCCTTTGCTACACCTTTTTCTCATCTCTCTTTGTGCTGCTCTCTGCCATCTGAGAAACAGGTAGTTCTTGTATAGTTCCTCCATCACACACTCTTAGTTACACAATTCCTGGACTGTGCCTTTTATCGGTTCCTCCAGACTAGATTCCCCAGAATGCCTATGTTCTGGGATGCCATGGACCAGGGCCTATAGCCTCCCTTATATGAGCAGCATACACCCTGTTAGTGAGAGGCTACTCCATAGCCTAACAGATGTCACTACTGGGGAAAAAAAATTTCTGGTAGTCAGCCAAAATATGTCATTTAGCCAAGTAATTTATATTTCTTTTAATTTTTTTCTCACATAGAACATCAATCATTCCAGCCTCTTAATCATTTTTGTTGTTATTCTCTCAACTCCCTCCAAATTGTTGACATCTTTTGGATATGAAGGTGCCCAGAACTATACACATTGTTCTCTCTAGAGACTCAGCAGAGCTGTAAGGAGAGGTACCATTCCTCTTCAGTCTCTTCTAGGGTAAAACCTGCTTAATCAACCCTGATTACAAGTTTTGAAGCTAAGGAATTGTTACCACACCTGCTTATTTGGAGATTAGCATAAACCAAATAGTTGTCTTTAATCACATGTGCCAACATCATCTTCAGTTCTTTCCTGAGATCCTTAAAGTCATCTTTGATTTTTTGGTCCTTGTTGGGGGGTTTCCAATGTGGATTGCGTTATATATGACTTTCATCATCTTGACATTACTCAGCATTCTGTAGGATAACCTGAGTATTTCTTCTCACGGACTGTGCTTTGACCTGGTATTTAAGGGACATCATGCTATTCTATGGTCTCTCTCTGAGCCATAGATAGTGGCCCAATCTATCAGCTGCTCCCCCCTTCTTGTCCAGTTGGCTCCTGTACTTGTGTTCACTGATCAGGTTATCATCTGTCCCCAGTTCATTCTCAGTCTGATCATCCTTTTCATTCATCAAAAGCAGATCATCTATTTTCTTTCTTTTTGCTACATTATTTGTCTTGCTTCTTACTCTTCTACATCCCTCTATACTCTCGAGCTGCTGTTTCTCATGATGGTATCTGATGCACCTGCTTTTTAGATAGTCTGTTCGGCCCCCTTCTGCTCTTCTCTGAACTATTCCAGTATTGCAATATTGTTCCTATACTGACATGCCCAGTACTAAATGCATCATTAAAGATACAGTATTAGTCTTTTCCTTTTTAGATTTCTCTTCATTTACATTTGACATCAAAATAATCTCAGAGATGAACACCCAGGTTGAACCAGTCCTTGGTTCTATTGAGAAACAAATCAGTGTGCAGTTTTGTGCTCTTGTGACACAATCAAGAACATTAGATACTTTCCAATTAGGTTTCCTTGGTCCCTTCCATAGCCATATCTGTCCCAGATAATTATTTCAAGTAATGCCCTCTTCTTGTGTTGGTACCTGTCAGGGTCTAAGCCAAGGGTCAGCAACCTTTCAGAAGTGGTGTGCCGAGACTTCATTTATTCACTCCAATTTAAGGTTTTGCGTGCCAGTAATACATTTTAATGTTTTTAGAAAATCTCTTTCTATAAGTCTATAATATATAACTAAACTATTGTTGTATATAAAGTAAATAAGGTTTTTAAAATGTTTAAGAAGCTTCATTTAAAATTAAATTAAAATGCAGAGCCTCCCGGACCGGTGGCCAGGACCCGGGCAGCATGAGTGCCACTGAAAATCAGGTCGTGGGCCGCCTTTGGCATACGTGCCATACGTTGCCTACCCCTGGTCTAAGCCCTCTCTCTCTCCCTCTTTTTTTAGAACTTCTTCAGGAGCTAGGGTGACCAGACAGCAAGTGTGAAAAATCAGGACAGGGGGTGGGGGATAATAGGAGCCTATATAAGAAAAAAATCCAAAAACCGGGACTGTACCTATAAAATCGGGACATCTGGTCACCTATCAGGAGCTCACCCATTTGCTGTTCACTGACCTCTGAATGTTACACCTAGTGCAGTTCATCACCCCTTCCCATAATGTACTAATCAATCTGGGCCCCAATTTGATATCACAGTAGGGAGGGATTCAGAGGGGATGGGGATCTATTATGGGAGCTACACTAAGGGGGCAGGCAAGCAGAGAAGGAAGCAAGAGACAGGGGATTGCTTCTGTAAAAACACCTAGAATGCTGCAAAGCTAGAACCAGGCATTCTCACCATGTTTCTCTCAAAGTAATTGGCAAGTGTGATAATCAATGTTGTGTTTGTAATTGTTGAGTCATTATTACCAACGCACTTTTTTAAAAAAAATAACATATTTAAGATGGACGCTAAGGTTGATCATGGCCACTTGACATGTATTTTAAACACAAGTTGCCTTGCCTACACCAGATGCAAAGTTCTGTTTGTATTAGGGCTGTCTTCACTGCACAGTTATCTTGAGATGCAACTGGAGTTTTGCCCCTAACTCAACCCTCATCTGCACATCAAAGTCTCTAGCTCAAATCAGGTGGTGCTAGCTGGCTTGTCAGGGGGTGTTGGAGCTCGAATGCTGTGGATGCTTAGGATAGCAATGCAAAATGGAAATGCAGAAGCTGATTGGATTAGCGGTTGATGATTCTGTATGTTTTAAGTGTCAGTTTGCAGTGCTGTCACTCTCACTGAAGCTAGGTTAGCTCAAGTGGGACAACTCAAGCTAAATGTTGAAGTTAAGACAAGCTCTTAGTTACAATGAGTTAGCAGACAAGTTTTAAAACACAGCTTATTTTTCTTGTCCATGTCCAATGTGTCCTATTCTGGGACTGAGATTGCAGTTCAGTCACTGTGTCAGTTCAATCCTTGGCTTCTCTGCTGAGAAGACCAGCAAGGATCCCAGTCAGTTAGTGCCAACTGCGATAGTGTTTGTCAGTAAAGAACACTAGAACAAAACACCTACACTTTTCATTTATGGTAGGCTGACAGCCAGCCATTGTAGGGTAACAGTATTTGGCTACTTTCACTACCCACCTGGAGCTAATCTAAATTGATGAGTTAGGGTAAAGGTGTTTTCCTTATCCCACTGCCAAACTATTCCTTCAATTACATTGGGGTTATGGAATAATGTTTGTCATGTGCTCTTGATAGATGAAACTTCAAAAAGAAGTGTAAACCAATGCTGTAAGAACAGCTTAGAATAGGTTTCCAAAATAGTCAAACTTTTAAAAGGAGACAAAATATATCCTAAATTTTTCATAGTTTCTGACCAATACTCTATAGGAAATCAGCTCACAGTGACAATATTTAACTATGAATGTATTTCTGTGCAGCACTGTAGATATCTACCTGAAAGAAGTAAATCAACAATACAACAAATGGGAAAATGAGACATTATTTTTGTATGCAAATGGAATGCATTTAAACTATCACAAATTTTATATCAAGACTGAGCAACAAGAGGTTTTTTGCAAGGTTATCATATTTATCTCTATTAACAAATTTTTTTTGTTTATTGTAGGGAAAAAAGTTAAGGTTGGAAAAATATACGTGCATTTCCCCCTCTCACCTATATACTACATTAATACTGAATGTATTCTTTCTTTCGACATATGTTGCAGAAGTCTTTGTAGTCAAAAAGAAAGCAATTCATGGACAGTCTAATTAAGCTGATAGTTACAGAATTAAGAGAAACAGATTTTCAGGATCTGATCTATGGAAGTGCTTCAAAGCCAGATTAAAGCAGAAGGAAGGCATGCAACTGCTTGAACCTAATCATAGTCTCCGCAATTTAAAGTCAGATTTTCCACCCCCACTCCTCAGGTGCAGAACTAGAAGGACCAGGAAAGTCATTCATGGCTTGATCCACCCTGCTGCAGGGAGACCAGAGTAGAAGACACCTCATGGACTAATTTTCCTCTCAAGAAACAGCTTGATGAAAAGGGAAAATCCAATGCTTCTGAGGGCCCCATTGTATCCCCTTGCCTTCCTGTCAATTGTATGGTGAACCATGATCAAATTTCTTACATCATGTAATGTCACACTAATGAAAGAGTAGTGCTTTGCAATTTCACTAGGAGACATTCCATTTTATGGTTAAAAATTGTTCAGATACAACATATAAAATCCATTCTCTGTGTAATTAGTCCTTTCTACTAAACATTTGTGCTAAAGATGGTTCTTTCCTCCTTTATGAAACATTATATTTACTATATTGGAAGATTGAAAATAAGAAACACTTGCATAAAACCAAAGAAAATCATCACCCTGATACCACCATTCTTCACACTAAACTAGCCAGGTTGAGGCTGGACTTTGGAAGGACTTTATAGAGTTAGTTTTCTTTTCTTTAGCCACATATCAGCAAATACCATTAAGTACAACCACTGGGATATGTCCCCACATTTTCTTTGGCCTGAGTTTTGCCCTCCCCTAAAGAGAGCTCTGTTGAAAGCCAGTGGGCACTGATTTAGCTACCAGCTTTTCCATGTGTGATCGAGTCAATGGCAAATGGTCAAAACACTCCCAATCCCCTTAAGAAACTTGAAGTCTTTGAGAACAGGACTTGGACTCTGCTATGTAGCACTGCACTTATAAATGTTTTGAAGCTTCTATTACCTGCAAATTAATCTGTTTTTAAAAAAACAGAACAGTGTTTAAGTTGGATGGTTGCAGTAGGGATATTAATAGATTATACCCACAGCTTCAAAAGTAATTGCCAGTGGACTACAATAACAGCTTCCAAGTGAAGACCAAGCTTATCAGTTCCAATAAAAAACAGGAACCCACAAGCTTGGAATATGTGCCCCTTCTTAATCATTTTAGTTCAGTGAATACTTGTAGACCTTGAGAATACAACTGATAGCAGTTAGGACACAGAAGCCCAACTTTGTATTTTATAGACCAGAGGTTCTCAAACTGTGGTCTGCAGACCACCAGTGGTCCGTGAGCTCCATTTAGTTCCCTCTAAGGTATATGCCTGGGCAGCCGCACATGAGAGAATGAAGGGCCACTCACCTAATTAGTGGAGCCACACAAGCATGGCTCCACTAATTAGGTTCCTGGATCCTGGAGAATATGCACATATAAGGTGAGGTGGTGGCCTTGGGGGGAATAGGCAGTAGGTGGGAGGGGGCAGTGGGGTGAGAAGAGGGGGTGGAGGGAATTTGGGACGTGCAGGGCTGCGGTAGCCAGAGAAAGAGGTGACTTTCCCCAGCTCCAGGGCTGCGGCTGCCAGGGAGAAATGGCCCTCCTTTCCAGCCCCAGCTCATGGAATGCTGTGGTGGGAAAGAGAAGGCACATCCATCACATCAGAAAGGAAAGGCTACTGATATTAAAATATGAGTTGTGTGCTTTTATTTCTAGAACAAAAAACATTAATTATTATTAAGGTTTTTTTTATATAGCACTTTAATCCAAAGCGCTTTACAATAGTTAGCTAACGGTACAAACAACATTTGGAAAGATGATTAAGGGTATGTCTACACTTACCCACTGCTTCGGAGGTGAGCAATCGATCTTCTGGGATCGATTTATCACGTCCTGTCTAGAAGCGATAAATCGATCCCGGAAGTGCGCGCCATCGACACCGGTACTCCTGCTCGCCGCGAGGAGTAAGCGCTGTCAACGGGGGAGCCTGCCTGCCGGGTGTGGACCCGCGGTAAGTGCTTTGAAGATCGAACTAAGATACTTCAACTTCAGCTACGTTATTAACGTAGCTGAAGTTGCGTATCTTAGTTCGACACGGGGGGTTAGTGTAGACCAGCCCTTAGTGGTCTGCTGAGACCCTCAGCAATTTTCAAGTGCTCCACACACAAAAAAGTTTGAGAACCACTGTTATAGACTATGACCTATCTATGTCCGGTTTCCTAGCAATCTTAGCAGAGCATTCATGTCTGGGTTAGGAATCAGGCATGTAGGTAGGTCAATCAGGGGAAGCTTGTACTGTTGCTTCCTTCATGGCCCTGTTCTTTGGGTGGGGGAGGGAAAGAACTGCAAATTCTCAGCAATCCAGCATCTTTCACAAGCATGAAATTATCTGTCTTTAAAAACAAAACAAAAACAACCCCCACACAGAATCCAACCCATACAATATTTTATAATAAAAGAAAACTGTAAAGAGAAAAATTGAAAAATACAAAAGAAAGTGACATGAAAATATAATTTTAAACTTTATTTCTCATGTTTATGGAAACATGTTGAGCTGAACCTCTTTGTGGCTTGAAGCATCACAGTAGGGATTGTCATTCACCAGCCATAACCTAATAAGCAATATTATCATCCGTCCAATAAAGTTGAAAAATGAATCAGAATGCAGCACATTAGTGGAAAAGTTTGAAGAAAATATCATTAAACATTTATTCTAAAAAGCTCCTGTTCATGCAGGAAGTTTCCAGTAAGGTTAATACACCTTAAACCTTTTGCTAGTTGCTAAAGGCTTAGTTCTGTTCTCATATGAACCACAAGTATAACTGACCTCAATCAGAGCTGCATAGGTGCATCTGAGAATAGAACCAGCTTTGATTTTCAGAGGTGTAAAGAACCCACAGTTACACGCATATGGATTTTGGTGCCTAACATTAGCCACCCAAGTTTGAACATGTTGGCCTGAATACATATTCTATGCATTTTCACCCTGGTTAAAAGTTGCTTGTGACAACTCCCAGCTTAATATCCTGAAGCTAAATTGGGGAAAACCATATATGCACTGGAGCCAGACATCATATACTACAGATCACCTGAAAGGATGTCTACATATGGCACACAGAAGATAACTAGGCAATAGGTGCCCTTTCAGACTTCTTTTATTTCTGTTGAGCTTAAATGAGAAACAACCCCACATTTTTCTTAGTTTTCTTATCTCCTCCCTGTGTCACGGTCCTGTGTTTTGGCTTCTTTTTGCATTCTGTGATAATAGTGCTGAATATGGATGAAAAAATAGCTTCAGCTAAACCTAGTGTCATTCTGGGGGAAATGTTTGGATGCCAAACCGTGACATGTATTTTTTTAGGTACCATTGTGAATTGAGTATTTCAATACATGCTACAGTACTTCTCTACAAGCCAGTTCGCAAACACCTGCTGTATACAGGACACCTGACAAATACAAACTCAAGGGTAAGTCTCAAGAGTAAGTCCTCAGATACCAGAGTGACAGGTAAGGTTTAAGAACATGAATAGAATAGAATACTTGGGGAATACATAAGCCCCTCCTCTTATTAGTTTCACTAGTGGGGATTCTGTTATCTAGGAAAGCCATATCGTACTCCGTTTATGAAATGGCTGCTGTAGCCAATAACCTGAAATATGGCTTATGTTTTTATCTCAATGATCTGAAACCCATTTAAAAATATTGTTTGTCAGAGTTTGATGTTTGAGATGTACAATGAGCCAAGGAATGGGAGGAATATGGGAACAGAGGACTGACATATGTCTAAGCATACAAAAAAATCTTCATGTTGAAAAACAAACCATCAGTGCAGTTCTAGAAAGACAATGATGACCAACACATATGAGAAAAGTTTGGATAGTCTGGGAGAACTCCCTGAAAAGTAGAAAATCAGTCAGGAAAGTAGAGGCATAATAATTACTGTCGGGAAGTGCACATTTTCCTAAAACAGGATGTCTTCATGATCCTCTTATTGGCCAAACAAATGATTGGATTAATGTAATGAAATCAAATATCTAAATCTGCAATGTTACTAAATTGGAAGAAACAACAAATTATTAGGAATGCTAATCAGACATGGAAGTCCTTTGATCTTTTGAAGACCTCAGTTAATAGTTACTTTTAAAATGTATTGTACCCGAATGATCGACAGTAAAGAAAAATGTAGGTTTATTAAGCAGCAGCCAGGTGCTCCCAAGTGAGCATTCTCCAACCTCATGGGTAGTTTAATGATCTATGATTAGCATGTACTACCTGAATGCTACTTCAATGAAGAATGAACCTGGGAGCTCTGTGATTCTAAGATGTCAGTCTGAGTCAGTCTTTCAGGCGAGCCACCTTGAATTCTTTTTCTGGAAAAATGGCAGCATTACAGAAAGAGTTAAGACTTCGCTTCAAGTACCAGCTGCTATCACACTCTAGAAAGAATAAAGTTTTTCAGAATCATTGACTTCAGCATCCTCCTCTTGGTTGTATCGCAGAATTGGAGAGGGATTAGTCCACATTAGATTTCACTGGCCTACACAGATAATCCTGGTGACCATAGGCGCCGACTCCGTGGGTGCTCCGGGGCTGGAGCACCCACGGGGAAAAATTGGTGGGTGCAGAGCACCCACCGGCAGCTCCTCGCCATCCCCGGGGCCCGCGCCCAGCTCCCCACCAGCCCCGGGACCCGCGGAAAGCTCACCTCAGCACCAGGAGACATTGCGGGGCCCCGCCCCCGACGCTGGGCGACGTTATGTCGGGGGCGGGGTCCCGCAACGTCACCCGGCGTCAGGGGCAGGGCCTGACGCCGGGCGTCAGCCCCCACCAGTGCCACCGGAAGTTGGCGTCTATGCTGGTGACATATGATCACTGCTGGTGGATTGGTGTTTTTAGTTTAAATTAATCAATTTGGCCCTCACTAGGAGGTGTCACTGGAATCCACAGCAATTACCACCAAAGCTTTTGAAGCTATGGGGATAACTCATTAATATCCTTAATGCAACAAGGCAACTTTCCAAATTACACATTTTTCTGTTTTTAATGTAGTGCTAGCAGTCTAATGCTGACACCAGCTCTTCGAGTGGGGAAGGGAAGATGAAGCAGGTTTATTCTAACAAGAGATGTAGTAGTATAAATCAAGTATACAATTATTAACTGATTAGATAAAATGAACCGAAACAGACTCTTCACAGTGACAAGGATCAAGAGTGTTAGAAAGAGAGTTGAAAACTGCTAGAAAACAAAACAAAAACAAAGAAAAAAAGGGGGATGCAGGTGGCATAGGAAGAAAAAGAGAGCGGATTTACATAAAGAGCTAAACATGTGAAGGTACCAAAAATACACACTAACAGATTAGTTCTTCAGGTGTGCTAGAATAGTGTTTGGCACAACTGGAGAGGTGGGGATAAGTGGCTTTTTCACACCTTTCTGTCCCCTCCTCCCCAATCTGGGAGGCTGCCAGGAGTTGCTTTAACTAGGGGCAACAGATAACATCTCCCAAGGACCAGCTACACCAGCTGGGATTACTAAAGAACATCATGCTTCAGCCCCACACCTTCCTTCTCTGGACTGTCCTAGAACACCCCCTACTATTGGTTGGGCTGGGTGGGATCCCCCAAGGATAGGGCTGGTTACATCCGTTAAGAAGGGAATACTCATGTGCTGCCTTAGGCAGCTTTAAGCTTTCATCACTCCATTGAAGTGGCATAGTGGGGACGTAGGAAGGGCTGAGGATCTGCACTAGAGTGGCGAAAGACTGACTAGTTTGAGATTTAGCAATGGAGAGGTAGAAAAGGTGTCAGGAAAAAAAATAAAACAAATGGAATTTAAGGAAAATAAACAAAACAGACACGATGGGCCTAGCATCCTTTCCTAGATCTTACACTGTGGGCATTTAATTTGACAGAATGAGTAACAGGATCTTTTAAAAGTATTGTATTTTTCAATGTAGCTGAATTTCTCAACTCAATTATTCAGACTTAATTTTTAAAAATCTCTTTCTCTCTCTTGTGCTTTTCCTGGCACAACAAAGAAAATACAGTTAACAACAAAGGAAGGACCAGATTCTTAAAAAAATTATCCATCCTCAGTTGTAATTCAGCTATTAAATGGACTCATGTCATTTGAGGAATTGTTCCAATTATCCTTTTTCTGAAACTGGGAACATGTAATGTGGACTAAAAATATATATGATTTTATGCAGCAGAATTGTGGGAGCTGTCCTATAGAATCTCCCGTTCCTTTTCCATTCCACCCTCTCTGGAGCACTTTCACTGACTGGGTGTCAGTATGTTGTTTAACTGAAACTCTTCCAGAGACTAGAACTGTGAGCACAAGACTCCTTTTAAAAACCGGTCTAGTTTATAACTACCTTTTCTTCTCTGTTTGTATTTATACAGAGTTTCTTTTCCTTCTGCTTTCTACCTACTGAACAGACTCAAAATTTTAATATCTCAAATATACAAAACTCCTACTATGATCCTCAAACTTCCAAGTCACTTCACCAGTCTGCCAGAATTGGGTGACCAGTAATACCAATATTGGTAGTGAGGTGTTGCTGTGCAGAGCTGAGCAAAAATGTTGTCATAAATCATTTATTCACCGAAAAATGCAGTTTCAGGCCAACTAAAACTAGCTGTGAATTCAGGTCCTATTCAATTTGGCTGAAAATAGTTTCAGCCAAATAAAAAAAAAATCCTCCTCCTAAGTTAAAACCAGAAAAATTTCCATTTCAGGTCAGCCTGCACAAGAGGATGCAAAGAACAGGGTTAAGGAATTTTATGAAGTGTTTATTGGACTGGAATGCATTGAAGATATAATACATCACATTGATTTAGATCCCAATTTGACACCAAAAACATACATAGCACTTAAAATTTCATTAACAATGACACATGAACAGATAGGTGAAATGAAATGGATGGTAAAATTATTGAGTGAAGCAAGACACCAAGTTCCTGGGTTAAGAGTATGGTCATTGCCATGAAACTAAACATGTTAAGGAATTGAGTAGTTCCAAAAGACTTAAATAAGGTCATCAAAAGCAAGTGCGGGAGGTTGTGTCAAGACTTCAAAATACCGGAGTATTTTCCATTTTGGATAGAGACGATGGGTAAAATTTTCAAAAGTGACCAATTGACTTGGGAGTCTAAGTCCCATTTTCAAAAGTGACTGAGGGATTTAGGTGCCTCATTGAAAGTCAGTTGGACTTCGTCTTTGAGGCCCATATGCTCAGTGGTATTTAGGAACCTACCTCTCTTTGAAATCAATGGAAGTTCGGCACGTAAAGGATCTGGGTCTAACTGCATAAGTCACTTTTCAAAATGGGACTCATCAATAGGTGGCTAGGTGCTTTTGAAAATCCAACTAGGCACCTATCTGCACCATTAAGCACCTAAATACCTTTGAAAATCTGGCCAGTGGGAACGTTTTAAAATGTTATCCCTAGACCTTTTGGCAGGTTAACTCAGTACAGAAAATGAACAACTCTGTACCTTCAGCTGCCATTTTAGTAACTATATATTTAACCAACTTCCCTTCAGTATTGTCTTAGCATCTGAGGTGCACCATATCATCATGGCCTGGATTTTTGAGATGAAGTAATTTTTGATGATTTCCTAATCTGGAGTGAAAATATTCAACAACATAAGGCTGTAGACATTCAGCAAGTAAAAGGGGGAGGGAAACCTTACACTGAACACAATAAATCCTACCATAATCAGGGTAAAGTTGGAAATATGTGGGCTGTGGTTGTTGGAAGGGATTATAATATGTTGATTATTTTTGTGGGAGGGGGGAAATGGGGGACAGAGAGAGAGTGCATGAGCAGAAGAACACCAGTGCAAAAGTACTACTCATTACCATAGAGTATAAATAATAGTAACCAAGAAAACAAAACCAGTAGAGACAAAGGTACGATACACAGGTGTACTGAAATGAAACAGAATGAAAAGAGGACTTTATTGGTGTTAGCTAAACAGAAAGCAATGTATTTGTGGACTTGTTTACATACATCTCAAGATGTTTCTCGCTTTATTTATGAGCCTGGAGAGAGAAATTCATAGAGTTAAGAAAAGACTTGACACATTGAGCCTCATCTTCAGCTGATGTAAATCAGACTAACTCCATTGACTTCAGCAGAGCTAGGCTGATTTACACAAGCTGAAAATCTGATCCAGGAGAAGAGGAACTCAGAGAAGTTCATTATGTAAGAACAAAAGGTGGAAATTTTATGAATGATTGACATCAGCTCTCTTGAGCTTTCAAAGGAACCCATGGAAAGCTGTCATGTTCAAAAAAGCAACTGAAAATGTGCAAAAAGCAGGCAAATATAGTATGTTATACAATACCTCAGCTATCAGAAACCACCATAGTACAGAGCAATGCCAACACTGAGACCTATCCAGAAGCCTCCACTATGTATTTTATAAGTAACATGGTACCTGGAGTTTCATGCATGACAAATGCTGTTTTCCTACACAATTTTGAACCAACATAAGGAGGCTACTTTTGGACCTGGGTCTAAAAGTGAAAATGGTGATTTCTAATGATTCGTATCTGTTGTTTTGTGTGGTTAAAGTATTACCTCAGAACTGCTGTCAAGTCCTGCTAGACCATATTTGAAGAACCAAGCTCAAGTTGCAGACTATCCTAGAGTAACAATTGGCCTGCTATTATGATCAATTCAGGGTACTGACTGCTCTGTCATTGCTATGCTCAGAATCCCCAAGTTTGAAACGGATTTACTGACCTGACATGACTGATGTCTCAGAAAGGTTTTCCATTTGGCCAGCAAACAAAGAGAGATCTTACTTGCAGAATAACGTAATCCCATCCTTGCGGAGGACAAGTATGGCAGCAGGCAAACCACTTCAATTACTAGAGCTGATTGAAAAACTGGTGGGGGGGAATGTGAACAATTCAGAAAAATTTATTTTCCTTTTTTTTGTTGAAATACTATTTTTGGCTCTGTTTTCCAACCAACTGTGATATTTACAGAGATAGGGAGAGGGAAACCATTTATTTTTCCTTGAAGTTTTCATCCTCAGTCAAGGGCTGGCACACATTATTTATTTTTTCTTTTTAAAGGAAAGCTTTTGTCAGACACCCTTGGCCGAGCTATGCAAGGTGCTAAGTGCTCTCAGCTTCATGACTTTGTTGGATCAGGCCATCTTTGGGGAGTTTTATGGAAGAAATGGACTCAAATTTATCTACAGCACATGTGGGTTTATAATTTGCCATCCCTCTTTCTATCTCCCTTCAGCATCCTTCTCTCTGCCCAGCCTGTCAACCACCCCTTTTCCTCTCACTTTCCCCTCCCCATAAGCTTGCCAGTCTCTGTTCCCTTTTCTTTTCTCAACCCCATTCCCCTAAGTAGGATACTCCCCAGATCTCTTCCTACCCAGGACTGCTTGGTGATAATGGGAACATGTATAGAGGATGCATTATTTTATACATACAGCATATAATTTTAATAAGTGGAGGTGAATGATTTCAAGAGAGACACCAATGGATATGTGGGAGTCATCTCTAGTCAAAGAGATATGGTTAACACTTCTTCCCTGCCAGCAGCCCCTAGACATTTCTCCATGGTATTGTTGTCAGGCCCTCATCATGAACAGCACTCATGTTAAAGGATGAAATGACATTTCTAAACAGAGCGTCATCATGCTACATGAGGTATTTTCAGGAATGAAATTAATACAGAGCTATCCAGTCTCTCACATATTCAATCAAGACCAAAACCTACCATCAGGCAGATGGTAATAGGAAGGGCTTCTTGAAAGAGCATCAGGGTAGGAGCTTTGGTTGAAGTCAGCATTTCAACAGCCATATTTCAAAGTGTAATTAGAATTAAGTCCAGTGTTTGGAGAATGTAAGTGTAAAAAGAAAACTTGTATCAGTCTATTATAGTAGCTTATTTCAAACTTTCCTAGCTTTCTGATACTGTGCATCTCTGTGTATTAATTATGTAATAGTCGGCAAAATTTAAGGGGATAATGGCAAATATAAATGTAAGTTTAGAATGGTCTTTCAGTCAGTATGTACAATGCTATTCATCGATTAATTCCATGATCAGAATAAGGAATACCATTACCATTTCTCTTTCGTCTATCTTCATTTTCTAAGCAGTTCAGTTTAAAAAAATAGCATAGCTTCTTATTCATTGCTCTGAGTTTCATATGTTAAATAAAGACAGACCAACCTTAAACCTTTTGATAAATATGATGCTGTGGTAACTGCAGCATTCACTTCATATCCCATTTCTCCAAGTTCCTGTCAGCCAGATGTCACTTGCAATGCAAACACTAGAAAAATATGAAATAATAATTTCATACATCATCTATGTGAGCACGAGCCAGTCAAACATTCAATACAAATTCAAACTGCTACTACACATAAAACAAATATCTTCCAAATAATATTTAAAATGATTGAAAGGCTTTTGATTTGGAAGTGTATTCTCTTAAGCTAAGTGGTCCCCGAGACCATCTAGAAAATTCAATTGTTTCATTTTAAAATGTTTTCTGCCCAAAATTATATCAAATCCTAATGTCTCAGTAGAAACACATGGGATTGGATTGCTGACTGGGCGCCTGATGTCAAAGAAAAATCTAATTTTCCAGAGGCATTTCCTCATACTGTCTCACCAAAATACAAAATTGATAAAATTTTAATGGATAATTTTCAGAAGCAGGACGTTAGCCATTGTGCTGGGAAGATACGCAGGAGAACTTAACAATGTAGCATCAGAGCAACCGTATAACAGAAGTCAGCTAGAATAAATACAAATATAAAATACAAGGTATACATGTTCTCTCTTTCTATTGCCAAATGGAACTAGAATTTAAAAGGTAAATCTTATAATAAATAATAATAATAATAGGAACATTTTCCCCTCTCTCCCCTCCAATACTTATTTTTCCAAGTGATCTCATTTGAAAAAAGAGAAGTGCAATAGGTTATTTAAAAGGGCACATTGTTTATCTTTTCCTTGAACTGCAAAAGCTTAAACTCAGCCCTCCTCTCATTGATGTTGATGGTAAAAGTCACATTGTCTTCAACAAGTACTCTGTTAAGCATATAATGCCAAATATTTTTGTTAGGTAGCCCCACGTGAAATTTACAGTGGTGGAATGAGTAAAGTACCATCCCTCTGGATCTCATGATGAGGCAAGGCATTGCAAGCATTGAAAACAACACTGCGTTATAACAAGATGAAAAGGACCAAATTCATCCCACTGATGACCAAAAAAAATTACACCAGGGATGAATTTGCTCATTAACCATACTATGTTATTACCCAATAATGATACAAAATATATGTATGGCAATTGTGTTATTTTAAATGTGTCCTTATCTGACTGGTTTTCCAATTTATAAAGTTGGTTCATTTATCATGTAAGACTTGAGATGTATTTAGTAACTACAAATAGCCAACTGAAAATGCTATTTTATTAATCTTTGTAATTCACTAGGGCTGGTCCACACTGGGGCGGGGGATCAATCTAGGAAACGCAACTTCAGCTATGAGAATAGCATAGCTGAAGTCGACATTTCCTAGATCGAACTAAATTTACTTACTGTGGGTCCACACGGCGCAGGCAGGCTCCCCCGTCGACAGCGCTTCCTCCTCTCAGCGAGCAGGAGTTCCGCAGTCGACAGGGCAGCACTTCTGGGATCGATTTATCGCGTCCAGATGAGACGCGATAAATCGATCCCAGAAGATTGATCTCTACCCGACAAATCGGGCGGGTAGTGTGGACCCAGCCTAAGATTCACTTACCCCAGGTGCTTCTCAGTTAACAGGGACTTTCCCAGCACCCAGTATTCAGTCTTTCTGGGAAACTAAACCCCAAATGAATCCATTTTACTCAGTATAAAGCTTATACAGGGTAAACTCATAAATTGTCCATCCTCTAGAACACTGACAGAGAGATATGCAAAGCTGTTTGCTCCCCCAGGTATTAATTACTTACTCTGGGTTAATTAATAAGCAAAAGTGATTTTATTAAGTATAAAAAGTAGGATTTAAGTGGCTCCAAGTAATAACAGACAGAACAAAGTAAGGTTTCAGTGTAGTAGCCATGTTAGTCTGTGTCAGCAAAACGAAAATAAGAAAGAAAAACTTGTAGCACCTTAGAGACTAACAAATTTATTTCAGCATAAGCTTTCATGGGTTAGTACCCACTTCATCGGATGCATGGAATGAAACATACAGTAGATAGATATTTATACAGTCAGAGAAACATGATAAGGTGGAGGTGCATAGACCAACCTTAAGAGGCTAATTAATTGAGAGGAACCATAACAGCAGGGGAAGAAAAACCTTTGAAGTGATAAACAAGATGGTCACACAGGTGTGAATGAGGATCGTTAACTTAAGGGAAATAGATTCAATTAACGTAATGGCTGAGCCATTCGAGGTCCTTATTTAATCCTGAGGTAAAGCAATCTAGTTTGCATATCAATTCCAGTTCAACAGTTTCTCTTTGAAGTCTGTTTTTGGAGTTAATCTGTCGCAACACTGCTACCCTCAAGTCTGTCAGTGAGTGATTAGGGAGGTTGAAGTGTTCTCCTACTGGTTTTTGAATGTTATGATTCCTGATGTCAGATTTATGTCCATTTATTCTTTTGCGTAGAGACTGTCCGGTTTGGCCAATGTACATGGCAGAGGGGCATTGCTGGCACATGATGGCATATATCACATTGGTAGATGTGCAGGTGAATGAGCCCCTGATGGCGTGGCGGATGTGATTAGGCCCTGTGATGGTATCACTTGAATCGATATGTGGACAGAGTTGGCATCGGGCTTTGTTGCAAAGATAGGTTCCTGGGTTAGTGTTTTTGTTGTATGGTGTGTGGTTGCTGGTGAGTATTTGCTTCAGGTTGGGGGGCTGTCTGTAAGCAAGGATTGGTCTGTCCTCCAAGATCTGTGAGAGTGAGGGATCATCTTTTAGGATAGGTTGTAGATCTTTGATGATGCGCTGGAGAGGTTTTAGTTGGGGGCTAAAGGTGACGGCTAGTGGTGTTCTGTTATTTTCTTTTTTGGGCCTGTCTTGTAGTAGGTGACTCCTGGGTACTCTTTTGGCCCTGTCAATCTGTTTTTTCACTTCAGCAGGTGGGTATTGTAGTTGTAAGAATGCTTGATAGAGATCTTGTAGGTGTTTGTCTCTGTCTGAGGGATTGGAGCAAATGCGGTTGTATCTTAGAGCTTGGCTGTAAACAATGGATCGTGTGGTGTGTCCAGGATGGAAGCTGGACGCATGTAGGTAAGTATAGCGGTCAGTAGGTTTCCGGTATAGGGTGGTGTTTATGTGACCATCACTTATTAGCACAGTGGTGTCTAGGAAATGGACCGCTTGTGTGGACTGGTCTAGGCTGAGGTTGATGGTGGGATGGAAATTGTTGAAATCATGGTGGAATTCCTCAAGGGCTTCTTTTCCATGGGTCCAAATGATGAAGATATCATCAATGTAGCGCAAGTAGAGTAGGGGTGTTAGGTGACGAGAGCTGAGGAAGCGTTGTTCTAAGTCAGCCATAAAAATGTTGGCATACTGTGGGGCCATACGGGTACCCATAGCAGTGCCACTGACTTGAAGGTAAATATTGTCCCCAAATGTGAAATAGTTGTGGGTGAGGACAAAATCACAAAGTTCGGCCACCAGGTTAGCCGTGGTAGTATCGGGGATACTGTTCCTGACAGCTTGTAGTCCATCGTTGTGTGGAATGTTAGTGTAGAGGGCTTCTACATCCATAGTGGCCAGGATGGTGTTGTCTGGAAGATCACTGATGGATTGTAGTTTCCTCAGGAAGTCAGTGGTGTCGCAAAGATAGCTGGGAGTGCTGGTAGCATAGGGCCTGAGGAGAGAGTCTATATAGCCAGACAATCCTGCTGTTAGGGTGCCAATGCCTGAGATGATGGGGCGTCCAGGATTTCCAGGTTTATGGATCTTGGGTAGCAGATAGAATGCCCCTGGTCGGGGTTCTAGGCACGTGTCTGTACAAATTTGTTCTTGTGCTTTTCCAGGGAGTTTCTGGAACAGATGGTGTAGTTTCTTTTGGTACTCCTCAGTGGGGTCAGAGGATAAAGGCCTGTAGAATGTGGAGTTACAGAGCTGCCTGACAGCTTCTTGTTCATATTCCAACTTATTCATGATGACGACAGCTCCTCCTTTGTCAGCCTTTTTGATTATGGTGTTAGAGTTGTTCCTGAGGCTGTTGATGGCATTGTGTTCTGCACGGCTGAGGTTATGGGGCAAGTGATTTTGCTTTTCTACAATTTCAGAAGTAAGTTACCAAGCAAAATAAAAAAAAATGCAAGTCTAAGCTGAATACAGTAGGAAACTGAATACAGGTAAATCTCACCCTCAGAGATGTTCCAATAAGCTTCTTTCACAGACTAGACTCCTTCCTAGTCTGGGCCCAATCCTTTTCAGACCAACGTTGTGGTTTATGGCCTGGGTCCAGCAATCAATCACTCACCCTTCCGTAGGTACAGTCCTTTCTTCCAGTTTCTCTCAGGCAGCTCTTTGGGGTGAAGAGGCCATTTTTTGAGCCAGCTGAGTACAAAGTGGAGAGGCTTCCAGGGCCTTTTATAATCTCTCTCTTGCGGGTGGAAACCCCTTTGTTCTTCTGTGCAAAATCACAGCAATGAGATGGAGTTTGTAGCCACCTGGGCAAGTCACGCATCCATGAATGATTCAGCTTTTTGCAGGCCGACACCATTGTTTACATGTTAATTTGAACATTCCCAGGAAAGATCAGATGTGAATTGGCGTCTCCCAAAGTCCATTGTCAGTTAGGTGTTTCTTGTTTGGGCACTTACTCAAAATAGTCCTTTCTCAAGAAGCTGACCAAATACTTCCCTGATGCTACTCAGAATCAAACACATTGAGATACAAGTACATAGCCAATATTCATAACTTCAAATACAAAAATGATACACACATACAGACAGTATAATCATAACTAGCAAATTACAACCTTTCCATAGACACCTTATAAGATTGTACAACTATAGGACCTTGGTTGCAACAATGATCTATACGGTCACAGTTCATGTCAATTACGTCACAGTAGACTCTCTATGTAATTAGACATCATCCCAGGATTACATGATCTAAGCCACTGGATTCTCATATAAAACAGGCTCTGCAAAATGTCCACCTAGAACTACAAAACTACCTGACGTTAGTGTGGGTTCATGTTTCACTGTGATAAGCAAACTTCAGCTTAGATTTTTAAACAAATTACAAAGTCAGGCTGGTCATATAGCTCTAGGCACCCTCTTGCCCTCAGAAGCAGCTTCTTTTACCCTTGGAAATTCCAGCTGTACTTGAGTCATCTTCTGGGGGGAAGAGCTCTGGCCCCACTGCCCACCTCCACTCCAGAGGTCAAGTGGATCTTTTCCATAGGACTTGAAAGAAACACTGGGGATTGTTTTCCAATCTTGCAATGTCAAGGAAGTCACCAGGTCAGGCCACTTCTCCTCACCACAGCATTTTCAACCCCCCAAAATTCAAAAATCATGAATCAGGCCTCTCAAATGCATGAGGTTGGGCCACAAATGGTGAGGTTTTTTAAAAAAAGTTTATATTGGTTTTTTGGTCGCTCTCTCCCTGCTCATCCCCAATGTGTGTGAGACAATTCATGTTGCCAGCTCCCCAACATTTATTGGAGTGAGGTGATTTTGGCCCCTGCTCTTGTGGGCTGCCCACACATTTGCCTGCCCCCCAGCTGTGCAGACAACGCTTTGAAGTTGTGGTTCAGGTTGGAGGTTGGGCTCTGAAGCCTAGGGAGGGGAATGGACTTCAGAGCCTGAGCTCCAGCCTCTGCTGCAAATTCAAAGCACTGTCTACACAGCTATTTTTAAAACATTAGGGCATGGCTCGCTAACTTGAGTCTTTCAAGAGGGCTGGGAGGCTTTCTTCTGCAGGCAGTGTAGACAAAGCTTCCAATGCATTAAGGTCCTTGACTTCTCTCTATGCTCTCTATTACTAGACCCCCTCCAGTCTACTGTCTACCACTTGAACCCCTTTCTTCCCTTTTCCTTAGTGTTGCAGGAAAGGAAGGAGGAGGAGAAGGGAGTCAACTGACCATTGTTCACAGGAGAGGAGGAGGGAGAAATGAACAGGGCCTTCCAGGCTCTTTCTGCTCCCTGCCCCCTCTCCCATCCTGTGAGAATGATGTCCCGTCCCCCCACTCCACACACACACACTCCTTTCCACTCCTGAGGGGTGAGTGGGGAGAATTCTGCCCACTTCTTGCAGCAGTCCTGATTGGCTGCTTTCCCCCAGGAGGTGGGAAAGTGGGGAAGGCAGCCAATCAGAAGGGGATTTTGCCCATGCAGGGCTGACATTCACAAGAGGACTGGAGCTAGTCCTGTCATGGTGAGACAGGCTCCAGCCCCAGCGAAAATTATACTGAGGAAATTGCTAGAATTGGCAACATGTACCCAAAATCATAAGGCTGTTAGGTAGGCAGCCAGGCAGGCAAGTGAAATGGCTGATTCTCCCCAAACCTCCAGCTACACATAGAGCAACAGCACATAGAGTAAACAGCACATAGAGTAAAAGCTCCCACTCACACTGCCAGAAATGCTATCGTAAGAGCATTTTTATATTATTTTGTGGTAGCTTCCACCACGAGTGAAATGCTTTCGCAACACAGAGGAAGACACTGTCCCAGCTCTACACAATGTACTCATTAGAAAACTTACAATGCAAACACGTTGTGTGCCTTATACAGCTGCCAACTATCCACCCACATGTTCTAGGGAGCAGTGTGTTGGAAACTGTGATAATGGTGCTTAAATGTCCAGGTCCAGCAATGGGGATAGAGATCTGCATGCAGAAATACACTGTATTGGGTTTCACAAGCTGGACACACTGAACCATTGCAGGAACAAATGATACTGGAAATGCTGTGCTGTAACATTTAATCTTGAAACTGTGCAGTTGGGTGCAGACTGGTCTTAGATGTTTGTCTCCTCTTTGCCTAAAGATTGTTTAGAAGCACCTCCATTCCTGAGACAATGTACCTGCATCTTAATTAGCTAACATCTGTACAGCACTTTGAAGATGTAAAACACTATGTAAGTGCTCAGTAATATTAACATCATCCTTTTCTATTTTTCTTCTCCAGTTTTTAAGTGACTACAGTGCTTGTAAAAGTTGTTGGATTGACAGTCTTGGAGATTGAAGTTCTCTATTTATCTAAAGTGCAGCACACCTGCTGAGCCCAAGAGAGCTAAAATATAGAAAAGCTTCTCACCAAATTTTAAATGCATACTTCCTTTGTTTATAGTTATATCGCTAGGGTGCTAATACCATTGGACATTTTGCTGCACCCAGTCATTTGTTCTAAATATGGCTCAAACTCTTACTTCAGTTGCTCATTTAAAAAAAGAATTCTGACATGCATCACATCCAAGTCCTCTTTCCAAACTTCAAAATCCTACCTCGCAATGGAATATTGCTGGGGCACAGTTAGAATCCATTATACTGGGATGCAGTGCAAACTGCATCCTTGCATTTACTTTGGACAATCGTAGGGAAGTGCACTAGTTAAACAACTTGTATAGTTTTAGTACATACTACCATAAATGCTTGGCTGCAGAAACACCATCTTATGCTGTGATCCTGATCAGCGCTTTGAGAGACTTCCAGTTAAAACTCAGGTACTTATTAAGTTTCTGGAGAAGACGACTGTGAGTCAGTACTGAAACCATCTTCTAGGGAGGTACTCTGCTGTTGGAAGTGCTATTTTTTGGATAAGACCTTAAAAGAGGTCCTGACAATTTATAATCACCAAAGATTTCATATCACATTTGGCAAGGGTTTGTTAACCCTCAACAAGTTTTTCTTTGGGCAAATACATTCTGCCGAGCCTACCAAAAATCCCCTGTAATTTCAATTAGATATGGTCATCTTCACTTCTCTTAGGGTCCTGCAACCTGTAAATAGTTCTTTTGATTCACATGAGTGTTTATAGGCTTGGGTCTCTACATTAGTGTGCTGTCCACACAGTGTAGGAAGTGAATAATTCCTATAATTATGTAAAGTGCATTAGAATGAAAGGTGATATATAACAATATCATTAACATTTATTGTCTTAAATGCTAGAAAGTTCATTTACTACAAAAAAGGGACAACACACACCAGGATATTTTACACAAATAACTCAAAATTTTCAGGAGTCCAAGACTAGGAGTTAAGGGAAGTTTTTCCTTAGCATTCTGGTTATTTTCCAGTTCAGGAACTTTCTCAGAATTTCCTGTCAGGTCAAGCTTTTAGTTTATTTTTTTCAGCCTATGAGCCGTTCCCTTTCAATTTCATCTTGACTTAATGTCATTAGTCTTCTTTCACAAAAACCTGAACATTCATTTTCTAATTTATCTAGATAGTATCCTGACAGCAGCTCCCTTGATCGAGACTTTGCCATTTGTCTGTCCCTCAGTTAATCATGCTCTAAAGTGACTTTTACAGTAAAAGAGGATTAAATAAATTCCAACTATCTTAACATTTCTATAATTTCTGAGATTCTGGATTTTCATTGAGGACAGGTTCCCTGCAGATACTCCACTAAGTAGATCTTTCTTAGCTATAATAGTCAGCTGGTCAAGGTCTACATTTCCTCACTCAAATGACCTTTTTGTTCCAGTTTTCACCAAAAAGGTTAATAGCGATTGGATGTCTAACATAGTGAATGCCAGTGAAAATGAGATCGGATCGGAGGCTAAAAGAGGGAAAGAACAAGTTAAAAATTACTTAAACAAATTAGATGTCTTCAAGTGACCAGGGCCTGATGAAATACATCCTAGACTACTCAAGCACCTGACTGAGGAAATATCTGAGCCATTAGCGATTATCTTCAAAAAGTCATGGAAGCCAGGTGAGATTCCAGAGGACTGGAAAAGGGCAAATATAGTGCCCATCTATAAAAAGGGAAATAAGGACAACCTACAGAATTACAGCCCAGTCAGCTTAACTTCAGTATCCGGAAAGATAATGGAGCAAATAATTAAGCAATTTTCAAGACCTAGAAGATATAAGTGATAAGTAACAGTCAGCATGGATCTGTCGAGAACAAATTGTGACAAACCAACCTAATAACTTTCTTTGACAAGGTAGCAAGCCTTGTGGATGGGGCGGAAATGGTAGATGTGGTATATCTGGACTTTAGTAACGCTTTTGAAACGGTCTTGCATGACCTCATAAACAAACTAGGGAAATACAACCTAGACGGAGCTACTATATGTTGGGTGCATAACTGGTTGGAAGTCAAGCTGGAAGGGCATATCAAGTGGGGTCCCACAGGGATCAGTTCTTGGTCTGGTTCTGTTCGCTATCTTCATCAATGATTTAGATAATGACATAGAGAGTACACTTATAAAGTTTGTGGACAATACCAAGCTCGGAGGGGTTGCAAGTGCTTTGGAAGACAGGATTAAAATTCAAAATGATCTGGAAAAACTGGAGAAATGATCTGAAGTAAATACGATGAAATTCAATAAGGACACATTCAAAGTTCTCTACTTAGGAAGGAACAAAATCAGTTGCACACATACAAAGTGGGAAATGACTGCCTAGGAAAGAGTACTGCAGTAAGGGATCTGGGGCATAGGTGGCAAGTTATATGGGAACGTGGGCCTGGCTCCACCAGTGTTTGGGCCTACCCTGCTTTGGGGGGCCCCATGCTTCAGGGGAACACAGGGTCCAGGGTGGCCTGGGGGGTTAGCACGGGGCCTGGCGCCAGCAGCAACGAGCGACTCGGCCCCAGCCTGCCCTGCTCCACTGGCTCCCAGCGTCGCTCAGGGGAAGGGGCGGGAGCCAGAAAGAGGCAGGGCAGAGGCTTAGGGGAAGGGGTGGAGCAGGGGTGGGCTGGGGTCAGGTCGCTCACTGCTGCCAGTGCCAGGCCCCCTGCTAATCCCCCAGGCTGCCCTGGACCCCGCATCCCCCTGATGCGCAGGGCCCCCCAAAGCACAGGGCCTGGGGCGGTTGCTCCGGTCTGTCCTATGGACAGAACAGCTCTGCTTGGACCCGTTCTGGGCACCACCAAAAATTATACAAACCTGGCGCCCATGATCTGGGGGTCATAGTGGATCACAAGCTAAATATGAGTCAATAGTGTAACACTGTTGCAAAAAAGGCAAACATCCTTCTGGGATGTATTAGCAGGAGTGTTGTAAGCAAGACACGAGAAGTAATTCTTCCCCTCTACTCCACACTGATTAGGCCTCACCTGGAGTATTTAGTCCAGTTGTTGGTGGCACATTTCAGGAAAGATGTGGACAAATTTCAGAAAGTCCAGAGAAGAGTAACAAAAATGATTAAAGGTTTGGAAAACTTGACCTATGAGGGAAGATTGAAAAAACTGGATTTGGTTAGTCTGGAGAAAAGAAGACAGAGGGGACATGATAACAGTTTTCAAGTACATAAAAGTTGTTACAAGGAGAAGGGAGAAAAATTGTTCCCCTTAATCTCAGAGGATAGGACAAAAAGCAGTGGGCTTAAATTGCAGCAAGGGCAATTTAGGTTGGACATTAACTACTCTGACAGGAAGTTTTTCCTAAAGACTGAATTAAATTGTCTGGGGAGGTTGTGGAATCTCCAACACTGGAGATTTTTAAGAGCAGGTTAGACAAACACCTGTCAGAGATTGTCTAGATAATACTTAGCCCCGCCATGAGTGCCAGGGACTGAATTAGATGACCTCTCATTCCCTTCCATTCCTACGATTCTATGAAAGGGTCATCCAAGCCATTTGGTCATTCTACCACCTTCACTCACTTTGGTAGGTCATCAGTAAGCATTTACAGAATGTAGCACTGGACCCCACAGTCCTATGTATTTTGGTAGGTGTCCTCCAGAGAGTCTGCCTTTGTCCACCAGGTTATACATTCCCAAAATATGCATTCAGGAGCAAATTGACAACTCACTAATCTTCCTTTTCCTCTCTCTTTTTCTCATAAGAGGGGGTTCTCTATTATGCAATTCACCTGTATGCCACACATTGATTTACTATAGTTTCAAGCATGTGGGGAGGATGAAGGAAGACTTCAGTTCAATCAGAGGTGTGCAAAAACTTTTGATAAAAAAATAGGACTAGAGAGAGAGAGAGACAGAGAGAGAGAGAGAGAGAGAACCATTGCCATGTTGTGGAGTTAATTCTAAATGAACATCTCTGTTCAGTCAGACAAATGTACAGGCCATTTACAGATAAGGAAAGAGGCTCTAAAAGAGGCTGGTTGGAGAAAGAAGTGGAGGTGGAGGGATATCCATTATGGTTGCATTTGTATCATAGCATCCTGGTCTCTTATTTCGCATGGTGCAATATAGTGTAGTACGACACATATTTTCCCTCACATATCTAATTTAGTGTTTCCATCATTACAGTATCTGAGATCCTTCCATATAAAATAAATAGCAATAGTGAAGTCCCTAGTGAGACTCAAGGAGTCTCTGGCTTTTCTCCCTTTTTAAGGTAAAAACTCTGCATGCAGTTTTTGCTACCAGCATTTGAGTGGTTAGCGTGGCTCCTTACAAACGTGTGACCCAAAGACAGGCACTATGCAGTATGCAGAAGTCAAACTTACCAATAGTCAACTGAAAAGACTTCCTCTTATAAGCCTTTAAAGTAAATTTCTCTAGTGTGACTTGCTTTTGTGCTACCTATAGTTTTGTAATTTAGTGCAATGCTAAGACATTTTAATGCTCTTTCTTCTAGTTAGGTTTTTCTTTGGCAGGATTGTTTTCTGCACTGGTGTTTTGCAGGCATTTTGAAGATAGCCTCCCAAGCTACAAAGTCAAGAGTACATACAAATTAATGGTAAGGTTTTCTTGCATCAACTCTGGGGAGTTGGAGCTCTTGTGACATTTCACGTGGAAGCTGGGCACTTGTGGCTAAGCCAGGAATTATTAACCAGCTTTGTCAAACACCACTGATTTTTATGAGAAATAGGCTTACAGTCTGCTTAAATTCAAGGTATACCGTTATCCAATTTCACGTAGTACTGTGCTTAAAGCATATTCCTGCTATTAGGTCTAAAGCACTACAAGACTAAAATGTTCTGTACCTCATCTCAAATTTTCAAACAATCCAATACTCAGGATATATTATATAGATAGATATAGTCTTGCTGTTCAATCTCTTAAAAATCAATCAATATTAATGTGTCTGCCTTAAACTTTTAAGGTCATTGTCTCCCTTCTGACATCTTTAACTACATCAACATCACATTATATCATTATAGATCCATGAAGCAATGTACTTTTACATTTTTCAAAGATAATGTCTCTTTTGTGTTTCAGTTTTTATCATAATATAAACCTTGAAATGTCATTTGCATATCTTTTGTTTAGAAAAGGAGACCCCTATTTAAGACTTTGTCATTTTAATAAATGGGTGACTTTTTAGAGAAAATGCACCAAAATATTCCAATTTATTCTTCAACCGAAGTGGCTGCTGCATCAGTAAATTCCCTTAACAATACATTTGTTAACAATTATAGTCTGCCTGCCTTGGGCTTACTTGACAATAGAGTTGCCATCTGGTGGGAAGTCCTTTCATGGATTCAGATGGGGCATTTATATCATTTTTATTTTAAAAGTGGCAGATCAGCTTTCTTTTCACCCTTCTCTTTACTAATTCTCTCTCTTCTCTTTTGTTCACCTTTCCTTCTACTTTAAAGTGCATTGCTACACCTAAAATATTTCCTCATCTTTCTGAATACCTTGCTTCACTACTGCTGCAATAGAAGATGGTCAGTTGCATTCTATTCTGACTTTAATGGTTGAGACAACAAAGCAGGTAGGAATGAGGGCACCTGTGCTGAGGAATAGACATGGGTGAACCAGAAGAATGAAGACAATCAAAGCAGCTATGAAAGAAACAGAGTCAAGACAGTGAATTGAGATGGAGGTGCTAACAGCCCCATTCCTGGATATATGTATACTTCATCAACTTTCTCTAGAAATAAGGATTCTCCAGGGAAATCCAACAGTTAGCAATCTTATTGGATAGTGGCCTTTCAGAGAACTGCAGTGCTTACCCCCCTGGTAAATTCAAGCAATTAAGCCCTTTTTAAAAAAAACCCCTCTTAGGCTTACTGCCCAGTAAACTCACAATGAAAAGCAACCTTAATAAATGTTATAAATCTCACCTCAGCGCCAACAGGAAATTCAAACTTTTGCATGTGCAGGAGCCAGGGAGTTTCTGGGGGGGAAAAAAAGGGTAAATGTGTATACAAGAACAACATTGTGCCATGGCCTTCATCTGAACAGATACTATTTAAAAGCACAGAGACCCATAGATGGGGCAGTTATTTTAAAGGATCCCCAGAGTTGTCTCTTCTGGCTCATTTCTATTCATGTGATGCCAGAAATCTGTTTTCCTTGATGGTAGACAAGTCTATCTAGTGATAAGTTTGCTGGCTGGAAAAATCCATGGTTACATTTTATTAAGCAATATTGTTGGAAAGTAGTTTTGAGTTTCAATGTTTTAGACATAAAACTAAATTAAGACATGGCAACACATATCCCAGGGCTTGTAAAATGAAAAGATCAAAGAAAAGAAACCGTGGAGTATTTTTGATCAACACTGTGACAAGGGGTGTTAGTTTTAATAAACAGTCAGAATTTTAGGCCATTATGAACTATGAGATGCAGTCTCGGTTGTGTTTCTAATTTCCTTTCTTGCCTTTATTGCTATTATATAAAGCTCTGTAGTGACGAAAAACATTTATTGAAAAAGGCTGAGAGAGCACCATTCCAGATTACATTACTTCATCTGCATGAAGCGTTTCTGAACCAATCAGAAATATTTCTCACTTCACCCTCTGTGGTACTGAGACACCAGGCACATTCTGACTTTGGGAAAAAATGTTGGAGACGTTTGTTCCTGTATAAATTAATATAGATTTGTTATAGAGTTAGTGGCTAAGTGGCTTTGGAATATATTTTTCTATCACACATAATGGCAAACACATAACATAATAATCTTCTTGGAGATTTTCACAGTGGATAAAGAAACTGTACAACAATAACAGGTTTTCCTGCAAAATTTCTGGTAATGTATTTCCTGCTCCCAGACAACCACAAATACTCTAAAGTGCAGCCTCTTCCATAGTATCTCACTCTTCAGACTTCTGAAAATGCAGAGGTGTCTGGAAATGAAATATAATAGAAAAAACACAGTTAAGTGAATAATTCAAAGTTCATAAAAAATTCATTTGAGGAGTGGCGTGTTTGGATAAGTCAGGGTGATATGTTCCTTCTCCCATTCCTAATTTCTGAAGAGTTTAAGGTGCGCAGGGAAGGGAGAGTGGTGCTAGAAGGGGGCAAAGTGTCTCTTGCTGCCTCTTCATAGCTCTTAAAGAAAATGATGGGGGTTTGTGATTTAAACACAAAGCTGGGAACCAAGAACAATTGTGTTCTAATTTTCTCTGTGTCACAACTGACACTTTCTATGGCTCTGGGCAAATGACAATCTCCCTGTCTCGGGTTTTTCCTAAAAAAATTATTAGTAGTAATAACACTTACTAATAGTCTCATTAGTATTAATAATAATAATTACAGTAGCTTCTGAAAACCCCAGTCAAGATCAGGGCTTCGTTGTAATGGACACTGTACAAACATAGATGAAGAGACAGAGTCCTTGCCACAGACAGTGAACAAAGACAAGCCGCAATCTCTCAGCTAATTGCGCACAGGCATAGATCTGTGCCCACACATAGCTTCATCAGCACGGCAGTCTATCCCCACACTAACAGCTGCAGGATCAGGGCCACAGTTAATGAAAAAATAATAAAAATTGAAATAAGAATGTTTTTAGCTAAATGACTACATTTGAGATGGGGCACAGCTAGCGGCTGACATGTTTTAAAAAAAGAAACAATAGGGAACCACTAAAAAATTCTTTGATTTTTCTGTGGGTGGGAGAAGGAGGCATCATCCCATCCCCTCTCATCTCATCATGGATATTTCCCTGCTCATGTCTAATCACAAGAAGATCTGGTTGTGCTACACCTCCAAGCATACTAAATATTGCATACATGAGCAGTTCAGCTCAATACATTGTTTTCTTCCCTGTTACACATTATAGAGATTTTTTATTTCAGAACCTAGTGGAATGATATTGTCAAATAATTATTCGATTGTTAAATATGGGTGGTACCCCTATTTTTTTTTCATTTCTTTTGTTGGCCTGAAAGGTTTTATATTGAAAAAATGGACTTGACCGGTTCATAATGGAATACTTGGTTACATTACACTAGTTTATTTTCAGGATAAAATACGTTTGTCTTTCTCTCTTTACCCTTTCATCTTAGCTCTGAAGTCCTGGTCTATCTATGCTACCATCTTCAGACCCATAATGACATGTCACGTTCCTTGGGGAACTCTGTTGCCAATGTCTATCAAATATATTCAAAAAACAACTCATCTGATTCTCTACCAAAACAAGCATAAAGGTGTATTCAAGTAGGGGTTATAAAAGCCCATCTTAAAATATGATGGATTTTCCCTCATCTTGCTGTAAATACAAAAGTCACAAATCTGCCATACAAGTAACATTACAGCTAAAGAGGACATCCTGACAAAGTGAGAAGGGAGGGCCCTTTATGTTGTAACAAACTGTTTCTGCAAGCGAACTGCAGAGCACACAAAAGCAAGGTACAAAGGCATGGATATTCATTTGCAGGGAAAAATCATTTTTTAATCTAGTATGCTGTACCTGTGATCCTGTTGCATGTTCTGTCTGACAGGCTGTCACTGTTAGGAACTCAACACTATCCTGACATAGAGATGGCCAAAAAGAGTTTTAGTACGAAAGGATTTTCCCTCTCCTTTTTTACATTAGATACAAGAAATGCAAGTCACACCCTCACATACGCGCCCAGAGAGGTGTAGAAAGTATGTTTGTAAAATTGTTCCTAAGGCTTGACATCTTGTTTAAAAGTATTCCAAAAAACTACAGAGGCCCATTTATACAGTCTCCTTTCTATTGCTGCACTACATTACTTGATGCCCAATATGAGCGAGGTGTGGGAGAAGTTCAGTATTCAAAACATGGTTCTCTGTAGTCCTACAGCTTGTGTGGTCATTTTCACAAGTGCAACGTCAGTACAAAGTGGGTGTACAACATCATCATTTTGATTTGGTTTAGCACTCACTTTACACTGGTGTAAATGGTTACACAAGGTGCAGTACAATAGACTATCAGGCCCAGTATCTCAGGTGCATGAACTTTTCTCCATCCTATTTACAAACATTAGGCATAACATTCACGTTCTGCATAAGAAAGTCTATCATTTAAATCTTTCTTGTAGACTAACCCAGGAATCTTTAAGCCCTACTATATTTTCCTACTAAGGAAGGGAAAGTAAGGGGATAGGGTGAGTCGTGAAAGTGTATATCCATTTGAACTTGATTTTGGTGCATGGTGTGGGTTTTTTGTTTTGTTTTTGTCGTTTCATTCAAGGACATTTCATGATCCAGTAATGTATTGTTTTAAAACCATATTCCTATGACATGTCCATGTCCACATTAAAAAAAATAAATGTTTTCAATATAATCTGATTTGTATCTAAAAGAAATTTTGAACTTTAACATTTTGAAAATTTCAGTTTTGACTCCAAAAACTATTATGACATGAAATTGTCCCATTTCTGAGAGAAATACCAAGGAATTTCACAGGTTTTTCCACTAACTCAGTCCATCTTCAAAAACTGAAAGTGATATGCAGACAACCAGTTTTGTATATTTAAACAAAAAAGTCATTTTAAATCTTATACACTTCTAAAAGACATTAACTAATGTTTCTGAGCTGCACCAGTCATTAAAATAGATGTGAAAATACTTCTGCGTTCTGCAGCTGTGTAAGTCTGTCTACCTTAAAAACTTGTGCTGCATCCTGAAGAGTTAAGCCAGTCAGACAGAGCATGACAGACAACTTGGTATCTCAACCCTGAAGCAGCACCTGGAAGGTCAGGGCCTTTCACAGTTTAATAGTGGACAGAGTCATGGCAGTAGTGATCAGGGTCATGTGGCGGGTGAGGCAGCCACTCAGACTGAAACAGCAGATGTCACAATGACAGCTGCAATATCAAAGACTTACTTTACTTCAGCGACAAAAAACACACACAGTGTGCATCAGATATAGGGCTGCAGCATGTGACTCCTCTTCCTTTATCTCATGCTATGACTGTGTTAACCCCACACAGTTACAGTGCAAGAGCTGGAGGAACCAATCAGAATATTATGAATACACATGGTTTGGTGTTTACCTTCAGGAATTCAACAGAAAAGTTGTATTTGCCTATTATTGAAATTCCACTCCCCCAAATAAACCCCATGGTGATAAAATAACTCAGTTACTAAAGAGTCTAAAGAATGATGAGCAAAACAGCACTCAATCCAGAGCAAATATATGTCACTATACAAAAGTACACTATTGATTTTAAAAGTAACCTTAAACTAGTTAGTATACACAAAGGCAGCTTGGTCAAAACACCACAACCGAGGTTTAAAATCTCAAGTGAGAGGCCAGTTTCAGTCTTCAGGGAAGCCTTCTCCATTCATAAGGAGCATAACTTTATATGAGTTATCAGAACTGGATGCAGTGTGTCACAGCGTGATATATGAGCTCCTGAAATGTAGCAAAAGATGCATTTTCAGAAAAAGAATGATGTGACTAAAAACAAATTTTAAGTCTTCCAACTTAAAAAAGAATGAATAGCAACACTTTTTTTTTAATGTGTTCTGCCTCTAGCTCCATCAGCATAGAAGAGATTTAACTTGGGCAGCTCCCATTCATGTTAATTAGTGATATTTTTATGCAAATCAAAGAGAGGAACAGACTCCTAAAAATTCAGTCACATGACAATTCTCATGGTGCATCGTGAGGAGACGCAACAGCTAATATCAGGCACTTACGTTTTGCTATGGCACTTCCTTTAGGAACAGGCACATGTCTAACTGAAACACGTCACTTTTCTTTATAGCTGAACTGGAATTTCATAATAATGGCTCCAACACAACCATAGTTTAATGAACCACTCAGAATTTATTTCATAACAGGATGTGTGTCCTATAGCTGTATAGAAGCTCTGGGAAGAGGTTTAAGCAGGGCCCCCAAAAGAGCAAGATCTTTATCTGTTTTCTCCTCAATGTATTCTCAGACACACTGAGATCTCAGCATAGACCTGCCAGTATTTTATACAGCTTTTTTTTAATCTTCCAAAAAGCATTAAAAAAAACCCCCCTGAATAAAAGAATGAGGCAGTGCTAAACATCACAAGAAAGGTTTAATAAATAGAGCTCGGGGGTCACAATGTGGCTTATATTTGCACGGAAATATATGACTGAACTTCAGTAAATTCATATTTGTTTACATTATAAATGTACTAAATGAGCTAATTATAGTGATCATAATTTACAATTAAAAACAAACAATTAGAAATTTCAGAGGCTTTCAATATCTTTTCTTTAATCATTCACCCGGGCTCAAAAATACGCATTTTTAGATTAAAGCATTAAAGTTGCTAATTATATTCTCAGAACTAACAATTATTTCTTTACCCTTTTACTACCTTCTTCTGGCAACAAAAAAATGTCAGCACTGATTTAATTTTTTGTTATTATAGGATTAAAAGAAGTTTCTAAAATGCAATTAAATGTGCCCTATAGCTATAGTAACTTTCCTATCAGCGTCCAAAACCTCTTCGCTAAAACAACAGCATAAAAAAAATTTCAGACTTTCTAGATGTACTTGTTTTCCCTTTATAACACATTCCTTTGGTGATTATCTCCAATGACAACTCAACCATCTTAATGAGACTCTGTGCACATCTAGATCTTGGTGAAGGTAGTAGATTAATAGGAGGAAATGAAAGTTAAAGAGGCTGTTAAGAATGCAAAACCCTGCACATGTCAAGCACTGGTTCTTCACCTCTGGGAGCCTGGTTCAAGTTCAGCCTGAGGCCCTAAGTGAAAAGTTCAATAGTCTCAAGTACATTCCCACTTGATATATCACAAAATCAATTATTTTATGGTGGTACATTTGGTAACCTATACTCAGACAGAATCAAGTTTTGTTCCCATTGGGGATTCACCAATTATCTACTCAGTGAATTATTCTCAGATAAAATAGAAACACCTGCTGTCAGCTGAAGGAGTTTCTCATTACAGTGCATATCGCTTTAGTAGTTGATCCTTTTTGGAACATGTTGCTGTTGCATTTAGCCTATGCACCATTAACTTCTATCACATCACACCATTGCACGACGACAGGACACCAAAGCATGATTCAGTACCCAAAATTAGAGGGCTTAAGAAAAAAAAATACTCATTGCATGTAACCAAAACTATGTCACAGAAAAATTGCAACAGGGCATTCCATTGTAAATTCAGCAGTTCGCTATAGTTAACTGATTTCAGGTTATTCAATACAATAAGGAAAACAGTTTAATTTGCTTAGCTATGAATACCGTTTTCTGAAAACCAGGCCATCAATAGTATGTTTGGCATACACCGAGAGAGCAGATAGATCCCCATTGAAAGAAATTCTCAGTCACACCCTCAAATCTTTCTCTCATGTTAGTTATTGTGATATGCTTGTTACTGAAGTTAATGTATTTATGTTAAGTACTTCAAATTGCCTACAATTTATCAATACAGAGAATTCACAGAAGCCAGTATCAGGTTAACAATGCAAAGTCAGGTCACCGGATGGCTCAGATATGAAATATGCAACCTTTTATCTGTTTTATATCAGTTCAAACCCAGCCTAAGTCACTATTCTCTAAAAGTTGTTACCATCTTTGCTGGTCTATGTGAAAAGAGTTTGATGGTTGTAGTCCAATTCCCAGTGGTCAAGTACCCATTTCAGAAAATCACTACCACCACAATTAACATTAACTGGTAGAGGGGCCAAGGCCTAAATGGGCATGGACACCGCTGCTTGAGGTAAGTAAGCAGGGCTGTTTAGGAACACTTGTACTGCTGCTGATGCTCATACTGAACCTGTTCTATGAGCTATGATTACTTAAAGAAAATGATTGTTCAACTAAAATATATTCCAGGGGTTTTCTGTACTGGAGAATTAAAATGGAATTTCCATCTCATTCTCCTTAAAGCTGAAAATGAAAGCATCCAGAGATGGACAATGAAAGTGATTAGGGGCACAGAGAGAAAGCCATAAGAGGAGAAATTTAAAAGACAAACTGCCTAGGGGGAAAGAAATTAGATGTGATATGATAGAAGTATACAGGATAATGAATGATATAGAGAGGTAGGTCAGGTGCTCCTATCTACCCTCTTATATAACACAAGAACAAAGTCACAATCAACAAAATTGAAAGGCAACACATTTTAAAGTACAAGGAAATGCTTTGTTTATCCTGGCTTTACCATTGATGGTCAGTGTGGTCTACTTTCTCTATCTGTAAAATGGTGATAATAATGTGACGTTGCACTCCATAAGTTTGTGAAAATATGCTTTTAGTGTAAATATGATGTAACTGGAATATGCTTCAGGCAAAAGGTCTCTTGTAAGGTATCATTACAAAGCTTCTGATCTACTATGTTCATCCTATTTGTTTGCATGAACATTATTTCTATGTTTGGAGTAAGGAAAATAAGATATAAACTTGTATTACTGATATAAACATGTTAAGTGGAAGCCATTAAGAGTGCTTCAGAATCAGTGAACTGTGAATGGGTTTGTTTACCTGCAAGCCTGCCTGTGTACATGTCGGCCAGCTCCTGGGTAATGAAGAATGAGATCTTACAGTGACATGCGATCATGTCACCTGAACTGGAATCCATCTTAAAGCTGGTGCTTTTCGATTTAGAAGGAGGGGTGGGAACCCAAAGAGACAAAAGATTCCCCCCTTGTGTCAAAGATATAAAAGGGGGTGGAACAGGACAAAAGGGGCTGCCAATCATGAGACATCCCCTAGTTACCACCTGAGCTGGAACTAACAAGGACTGTATTGGGGAAAGGATTGGGCCCAGACTATAAAGTAGTCTAGTCTGTGAAAGAAGTTTATTGGAACATCTCTGAGAGTGAGATTTACCTGTATTCAGTTTCTTAATATATTAGGCTTAGACTTGCGTGTTTTTGTTTTTTTGCTTGGTAACTTACTTTGTTCTGTCTATTACTTGAAACCACTTGAATCCTACTTTTTATACTTAATAAAATCATTTTTGTTTATTAACAAACCCAGAATAAGTGATTAATACCTGGGGGAGTGAACAGCTGTGCATATCTTTCTATCAGTGTTATAGAGGGTGGACAATTCATGAGTTTGCCCTGTATAAGCTTTATACAGAGTAAAATGTATTTATTTGGGGTTTGGATTCCATTGGGAACTGGGTGTCTGGGTAACTGCTGAGTGGTTTTCAGTTAAAGTCTGCTGCTTTGGGGGCGTGGTTCAGACCTGGGTCTGTGTTGCAGCAGGCTAGCATGTCTGGCTCAACAAGGCAGGGTTCTGGAGTCCCAAGCCGACAGGGAAAACGGGCTCAGAGGTAATTTCAGCACATCAGGTGACAGTCACAAGGGGGTCTCTCTGACCAAACCTGTCACAAATAATATTCTCAAATCCAAGCAAACTTGTGAGGATTAATGAATTTATGTTTGTGAGGCACTCATAATCTACTACAATGAGGAATGCCATAAGAAAGACCATGAAGAAATAAACAAGTCTGTGGTCATTGCAAGATTTGGATAGTGTGCTATTAATAAAGCCTAGGTACATTGAGTAATGGGGATAAAAAGTAGTATGAACAGCTACCTGACTATGTGAGTACAATCCATGCTGTGCAGTGAAGGAAGCAGGTGTCCTGTGGAAAAAATACTACGTGATCATGTAATTAAATACTGTAACATAATGTGTATGCACAAAAGAGCTGAATTAAGATTGTATGGGCAATCTTAATTCTTGCATTGCCTAACTTTTGAGTACTTGACCTTGCAACCTAAATAACTTTCTTTTTATATAGGGTTTTTTATGTAATTATAATCAGTTATTATATATACTGAAGAATTGGTTTTATGATGATGTCCAAAATAAATGTGAAATGCTTTCATTGTTTCTCTAGACACATGCAATAAGGTTTAATTTGTAGCCTTGGGTATTGTGAACATTTAGCCAATTTCTCATGGTAAAAATGTAACTTTAGGAGCATTTCAGTGCTTCCATAAATGCTTCATTCCTGAAGTGAACTCTGGCAACAAGCCCCTCAAAGCTCATGCTTAGTTTACTGCTGCTTGCCAGGCAGGCTCTTTCTTCATCATGACCAGGAACATGCCATTAGAACTGCAATGAAGAATGATGGGACAATTCAACACTTCACAGGCGCAGGACCTAATGTACCTGCTATAATTTAAGAAGGCCTCTGGATGGCCATCAGGCCAAAATCTTGATAGAAGGAATTTGAAGACTGAATAAATCATCTAAAATAAAACAAAGGAGTAAATGTGCCAAAGTTGTATTACAGATTTTATTTAACGTGCAGTACTGAACAAAAAAGGACATACAGCTTGTTACAAAAGCTGATTTTAAGAGTATCACACAATACACTTGCCTCATAACAATCCAATGGGCATATATACTGATATGTAGATGGATTAAACCATAAAACCTCAAGATGAAGTTCTGGATGGTATCGCTGTATCATGATCTTCCCTGTAACACAATTTATGTTGATAGGTGTGAGATGAGCCCAGGGATGAACTGATGTGCGTGTCAGAGAGACTGAACCAGTAACAACAGAGGTTGGGCACTGAACACCAGAACAGAGTTCTATTGTTTGTGTTCAGCTATGTAGCCCCCCAACGCACCATTCAATTCCCGGCCACCGGCAGTACTTTTAAATGAAAGCATCTTACAGAGGGTGACCAGGCATTTTCTTGCCTTGTGAGATGTTTGGGTAAGGCAACCAGATTATCATTATGAAAAAATATGGAACACTTGTCACATCGCACTCAATGGGGATCCTGTTCCCTGGGCTCACCCCTTTATGTTACCTCTCACTTTGATGAAGCCATCAGTCAGTTTCTGCTCCTACCAGTCTGCTTAGTGATGGTACAAGCCACCAGGCACTGGGGGTGGTGGTCAGATAGTGGGGTGGCCTTGGTATAACTACCAGCCAGTAGCGTAGCCAGGGGGGAGCAGGGGAAGCAGCCGCTCCCCCTGTGAGCAGAAGCGGCGCCTTAAAAAGGAAGCGGTGCCTTTTTTTAGCAGCACAAAAAAAAGGCGCCGCTTCTTTTTAAGCGCCGCTTCTTGCACTCACCCGGCAGTGCTCTGGGTCTTCGGCGGCATTTCGGCGGCGGGTACCACCGAAGACCTGGAGTGAGTGAGGACCCGCCGCCGAAGTGCCGCCAAAGACCCGGAGCGCCGCCGGGTGAGTACAGGGGGAGGCACCTTTTTATAGCGCCGCTCCCCCTTGCGCTCCGGACCTGGCTGCGCTACTGCTACCAGCCTGTATCTGGAAGTGCTGTTGCAGCTGCTCTCCCCAAATGACTCAGGAAAATGGTGTTTAGAGCCCATGGTGGCACCACTGAAGTGAGGGGAGCTGCTGAAATAAATACAGGATACTTATTTGTCCCATTTAAAGGGTCTAAAATACAGGATAGGCTGTTGACAAATGGGGCTGTCGTGGAAAAAGCCATATATTTAGTCATTTTAAGTTTGAATTAAGAGACTTCTGAACTTAAAAGTGAAACAGAATATATTGTTATTTTCAAGTGCTTTCTTCTTGGAGACTTTTTAAAATTAAATTTACAGAATGGTGTGAGATACAAAATTCAGTTACAGTTCTGAACTTTTCCATAGTTCAGGGGTGTTATAATCCAAGGCTTTGGCTTGACTAAAACTCTGATTTCATATCTCAGATCAGTCAGATGAGAACAAAAAAGACGAGAAAAACTTTTATAAATCTTTCCTATTTTTAAAGTGTTAGTGCTTAATTCAAGTTGTTGTAGTGATATCCCTAGTCTTCATGGCTAATATTTTTCAAAAATAAAAATTAGAGTCTAAAGCCTGTATGTTGTATAATTTAGCACTTTTGAAAATCTGGCTACGTATTTAAGTGACTACAAAAATTTAGGAGCCTAATTCCATGTGTTTAGTTTTTGAAAATTTGACCCTGGAATCCTTTAGGTTTCTACTTAACAGGAGCATCCTGGAGTGCCTCCATAAGAGCGTCTCCTCACGTCCCACCAATACTCCTCCCCCCTGCTCTGAAGAACCCACCTTTGTGAGGGACAAGGCAGTATAGTCTTTATAGCCTTTCAAAATTTGGCCTCTCCACCGAGACTACAAATGGCACCCTTGCTGGCAATGTGGGCAGTGGTCCCCATGGAGTCACACTGAGACCAACACCAGATTGTAAATTAGTATTTACTGAAGCTGTTGCTTTGAGTATTCACCATTGGTAATTCACTCTTCAGGCTGTTTGGTCACCCAAATGACAGAGAACGATATTCTTCTCCTTGACTGAATGATTCCCAAAAGAGTAAACATGATGCCCATGAAAAAACTTCCTGTGCAATGCATATTCACATAAGTACTCACTTGAAGATGTATATTGGCAACTTTCTGCAAACAAATTCTGTTTTGCCCAGATGTTGGCAATAAGTAATTAAATGAATCACAACTACAATCAAAGTGGTCTTGGGATTTCTATTTGAATGAATGATGACAAAATACGTTTTGCAGGAATTTCCCAGTTCTTCTGTTTAAAGCGCTGTATGCCAGTTGCTTTATTCAGGGTAAAAAAAAGGAGGGGAATCCATTACAGAGAAAGTCCACAGAATAATTAGGAAACAATCAACACGTTTTTCTTGGTGTCCTAATTTTTCTTCACTTTAAACTGCTTCATTGACTTTAATTAAACATGCCCTAGGCTTTGAGCCTAGCAAACTGCAGAAACATTTTTTTAAATAAAACTAGTTTTCTTGTCAGAAGGATTTTCTCAAGCTTTCGCTACTGAACTTTAGCTTTTGGGGACTTAAACATTACTATACATTTTCACATAATATCATTTTATTTCTTAGTTTTGCTCCTAATTTAAAATTACCTTCTATTGTCAGATTAAGAATCACCAATATAGTTGGTCAGATCTTCTCCACTCATCCAGAATCTTTGAGTTACTTAGGAGGTGCAAAGGAGCCAGATACTGGACACATCTGGCCAGCTGAGAATTCCCTCAGTGGTGTGGAGGAAGTCCTCAGCTGGTATAAAGCTGGCATAGCCAGCTTTTATACCAGCCCCATCCTGGACTTGGCATAAGCAAGAAGATGAAAGGGGGATACCCAGAACACTGCTGCATTCTGGCAGTTTTCAGCTGGGGCCAGAATCAGAGTTGTATAGGGCAAAATGTCAAGGAACCATACCCGGTTCCCTGATGGACCATCTCCTTTTCTAAGCTAATTTTGGCACAGGAAAATAAAATGTGGCCCAAAGTTATTAAGAGGAGCTTGAAGATGGAAGATTTCATGAGGCAGCATCAGAAAGAGAAATAATAGGAGACTAGAACACTCTGAAAGTACAAATGCCTTTTGAAGGTGTAAAGCTGTTTGCCTATTTGGTGAAGGACATTCATTTTGACTTACTTTAAGATTCCAAACCAAGCTTGACTTGTGTCAATTGATTATATATTACCATTGGTAGTACATCAACTCATCTCTGTTTATTTGCTAACTTATTGTATGGAGACATACGTAAGAGCTACTTGAAATCACTTTTCATGCAGCTGTATTGGAGAAAGCTACAGTATGTCTAGATTAGATCAGGTAGAGCAAAGATCATTTGGGAGAAGACAAAACAAGCTGAATTGCAAATATTTAGCTCTTATTCTTTCAGTATACACTGTTTTCTCTTGTCTTCATACTTCATCCAATTTCACTTTGTAATAGCTTGTGTTTCTAGCTTTTCCCCTAATCTCCCCCATCCACTTCAATCCACTTTAGTTTTGTCTTGCTTGTTCCCTGTCTGCATTTGTCTGAATGTTTAAAAGTAGGTTTGTGTATGGCAGGTATAGGAAATAGGGGTACTACCAGAAACTCCAGCAGGACAGCAAAGATATGAATTTTCAGACTACAATGAACACCCTCCAGTTTGGAGTCATCTAGATTTGTTAGAAAGACAATGAGCAATTTTTCCTTGCTGTAATAAACAGTATGTTTATGTTACAGATAGCCCTAAACCACTGGCTTGAAAACCCTGGTGTAGTGGGAAAGTTTTGATTCAGATCTGAGTTTTGCAGCTTGCCTCATCTGTTTTGCGTGGTTTAATGAGACACACATTCTCTTCACCCCCTTACAGGGACTTCTAAGAGACAGAGGAGAGATCAAACTGTTCACTTCTTGAAATATCATGAAAGTAAAATATTTTTTAAGAAATTTGTTGAGCATGTAGTACCAATTACAATACTTGCTTCTATATGACATTTTTTCTTAGATAAAGCACCAGCTGGAAGGATGCACTAGTTAATGCACTAGAATGGGACTCAGGAGACCTTGATTCAATCCTTGGGCAAATCACAGTCTCTATTGTTCAGCTCCCCATCCATAAAATGCGGACAATAGTTTTCCCCCCACTTCAAATAGGCTTGATGAGGCTATGTCCATTAAGGTGCACCATTTAAATCAACAGAAAGACTGCCATTGAATTCAATCAGGTTTGGATAAGCCCCCCCCCCATATTGATGAGGTCAGCAGGTACTACAGTAAAGAGTGACACAGAAAGATACAAATAAGACAATAAATATGTACTACGACAATTACTAATCCTTATTTATTGCATATACATAATGTATTTAATCCTGATGCATCCTGACGAATTTTACAGACTTAAACTGATAAGCATACTATATGCAGTGATTGATTTATAATGTTCTCTTGTGTGACCTATCATAGGTTTAACAACACAGAAATACTACATCATAGTGTATGGGCCTTATCATGCCTCACTGAAGTCTTTGGGAGTTTTGCCTTCAACAGGCCTGAGAGCAGGAAGTAAATAGTACTGTATCCAGTTGAAATTCATAAGGGGAATTTAGGTAGGTAATTACCCAAGTTGGAATTTTACTAATAAACAAGGAGTTAATATCGCATTTCGTGCAAAAGTTGTCATGGGACTTTTAATGACCATTGGTAATCAGGAAACGCATTTCACATGTCATCCATAAGATAACATTTCAAGAAGAACAAACCCCCTAACTATCACTCTGGGCATTGATTTGCTTTGAGTAAAAGGAAAAAGTGTAATTTACTGAATCACCCATACCACTTTCCCAAGAAAAAAGTTTATTAATAAATAATCACCTTCCTCATACCTAGGACAACAGTACAGCGGTCACTGCTTCCTTGCTGATTGTGAAAGAAAGGGAGATTTTAACTATGAGAAGGTCAATTTTTCACTTAGAAAAGTATATTTTGCTATTTCAAAAAGCTATGAACATTTCTGGTGAAATGAAAAAAACCACCTCACCAACTAGAAATGCACAAGTCCACACTGGCTGGGTTTATCCTCAGTCTTCAAAATGTGTGCACACCTGTAGGGAATGATCTCTGTAAGTGTAAAAGCAAGTGCAAAGTATGTTATCATTTTAATGTATTAATACAAATGAGTAGGCCTAGAGAAGCATTGAAAAAAATAATAATTTCATCTTACATTTTTATAGAACTTTTAATCTCAAAGTAATTTAAAAACTTTTCAAACTACATATTGGAACCACTTCACCCTCCACTGAAATGCATCCCTTTCTGGGGTAGAACATGACAGCTTTTTAACAGCATACAGCAATGCTGCAACAGTTTATGGCAGGAAGAATGCTATATCTAATTGATACCTCAGGGGGAATTTATGTCAACAGAATGTAATTATATAAATTGGATTTTGGAAAAGACACTGTTAATAATCTTATGAAAAATGCCATGGGATGTTTAATAACCCCAGGTGGTTAGGACTTGTTCTTCAAAATTATTATTATCTTAAGACAGATTGCATTTAAAGTATACACTACATTTTGTTCATTTTTCATTTAGCTGTTTAGTTCAAAGCTGCTATGAAGTACAAGTATTTGAGGTGTAATTGGATATCCCAAAACAGACAAAATAAAGTCACCAACTCTCAACCAAAATTGCAGAATAACAGAATATTGAAGTAAGTATATGCCAAGTGGCACCCTCTGAAGAGTCACAAGCCCAACATCTGTCTCATTTACTTACTTAAACCACTTCTAACATGTCTCACTGGAGTTCATAATGTTCTATTCATAAGAAAAAAAGAGAAGGGAAGAAAGCAGCAGACAGATTGTGGAAACCACTCCGTTTCCTCCCAAAATTCCTCTCCCATGTTCACTTTATAATCTATTTCCCATGCATTATCATTCCAATTTTTTCTGGTTAGTGTTATCACTGTTTCCCCCTGCCCTAAACTTTACACATTAAACTGTGAGTGGTAATTCGGAGTGGGGAGAGGAGAGGAGAACTGTAGAGGAGGTGATGTGTATGATTTCAGGACTTGTTCCATAGTCTATGGAAATTAGTGGAAAAGATTCTGTTTGATTTCCACAGGCTTTGGATCAGACCCTTAGTTTACAGAGTAGAATACATGTTCTCAATGTTTACATCAGTATTTTGAAGGAAGTCTTTCAACTGCATGTATCTGAAGTCTTGGTCTGATGTGCAAATACATAAAAAAGAGAAACATAACCCCATTCATTATACCCAACGTGTTTTGGAACCCTATAGTCATCCAGTTCAACCAGCTTATACAAGGTTTCTTCATAATAACCTACTGTGTTTTCATTCTATATTTTTCCTTCCATCTTCTTTATAACTCAAAATCCATTTAACTGTTGATTTTAGCACTGGATGTAGATTTTAAAAAATCATATTCAGTTCACCATTATTAAGGAGAATACATGAAAAAATAAAGTTTGTGCTTTCTCTATGGCTATCCAACTGGGCTCAGATCCATTTATACAGTATCCATTTCATTTCTTGGCTTCACAAAAAACTAGTATTTTTGTAGCACTGGAAAAGTTGCTCCACCTAAAGGTTTGGCTAACACTAGTATTTTCTACCCAGGTTTTGGGTTTCCCATAATACCATAAAAATGTTTGTTAACAAACCCATGAATTCTTTTAAGAATTTTTCTTCAGAAGGTAAAGAGTAACATATTTAATATGTACAGTCAGTCAATTTTGGTCCTAATTTCATTCTTATGGCTGTCAGCCTTCTCTGCCACATAATACAGTATGGCAGAGAATATCCTGGAATTAAATTTTTCACTTATTTCACATATCCTCTTTGTTATGTTTAGCTGTCACCTTCAACTCCATAAGGTAAAAAACTCCCAGATACTTAATATCTTGTGGATTTCAATCTATATTTCAACTTTATCTTACCCACTGATCATACAATATGTTCAGAGACAAACTACAACCTACCCCATCTTATTCTGCATTCAGATATACTTGCAAAACTCTCAGCTAGCTTTCACAGATTTTTTATAATTCCAGGGTCTGAAATAAAAAGATCATTGACATAGCATGACAATTTATTAGAGCTAACTAAATAATTCATAACAAATCACTTGAGTAACTTTTTCTGTTTGCAGAATATCCATGAGCAGATCATGATTTCTTCAGATTTATTTAACATTTGTTGTTATATTTTTAATTCTGTGGTTTGATTGTGAACATTGGTTTTCAAGTGTTCAATATTTGTCATCTAACCTATGTGGCTTAGTTTTGATTGTTCAGATAAATCACATGGTATTATTTCTGTTGTGACTGGAGGAGTATGCAAGTATGTCTGGTGGAAATTATGTGTTTGTTTTTTTTTAAATACTGCTTTGTGTGATTTTGAAACTTATTTCTGTTCCCATGAAACTTGATCACTTGATTGTTGCTGAAACTGAGGGCTGACACAAAACTCATTATATATTTAGGGGACACAAACAGCCAGAAAGGCGAGCTTTGAGCTTTGTCCTTTGGAGACCAGTAGGTGTGGAATTAATAAGTATCTATTATTGCAAATCAGGCATGCAGAAACTGGACAATATAATGGACTTCATTTTCTGGCATCTCCTGTGACTCTTAGGAAACAGATAGAGGCAATAAATCAAAAGGCAGAAAACAGTTTGGTCATGCCATAGGTACAGGAACTTTACTCTTCCTGGCTGTAACTGCAAGAAGTTAATGATGTTCTAAACTGTTTGTTTTTTCATTAGACAGCATTTGGAGATACAATACTCATCAGTCAGTCCTTGAAACGGATTACAGGAAAGTTCCATGTGTTTTTCAGGAGTCTGTTTCCGCTTATATAAGCCTGCAAGATATAATGAACTCTTCTTGTGATAGGAGTACACACTGTTTATCAAAATGAACAGAAATGAGTACAACACTTAATAAAATTCATCTAAACAAGCTACATACTGTATATCTCAACTCTTGGCTTCCTTTTTATATTTGCATTAGCACTGGGCACTCTATGCATAGAGAAGGCCATTAGTTGATTTGTTAATGCACGTATGTGTCAACAGGTGTGATCAAGTGCAAAAAGACAAGGGTTGCCAATGCATTTGTGCTGTAACAGAACAAAGACTTCCTACAGAAGCCTTAAAAGTAAAGTTAAAATTGAAAAGTTGCTGAAACCCTCAATCAGCTGCCACCTTACAAGTATTCAATGTCTGATTTAAGGCTGGCGATCTGCCAGAAATTATTTTTTTTAAAAAAAAGCTGAAAGTGAGTGGGTACTGAAATACCTGCACTTAATTCTGAAACATAGAATCATAGAAATGTAGGACTGGAAGGAAAATCAATAGGTCATCTAGTCCAGTCCCCTGCACTGAGGCAGGACTAAGTATTCTCTGGACTATCCCTGACAGATGTTTGTCTAACCTGTACTTAAAATCCTCCAATGACAGAGATTCCACAACCTCCCTTGGTAATTTGTTCCAGTGCTTAACTATACTTACAGTTCAAGAGTTTTTCCTAATGTCTAACCTAAATCTCCCTTGCTGTAATTTAAGCCCATTGCTTCTTGTCCTGTCCTCAATGGCTAAGGAGAACAATTTATCGCCCTCCTCTTCATAAAGTACTTGAAGACTGCTATCATGTGCCCCCTCAGTCTTCTCCAGACTAAACAAACATAGTTTTTTCAATCCTTCCTTGTAGGTAATGTTTTCTAGACTTTAATCATTTTTGTTGCTCTCTTTTGGACTTTCTCCAATTTGTCCACATCTCTCCCAGAACTGGACATAGTATTACAGCTGAGTTCTTCTTATGTCTTGCTTGCAATACTCCTGCTAATACATCCCAGGATGATGTTCGCTTTTTTTGCAACGGTGTTACATTGTTGACTCATATTTAGTTCGTGATTCACTATAATCCCAAGATCTTTCTCTGCATTACTCCTTCCTAGGCAGTCATTTCCCATTTTGTCTATTTGCGTAATTGATTATTCCTTCCTACATGTAGTACTGTGCATTTGTCTTTATTGAATTTCATTCTATTTATTTCAGACCATTTCTAATCCCATCCTCCAAAGCATTTGCAACCCCTCCCATCTTAGTATCATCCACAAACTTTATAAATGTGCACTTTATGCCATTATCCAAATCATTTATGAAGATAGTGAAGACCCAGAACAGATCCCTGCAGGAACCCATTCAATATGCCCTTCCACTTTGACTGTGAACCATTGATAACTACTTTAAGTATAATTTTCTGACTAGGTGTGTACCCACCTTATAGTAGGTTCGCCTAGGCTATATTTCCCTAGTTTGCTTATACGAAGGCCATGTGAGATAGTATCAAAAGCCTTACTAAAGTCAAGATATATCACACATACTGCTTCCCACCCCATCCAAAGACCTGTTACCCTGTCAAAGAAGGATATTAAGTTCGTATGACAAGATTTATTCTTGACAAATCCACGTTCACTCTTACTTACCACCTTATTATCTTCTAGGTGCTTTCAAACGGACTTTTTGAATATTTGCTTCATCATCTTTTTGAGTACCTATATTAAGGTGACTGTAATCTAATTCCCTAGGTTGTCCTTTTTTCTTTCTTTCTTTCTTTTTTTTTTTGCAGATAGATACTATATTTGCCCCTTTCGAGTCCTTTGAGACCTCTCCTGTCCTCCATGAGTTCTCAAAGTTAAGCACTAGTGGCCCAGAGAACATGAACATTTCGACTTGTATATTCCATGAACATTTCCTTTTTGGGAGAGGCATCTGACCCCATTTCAACCCTCTATGTTCCCTCTCCAAATTTTCAGTTGTGGAGCACAGCTAGACACAACCCTGTCAGATGCCTATCTATCTTAAGTATTTCTATGATGCCCTTCACCAAGGTATCAAAGCAGTGAATGATACAGCAACATTTTTAAAAACTAGACAAAAACCTCTTTATTTGTGAAGCTGTAAATCTATAACTTAATGAGGGAGAACCTACAATATGGAGAGTGAAATAAAGAAAAACATAATTTAGAATGGGCATCTCAAAGCAAGTGTCTGGAATTTTAACAAGGTGCTATTTTAATTCTAAAATATTTAACCTGATTAGTTTTTAATTGAAGTAACATATAAAACTTTAAAATACTCATTTCCTTTTTTTTCTTTTCCTGAACATTTGTTATTGCTTGTGAAAAGGAGGGGCTAGTAACATTGGCCAGGGGAAAGCACACTGCAGCTTGGCACCATGCAAGTGTTTTCATACAGCGGTGCTGTTTTACTGTACTTTAGGCCTAATCTGCAAAATCCCTTTTCTGCTAGTCCTCACCAATTTACAGATGGATAAGATATTACGTTGTCTAATCCAGACCCTGGGCACCAGTGTCAGTCAGATCCTTATAGTTATAGCACATTTACTAGTGTTTTGTCCATTGTAAATTAAATCTTTCTAGTGATGAGCCTTCCACCATTTCCCTTAGGAGACTGGTGCACTGTGTAGTCGTCGTCTCCTTAGGAAATTTTTCTCCCTATTAAGACTTTTAAAAATACATTCATTTTATTACTCCAGGTGACCTGCTTTTACCAGACCTGGTGGGCAGCGATGGCCAGTTACGCTCAACTGTCTCAAATTATGTGGTAGTATTATGATAGCCGCCATTCACTTGATTTTCAAGTGTGCACTATTTCAAATTCAAAAGAAATTCCCCAGAGAAGAAAGGCTACTGCATGTGGTAAGCAAGCCAGAGTGGCACTATCTAGGTAACGAAATACGCACAGTTATGATAGAATTCAACTACCAGCTGAAGTTTAGTCACAATTAGGGTGACCAGACAGCAAATGTGAAAAATCAGGACAGGGGATGGGGGGGTAATAGGAGCCTATATAAAAAAAAGCCCCAAATATCGGGACTGTCCCTATAAAATCGGGACATCTGGTCACCCTAGTCACAATGTGTGAAATTCACCCCAGTGCAGAGGGCCAGCACAAAATCTATGCACTACCAAATCCCACATAATCCCTCACTGAGGGTTTAAGTGCAATTTGAACGATGATGTCTTATGCTAGCCCTCTTCACGAGGACAAATTCGACCCAAAAAATCAACAGCAAAAGAACGCCCTGACTCTTTAAGGCACCTTAACCCAAACCACGGAAGCAAAAAAATTTCCTGAGCAGTTATCCAAACCTAAATGAAAATGTATTTCAACGGAGACAGCACAAACAGGACAACCTGCTTTTCTGCTCTCCCTGAACTCCCTCACTGCTCTGATTTATGTTCATAGCTTGCTCTTTGCTGAGTTGGTTTGTGCTCCACCATAGAGATCTTGCTGAGTCACTAACGCTCCTTGAAATAATTGGGACTACTCATTGAATAAGAACCTATACATGACTGAGGGCATCAGAATCCAGCCCTGGCTACCATATGATAATGATCAGCATCTTCTACATTAAACTAGATAATTCAGTCTTTATGAGAAAATTAATTACTGGCAATATTTAAACATTGTTTTATTAAAAATTAAAACAAACACCACTTAAAACACGTCACTGAATATACATACTACCGATAGTACACGACACAATCATCTCACTGTTACCTTGTACTTCCCATCTGTTGACTCATCTTCTACTTCGATCGTAAGCTTTTTGGAGAAGGGACCATCTCTTTGTTATGAGTTTGTACAGTGTGAAGCACAATGGGGCTGGGTCCTCTAGGGACTACTGCAATAAAACAAAATATATAGCTAAAATAATTGCAATTCACATCCTTCTTTTTCCACTTTGCATTGTAGAATTAACCTTTTGAATCTTTTCTTGCCATGTGTAAAAGACCAAACCTAGAAGTAGTTTAGATGCATTTATTAGCCTTAATAGGTTAATATTAAAATTAATAGGTAGCAGATTTAAAACAACAAAAGGAAGTATTTCTTCACACAATGCACAGTCAACCTGTGGAACTCTTTGCCAGAGGATATTGTGAAGGCCAAGACTATAACAAGGTTCAAAAAAGAACTAGATAAATTCATGGAGGATAGGTCCATCAATGGCTATTAGCCAGGATGGGCAGGGATGGTGTCCCTAGCCTCTGTTTGCCAGAAGCTGGGAATGGGCGACAGGGGATGGATCACTTGGTGATTACCTGTTCTGTTCATTCCATCTGGGGCAACTGGCATTGGCCACTGTCAGAATACAGGATACTGGGCTAGATGGACCTTTGGTCTGCTCAGTATAGCTGTTCTTATGTTCTTAATAGAGAGAAAAAGTAACAAAGTGCAGATCAGACTTGTTTTAAATAAACCATTTCACTCTTGGAAATGGGAAGATACTATTTAATTTTCAAGCTATGTTTGGGTAGGGACCTTGTTCTCTTATTTGTCTGTAAAGTGCTTCATCACTCAGTCTAGGCACTATACCAGTGGTGGGCAACCTGCGGCCCCCATACAGCCCATCAGGGTAATCCACTGGCGGGCTGCGAGACAGTTTGTTTACACTGACCATCCACAGGCACAGCAGCCCACAGCTTCCAGTGGCTGCAGCTCGCCATACCCAGGCAATGGGAGCTGCGGGAAGCAGCAGTCAGCATGTCCCTGCAGCCCGCGCCGCTTCCTGCAGCTCCCATTGGCCGGGAACAGCGAACCGCAGCCACTGGGAGCTGTGGGCGGCTGTGCCTGCGGATGGTCAATGTAAACAAACTGTCTCGCGGCCCTCCAGTGGATTACCCTGACAGGCCGCTTGTGGCCCACAGGCCACGAGTTGCCCACCACTGCACTATTCACTTTTAATACTATTCATGACTACAAATTACTTTTGAAGTGCCCCCGTTCCTGTAATATGTGGGTCATGCCATTAAGAGTGGAAATAAACTGAATTATGTGTCACAGTTTAGTAGCTTGTGTCATACATAATTCAAGAGCTAATGCGTCATTGTGATAGACTTTTGGTGTGTGTGGGGGGCTAACGAAGCATCACCACTACAAATATTCAGTGACAGCACATCACTGGGTTTGCCCCCTTCTTAATATTTATTTAATTCTCAACAATTTGGTCACCAAATTTAAGAACATACTTGCGTAACTGAAAGATGACCCCAGGTCTGGTTGCCATGCAGACATCACCACTGCAGCAAAAATGTACGGTAGAAATGAATATTTTGTGCTTGAGAACAGATAACTGACATGGATTGGAATTATGGTAAATTTAAATTGATGGGCTAATTAGTATTATCTCTTTTTTGTATTCATTGTAAGAAATATTATCCAGGAGGAACTCGTTTTGCATTAATGTTGATATAAAGTGTAAGTCTGTAGGATTTTCATTGTAATTTGGCATTAATTAATGCATCATTATTTTAAAGTGTTAATTAAATTGTTACAGAAAGGGACATCTGCATCAGCTCAGAAAAAAACCACATTGCGTGAACAATTAGGCTTGCAAAGGTCTGTGACATAGTAGATGGGTTCCCAGATCTTTGGCAAAGACACAAAGAAGAGTGGGATATAGTTATGATGAGCTTCTTCGCCGACGAGCCACAATACAACATAGGCTCTTTGCTACTCATTGATGATGCAACTTGATATCATTACTGGAGTCTCAAAGCTAAATAATGGGGTCACTGAAAATCTAAAGAGGTAAATATTAATTATTTCCATATTTCAACACTGTACATCGCACTATCATTAATCAGTCATGATAAACTCAAGGGAAGAAATTATGGATAAAATATATTCACAGGTTCTGCAGACTCTCACAAATATTACATTTAAATAAGCAAGGATGCCAGCTATGTTATGGCAATCATGGAATATTAGGGCATTATCAGGGTTAATTATAAGCAATTCTAAAATGCTCTTCCTCAGGCATCTATTCCATTCAGCTCTGATTATGGGATGAAATCCTGGCTCCAATGGTGTCATTGGCAAAACTCCCACAGTCTTCAGTGGGGCCAGGATTTCACCCATTGTTGTTGTTATTCGTTGAGTGCAGACTCTGATAGAAACCACAAAGGCATAGGTGCAATCCTTTCACGAAGGAAGTTAGTGGGAGGCTTTCCATTGCCCTCAATGAGAGTTGGAGCCCCTAACAACCTCTAAGCCTCAAGCTCTGAGCCTGCAAAGAGTGTTGCGCTGGTTGACTTCTGAATCCTCTTGGAGCGCCACTGAACCCAATGGGGCTATGCACAGTGGTCGACCTCCGCAGTTCTCTTTGGAGAATTGAGATCTACATGAAATATTAAACAAAAATAATGGAAGAAAGCATTAGTTCAAAGAACCTCTGTGATGGGATGCACGTACAAGCAACATGCTAGAACCCAGAGCTAAAGCTGTGTAGGATCGTTCCAAGATGCGGCTTCCAGGATATTCAGCATTGTCCAGCCTTGCCTCTTCCAACAATTACCACTTTCTTTTGTTATGGTTGGGTCTGTATTTAAGGATCTTTAAAATGTAAAAAATGAAAGCTCTTACTAATAAGTGGTTTGGGTGCCGTATTTTTAAAAAAAATGTCAAAGAAGCTCAATAAAACTTTCAGGATAAGTATCATAGACTGGGATGTAGGCAGACTTGCCTAGTAGTCAGAGCAGTAGTATGGCAGGAACAGGAGCAAAGGCAGGGGTGAGGTAGGAGCCAAGAGCAGGAATAGGGTTCGGTGTAGGAGGCAGGCACAAGCAGGGACCGAGGCAAGCACAACAGGAAATCACCTTGTTGCTCAGACAAACTTTCTGTGCCTCCTTCTGACTTAAATAGCATTGTTGGACCAATTGGTGGAGCCGGGCGACCCTCCAGTCAGGATTCCTGTGTGTGATGCATTGGCTGAAACTATAGTCCTACTAGCTTTTTGGCCCACAAGGTTTCAACTGACCTTGGGTGGAGTTCAGGATGCAGCAGCTGTCTGGGGACTTCCAGGCCTACATTTAGGACTTGGGATATATACTAAGATACAAAAATTTAACAAAGAACAAAAGACTGTTGTATTTTTATGCATTAATTGTTCTACTCTGGATGTAAAGTTAAAGCAGTAGCTTTCAATTAAAAGCATATGGTATCTAGTAACGTAATTCATGAAATATTCTAAGGTCCTATGGAATAATTTTATCTTAGATGTCATGGTAAGGGTGAAGCCCAAATTATAACGTATTCTGTAGCATGTTTACAATAATTGTGGTAACTGAATCCATCCCATGAACATAAAATGACTGAAGCGATTTATTGGAACAAATCAATGTTTGTAACATTTAATAAACTTTCTGTTAATGTTTGAAATATCTATAAATGAACTAGCCTTAAGGAGTTTTACATACTGCTTTTTATAGTATATATTGAGTAGATCAGTAGTGCCTTGGGCCAGGTTAGACACACAGAACTGCTATTTACTATCTATAAACAGAACCAAATTTTATGGGGTCTGGAGGTATTTCCCTGGAAATTCCAAGCACTGGAATTTTGATTATGCTTTCATATCATTTATTTTAACAGGTGCCATATTTGTGGAAAAATTTATGGCCAAAGTATAGAACAAATCTTCTTACTACTACTATTTTTTTTTACAAGAAGACACACAACTTACCTCTGATCTGACATTGTACACATATCAAATATGTTACTAAATGACATCTATAACAAATCAATCATAATACAAAATCAAAAGATATTGTATCTTTTATATGAAGATTTAAAAGCATTTTACAAAAAGATGAACGAGTATAATGATAGCTACTGGAATCAATGGGATGGGTCTAACTTTCCTTAATTCTCACCCATATCAAGTGACCAGCCAGAAAATAAAAAGCTGTTTTTTACCAGCACTCCCATGTGTCAAACACTTAGGGCTGGTCCACACTAACCCCCCGGGTCGAACTAAAATACGCAACTTCAGCTACGTGAATAACGTAGCTGAAGTCGAAGTATCTTAGTTTGAACTAAAAAGCACTTACCGCGGGTCCACACGCAGCAGGCAGGCTCCCCCGTAGACTCCGCTTACTCCTCGCGTGGAGCAGAAGTACCGGTGTCGACGGTGAGCACTTCCGGGATCAATTTATCGCATCTAGACGAGACGCGATAAATCGATCCCAGAAGATCGATTGCTACCCGCCGAATTAGGCGGGTAGTATAGACGTACCCTTAGAGTAAGTACTGTTAGCCCCATTTTATACAGTTGGAAGAGTGAGTGAGGCACAGAGAGATTAACCCACACATTTTTCAAAACAGACAGATTTGGATTTCTTCAATTTCCAGCTTGGAATAACATTGGCCTGATTTCAGACGTGCTGAGCATCTTTCATTGGTTTTGGTTTGAGTTGTGCATAGACTCATAGACATAAAGGGCTGGAAGGGACCTTGGGAGGTCATGTCGTCCATCCTGCCCACTCTGAGGCAGGACAAAGTATATCCTACCTACACCATCCATGACAGATGTTCTTAAAATCCTCCCTTAGAAGACAATTCCAGAGCTTAACTATTGTTAGAAAGTTTTCCTAATATCTAAACTAAATCTCCATTGCTGCAGATTAAGCCCATTATTTTTGTCCTACCTTCAGAAGACATGGAAAACAATTGATCACCATCCTCCTTATAACGTCCCTTAACATATTTGAAGACTGTTCTCAGCTTCATCCCTCAGTCATCTTTTCTCAAGACTAAACACGCCCAGTTTTTTAACCTTTCCTCAGAGGTCAGGTTTTCTAAACCTATTATCATTTTTGTTGCTCTCCATTAAACTCGCTGCAATTTCCATACGTTTCTTAAAGTGTGATGCCCAGAACTGGACACAGTACTCTAACTGAGGCCTCACCAGTTGAGTAGAGCAAGACACCTATCTCCTGTGCCTTACATACAACACTCCTGTTAACATATCCCAGAATAATAGCCTTTTTTGCAACTGCATCACATTACTATCTCATATTCAATTTGTGATCCACTATGACCCCCAGCCCTTTTACCACAGTACTAATATTTAGTCGAGTATTCCCCTTTTGTATTTATACGTTTGATTTTTCCTTCTTAAGTGTAGTATTTTACACTTGTCTTTATTGAATTTAATCTTGCTGATTTTGGACCAATTCTTCAGTTTATCAAGGTCATTTTGAATTCTAAACCTGTCTTCAAGGAGCTTGCAATCCCACCCACCTTAATGTCAACAGCAAATTTTATAAGCATACTCTCCCCTCGATTAACCAAGTCATTAATGAAAGTAGTGAATACCACCATATTACTCGGCATTTCTGAAAATCAGGCCCACACTGGTGGGCATCTAAAAATTGAAGAAGACAGGCTCAGAGGCCACTGTTGAAAAATTTGATCTAAGTGACTTTCTAGAGTTGCCACATGTCCTGGTATTCCCAGGATCGTTCCCTTTTTTGGGTAGCTGTCCCAGGAAATCTCCAAGTCATCTTGGGACATTCAAATTCCCAGGTTTTGTCAGTCATACCCTACTTGCTCCCCCAGCCCCTAGCAGCTGCAACAGAGGGCAGTGGCACCTGCAGAAGAAGGTTCTGGAGTGGCTAAGACCCATAGGGACAGGGTGAGTCAGGAGCAGTGAGTGGGGATGGGGGAGTTTGGGCCCAGTAGTGCCTAGTCACTGCCATACAGATACTGGCTGTAGGAGTTGCTGCTGGGTGAGAGTGGGGTGGATCTGACCAGTGCTGTGTCCTGCTTGGTGAGGTTGGTGCCTGGAGCAGCCCTGGGAGAAAGATCCTTTAGGGGCTGTCTCAGGGGTTGAATGGGATGACAGTGCCCTGGGGGAGGGAGGAAGAAGCAGAACCTAGGTGTGTATGTGGTGAGGTGTGGGGCTGCGGGGATGTCCCAGTTTTTTGTACCTCAGAGGGCAGGTGTCCTGGTTTTTTTGTACCTCAGAGATGGCAAACTTAGAACTGGCCAAAGACACGTACAAGGAGCCTGTGGCAGACATGAAAACCCTGGGTTCCCTGAAAGAGTGAAATCCTGGCCTCACTGAAATCTAAAATCAAACCTTCATTGACTTCACTGGGTGCAGTGTGTCACACCTCATCTCCCCTTAATCTCATGCTCTAAACACTAGACCAAGGCTACACAAAATGACACCCCAGTGGTGCATGTAGTCCCCTCCCATCCCCCTTTACTACCAATCAGCATGTATATTATGAAAATGTGTGTGTCCATATAAAATACATTATGTGACATACAGAGTGGCAGGTAAGAGAATTTTTGTGTGCTGGACAAATACAGAAGTTTCAATCATAACTATGAATTAGAATATACCATTAGGCAAGTTAATGGAAAACAATGTGTCTCCCACCAAAAGTTTACTGCTGTCTTAAAGGAAGCTAACTTGCAGCAGCATTATGAAGCCCATCCCCAGATTTTAGTACATTTTTACAGTGAACAGTGGTAAAAATGCATGTTTTATTATATATATAAATTACTGTGCTACTCAGCTTTCTTGCCAGATGTTAAAGTGGCCCACAAAACCCCCCCAGAGATGCATAACTTTGATCTACATGTATGCAAAAAATTAATTAAAAAGTAACATATTATGTTTATCCTTTAAGAAAGTGACCAGATTTTTTTCATTATTTGCTGAATACTTATAACAAATTATGTGCTGATCAATCAATATAATGATCCATTTGACCCAGAAATACTACTAATAAAATGTACGCAGAATTTCTAATAAAACTACAATCCCAACAGAATTTGAACTCATTACTTTTGAAATATTAGGCAGACAGTTTCCTTCACTAACATGCATTTGAATTTACAGGCAGTAAATTATTTGAAGGGGCCCATACAGAGTGCGCGCACACATGCGTGCACAGACACACATACAGCAAAAGAAATGTATTAAGAATTACGAGTAAAAAAATTAAGTGCTCCAGAGTTCAAAGTCCTTAGGGAGGCAGCATGGTCTAGATCTTGGCATGAACTCGGGAACATATTTGTCTGAAATGTATATCCTTTACATTTAATTTATTATTAATACTTCAGCCAAGCTTAAAAGCTCAGCAAGTGTCACACTGCCAGCTTGTGAAATGCCTCAGATTCTGCGGCTGGACATTCTCATAGTGGTGGTTTCAAAACCATCAGCTATTCGGAGTATGCACGTAGCCATTAAGTGGTGATTACGCCCCCTCTGTGCATGCTGAATGGCAGTCAATAAGCTTCTGGTACCCCGTAGCCAGCAACACAAACTCCAAAACCACAAATATGATATATAAGTATATAAAATTAATATATACAATTCCCACATTCTTTACACTTACCCCAAAGATGGACTTTGCAATGTTAAATTCAGACTCTGATGGATCAAGTCTGAGGACTACTCATGGAGAACATTCTGCAAGAAGCCTCCTTCACTTTCTAACCAAAGTGACTCAAGCATGAGTATTTTTGCCAAATGTAACCACCGCAGTGTTTCATACAGAGATGCTGTCTCTCAGATAATCAGGTCCCAAGCCATTCTCAGCTCTGTGGTATCTTTATTCTGCTGTATTGAAAGCAGACCTGGGTTTTTAATCACACGTGTAAGTCTATTTTATTTTATTGCACACCATCCTAAGGTATTAAGAATGCCCTGGAGTCTAAAACCTGTCCTTTCTGCTCTCCTGTAGGGCCCCTGTTCCGGTGTCAAAGATGAAAGAAGTCTTCTCTCTCTTTGAACATCCCAAGGATTGCCCCACCGTTCAAAGAGTTAAATCCCCAAGTGAAAGGGATGGGGTCAAATGTGAATATCATCATGAATATTAATATCCTGGCTGTGGGTACAGGAGCTAGCAGAGCTATTGCAGCTGGGCAGCTGCCAAATGTAAGCATTCAAAATGTGGCTTCTGTCCCAGAGAATGAGATTTTCGGAAAACCTGGTGGAAAGTAGGTTTTGTTGCTGTTAAAAGAATTTATTTCTGCTGAAACCTATAACTCCTAGGTTAATCAAGTGAACTTTGATGGGAGTCGTGGGAAATATGGGCTTCCCGGGAAAGTTAGGGCAAACTTAGATGCAGTTCTAGAACACTGATTTATGAAAGAGATTGAAACTGATAATATCAAAGCCCGAATTAACACTTTCCTTTGCTTCCCTATCAGATGCTAAATCGAGCTGTAGTAAAGCTGGCCTGCTACCAATATAACTAATGCCATCTGTAAACAAAACATTCCATAAAATCATCTAACTCACACAGTTTAGTACCCCTTTCTGTAATTTTTCTTTAAACTTTGAGGGCTTTCATGGAACCAATTACTACAGCAGGATTGACTGACCACAGGAATAGCCAACAGTTTGTCAGGATCTGCTACTACTTCACAAGGCTCTTGCAAAACAGCCATGAAGAATCTGAACATCTCTGACCAAGACTATACATCAGAGGCCAATATACTGAAAAGAGCAGGTCCACAGCCAGCAGGCCCCGGCAAGATTAACTATGCATCCAGCCCTAGAACAATATACAAATAGGTACTATTAGAAAGGCATTGTACTAGCTAAGGATGTGGGTACAGCCAACCAACCTTCCCCCATATTTGGAAAGATTAGATTTTTCTGAGTGATATCCAAGGTGAGGAGGGAAAAATCAAACACTATTCAGTATAGGGTATTTGTACAGTACTCTACAGCATTCACGTGCAGAAATGTATTCTTGATTCTATTCTATCCAAGTTCTTATACCATCTTCATCACTGTAGTATTTGAACACCTTCTAGAAGAAATGCACTAAGTGCACTAAGAAATGTAACTAGCATTTGCCAATTATGGTTCTCATGTGCAGTGATGGCTAGAGGAACATAGGACCATCAGAAGCTCTGAACATATTTAGCTCAGTTTATGGCCATGATAGAAAATTGTTAGCTATTTACATGGTCAAGCTAAACAAGACACAATTAAGACTTACTTGCTCTCCTGGTTGTCCCTCAATTCAGAGCCCTGCCAGGTTTATGAAACCTAGGAGGGAAGCCAAGCTATGGCTTTTATAATTTAACTATTAAAATTGCTAAACTCTTTTCTGACTTGGCTATTTTTCATTAGGTACTACCCCTTACATAGCTGACTTTTGTACTTATTTATTTTACATATAAAAATTTTTGAATCGGATCTCATTACTAGTTCACAACCAAGTAGAGAATATTTGTTTCTACTGTTCTTTTAATGTTTAGCCCATTTTTCAGACAGTCTTTCAGATATTTGAAAGATACACCATGTTACATTATATACCTAAACCATTTTAACAGATGAGAAAATAGCTTCACAGGTGCAAATAAATTTAAACTTTGCAAGAATTTTTCTTCTGTCTCATCGCACAGAATAACTTGCTGCACTCATAATGCAAAATATCCATTGTAAAGACTTCTGCTGCCTTCTCCGGTTTGTTCGTCCTGTTCTCAGTACAACCCACATATAAGTTATGTTTGTGCCAATCTCAGGGGAGACATGTTTTAAACTTCCCAGTGGACTATTACTCCTTTAAGTGAATTCTAAATCCAAACACTGCACTACAGTGTGTTTCTTTAAGTATTATTTTCTGAGAGTTTTGCCAGAAATTTCAACTATCTTGTGGACTGAGAATAGTATTTCATATAGATATGGCATTACTCTATTACAGTTTGCCTTTGAAATCCTTATTTATGACAACTGGCAAAAAATCGCTCAGTAATAGTTGCATAGTTATCTTCAATTATCCATTAACTTCTTCTTAAGTAAAAAATTGGACATGCTTATGTCACAATGGCTTTTGATAGGCAAAAATCTTTTGGCACCTTCTCTTTATTTAGCCAATTGCCACTTCAGTGTAGTACCAAATCATTTCAGCATTTGGAAATGTTACTAATAAATGTCCAGAACAAAATATATTGAAAAGCTCATGTAGCCATTAGCTCAGCTAACTAGCTTCATAGTGGCCATAACAGCAAATGAATATTTTGTACTGACTCCCTCTCCAGTTCAGGCACAAAACAAGGGATAATACAGTTGTTTGTCAGCCTACGAGGATTCACTTAATTTAAAAAGTGCAGAAATCCATTCACTTTGTCTATCATGGATTGAGCAACATCCTTTGCTATTGATAACTTTTTAAATCAATGCCACCTTCATGAAGGCACTTAATGGATTCAGCATGCTTCTGCAGTAGCGGGGGTAACACACATGGAATGGCCTTTATGCACTTGTGCCAATCAAAATATATAGTAGTAACCGAAAAAGATGTTTATTGGGCAGCATCAGTGGTATCAGCTGATTCGCTAATAGTCAGTACATAAAAGTCTACAAGTTTCACTTACCTGATAAGCCTGACTGCTACAACTAATGCCAACAACTCACTCCAGTGAATGGATGACATGCCAAACAAAGGAATCCTTCCAGGTTCTCAGTGCACCGCAGTTTTCGTGTCTCCAATGTGTCATTACCCGGATCCTTTCTACCACTCCATAGTCGGCAATGGGACTTTGGTGTCAAGTCTATGTCCTTGAGATGCACACAAAGGCTACAAACTGCAGACTTCATATAAGCATCTGATTTGATCAGGTATAATAGGAATTCACCAGAACTACTTTATCAGTTCATTCTTGAGATGGACTGTATACAGTCTATTTTGCAGAAAAATTGGAATGCACCATTTGCTAATGATGTTTTACTCCTAGTAGGAGCAAGTGCTTGTGTGTGAGTAATCTGTTTGCTGAATGCAGCAAAACAAAGTGTGAAAAGGAAAGGCTGTGGGACAAATGGCAATTTTAGAATGCTGAATTCACTATATTTTATGTAGTGAATTAAAGCTTTCCCTGACTTCTCCAGAATTTACTATAACCTGCTAATAAATAGATATTAAACACTTATATGGACCTGTCAACATTTGAAAAACTATCACTAATCATGTATTTCAGGTGCAAAGTAAGGTCTTAAAATATTTTCTCCATCAACAGTTTGGACCTATGGCTGAAATTCTCTCACTCCCAATACTGCCACTTTTACCCATAGGCCAGATCTGACCTATTACTGTAGAGCTCTCGCTTACTGGTTGACAGCAGAGAAATCTGCCAAAAGCCAACCAATAGTAAGAGCCAACATGAATGTTGATGTCATCCTGTGCCTATCATGGAGTGAGACCCTGGCAGTTGATAGTCAATTATCTTTACAGAAAGAGCCGTTGAGAAGCTGAAACTTTTTTTTAATGTATGCATCTTCAGTTCAGAACTGAAACAGACCATGCTTGTTTGGTGGGGTTTGGTTTTTTTGGGGGGGGGGGGAGGGCGGGGGGTCGGTTAAAGGTTGGCTCTGCTAGGGATCTATCCATCTTGGGAGTTTTACTGAAACCTGGCTTTAAAATATGCTAAATCAGAGAGATGCAATCTATTATACTTAAACCTAACACTTCCACTATCCCACCCCCTCCAGCATATACCATGCCAAACAGTGGGTACACAATTACCTTCAAAAAAACTCCACATGCCCAAATACACATCACTCCATTTTCAATTCTCAGCCCTTTATTTAAAGGTTTTTTTCTTTGGCTCAGACATTTTTGCATATCAAGTCAAAAGAATCCTCAAAAACCATGAAAAATATAGGTATACATTTTATTAGTATTAACCAGCAAAATAAAAAAGCCAAACACTTTCTTTTTTAATTAAATGTAAAGAAATTCCCTACGAGGTAGATTTAAAAAATGTACACAAAACCATTATGATATTTGAAAATATTACTATTTCAATAGTGTTATTAGTGTGCATGAATCTTTGTAGAAATTCAAGATATATTAAACAAAGACACAAAATCAAAGTGTTATACTGAAAAAAAAATCTATATTTTACAGATTAATATTTTTACCCAAAGCAGATTTTATTAACTGTACTGGAAATTTAAATAATTGACTATACTGTACCTAAGGTCAACAACACACAGCATTCTATTTTGTAAACCATCCTGTATAAGCAAACATCCAATCGGAGTAAGAACTTGTATATTTAGAACTACAATATGCTAGTGATACAGTAGGATCTTGTTTACTGAGATATACAGTAGAACCTGAGGAACTGATATTACAGTGGAAAGAAATCTAAATTACCTTCACAGATTTTCTACTACTTTCAAGTAATAAAAATGTTACATTCTGTACTCTAAATAAAATCTTAGTTGCTATTGACAGTTAGTATGAGATCCAGTCAGAAATACCAAGCTGTGAAAATAAGACCCAACTTTTGTTGTTGTTGTTGATACATCTGGCATCCAATCATGAAAAACAATGTCCATGTCACTAAAGTGGCCTCCAGGCATTCAGTATATCTACATCGGGGTTAAACATCTATGTGAAGATGTGACAGCACACCTTATAAAAGATATTATTGAGTAATATAGACTTTCTGTAATAACCAAACAGTAAAGAATATAGCTTTTTAAAGGTCTCCCCATGGCTGATCTCATGACTCAAAGATGAGACACTGTGCTGCAAGCTAAGTAATAAAATCTGGTGGATACTGTGGGCTAGCTTGTGACAAATCATATCAAAGTATTATTAAAGAAGGAACTTGAGACCCAACACTATTATTGATTCTTGACAGAATTTCTTATAAATAAATGTTGCAATCTGATCCTGGACTTTCCAAGATCCTGATAGAATTCTACCTAGTATAGGGCAGGTTGCAAAACTGTAACATTATATTAGTGAAAGTTGAAAGAAGCATATTCAGTGTCAAACACGTAGCATGGTCTAAAGGAGGCCAGCAAGAACCTGAATTTCAAAGGCCTAATATGCCTACAGCTGCAGATTACTATTTAAAATGTGCAAAGCAATTTCTACGTTTATAACTGTGCCGTGAACGTGTTAGTGGAATGAATCTGTGACCCTTTAGAGCACTAAGGACACACCTCCATTAGTGTCCATATTCCTGCACTGAAGAGGCTGATACAGTCAACTGAAATGACAGGGTGATAAATATAAAACCACTATCATCAATAAGACTGGAATGTAAAAGCACTTAGTTTCAGCCTAAGTAACTCTCAGAAAGTTTGGTTTCAAGAACCAATGCATCATCCATCAGTACTCTACCTTCTGTTGACAAAGTAATTGTAAGATACCTAGAATGGAGGTTCAATATGAACTGACATTTTTGAAAGGAGGAATTGTGTGCTGCACTTACTCATTAAATGTATTTTCTTCCACTAAAGATGTTTCCTTTTTTAGTTTATGTATGAATAACTTTAGTTAAAGTTCCCTTGACACACTGACTTTGCTTTGAATAGCACCTATGTTCATTAACATAAAACCTGAAAGAAAATAATTTTAATGTAGCTTTTTTAACACTTCAAAAGCCTTTAACAAATTGATAGAGCACAATTATGTATTCTAAAGGGAATTATAAAGAGATCACACAAGGTTGAAAAGTTCTGGTTAATAAAAAAACCTAAGTAAAAACAGGCACTCTGTGTGGAACTTTAATGCATACTAGATTAAAGTAATAAAATTATATACAAAAAATCTCAGTTTAATGTGGAAGTGTAATTATTTTGCACATACCACATTAGCCTGATGATAAAATAAAGGGTGAAGAGCAAGATAGTCAGAGATTAACTAGCAGTTAAATTGCCAGACCACCTTTAAATCAGACTATTGAGTCATGGCAAAACTGGACAAGTGTTTAGTAAAGAACACATGTTTGGGAGCCAACAGCAATACATAGCTACAATAATTTGGGTGTGAGTAGATGTACTAATTATTAATATCCTTGTATTAATTGAAGATATATTAATGGTGTTACTTTAAAGGACTACGTGATAGCATGCCCCTCTAAGAACCTTATAAAGCAGTAATGGAAAAACCCAACACTGCTGATAAGATCAGGCAGTAGTGAAAGATTTGTTACCAAAAACGAAACAGGTTAAAACACAGATCTGCATGTAATATAGGGTTGGACTTCTCTCTGTGAATATGGGCCTGAATTTACATCCCACAAGATAGCTTAGACTGTATGGTAAAAGTCTCCTCTACTGTTTTTTGTTGTTGTTTTTTTCCATTTCTGGCAAAGTGTCGTTTGTGTTTTAAACCTACATTTAAGATTGTACTAACTCCAACTACTTATGGCAAAGATTCCTCTCAAATTCACTGCTGTTCATCCACGCATGATATCAGGGGTGGCTCTCACAATTTTGCCGCCCCAAGCAGTTGCCGCGGTCCCGCCCCTGACGCAAGCAGGCATCGGGGGCGGGGCCCCGCTACGTCTGCTTGCGTCGGGGGCGGGGCCCCGCCCCTGACGCAGGCAGTCCCAGTCCACGGCAGCAAGGGAAGAGCGGCGGACCTGCTGCCCCATTGCCGCCATGGCAGGCGAGAATGGGGCGGCAGTCCGAGTCCCACAGTGGCAATTCGGTGGTGGTAAGAGCGGACCTGCCGCCGAATTGCCGCCGCGGGACTCGGACTGCCGCCCCATTCTCAATGCCGCCCCAAGCACCAGGTTGGAAAGCTGGTGCCTGGAGCTGGCCCTGCACGATATGAAGATTGTGCCTAAAACCATCAAAAGCTAGTGGCAAGTATAAGCCCTGTGACCAGGAGCTCTAAGGAGCTCTCTGCTCCATCTGTTGGTGAACAGGGGGAAGAACGTCCACAGACTTGCTCATCCGTATAATTATTATTTGTCCTAATGTAGCACGTAGGAGTCCTAGTCATGGACCAGGAGCCAATTGTGCCAGGTGCTAGACAAACACAGACCAAAAAAGACAGTCCTTGCTCCCAAAAGCTCACAATCTAAGTAATAAGACAAGAGAGAACTGGTACAGACACACGGGGTAGTACAGGAAAATACAGAAGCAATATTGTATGCTATCTTATGCTGATTCCACAGCCTATTTACCCAGAAGGATAGAAGCTCCAGAGATTTTCATTTGCATAAATTTTCTACTCAGAATTCCTGAAGTCACATTTTGAAAGCCACCATAACTGTACCCAAACTCATTTGGTTGGGCAGTAGAACTGAACTGAGAGAAGAGAGGGGACAGGGGTTACTGCCTTATTGCATGGACTCTGCTCAAGGGTCAATATGCTACTAGCTCCCCTCCAGTGAGGATGAGGAGAAGAGTTGATGCAGACTGAGGATGTCAGGATGGGAGAGGATATACAGGTGGTTCCTCGATGAGGTCCAATGCAGAAAGGGGTCTTCATGGAACCTGCAGAGGACAGCAACAGAGCTAAGTGAAGGTCTCTCCTTCCCAGCCACCAACTAAAGCTGAAATCACTATATGTGGGTGAGGTGGCAGAGCCTCAGAGCAGGAGCAGGCAGCACTTCCCAAGGGACTGGAGACAGCCCTGCCTGAGTGCACCTCAGGACTCTGGGACTATACTATCCACTGAAACAAACCATGAGTAGGGTTTAGCAGATGGGGAAGGGGGAAATGATGTGGTAAAGGGACATTTGCCTATTGGATGTTCACGTTGGGGGGGGGGGGAACCGAGTTAACAGACTACTACGAAAGTTACTGTAGAGAGGTATATCATTTATCATTCATATAGCTATATAGTTGCTGTTTTCCCAAGTGGATGCTGTGTTCCCTTTCCCCTAGGAAAGTTCTCTTTGTTTCATACACAGACTCATTGCTTGGGGAATGGGGAAGTATTGTCTATTAAGAGCCTCAGGGCAAGGTATTTAGTGATCCCAGAAATTCGGGTTGGAGGCTCACTCCAGCTTGTTAGTTTTAAGACCGACCCATGGCTATTTGAACTCAGCCTTTGTTGCTATTGACCACATCTGGCAGAAGGGTCATACAAGAAAGATTTTTTTGGAAAAACATAGTTTTTATATGGATTGAGATCAGTGTGATCATTCTGAGTAAGATTTGCATTTTGCTCAGGTAAGGCGAGTATGGGAGGGAACAGACAAGTGAGTGTACCAACAGCAGGAGAGCGGGAGGGAAGGGTGAAAGCATGACACAAGGCCCTAAGTGCTGCTGAGTTCAATCTTTAAAGCAGCAATGAAAGGCTGAGGCAGCAGGAAAGTGGACATTGCAGCCCCATACCATGTTTAAGTGCTTACTTCTTGTTTCAAACAGCTTGTCCAAAAGGAACAGAGTCAAGAGAAACTCCTACACTATCACTTAAGTGCTATTCCACCCTTTCTAGAGCATCAGGTAAATTGAGAAGGGAGCTTGGATAGATTGATGCAATGCACACAAAGAAAAACAAAAAACAGATTGATAAGCATTTGAATATTTCATAATTTTGCATGTTATCGCTAAAAAAAGCCCTTATTATATTTCATGTGAATTGCCTCATGGAATCCATTGCCTCATGTTGATGAAAAAAAGCCTGAAAATGTGACCCCTATTTAACTGATGCAAAAACATCTCCTGAGTCAGCCAACAGCCTGAAATAATAGCTCTGAGAAGTATGAACTGCCAAATGCATCCCACTCTAAATGGGTGATGGGAGTGAAGCCATGGCATCAGGACAGGGTCACAGGTTCCTTATGTCATGTTGTATCTAGGGATCTGCTCTCATTTTTACTATTTTGCATTGACTTCAGTGGACTTATACCAGTGCAGATAAGAAGGAAATCTCGCTCTTCATTTAGAGATGAGAATCCAGAAAGTACTGATCTCTGATTAAATATGGCTTTAGATTATTCTGGAGAAAAATCAGGACCTTTGCCAACATAACATGAAAAGTATCAATACTAAAAAGTCTCTCTCTCTCTCTCTCTCATATTTTTAATGATAAACTAATTATATCTTTCTAACCTCTGTTGTGTTGCTGGTTCATTTGTGTGTGTCTTTCTGCTCTCTCTCTCTTTTGCCCCAGTTTTGCACATCTGGCATTCTTTACTTTCTTTCTATGTGCAGGGCTCTCTCTGAAGTCTCCATCTCTTGCTTTTCTCCATGCATTCCAAAGTATTCAGATCTTTTCCTTTTGTTCTGTACTCATCTTTCCTCCTTTACCATTTCTTCCTTATCTTCTCTCGTTTCCTTTCTTTATGCCGACATCATGCCCACTAGATCCACACATGGACTGTGCACTCCAAATGCAGATCTCAGCCTACGTTACAAGAAAGTGCTCCCAATCACTCCTATGCTGCAGTTCCCTCTTCTACCATGACCCTGCAGACACAGCTCCAACACAGAAAGGAGTTTGCAGTGGGGACTGGGATGGAGACTGGGCCAGTCAGGGAGGTGTTCATTTGCCTCCAGGCCCACAGACATTAGACGTGCACCCAGGATTGTATAATCTCTTCCATGGATTCCGTCTCCCTTCCCTTCAAGGTCACCAGGTAAAGTAAGAAACATGGATGATCTTAGTATCCTGCTTCCTATGAAGCTCTCTTCCCAGGGAGGTGAATGTGAAGAGGATGACCGTTGATGGCCTTAACTGGTGTGGAGGCATAGGACCTCCAGACAGAAAGTCATGGCTTTCCCTGGGTCACTGTGGATCATCTGCCAATTTAGAGGCAGGCCCTGCAGCCTTTGTCCCATCGCTTGAGGGGACGGGACGGCGGGGGATGAGAGAATTTGCCCCATAGATATGTGGGGCAGGTGGGATTCTCCACTCTGGAATCCATGCAGAGATTTCCTCCCCCCGAGAGCCACAGGAGAGGATGATCTGGGCCTTGAGTTAATTTTCTACCTCTTTCACCATTCCCTGGTAGTTTGTTGCTTCTGTTGCATACCTTTGTGCCCATTCATAGGTTTCTCTTTTTTGTTCCTTCCTAACCCAACTACATTCCCCCCACCCCCATTCTTGCATTTCTCTCTCTTCCTTTGCTTCCTTTCTTCTCATCTAGGAAATGCTTTGTCAGCAATTGGGGATGTGTCAGGGACATGAGCAGTGGTGCCTAGTGGTCAGAGCAGGAGTCAATAGCCAGGGATTGGAGCCCAGGGTCAGAGCCGGAGTCCAGGGCCAGATGCCAGAGCCAAGGGTCAGGGTTAGTCATGGGTCAGAAATTGGAGCCAAGGGTCAGAATCTGGTTACCTGGAGTGAGCAAAGCTGGAACAGGGCAGGAGCAGGGCAGGAACAAATAAGCACAGGAGCTATCAAAGCCACAGGCAAATGCTTTGAGCAGCCAGTGCTCTGCTGCTGTGGATCTTAAGAGCAGGTCCATTAATCCCATCAGTCAGTTGGGCATTTGGCCAATCAGACAGCTCAAATGGGGCCCAGCTGTGCTCGTCAGATTGCCTAGGAGTTAAGGTAGCAGATGCGTAGGCTGGTTACGGGTCCTTACCCCTGATAGGATGTTACAGAAAGCTCACTCCTATGTTATTCCAATATAAGTACAACCATTCAGGTAGTATTTTTCCAGATAGCTCTAAGACATTATATTGATGTTGGAATGTCTTCCTTTTTCAGTGGATCTAGTGGGATTTGAGAAAAGAGTTCTGACTTGTAAAAGGACCAGTTCACCAAATCACTAATACTTAGTTTTGATTTAAAAATCCTAGCAGAATAGGCAGGTTTCTAGAAGCAGGTTATAGAAGGGTTCAGAAAATTGGTATTGGTCTACAAAGCCTTTTACCTCTGTATTGTTGGTGTTCATGTAGCTCAGTTTTGCAGCAACCAGACATCTTTGTTGTTTAGTGGCAGGAGACTATTAGGGGCCTCAGTCCGGTTTTGAGGCTGTACATATCTCTCTCTCTCTCACACACACACTAGCATGCGTTCACCTAGTATAAAACCTTAGTTTATCTTTGCATTTCTTGCATCATCCATGCTTGTTTCTTCCAGAGATCATCAGCCAAGATACCTAGAGCTGAATAAACATGGAAAATGAACTCTCCCACCTGTAAAAGTGGTCTCTCCAAGGCAGACGGGAGGACACAGAATGGGGTGTATGGGTAAGCCTCCCTACCTCGGGATATGCTGTATCCTTCCTTGGTTAATTAGAAAACTTTATCTCTTGTTGTGTCAAGCTGACATCCATCATGAACACTAGATCCACTTACTAATTAAAGCATACTACAATATTTAGCTGATATCCAAAGCTCTGGAGATGCACCACTCTCTCACGACACAACCGTCTCATTTAACTTTCCCTCTGAAAGTCACCTCCCTATCATCACGTAATTTATAGGAGCGCTGAAACCTGTTGTGATTTATTTTGATAAAAATAAGTCTCTCCATATTTTCAGGCAGTAAAGCAGCTGTATTGTCAGTACCTAAATCACATGCAGTATTGAAAATGTAGTCTGAACACATTCTCGTTAGTGGAAAGCTCAAGTAATAAAAGGTTATCCTTGCTAGTGGTAGTCACATCTTTGACTTCCAATGTGAGATAGTGTTGTCGTCTTTCATCAGCAGATGGCTCAGGAAAACTCTATATTTGGGATTTCCAAAAGGGTTAGTAGCCCAAACCCAGTGACATTGAATGGGTTTTAGGAGCCAAACTCCATTAGGATCCTTTGAAAATCTCAGCCCATAGCAACAGATAAAGACTCACATGACTGTCTTCTGGTTGCACTGCCTAGGAAGTTCAGGAGCAGGTAAAAGAATCTATATGTGTGTTTCATTTGCAGAAGAGTCCTGTTGTAGTTCTTCTGAAGCATAGAATCTGACACTATGAAGTGGAGACAGAAGAAGAATATTGTGAAGTGGGGTAGGAAATACCAAAAGAATCAGCATTACCTCTAGCTTGAATACACTGTACTTGATTTTGATCCTTGTTAGGCCAATTGGTAGTTGAAAAGTCTTGTGGGAGGGCATCTCTCTCATAAATTTCTTATCTTTCTGGGAACTTATTCCAGAGTTTGCCATAGGAGAAAATAAAATAGTTGTCTTGATCATGTTCTAAGATCAGTTTCTTAGCAGGTATGGAAGGTGCTCTCATGTGACATTGCAGCTCCTTAAGGCCAATTCCCTGCAGTAGGACTTGTGAAAAAAATTGTAAATCCCTTCCCTCACCCTTTTTGTTTCTTGGCTCTTTGGTATAAGTGGGTGAGTAAGAAATTCAGCAAATAGTGAGTTAAAAATCTCTTGAATTAACCTGCTTAATTATCTAATGTCAAAATTTATGCCTCATTTTGGTATGTTGACTGTGATAAAACTTGATGGTAGACAATTGTAGGATAGAATGTAATAAAAGGAACACTCCAGTGATTTTAAGTGACCAATTGGTTTCAAGTGTATGGTGCATAAATAGATACATATTTAATATTTTTAAATAAAGAATGTTTAACTTAAATTCCCAAATATTTTTGAGAAATATGATATTTGCAGCAATGTCGATATTTGTGTAGCAGCCAATGGGTCAGACTCTACTCGTGAATTAGTGGGGAAAAGGGGATATACTAAGCCTAAGGAGATACACTATTGTGGGAGGGGAAGGATGACATAACCAAGATGTTTCTGAAAAGAGCAATTTCCCTGTAGTGACTTACAGGGCCTGCAAACAGAAGAGGATGAGTCTGTGAAGGCCTGTAGGGGATTTTCATGACAATATATGGTCTGCTGCAGGCCCTGCCTTACAGGAGCCAGGGAAAATCCACTTCTATGGACCTTGGGCTTTGCTCTCTTCAAATTAGACAGGAAAATCCAAAAATGAAACTAAAGCAGGATGGAAGCAGAGGGGCAATGTACTGTGTCCTTCCAGGTACCTTTCTGTACTTCAGAGTTTCCTCTCTCATATTCAGCCCACTCCAACCTGTCATTATTTACTCATGGGAACACAGCACTACCTCTCCCCGTCTAACATTATTCACCTGTAATAGGTATCCCATTACAGCAACAGTCACTATACATGCAGCCCCATGACTCTGTCTCCAATTTTTCCCCCCTCGTTGCCATTATTTTGTCTATTCAGTCAGACCAGTCAATGTGCACGTATGGCTTTGAGTAGCTCCTAAAGGGCTCAGTCTTGCCCCCTCTGATATATGATGCCCCAAATCTTGCTGATGGTCATTACTGAACATATTTCCTTTTCTCCCTTCCAGGCCCTTTGTCAGTCTTTTCTCCAGCCCTCTGGGTCATATTACTGCAAACGTCATATCACCTTACACTTATAAAATCTCAGTTACAAAAACCAGATAATCATGACTATGTAATGCAATACTGTTTTTTTTTAAATACTCCAACTATACATATAGATATAGATATATGTATGTAGGCCATGTCTGAATGAGCTTTCCTGATTGAGGGGGGTTACCCGAAACTGACCCTCACTTGTTAAGCAGGAGTTAGGGGTGTCAAATCCCAGTGAAGATGAGAGTGTGTGGGAACAGCTGCTCCTATCTGGTGGTGGTGTGGTCTCTGCTGAAAGAGTCCTAGATGCCATTTGACCTGCCCCTCTCCAGCAAGAGCCGATTAGACTCAATGGAGAACCCTTGTTTTCAGTTGGTGATTCCTAGAGCTGACATCACTGCTGAGCAAGTCTAGGAGCTAAGCCTTAGACCTTGTATAGGGACAGTGAAAGACCAGACAGAGACTGCACCGGCTGCGAGGTCCCCACTGCCTGCTAACATCACTAAAAGCTGGGTTAAGTGGCAGAACCTCAGAATGTGACATCAAAGGAGCAGCAGCCATGGCAGAGAAGCAGCAGCAGCTGTGAGACAGTTGCCAAGGTAGCAGAAAAGGCACTGCTCAATGCCCCCTTCCCAGGGGTAGGAATATACCTCTGAACTGTGGCTGCTCACTAACCAAGGCCAGCCAACTGTGCATGGGGTGCGGTCAGGGGTGAAAGTAGATTTGGTGACTTACCGGTACGGGGGCTGGGCTGGGGCCAACTCTGGCCCCTGGAAGGGTCGGGGCTGGGGGGTCAGAGCCAGCCCCAGCCTGCCCTCTACCAGTAAGTGACGCCTGCTGGGGTAGCGGCGGGGCTCCGGTGGCTATTTAAAGGGCCCGGGGCTCCTGCTGCCTCTACCGTCCCGGCCCTTTAAATAGCCGCCAGAGCCCCACTGCCACTACCCCAGGGCTCCGGCTGCTATTTAAAGGGTCGGGGCGTTAGAAGCAGCGGGAGCCCCAGGCCCTTTAAATAGCCCCCGGAGTCCTGCTGCCGCTACCCCAGGGCTCCTGGGGAGCCGCGGGCCTTTTAAAGCGCTGCCCGAGCCCCGCTGCTGGAGCTGGGCTCGGGCAGTGCTTTAAAAGGCCCGTGGCTCCTGCCGCCACGGGGAGCCCCGGGCCCTTTAAATCACCACCGGGGAAGCCGGTACGGTCCGGCATGGCGTACTGGCTCTTGCCGGTACGCCGTACCGTACCGGCTTACTTTCACCTCTGGGTGCGGTGGAAGGAGCGGGGAGTGATGTGTTAAAAGGACATTTGTTAGTTGGACTTTTGCACCGCAGGGTGGGAAACTGAGACAAAGGACACTGCCCAACGCACCGTGAGGTCAGGTTTGCTTACAGTCACATGCTTTTGAACATGGTTGTGGTATTTTCCCAAATTAGGGCTGGGTTCCCTTTCCCTTTTCATAAAAGTTCTCTTTTGTTATACACAGATTCCATGCTTCCAAATGAGGAAGTATTGCCTCTTTGAGGCACTCAGGAGTGATAAGTTTTCCTACATTACCAAGGGGGGCTCGAGACAGTTCTGTTTTGTACTATTAAGAAGAACTCCTAGATACTGAACCTGATTCTTGTTGCTGCTGACTGCACCTGGCAGAAGGGTTACATACACAAAACCCCCTCCCCCCACACTCACTTTTTAATGGTATTTCTCTGACCAGTTTTATTGGTATTTTCCCCGTTTCCATGATCAAAATTAACAACTGTAAAAGGGCTGCACCTTTCCTTTTAAAGTGCTGCTTTCCTTCTTGACTCATACATGGAATGTGCCTTCAGACTCTTGTGTAAATAACATGTAAAATAATCAATGCACTATCATGACCTGACAGCTGAAGCCTTTTGAGGAATAGGGCCTTATGTTGGATTATCATATGACATTTCCAAGCTCAATTATAGTTACAAGTCATATACTATTGCATTAAATTCTTCTATCACATTGATAACCTGCTAAGTGTACAAATCCAGTGTTATCCTTCATGGTCAGGTATATACCATAATTTCAAATCAAGACAAAAAAGCAAACCATAGCATAGCAAGGAGAAGCTACAAATGAAACATCAGCCTCTGTTCTTGTTATTTTACTTATTCATTTGTTTAGCACCGATGATGTACTTGGATTTGTTCAGTGCACAAAAACAAACACAGTCTCTGCATATTTTATAATCTAGAACACAGACACAGCGCGTGGGATACGCTGAGAAACACAGTGGTGGAGATGACACAAGTAACTATACATCAGCCTTTCTGGAAAAGTAATTTTTCAATAAATAAGTGAGTTTTCCCCTCCTTAATGAAAGCCAAGGCCTATTTATCCTCCATGGCATTGTGTTCCCTGGGGAAAAGTGTATTCTTAACTCAAGTTAGCTACCTCAGGTTAAGAGCACACCTTTTCCCCAGTGAAAACAAGGCCTGTCTGTGCAGTCTTAAAGATTTTAGTGGAGGTTTGGGGCCATCTGTGTATGATAGCCCTGTGATATCTATATAGCCAGTAGCCATATTTTCTGAGGCCTAACCTGTGGTCCCACTGTTCTCATCTTAAAGAGCAGGCAGTTTAGCAAGGAGGCAGCAGGTCTCACACAAGGTAGCCTGAGAATGCTCCTCTGTGCTGCAGCATTCTCCAGGCACAAAAGGAAGCTCTTCAGGCCATCTCAGTAGTGGCAGGGGAGAAGAGGAGTTAGCACCAGTGGTGGTGGGGAAGGAAAGCTGAAGCTGGGGAAAGGGGAAGGAGGAGAACAGGGAAGGGAAATAGAAATGAAGAAAGAAAGGAGCGCAGAGGAAAGGGAAGAGAGAAAGTGGTGGAACCAGTTTAGGCTGCCTTTCAAAGCCATTTCAAGCCAGGCCAGGGTAGCACTAAGTGGGAAGGAGACAGAAAGGATTGAGAAAGTGAGACAGAAAAGAGAAACTCTTACAGAGAGCAGGGGAGCAGCAGGAAAATTTGCAGGACGTAGAGGGAGAAAATTCACTAAACTGCAATCTGGAGATATCTGAGTAAAGGCAGAGGGCAGGAGAGAAGAGGAAAGAGCTGGTGGTAGAGTTGGGAGGCGAAACACTTGTATGGAAGGGAGCCATGAAAGTAGAATTCTGTCTCTTCTAGACTCCATTTCCCACTCCGGACTCTGCTGAATTATCCCTCCTCACAGCTGACTTTTACCCTTCCTCACAAAGATGCTTTTGACAAGCTCTTTGCCATTGGAACGCACCAGATTGCGCCAAATGGCAGGTATTTAGAAACAAAGTTCCTGAGGGGGAAGAAACAAACTATTCCAGGGCTTTAATCTCTTCCAGAAAAGCTAATCAGTTTAAACACTGGAGTGGAAAGGATGGAGAGAGGAGTGACAGCACATCCCACATGACAGTGACTAATGCAGGCCCCAACAGTGCCCCCAAGGCCAGAATTTGGTCCCCAGCCAAAAGTTAGCAATTGCCACTGTTGTCAACAAAAGTACACTAGGCATCATGAACCACTAATAAAGCACAGTAACACTCTTCAGCTAACGAACTCCCCATGCAAATAACCCCCTCAACAATTTAAAATCCTTGAGAATATTATCCTCTCCACATGATTTGGCTCCTCCATCCAAAATATCACATACAGCTTCCTAGGTAGAGCAACAGGCATTACCTTCTGTACACTGAAGTGATAGTGTATGCTACTGATGTAGGGAGAAAAAAAATATTTTTTTTTAAAACAAAATACATAGCTTTATTACTTTACTGTTTTCCTTTACCCTTTCTCTATCAGAGAACAAAGTCAACAGAGAATAATGGCCACTGATGGAGCCTCATTTCCCACCATAGTCTACTCTCCAATGAAAATAACAGGGTTTGTAAAATGATATAGTCTTATCGATAAAGGTGAGGGCTATGGCATTTAAGAGGTTAAAACACTTTGCTCAGCTACTGAAATAACTTAATACTCTAAATTATATCCAGTCTCTTTACACAGTAATAACTGGTAATTTATGAAGTGCTAAATTTCATTTGAATTAATCCAGATTATTGCAGTTCATTTTGGAACACACTGTTCTAATAATCATCTCTCCTGACCAGGATTTTTGAAGGGAAGAAGAAGGTTTCTGTGCTGCAATAGGCTTTTGGAAGGCAATGTAACAAAATATACTTTATACACTGTGCAATTGAAGCAAAGAGATTCTCCCATCTGTAATTGTGAACTGATGCAAATATTTCCAGTTCAAATGAGTATAACTGTGCCTTGGTTTTGTATAATTCAGTGTTGCAAGTGGTAAGGAAGATGTTTAGATGAACACAGTAATGAAGAGGTTAAATCTGATTGTAATTAGATTGCAGTATGCATGGTCATGTGGTTAATAGTAAATTTTCCTTGATTAACTAGTCCTGTTTGTTAAGAGCTCCTATTAACATTAGCACTCTCTGTGTTGGCTGTGGAGACACACCATGGACCAGTGCAAGATTAATGAAAGCAGGTACGCATGCTGATTAGAATGTGGCAGTTTAATAAACTCCTCTAACATTAAATTATTTAATGCATTCATGCTCATGTAGGCTATTCAATGGTCAGCTTGACCACCTATGTGTTAATATTGGGAATTGAAATGCAGAGGATGGAAGAAATATAGCAGTGTATGAGGTAATTAGCTCTCATGTCTGATAAATGGGGCAATACCTATGTGTATACATGTTTTAGCACACCACATGGTTCTTTCATTAACTGGAATCTTTTGCTGAAAATTTTGTAAATGTTTAGTCTGAATCTGATTCCTTAAACAATTCAGCTAACTACCATGAGCTATTGTCTGTTTAATATTTGAAGCAAATGTAACGTCAGCTAGAGAGATAAGACACCTGGTTAAAGTTAATATAACACAAAAATTATGTTTGAAGCTAGAAAATAATTTGGACACATTTTCAGTGGATACATTGCTTTGAAATAGGGATGTGTTTAGAAAATAGTATTTGAAAAGCTAGATTTTATAAACTGATGGTTGCTAGTATTTGAGTGCTCACCTTCCCCTCTATCCTGGGAACACTGGCAAATGTTTCACATTTCATGAAAGTTCCTGAACGTCAGGCAGAAAAGTTGCTCTTCAAATCAATACTGACACAATCTGAACATGCACTTGAAATGTGCAGTGAATCACATTCCACCTTGTCATGGGGCAACATGAGTCCTATGTCAAATACCATGTCAATTCATATTAAAAGCAACATAGCACAAATGTCATGTGCTGATAAAACACGATGTGCACATTATCTGACGCATTTCATCTCATCTTAAATGACATCCAAAACTCCAAAGTGGGTGTATTGCTAACTAAACTGCTGCCTGCTAGCACCCTCTGCCCAACTCTTTGTGTTGGTGTTTGAATTTTTTTCAGATCACTTAGCAAATCTTAAATAAATGATACAAATAGCTGATGGGCTTCAATTCAACTCTATGTCCAGCACAGAAATCTTTCACAAAATATAACCTTCCTGAAGGACTTCAGTGAATAAGTACTTCAGTTATTGACTGTGGTCTTTGTTCATTTATTTACAGTAAGATACTAGTTTTAAATAGCTTTTATATCATTTTAAAGTAGGGCTGTCGATTAATCGCAATTAACTCAAGCGATTAACTCAAAAAAATTAATTGTGATTAATTGCACTGTTAAACAATAGAACCCCAGTTAAAATTTATTAAATATTTTGGATGTTTTTCTAAATTTTCAAATATATTGATTTCTATTACAAAATTAATATGAAGTGTACAGTGCTCATTTTATATTAATTTTGATTACAAATATTTGCACTGTAAAAATGATAAACAAAAGCAATAGTATTTTTTGATTCATCTCATACAAGTACTGTAGTGCAATCTCTTTATCATGAAAGTGTAACTTACAAATGTAGGGCGTTTTTGTTACATAACTGCACTCAAAAACAAAACAATGTAAAACTTCAGAGCCTACAAGTCCACTCAGTCCTACTTCTTGTTCAGCCAATCACTAAGACAAACAAGCTTGTTTACATTTACAGGAGATAATGCTGCCTGCTTCTTATTTACAATGTCACCTGAAAATGAGAACAAGCATTCACATGGCACTTTTGCAGCCAGTGGTGCAAGGTATTTATGTACCAGATATGCTAAACATTCATATGCCCCTTCATGTGTTGGCCACCATTCCAGAGGACATGTTTCCATGCTGCTGATGCTTGTTAAAAAAATAATGTGTTAATTACATTTGTGACTGAACTCCTTGAGGGAGAATTCCCTCTGTTTTACCCGCATTCTGCCATATATTATTTCATGTTATAGCAGTCTTGGATGGTGACCCAGCACATGTTTGTTTTAAGAACACTTTCACAGCAGATTTGACAAAATGCAAAGAAGGTACCAATGTGAGATTTCTAAAAATAGCTACAGCACTCGACCCAAGGTTTAAGAATCTGAAGTGCCATCCAAAATCTGAGAGGGATGAGGTGTGGAGCATGCTTTCAGAAGTCTTAAAAGAGCAACACTCCAATGCAGAAACTACAGAACCTGAACCACCAAAAAAGAAAATCAACCTTCTGCTGGTGGCATCTGACTTGGATGATGAAAATGAACATGTGTTGGTCCACACTGCTTTGGATCATTATCGAGCAGAACCCGTTATCAGCATGGACTCATGACCTCTGGAATTGTGGTTGAAGCATAAGGGGACACATGAATCTTTAGCACATCTGGCACACAAATACCTTGCAACACCAGCAACAACAGTGCCATGCAAACGCCTGTTCTCACTTTCAGGTGACATTGTAAACAAGAAGCAGGAAGCATTATCTCCTGCAAATGTAAACAAAGTTGTTTGTATGAATGATTGGCTGAACAAGAAATAGGACTGAGTGGACTTGTAGGCTCTAAAGTTTCACATTGGTTTGTTTTTGAATGCAGTTATTTTTTGTACATAAGTCTACATTTGTAAGTTCAACTTTCATGATAAAGAGATTGCACTACAGTACTTGTATTAGGTGAATTGAAAAATACTATTTATTTTGTTTTTTACAGTGCAAGTATTTGTAATAAAAAATAAATATAAAGTGAGCACTGTACACTTTGTATTCTGTGTTGTAATTGAAATCAACATATTTGAAATGTAGAAAACATCCACAATATTTAAATAAATGGTATTCTATTATTAACAGCGTGATTAATCGTGATTAATTTTTTTAATTGCACAATTAATTGCGATTAATTTTTTTAATTGCTTGACAGCCCTATTTTAAAGATTAAAAAGATGTGAAATTCGTAGCTTGTGCAGCTAGGTAAATATACAGAACTACAACTTAATCAGCCTTACTATTGCATCATTGCCAGCAATGCTATTATATATCTTTTTGAAAACATCCACAGTGGGAGAGAGAATACTTCCAAGGTAGGAACTAAATTACCAGAATTACATTACCCTAAATTACAGCTCATAACCAATAAAGAGAAAAACAAATGTTGTTCTTTAATGAAGGGCAAGAACAACAATGAGGGTAATTTTTCTTGCTAGGGTGATTTCGACTTTGTCAAAGACCACCATGCTGCAGAAAATGTCCACACAACCAGGGTCAGACCTAGGGTAACCAGATGTCCCGATTTTGTAGAGACAGTCATAATATTTGGGGCTTTGTCTTTTATAGGCGCCTATTACCCCCACCCCCGTCCCGATTTTTCACATTTGCTGTCTGGTCACCCTAGTGAGACCACATGCCTTAAATCATAAGAATCAACAATGAAAAAAAGATTTAGGAGCAGAATTGTAAATAATATTGCACCTTATTGTTTTTCTTCTTTAGGAAAAAGTTTTCAGATTCATTCTGGAAGTGGAAAAGTATTTCTAGAATTAATTTCTATTAGGTTCTCAACACAATTAGGGGAGAGTGTCCAAATTGTCAGGAACTTTCAACATGTATTTTTTCAGAACCAATTCCTTCTGATGTCAGCAGGATCAGCAGTTACATAGGGAGGAAGGATGATTCTGGAGTTAAAACTCTGCACCGTTACACAGGAGATGGTGGTTCAAAATCTGGCTCCCCACAGACTTGCTGTGTCAGTTTAGGTAAATCTCAATCTCTCTGCGCGTCAATTCCCCAGCTATAAAATGTGAATAACACCACTTTCCTACCTCACAGGGGTGTTGAGAGGATAAATTCATTCAGTAATACATGAGGCACTGACACAGTATAAAGATGGGGCCCATACAAATGCTTAGATATTGATACGTAGATCCAATCGTAATAGTAAGATCACAAAAAAAAAAAAAAAAAAAAAGGTTACTCACCTTGTGCAGTAACTGTGGTTCTTCAAGATGTGTGTCCCTAAGGATGCTCCACTCCAGGTGGGCATGCGTCTCTCAAGCCCTCGATCAGAGATTTTCTGTTAGTGTTCATTCGGCCCACACATGTTCTCTATACAACGTCATTCCACTCACCAAGAGTATATAGGGCTGTGTGGGTGAACTGCCCTCAGTTCCTTCTCTATCCAAATGTTCTACAAAGAACAATCCAAAGCAGAGGGGAAGGCAGGCAGATAGTGGGGCATGCATAGGGGGACCCATCTTGAAGAACCACAGTTACTGCACAGGGTGAGTAACCGCTCTTCTTTGAATAGTGTCCCTAAGGGAACTTCACTTGAGGGGACTCCTGAGTAGTATTCCCACAGGAAGGAGGGAGCTTTGGAATCAAGTCCAAGATTGAAGACAGTGCAGCAGAACCAAGTGTTGCATCGGATCTGATGCCGTGGACCAAGGCATAGTGTTTAGAAAAAGTATGCACTGAGGCCCATGTAGTCGCTCTGCTAATCTCAGATAGTGGAATGTTTTTGAGTAAAGCTGTGGAAGTTGCCTGTGATATGGTAGAGTGTGTTGTTATCCCTGGGGAGATGAAACACCAGCTCTGCTCTAGCAAACAATAAAACATCAAGAGATCCACGTCGAAAGTCTCTGTGAATAAATCATGGACCCCTTGGATCTTTCTGTGATGGAGGCAGTCTAGGTGATTTCTGAAATTGCTTGTTCCTATACAGGTAAAAGGCCAATGCCCATCTCACATCTAATGTGTGAAAGGAGGTCTCACACTGAGACTTATGTGGTTTAGGGGAAAATACCAGTATATGAATAGGCTGGTTAAGATGAAAATCCAACAGCAACTTGAGTACAATTTTGGGTGTGGCCATCAGGACACCTTAAAAATATCATAAATGGGGGATGTACCATCAAGGCCCCAATCTCTCTAACCCTGAGGGCTGACATGATAGTTACTAGAAAGACCATCTTCCTAGATAAGTGAAGCAAGGAGCAGTTTGCCATAGATTCAAATGGGGGTATCTAAGTACCAGGTTGAGATCCTAAATCAGAGTAGAGTCCTTAGCCCAGGGGTAAAGATCCCCCAAAGAGTTAATAAAACTAGAGGACATAGGATGAGCAAAACCAGGATGAACAAATATAGAAAACCTCTCTAATGGGGGAATGAAATGCTAATATTGTGCCCAGTTGAACCTTATTAGAGCTAATTGATTACCCTGATTTCTTCAAGTCCAGTAACTAATCCAAGATGACAGAGTGGAGAATATTCCGGCATAATGCAGTTATGGTGACACCAGTGGTTGAACCTTTTCCATTTCTGAAGATAAGTGATTTGAGTCTACTGTTTAGTAATACCTGTGGTATTCCTGTTGAGCCTGTGGATTCTAATCCTGCGAACCAGCTAGCAACTATGCTTGGAGGCAGAGAACCCCTTGGCTGGGATGAAGCACTGGGAGAGGAGCTGAGGGATGGTTGGAAGCTTGAATGCCAGTTGGTCACACAGGTGAAGCAGGTAAGGATACCAACAAGCTTGGCTTGGCTAGGTTACTATAAGGGTAACCTGGCCTTGTCCTGTCTGATCTTGTTTATCACTCTTAGAATTACTGGCATTGGAGGGAATGCCACAGAACAGGCCCTTCATCTAGGAAAGGAGAAAGGCATCTTCCAAAGAGCGGCATTCTAGGCCTCCTCTTGAGCAGAATAAGGGGCACTTCTTGTTGCTGAATGCCTCACCTTTGGAATATCCCATGAAGAATTTGAGAGAGCCCAACTCCCATTCATACTCCTGGGAGAAACATCTGCTGAGCATAGAAGCTGTGACATTCTGGGCTCCAGGGAGGTAAACAGCTGAGATCTGACTCTGATGCCCTATATGCCAACAAATCCAAATATGCCCTATAAATTGTATTCTCAGTATAGGGGCTAACGGATTTTTTTGCATTTAGCTGGAGACCCAATTCAAATTAAGAGATGGAGCATAAGCAAAGGAGAGAGGTGTTTGGGGTTCTAATGAAGACTGCAAAAGGAGACTACAGGTCATAAGGACACCAAGTCCCGAAAACAGTTATATGTAACAAGTAATTATTTTATACCTGATATGCACTGTCCCTCCTGTAGAGTCCTGAAGATACCTCCAGTTTCCCCCATTTTAAACCTAAATTATCCTCAAGACCTCCTGTTAGTGTCATCATCCTCTCAGCTGATGATTGGATAAGAATTTCTTTGGAAGTCATTAATGTCTCTTTTTAATCAGAGGGATCACTGTTGAGCTTCATGAGACATTCCCCCTCTCCCTGGGGCTGAATGGCAGTCTCCGCTTTTGGCCAGCCTGGGTGTTGTGATTAAATTCCTCACATTGTCTTCAGTTTCTGGCTAGCTTCACTGGGTACTATGGTTATAAATTATTGTTGTTCTCCTGGTTGCTAACTTTTGCAGGTTCTGTTCGGTGACTGCCTGCTTTTGATAATGTGCCTGATTTTTACATGCATGCAGGATGTTTGATCCATTTTTGTACTAGTTAATTCTGAAAGAGATGATGGGAAAGTCACCTCTTTGATGCTGACACCTTGTTGATGGATACCCATCTATCAATATCAAAATCCACACACACATTACATTTGTATTTGACACCTCATAGTTGAGATATTATTCAACAGGCGCAGAGAAGAAAGAAACAAAATTATGAAAGTGCTGAGTCTATAGGTGAATGAGCTCTGCAACCTCCTTCAAGCTGGGGATGTGCCTGGGATAAAGTTGTGACTATAAAGCCCATCACCCACCAGCGTTCTCAGCTAACCCCATTTAAGATGCAGTCTTATTAAATTATTACTGTTATTAATTTTGATTACTGTAGCACCAATCAGAATCCCGGCCTACACACACAGAATGTAAATGGGCAGTTCTTGCCTTGAAGAGCTTACGGTCAAAATTAAGACAAGATACAACAGTGGGTGTCATAAAAAGTAGGAAGGAGCAGAGAAGGGGAAAAGTTCTATAAAGAGGAGAGACTCCCAAACTATTCTCCTTTTTGTCAAACAACATAGCTCTTATCCTGTAGGGTACCGAAGACAACATAGGGCAACATTCTGCTTTAGAACCAAACCCATCAGTTTTCATAAAAAGAATACAAAGGTGCACTCTTCATTTACTCTCACTAATTTAAAAAAATATTTTTAAAAAATCAGAAAACAATGGCACTTAGAAAAGCATACATAACCCATTGGTTAAGGTGTGGTGCACACACATTAGGAGCTTTCTCCACCCTGAGTGACAGCGTTTAATTTGAATCATTCCCCTCAACTGACCTGGATCTCATGGGACCGTATTGGATTTCATCTGGTTTCACTAATAGAGCCAAGGAGTTTGGTGGTATGGAATGAAAAGAAAGGGAGAAAGAATTGGGAAGGCAAAGGAGGAAAATATAGAAGTAAGGAGGAAGTGAAGGAAACAGGAGATAAAGGGGAGGGACAGGAGGCAAAGACGATAAAACCAGGGAAGAAACTATACTGTGGTATTTACAATTCGTATTTTAAGTAAAGTCCGGTAGACAAAAAGTGTTGCTGTATACAAGGTTCACATACCTACAATTACATTAAAATCCAGCTGCTTTCACAGTTCCAGTTCTTGAGTAACTGGATTGAACTCATTGCATACATATGTTGGCAAAGAAGCATTCACTGGCTGCAGAAGTCTTTTCTGTGGCTTAAAGGGGGCCTGCCTCAGAACAGTCTATGGATCCTGAGACTGTGTCACACTTAGGTAAGGATGTTGCAGAGTTTGGTCCGTTGTCTCACTCTGACAGACCTGAAGATAGAGAGAGAGAATTTAATGTACAGCAGCATTAAGAAGACACTCTCAGGTAAACCGCTTACATCTTCCTAGCCTGCTTCCTTCAGCCCATACAGGTTCCGTCAGTGACAGATCACCCTTTCATATGCAGATCTGTATAACAGAACGGGAAGGTGTACAGTGCTGTACTACTCCGACAAGCCTAGGATACTGGTTACTGTCAGAAATTGAGAACTGCAGCACACAGGTAATTTTCTGAAGTTGTGGTACTCATTCCTGTGCTTGCTTAATCCTCTCTTCTTTCTCTCCTGTAATCTCTCTGAGTACCCCTACAATGCTCCTCCAATTACAGCTCAGTGCTGCCCATCATGTCCTCAGTTGGGCTTGGATTATCACTAAATTCCCTTAAGTATTTCAAAGGCTCCACCTGGGTATAAAGTGAGCCTGTAGCTTTAATTATACAGACCAGCTGATTCCAATTTTTCTCTCCATCTAAATAGTTGGTTTCCAAGACAGCATACTGGCAAGTTTGTATCAGTGGGTTGGGAGGAGGCGAAACAACTACATTTAAAGGAGTTAAAAAAGCCCCCTGAAAAGAGTGCCCTTTTTTAAGGGATTAAAAATAGTTATTCAAAATTCACACTTTTTAATAGACTATTTTTCCCACTAGATGGAGGGACATTATTTGCCAACTGGAAAAAAATGCATCAGCACAGAAATAACATGTATTTCCAAACATCTAAAATGTATTACAGTAGAGAGAGTTTATTTTAAAATATACTCCAGAGAAGTACTTACAACAAGTATCCCTTTAAGGTTGCCCCAGGACTTTTAATATCAACCTCTGGTTTCAGAGGTATCAAAAGGCAAGAAAGAGCATGTGGCAATGTTTTCTCAGTGTATTTGCATTGTTTTTCAGCATTAATGGAGTTACAGAAGAGACTATATCACTTTAGAAACAGGCTCAGAGGCACGGATGGATTTCCCACAACCACACACACCCCTTAATAAAAATTGGTCAAAGTGGTGTGTTTTGTTAGAAGAGAGCAATAGAAATGGTTACATATGAAGTTCCGGAGGCTTTTCTGTTCACCTCTAACAAAAGCACAGCTGAGTTTTAAAGCACAAAAATTAGAAAGCACTTAGGGGTACATTTTCAGCATAATGTTTTGAGGATTAAGCTGTGCAGCTGCCTTTAAATGCTAATGGAGGTCATGTGACTAAATCCCCACACATTACATTGAAAGTGTACCCCTTAGTCTTTAATCTGGGTTAATGCAGTGCGGTATTTTTAGTCTTAATTTTTTTTTTTAAACAGACAAGTATGTTTAACAAGTAGCTATTGCACATACAAACTAACTGCTCTCTCATAACATTTGATTGAAACATGACTTAATCTCAGTTGAAATCAGTGGTGAAATTCAAACATATCTGGTTTGCCATGGAGTTGCATTAGGAAGATCCAATCCATTTGCAAGTAGAAAACATCCAGATTAATTAGTACCTAATGGTATGACTCCAGTGTGACACTCTGGTAGAAAACTGCATCTGAACTTTACCTCTTACATCTAAAAAGATCCAATACAGTAAGGATGATTGTAAGGATTCTATAGCCTAATCCAATCACAAACCAATACAACTATAAACCCATTGTTTGTATAAAGACTAACTTGAGTTGCTTTTTAGACCTTGAGGCTGTCAACTGGAATTTAGTCATGCCAAAGCATTTAACAGGGAGGACTGCAGTCGCTTTCCTCCATGGACTCTAATTCTTCAACACTGTATGCTATCATAATAAGAATCACTAAGTTTACAATCACCGATGTCTATGAGCCACCAAATGTCTCCTGGTCCACCAAATCACAGGTACTTTACAATACAGTCAGAGATTTCAATAGCCAACATATATCCTGAGATTAAGATAACAATGATGCCACCAGTGAACAACTTCTTGAATGGGCCTCAAATCAAGACAAGCACCTATAGTTTGACCCTAAGAAGCTAGGAACAAGGTTTCACAAGATGGAGAAAAGAATACTCACTGACCTTGCGTTTTGTGTCATGTGACTGGAACACGTGGCCCCTACTGGTGGAGTGGACCATCCTTAATGATTTTCTACATAGCCAACACCATGCTGTTGTCATACAAGTTGGTCTCCAAATCCCCCCTAATTACATCACTACCAAAGCCAGGTTGGAACTTCAGGAAGACCGATTGGAACAACTACACAGTAACCATAGAAAAAGTTGCTCACTGAATACCTGCCAAAGTAGCCAACTGTGAAAGGCTCATCGACATTCTTAAAGTTGCCATGAAAAGGAACAGCTTTTCTGCAGCTCTCTCCCAAGTGGAATACATGTTCACAGGAGATCTGAAAAAAACAAAGGAGTACTATTGGTTATGGCAATTCCCACAGAACTTTCAAAACCATCTGTCTCTGCATTCCACCTGAGTAACCAACATGCAAAACAGCACCTGTATGCCACCTCCTGCAACATCAAACTCAGGCACAAGGATTACCCAAAATATCATGGAGTGGTTCTTGACTGCAGCCCCACATATTGTCAATATCTGACAAAGATTACTGCCAAGGTATAGGGTGACCAGACGTCCCGATAAAATCGGGACTGTCCTGATATTTAGTTGTTTGTCCTGAGTCTTTTTTTTTTTTGCTTTGGCAGCTCTGGATGGCCCTGACCACCCCTCCTCCCCCATGTGTCCCAATATTTTTTTCTTTTCTTCTGGTCACCCTACCAAGATAAAGGCTAGGAATAATGTAATCCACAAACTAGCCAGGACCAGTTGAGGAGCATATGCTAACACCTTGTGAACAGCCACATTGGCCCTCCTCTTCTCAGCAGCTGAATATTGTGTGCCAATAAGGGCAGGTAACGTAGATACAAAACTTGTTGACATGCAATTGAACACTGTTATGAAAATTGTCACAGGAGTGCTGAAGTCAATATTGACAGTCCCGTTGTCATAAATATGAAGGGAAGGGTGAGAGGGTCTGATGCAGTGCTATAAAATCCTCTTTCCAGTAAAGGGTTAAGAAATGCAGGTAGCCAGACTGACACCTGACCTGGCTGGCATCTGACCAATAAGGGGACAAGATACTTTCAAACTTTGGGAGGGGGGAAGGTTTTAGTGTGTGTCTTTGTCTGAGAGAGAGAGTGATCTTGGAAGACAGAAGGAACCTACAGAAAATCAAACCTCCCTTTTCTGAAGTAAGTTTAGATAGCATAGCGTATAGATTTCTGTTTAATTTTGCTTGGTGTATCCCCTGTGTTAGAAGGGGCAAGGGAGGGGGGGTTATTCATGGTTTTCTGGAACTTTAAGGTTTTGTCCAGAGGGGGAAATCTCTCTGAGTGTGGAAATATAGTGTCCTGTAAAATAGTTACCATCCTGATTTTACAGAGATGATTTTACCTTCTTTATTTTTAATAAAATCCTTCTTTTAAGAAGCTGACTGTTTTCTATGGTGTTAAAACCCAGGGGGTGGGTTTTTAGATCACTGTGTAACCAATTGGTTGGGAGATTGTTCTCAAGCTTCCCCAGGAAAGGGGGTGTACGGCTTGAGGGGGTATTTTGGGGGGGGAGGGAAGTTCAAGTGATTCCTTTCCTGGATTCCTGTTAGATACTTGATGGTGGCAGCGAAAGAAGCATTTCTCAGGGTGCAGGGAATTTTGTACCTTGGGGGATTTAACCTAAGCTGGTAAAAATAAGCTTAGGGGCTCTGAATGCGGGTCCTCACGTCTTCACCCTAGAGTTTAGAGTGGGGAGGGAACCCTGACACCCGTCCTTGCATATATCTTACCACCATCCCTCCAAAGAGAAGCAGCAGCAACACCGGAATATGTTTGCATAACAAACTCAGACTTGCCCATTTATGCAGATCCCCAATCCCCATTCCATCCCAAGATATCATTAATTTTGGGTGTCAAACTTGAGACATGTTGGGCCTAATTTTCATGTGTGTAGAGCACTCCTAACTTCCATTGCCCAGCACTTCTGAAAATCAGGTCCACTGTATCTCAACTTGGGCACCTCAAATCAGAGCCCACATTTGAAAAGTTTGGCCTTAGTTACTACATGAAGCTCATATTTTATTCTTTATTTTCATGAAAACATTCCATCACTGTCAGTGAGGGATCCACTGTAGTTTGAAGGTAGTATATTGCCCTGATTCCATACCATAGCTTCAGCCCATGGATAATACCCAGAAGAAAATAGGCCTATTCCGCACAATGGGTTTTTGACCTCTGCAATAAAGTATGGAAGGGCAGTGACAGATGGGGTTGAGATTACATTAATTTTGCATTTAAAAGACTCTTGACATTAAAAAAGGGTGTTAGAAACACTCATTAATACAGAAATTTAACACACTGTTTAGGAAACCCAAACTTCTCTGCCACATCCTCTAATAAGTATGGAAGCATTATTAGCATTTGAATTTTCCAGACTTTTCCATCCAACACTAAGATATATGAGATATCTGGGTATCGGGACAGTGAACACCACATTCTTTTATTAAGTGCAACCCAGGTCTTCAATTTTTATGGCTTTCAGTTTCTCAATAGATGAAGAACAATGTGGTACCCAGTTAAGTGAAAGTCTGGTGTTGGAGAGGCACAGTTCTATCAAATATACCCTTTACATGGTTCCTCTACAATAGTCACGTCCTCTGAAATAAGAGGGATGCATGCTGGAGAAATAAACAATGGAAAGAAATTCCTTAGCCGTTAAAAGATATGTAATTAAACAATTTTGTGAAGACAAAGAAAACAGGAAATGTCTTAAAGACCTTAAGTCAGTACTCAGAGAAAAAAGAGCCAGTCGCATCACAGCAAATGAACCAAAATGAGTCCGAGCTCTCTAAAATAAGTGGAACCATGGAACTAGATGGGAAAGTGGGTTAAATTTAATGGCTTAACTTCCAGCGACCTGGCCAAACCCAACTCAGGACACAAACAACAACTACGGTAACTCCCCACTTAACGTCCTCTCGCTTAACATTGTTTTGCTCTTACGTCCCTGCTCAATTACAAGAACATGCTCCATTTTGTGCAGTGCTCCACTATTATGTTGTTTGGCTTCCTGCTTTGTCCACAGCTGGCAGCTCCCCTATTCCTCCCCCCCCCCGCAGCACCTCCCGCTTGCCGGTGGACCCCACGGATCAGCGCCTTTCTTCTCCTCCCCCCGCCTCCTGCCCACGGCAATCAGCTGGCTTGCAGCGTTTAGGAGGCAGGAGGGAGGGGGGAGGAGCGAGGACTCGGCGCGCAGGCTCCCCCTCCCTCCCCTGCCTCCTGAACACTGCAAGCCAGCTGATTGCCGCGGGCAGGAGGGAGGAGCGAGAACGTGGCGTGCGAAGTAAGGGGGAGAAGAGGCGGGCCAAGGGTGAGGTCTTGGGGGAGGGGGTGGGTTGAACCCCCTGCCCCCGGTGCTTGCAGAGTAGGGTAAGCTGCTGCTGCGCAACGTGCTTCTCCTAGCCTACAGCACCTCCAGCCTCCTTGCCTGCCTCATTGTCGCCAGTGCCAGTGGGCTGTGCCTGTGTGAGGTAAGGGGGGGAACCTCCCAACTATAGTACTGTGCTGTGTGGCAAAAAAAATTTCCCTGGAACCAACCCCTCCTCCCCCCTTTACATTCATTCTTACGGGGAAATTGGATTCGCTTAACATCGTTTCACTTAAAGTCGCATTTTTCAGGAACAGAACGACAACGTTAAGTGAGGAGTTACTGTGTAGAGGTCTCACCCTAACCCCAATTTTTTACTACAAAGTTTAGCCATGTCTGCCAAAAAGAGGCTCTGAGCAGGAACAAGAGGAGAGCTGCAGTGCTTTGGCATGGCTAAGCAGGCAGAGGGAATTTGAACATACCTACAGTATGCCTGGGTCAAGGCAGAGCTATTAGCCCTCTCTTTTTGTAAGTACTGCATTCATTCAAAAAGTTAAAAGCCAGACAGAACAAATGGTCAGAGCCTCTGGATGAAAAAACTCTAAAGGAATCTAAAAGTACCAGTGCCTTTATATCATATGTAAAAGATGCACAGAGGTGAAAAATAAAAAAAAATAAGCCCAAACATGGATAGAATTAAAAAAACTCTGGGAGTATTAGGGGCATGTCTACACTTACGGCTAACTTGGCACTGCTGCGACTGATGCAGCCGTGTCGATTTAGCAGGTCTGGTGAAGACATGCTAAGTCGATGGGAGAGCACTCTCCCATCAATATCTGCACTCCACCTCCCCGAGAAGCGCAAGGTAAGTTGTGTCTCCCATCGACACGGTGCAGTGTAGACACCACTGTAAGTCAACCTAAGTTACGTCTACTCCAGTTATGTAACTTACGTAACTGAAGTAGCGTAACGTTGGTCGACTTACAGCTGTAGTGTAGACCAGCCCTAGGATCCCACTCCCAAGATCTCTTCTACCCTGCTATGACATCTGAGAGGGAACTCCCTGGAATTCCCTCACAGCAACAGGCTGTTCACTTGGGCTTCTCAAATAAACAAGAGATGAATAAAACTAGGGGGCAAATCCTTCTACTTAAATAGCAGTGTGCGTCTGCCACAGTTTTTTCTTTTTTAGTTTAAACAGAAAGAGTATTTGTTAAAACTTAAAATACACAATGGACACAGTCAACCCAAAGAACCGTACCACTTTCAAGGTAGTGCGTTATAAATTGCCTAACTGATTTCTACATAATTAGGAGGGAATTAGGGTAACTACTTCAGTTGTTGTTGTTTTTTGCAGTAACTTTGACAGACAATAATTGCATGTCATCCTAGATAGCACAGTGCACATTCATCTAACATAGTTGTCTCAGGCACAGGTGGCAATATATTTATTCTTGTCTGGTTTAATTTTGATGGTCAGACAAGCAAATGGGCATTTATTTCACTGTTAGCATTTCCGGTTATTGGCTCTTTGCAATCTTACTAGAACTAAGCATTAGTTCAGATTTCACAAACACCAGCAGCTGGTTCACATACAGGCCAGTTTCCTAGGTTTCATTATACTCCATTATATTGATCCATACCACGGCCACATACTGTAGGGATGCACGTGTATTTCCATTTCACCAGGAGATATTTTATAAAGTACATGGTAGGAAAATGTGACAAATCACGATAGATCAGCTTGTGAAACCATCTTAAGGGAAGTTATGTGGAAAATTGGACTGATACTGCAGTTACAGCTAAAATCCACTAAAGCACAAAGAAAAAAATGACATTCCAGCTGCACATGCATCCCTGTCTAATTATAATTAATCCAGAGTGAAGGAACATCAGTCATTACCCAGTGCATCAAGGCACTATTCTCAAATTTTGGACCCTTCCTGCATTAATGTTAGTTTAACATTCAGAATAAAATAAGACCTTTAATGTTTAAACAAAATGGTTAATATTTACATGGGAAAGTTATGTTTCTGATATTAAATCAGTATTAATGCAGGGTGAAAATTGGTTTTCAGTATCTGACATTGGGTTCTGATACCGCTGATGTCACAAAACGTGTCACTTTTTAGACCACCTGTGGTAGCCTCTACAATGACAGCTGTAAAAAAGTTGGTTTTCTTAGGTGGACTCTACATTTAACCATGACCAGTCAATATAATTTTAAACATGATAGTCTTTGCCTCCACTAAGGGTGAAATTCTGGCCCCACTAACTTCATTGGGAGTTTTGCTGTAATGTTTAACAGTGTGTTAGTTAACAAATGTGATAAAACAATGCATTTTCCCAGCGTAGACATCTTCTATGTGTGAATTACCAGCGTAGAGCACAATCTCTTGGGGTCACTCACCAACAAGCCATTCCCAAGCCTATTTTCTCCAGCTGTTGAGTTCCTGCCAGACAGCTTCTTGTTCCGGAAGGGTGTCCACCTTCCTGCTCTGTTGGGTGCAGTGGGTACCTTTGTCTTGCAAACCCATTGACTGTCACAACATTAGTTTCTGTTGCCGATGTAAAAATATCTACGGCATGTTTAGGAAACAAAAGTGCCTGCTAAAGGGGAAATCAGATACAAGGACACATTCAAGGAGGGAAAAATGACATACGAACCGACAGGATGAAGTGAACTGCTGTGCTGCATGCGTTGGTGGAATGGAATGGTGTGGTGGGCAGCGGGAGTGTCACGTACTGTTCTTGTTTAGTGCACCATTACACCTCAAAGCAGCATTAGCAGGACACTTTTTAATAAGTAAATAATATTGTTATGGAGAATTGGACCAGCACAAACAGCTGATTTTTAAGCATATCATTGAAAAGTCAGGTGTGGGGCAGCACTCATTTATTTAAGTAGCAGGCTGTGAAAATTAGTTAGTGATTTGTAGAGTTTGTGAATCATTTAATATAGCAAGCTTTAGAGGAGCTACATTTTCATTGACTTGAGGTGGTGGTTGCATTCAGCTGTGTAGTGGAAGAGTATGAGGTGGAGTGAAAAGATGAGCTCCGCTGAGCCAGTCTGAGCCACATCCTATTCTCTATCAGCACTAGATCTCATAACTGTTCCAGATTTCTGTTGATCTCCATCCCTTACTGACCAGCTGTTGTGAATTGCTGACATCCATTGGAGTGGGGCATGCAATGATGTTGCATGACAAGGTGTAAAAGCATGAGTCACAAGTGAAACCAGAGAGCATTCTCGGCTTGATCTCAAGTCAACAGATTTTTGCCCACCAAATTCGGTGGAGTCAGGCCTTTTGATAGAAGTTTATAACTTCTATCATTCCCTCCCTGAACACACCAACAATTGGAACAGATTACAGCTAGGGCATCCTGAAATTCCTACTTTCTGACACACTAAAGTGGCCCTTTTATAGGCAGCACTTCCTTTTTGAGCCATTCAGGGAGAAGTTAAGCTTAAGGAAGAGGAGGGTTTACAAAATAAATCAACAAGAAAAGAAACTAATAAAACACACCCACATCCCATAGAGGAAAGAAGAGGAAAAAGAAGATAGAACTTAATGTGCAGGGATCAAAAGGAATGGAATTAAAGGAAAGAGAATGATGATGGGAAAAATATGGAGAAGAGTTGGTACAAAGACGAAGAAGAATTGTGGTTTGGACTTTATTCATCAAAGGTTCAATCCTGCTACCACTGGAGTTTTTGACATTGACTACAACAGAAGAAGGGTCGTGCCACTAGTCCTTGGGAAAACTTAAAATAATCAGTTTGGTTTTTTTTAAGTTCCCTCCACACAAGAAATGAATCCCTCTTTCTGCTGGAACTGGGATATTTAGGGGTTAGAAGGGCTTCACTGGAAAGGAAGAACTGCATAATACCAGCAAAGCAGAGCAGATGTGGGATGCAGGCTGTTGTCCCCCTACGTGCCTAGATCTCCCTGATCAAAGGAGCAACCCATTCACATACTGTGTGTACAACATTTTAAAAAAACAGTTGAAAGTTGACCCTGTACTATATCAACTTCTATCACACAAGAAAAGCCTATTCTAAAGTGAAATTTTTGTTTGTTTGTTTTCAGTTAAACAATTTGTTGGTAAGAAATGTGTTTATTCACTAAACTGAATCTGAAAGCAATCCCATGTCATAATTTAACACCTCACATAAAAAGCTCACTACTTTGTCTTACTTACTGTAGACGCGTACATTAAAATCAATTTAAAAGTACAGACAAAGCACTATAGATGAACAAATATACATTGGCATTAGAAATAAATTCTATACTAAAAAAGAGACTTTCGCCATAAAATTACATTTTTATGTTTTTTCTCTCAAATAAATTAATGAAACTTTTGCACTGTGAAAGCTCTCAGGCAAAATTAATGGTTTTGTTTTGCAAATTAATTTAGATATTAAAAAATTATATTTTCAACCAAGATCTCAGTTACTCAGATTAAATATTAACCAAAAGCTGTCTTCTGCTTAAATAGAATTTAGCCTTTGAAGTGTTTTTATTAATCTCTTCTGATGTAGGTGCTTGAAATTCTATGAAAGTGCTGCTGCTACCAGTTCTGTGCATCACTTACTGTAATTTATTTTCAGAACATAATTCTATTTATAAATGAAAATCCTATTAAAAGAAGACAAGAAAAATTAGTCCTAGACTTTGCATTGGTAGAGTAGAAACAAAATGAGCGGCCTAACCTGAAGTGACATTTACAAATTACCTGTTAATTTAAACTGGGTTGAAGGATGACAGAGTTTAGTCAGACTGACAGGAAGTACCGAAGGAATGACAGTTGGGCCTGTAGTGGTCATAAAGCACTGTAGCAAGCACATTTATCTGTGTTCTCAGGGAAAAGCTTCCTATGTAGTAAATAATATATTTGTAAAAATATTTACTTCTTGCCAGCCCAGTGAGTGAAGGTTTTATGAAGCTGAAAACTCCCTCCCCCTTTTTTATTTTTTGTGTAAGGAAAAAATATTTGCTTTAAAATGGCCTCCTGACTTTAGTCATGTGACTGGTTCATAAGCCCCTAAAGCTAAGCCACATGAGTTTTTTTCTTAATGTTACTGAGACAAAAAGTGACAAGCCTTGTATCCTTTGGTTGCTTCAGGATACAACTCATGCTCCAAGACCAGTTCCTTTGTTCACTAGACATTCCTTGAACAGACATGATTACATGTCAAGGCTATGCAGCGCCAAACATTTATAAATAGAGTAATAGCCCCTCTCACTCTATTGCTTATAAATAGTTCTGAGAAGAATCCAAATCAAGTGCTAATATTCTTGTCACTTTATTTTTTCTAGAAATGTTAAGGCAAAATACTGTTTGAAAGAAGGTGCTAAATACATCTTCTTAAACTTCAAGCTTTTTCTAGGGCTTGAATTTTACATCTTATTTAACACACTGTTGCAAATATTTCATTTATAATTTTAAAGTCTTAAAATAATCTAAATATATTTAATAAGCATACAGCATGCCTCAGTGGACTAATTTTCCAGGATCTAAAATTGTGTCCATAAAAAACATTAGGCATAAACAAAGTCACTTTTGACACAATGACTTTAGTGCTTTTGAAAATTTTACTCTGCATAGGTAATTTCAGTATGTGACTTAAAAATCTGTCCCTCTCACTTCAACCAGGAAAGGGGTATAGTATGCTGACTATCCCTTATGAATGCTAATGGGAGTGCTACACATGTAAAGAGAGAAATACACACTGTAATTTTCATATCTGTTCCCATATACAAGATGGTCTTGTGCCTACTTACTCAAAAATGGCTTTAATATTTAACATTTAACTGTATTATGTACATGTAAAGTATTAAAAAAATATTTTTTTTTATATTTTACACATTTTTATATTTTACACAGACCAAAGAAAGCATTACATTGGCTTACTCGTTAGGAATTAATAGATTTGGGGCAATTGTAGACTCCCCACTCATGTCCAATCCACAGTTCCTTATGGCTGCCTGTGGGAAATACCATAACAAATGTGCTAGCATGCATTATGCACGCTATTTCTTGGATAAATGTGAACTTCCCCTCAACATAACTATTATGTACAGACATAATGCAGCTGGGTATAATTAAGAATGTATCTATTAATTTTTTTTAGAAATGTATGAGTATGAATCTGCATGCCACCTTGAAAGTGTATTTCTAGGAATGGGACAAGTAGACTTGGAAAGTATGTCTATGCCCAAGCACAAAGGCCCAAATTTTTAAAGGTATTTAGGCAGTGCTACACTCAGCATTGCAATACTTAACTGATTTAGGAGCCTAAGTCTCATTTTCAAAGGGATTTAGGTTTCCAAGTGCTTAAATCCCTTTTGAAAATGAGACTTAGACGTTGCAATGCTGTGTGTAGCAACGCCTCAATACCTTTAAAAATCTGGGCCAAAGGCAATAAAATTTCCATAATGCATCAACAAAATTCAGCAGCCACGATGCTTTTAGTGCCACTGACAAAATACTGCCCTTGAAAGCGTTGCTAGACACTAAAGCATCAAACACAGCTGGCCCTGTGAAGCCAAGTTTACATTTTGCCATTTTGAAGGTGTATGTGGAAGACTTGCATGTGCGTGCCATCATGTTGCAGAATGTACTTTAAATCTGACTCATCTCTGGTTTTTAATCTCAGCAGAAGATATTTGATTTTGTCCTTTTTAAATAATAACTTCACAATTTTACACCTACAGTACAAAAGATTTCCCCCATTTAATGGCAGAGTATAAATTTTGGAAGAAAAAGATCATATTATGGAGGAATAGTAAAATAAGATCCAGTGTAGCATTATTTTTGAAATTAGATACTGTGCTTCAGTCAAAAGATCTAAATATAGACTATGCTCCGGTCCATAGAATGTCCCTGATGAAAAAATTATTAGAAGTTCTACTTACAGTGTTCAGGATGGCACAATTATTACTTCGATTTGCTTCTAGGAATGTGGCTTAAAAGAGGCTACAGCAATAGATAAAAAGAAGAGGTTATAAAATTCCAAATGTCCCATAGGAGGAGGCTTTAATGAAAAGATGGAAACTGAGTCACTACGTTCCAATTAATATGTGTATCCCCCCCAACAACATGGTAAGGAGTTACCATAGGTTCTGAATGGGGATATGACTATTTGTTCACTTAGTGGTTCCACTATAGTGTTCAGCTGCAGAGAGAAGAGTCAGCTCTTTTCTTTGATGCTATTCAGCACAAATGAAAGAGAGAACAGAATGCCAGAATGTCTTCCTTGGGACAGTGAGAAAGTGCTTGTTTGTACCCCAGGAAGATTTTCTTCCATCAGGATTTTGAGGCAGAATTACAAAATGTTTGTGTATTACTTGTCTCTCTGATCTCTTTGCCAAGAAGAGCATGGTATATTTCTTTGTACAATCAGTTATTTCTACATACATATTAAACGTTCCTTTACTGTAAGATTGATATTCATGCCCTTATACAGCATATCAAGGACATATGATAATGATAACGATCACTGTTATTTTAACACTGCACAAAGGCCATGATGTCAAGGCCATTTCTTCATTAGACAACAGAACTATTGATTATTAACTAGAGACAGGCCAGAATTGAAATACCTGCTTATGTCAATAAATGAATAGGCAGATTACCCAACCATCAATTATCTACAAAAGTGTAAGTCAGGTATTTGGGTTCCAAATTAATTACTCAATCATGGTGGTTGAGTTGGACCTGTTCATCATTCAGCACCGCTGTTTTGTGGTTAAGGGGAAACCTTTTTGCCACCCCTCAGAACATGCACACAAGAAAGATGGGAAGTCCAACGAAATGATCTTTGAAAATCTGAATATTTCTCTGCTGTAGTCTGGACACTAATGGAATGCCAAAAATCATCTTTAGTGACACAGTGGCCTGAAACACATTCTGTACTATGCAAATTCAACCCACTGATCTTTAGCACTATATTTGTGTCCCAGAAAAACAGATACATTTTATTTCAATTGTTTCACAAAGAGAAAGAGGTCAACTAATTCTCCACTCTAAACAACTATGCCTTCCTCTCAATTCTACATAACCACGACCTTGCTGACAATTGGCTGAGAGATCAGATGGCCATGGGTATCATCACTTTCATGGTCTTAAGCTTATTACCCACCATTTATGTTGGTATAACACTTCTATTACCCTATCTTTTAAATGAGGAGATAGAAATTTGAGGTCCCTTTTGTTCCAAGTGGATCTCTCTGCCACAAGAATCAAGTGAAGCCAAAGAGATTATCAGGATTCAGGAAAGGTTAGATATTTGTATATATTATTAAAACATCCAGAGTTATGTTAGAAAAGATTTGTTTTAAGGATATAAAATTGTCATGCTTGGGGCCTAAATCAACCTCAAATCAGCGATTAAGAACCAACTTTTCCTACAGGCCATCTCTTCCATAAATCTCTACTATGAGGTTCCTTCCACCTTTCTCTGAAGCATCAGGTGGTGGCCATTCTCACAAACAGGACTAGGTGGACCGCAGGTCTGCTCCCATATGATTGTTCCTATTTGCCTTTAATACTTTTACTGATTTCCATGGGTTGATAACTATCATGACCTCATTAACAGATTGGTCTGCTAAATAGAATGCCAGTGACAGAGAACATGGTGTCCTACTCACTCAGCAATGATTATAAGAAAACTTCCAAGCCTACAGGACTTGAAACCTCAATACCAGCTATGAGTTTCACAGCTCTTCCACCATTTTTCCCTTAAAAAAAAAGATTTATCTTTGCTCCTGACTAGTCATCAATAGCAGTGGGACAGGAAGATGAGGCTTCAGTGAGATGTAGAACACAAAATAAAATGTGTGACAAATTGCAATGACAAGGTTTTCATGGTAGCTTTTGATGTAGTGAAATTAAATCCCTGACCAGACAATGCAAAAAGTGCTATGCTAATGTGCTAGAGGCACTCTTGTTGAGCTGAGAGAGGGTGTTATAATCAGGAAAGCCCACCAATAGTGGCTCAACACCTGAGCTCCCATACAAAGCTTTTTACTGAAAAATAATACAAAATGAAAGCTGTGTCTGTGTAAGATAAAGAAATACGAATTTAGAATCATGATAGATATTTAACAGTTAGTAAAATATAAGGCAATTGCCCTGCCCAGAGAATATAGAAGTATGCTATGTCCTACAGCCATCTACCATAGCTGCCAACTTTAATATCTTAAGACCTGTAATATTTTTTAAAGCTACCCAAGAACTCAGGAACACTGGGAGACACCTCATGAATTTTTTTAAAACTGTATTCAACATGGTTGCTACCTTTCATTTTTCTCAATAGCCTTGAAGCCAGACTGCTTTCATGGCCACACACTTTTCTATGTGCATCCCAGGAAGGAGACAGAGAAGGGACTAGAAGCTGGCAGTGAGACTAAGGGAGAGAGAAGATAAACTTGAGGGGAAAGGGCGGGGCAGGCAAAACAAGGACATACTGTCAGACTAGAGTGGAGGGAGGGAGACTGAGGATCAAGGGAAACTGAAGGAGCAGGAAGGCAGACTGGTGGCAAGGGGATGTGGGGAGGGAAGGAAAAGGATGGAATAATGTGGCGGGCAAGGAAAGGGAGGAATAAAATGGTGGAGGGAGTTTTAAAGAGAGGAGACGGAGAGGTAAGTCGGGACGTGTAGGCCTAATATGGTAAGTGTTACAGCTACAACTGGGGAGAGATTTTTCTGACAAAACAGAGGAAACTTGCTTGGTTCCCTCCCAGCTCACTTGTGGGCTGCTGGGGATCAGACTTGCAGCTGCCTGGGACAGCCCTGCCATGTAGCCTGTCCTGGGGCACAGAGCTTCAGGTATGCACATTTGCTCAGCTCTGGAACAGGAGTGAGGAAAGGAGAGGCCTGTATCTGCAGAGCTTTCTCTGCTATTCGTGGGTTTGGGTAGAACCTAAATTCACCCTGATTTGGGGTGTGTTAAGTTTCTATCCTCTATTAATGCAGATGTAGCACTTAAGGAGTGCCCAAGAGTCAACGTGCTTAATTGTAGCCTTGGGAATACAGATGTCTTTCACACTGGGTGTTAGGTCAGCTACACATAATTCATTGTGCCAGAAGTTCGTAATCTGACAAGAACTTTTCATCTATAGATTATCAGTTCAAATCCAGGATAGGTCATGAGTGACTGAATGCCATTAAGAGGCTGTAACAGGGTGGCTTCAACTCCCAGTGCCCAATACACTGATTTAAGAACTGTGACAGACCCTCAGAGCCACACAAGTCCTGCTGACAGGGTGGCTTGCTCCTTGGGCTGGAGAGTCTGGGGCTAAATCAATCCTGATTACAGGATGAGCCCACTTGAGAGGGGTCAGGTGATTCCTCTATAAAGACCATCTGGAAGCCAAAAGGGAAGGCAGGGAAAGGATGGTTGGGGAAATGAGAGACTACTTGGGTGAGCAGGCTTCTGATTAGGGAATAAGACTCCAGCCAGGAAGGGCTGAAGGTAGCCTGCTAAGGCAGGGAAGACCCTGAGCAAGCAGGAGAAATAATACAAAAGCTCCCCAGGCAGGGAAACCTGGGACTAGGAAGATAAATGTTTGTTTGTTGGACTTCAAGTTATTTTCTTTGAATAAACCCAGACCATAAGATGTGTGTGTGTGTCGGGGGGGGGGGGGGTATTTAGACCACAGAAAAAGTGTGCAACACCTGTGTAGGGGACTCTAAAGAGGGAGAAATAGAGGCAGGACACTGCAGAGTGACCTCTGGCCATGGAGGGGATTCTCAGTAAGCAGCCACCCTGTTACAGTTGCCTTTAGGAAATGAGTTGGTGATCTCAGTCTAGGCCAGAGAAAGCCACCATTGCAACTGTCACCTTTGTTGGCAATCCCAGAAAGCTCATAGACTGAGTGGACATGAAGATTAGCCTGAGGATTTCATCCCATCGGACTGTCAATGCAGAACATTTCAAAAGCACTATGTTCACATTTTTTTAAAGGAGAGAACATTCCTTATCTATACCCTGTGATTCCCCAGACAGGGAGCCCAAAAGTAAGTTGTCATAGCCCTACTCCCTGGCTACTCATATCAAACCTTTAAGTAGGTATATTAGGGAGTGGGGAATTCTGGAGTGTACATACACCTGATGGAATGAAAACTGATTACTTTTTTATTTTAATAATGTAATTCTGTTTATTCTAGGGAAATAATTACATTTTTCATCCCTAACACCAAAAAGCTTGTGCTCACCCAGAGCCTGAGCCAAAAGCCTTTCCATTGCCTCCAGTCCCCTTGTGCATACACACATAGATTACCTTCAGTACATGATTCTGAACAGGACATAATGATGCTAAAGCCTAAAGCACTTGTGAAAACATAAACAGAACTTCAATATCAACCAACCAGGGAAGAAGACAGTTTTAAAGAAACATGGTGAAAAGCATGGTCAAAAACATGGTGAAAATAAATAGGCTTAACACCAATATGAACATAAACCATTCTGAAAAAAGTCATATTCATAATTATGTCACAGCAGAATTCTTTGTAGTTAAATAAAATATAAGGAGAATATTTTCCAAAAATGGATGCCTAAAAGTCAGGTGAATAGGCCCCTAAATAAGAAAAAAACTTATTAACTAAGTGCTGATTACCCATGAGTTCCTAGTGAAGTCTGGGTTGAAAATCAGCCCACTTATTTACATCTGTAAATATGGACTAAGGAACCTGTATTTTAAGCAGCTATTTCTGAACTTCTTGACCTGTGAGAGATATGGAATTTTCTGCAATATCCTGGACAAGCCCGATTGTATAAACTTAATACAGTGAGATTTAACTTCATTCATCACCGTGGGCCAGGGATTGGATGTAATTCTTTTGGGGTGGGAGGGAAGAGGAACTACAGCCCTACAGGACCTAAGAACAGGGGGCGTAATTAGGCAAGTTCATTCAAATTGTAGCTGCTCTCGACAGGCACTACCATCTGGGCAGACTTACCTATACTGGTTCAAACTGGATTTTCTAGAGACCAGCAAACAAAGAACGGACTTTTGAATAACCCAAACTTAAACGGACTCGGCTTTCATTCTGATACAGCTCATGTGCAGGACCTTCTGTCCAAGGTGAGGGCCCCTATCTTTAGGGAAAAGTTGGAAGGACTGACACTGACTGGAGAGGGTGGGGGGAAATAAAGTGATTTCTGGTCAGCTTATTAGCCTGTCCATAGGTTCTTTTATTGTTCTCAATGTTTTCTCTGCAATGCTTCTACTTAGGAATAAATGTACTTGCTTGGACAGAACTGTGTGGTAACATAACTGTGGGTAATTACACTGTGTTTAGCCTCTCAGCAGGCCTGCTCTGCTTTTCTCCTCAGGCAGTCTAACTTTACTGGGGAATTGACAGCACAGGCAGGGAGCTGTGCAGTCTGGAAATACCCCCATCAGAAGTGAGAGAGAGACGTGTCTCTGCCCAAGAGAGGTGAGAGCTGGGGAGCCAGAAGCCTAAGAATGGGTTGCCCTTGCTGGACCACGGAGGGAGAATACAGGCGCAGTTGCCTTGCACTGTGACATCTATTTGTCCCTGAAACCAGAAATCAAGGTATAGTACAAGGAACAAAACACAGACTTTGACAGAGTGCAAATAAAGATTGAATCCAATGACAGAGAAAACTGGAGGCAGTGAGAACAGAATCATGCCCATGTTGCTCATTAGCAAATATATATTTGTGTGTGGTATGAAAAAGAAAGATCTTTATCCTTATTTCAGTTTGTGAATAAAACCTGGGTTTCTTGACATTCTCTTCTTACTATAAGGGAAGGAAAAATGTAGACGCTTATCTTCCCCTGAACAAAGTAAAAGGATTAGGCTAGAAAAGGTAAAATAATAAGCTGTACATATTTGCATGTTCTCCTTAAGAAGTTATGCACAATTATGCCCTTCAAAATGGCTGTCCTTACAATGAGAGAACACAGCCACATTATGTTTCAACCTGTGAGAACTACCACATTTACCATCCGAAACAAGTTCATATGATCCAAGATGTAACTATGTTGCATCTAACTGATCTACAGCATTTACAGAAACGGGCAGGGGGAGGTCATTGATTTCAAGTTGCCTTTAAGCAGCAGCTGAGGATTCCCCCAGAACAGGGAATTCCTCACCTGGTGTGGGGGCATTTGGGGCAAAATAGGGTCAGGGCATGATGTACTTCAGTGGTGCTTTCTGATGGAGCATGCCCTGTAGGGCCATTATCTGTTGGCACAACTTGGAGCAGCTCTGAGCATTGGAAGGGAGGGATCAAAAAGGTGGTATAAAGCCACATATATTCCCCCCTCTTCCCAAGTATGAGTTGTGCTCTGGCACACCAAAGGATGCAAACCATAAACCCATCTGCTTTTCTGCCCATAGATCTTTCTGTTTTCATCATCCAGTGTCTATTGAGTTTTAGAAGAATTAGTTCATATACTCTGGCAAAAAACCAGGATAGGAGCTACGAGACATGCCAATTTTACAGTTGAGATTACCGTTTCAGAAGGTTGTGTCAATATAGGCATGGAATAATTTATTTAGGAATAATTCTCTGGCCAGCCTTCTGAATTTCCTGGTTCCAGTTACTCCAAGGAAAACAGACCAGTAAAAAGACATTTGGCTTGATAGTAGCTGTAGACTTAAGTCTTTCCCTCTTTGATTGCTAAACAGTCAGTTATTGGAGATTTAGCCCTGAAATATGTTCCCAAATGCTTCTACATTTTATGTCCACTAAAATATCACTATAAACCAAAAGGTAGGCATTTAACTATATTTTCCCCAAAGTCCTGTATTTTTAGACAGTCGACATTATCATCAGAGTCCTTGACTGCAGATATGTCTCTGTCCCATCTCTGTTCTGCTGACCTCATCCAGGACTATGGAGCAATGTGTCAGGAATTGTACTATAAAAGACTGTGAAATCACTCTCAGGATGGCAAGTGGGGAAGAAATCAAGGGGCACCATTTTGGCACATCTATCATCTTTGCTAGTACTTTCTGGAGCACTGGACAAACTTACCAAGGGTTATGGTGCTCCTCCATCTCTGGAAATTTTAAAATCAAGATTGGATGTTTTCTAAAAGTTCAACCATAACTACTGTACTTAAAGCAAGAATTAATTCAGGGAAGTTCTATGGCCTGTGTTATATAGGAGGTCAGGCTAGATAATCACAATGTTCCCTTTTGGCCTTAAAAACTATGGTGGGGACAGGTCGGGAAACTGTAATCCTGTACAATTAAGTCTGCATCCCTCCCTGCTTCAGCTATGCATGGTTATTCTCAGGAAACATTTCAGAGTTTTCTGATTGTGAGGCCTGGCAAACAGAGCCAGCACTTGAGTTTCCTATTGAGAATAGTTTGAGGAATAACACCCTATTCAGGAATGCTATTTCCCTCTGGTCTTGACAAGATGTTCTGGACAAGATGTTGGCTACCATGTTCATCATCACTGGAATGTATGGAGCATTTAGAGACTGTTTCCAGTTCTGGCAATACTTCCATATGGTTCAGATTGTTTCAGAGTGTTAACTTATGGCCACTCTTATTTGGTTCCTCCTCGTTTGGAGAGAGAGGGCACTGTAGAACAGTTATCTGACAAAACTGGGACTTGATCCCTTAAGTTTTTGTAACCAGTTAGATCTTTATGCTTAGAAGGCCCTTTAACATGTCTTGATATGAACCAACCCAGCCACACTGAGACACTTATCTCTATTCTTTGGAGCAAGCAGGTCTAAAAAAGGAATGGGGTTCTAACAGTATTAAGTTTTAGTTCCCCCATATTATCTCTAACAAGGTCGCTGCCTGTGACATGCAACTGTTTGCTCCTAAACTGCTTTCCCTTTTCTTTTCCTCATTAATCACATTAGGATGCTTCTATAGCAGAGAACAGGCACACAAAACCAGAAGCAGTGTTACCAGAGACCCCAACAGCTTTACTTTGTAAGAAAGATGAAGCAAACATATATTATTGATACTTTTTTTTTGTTTTAAATATGGATTTCTTTTTTAAACCAGTGAAAGTTTAAGACCAAAGCCTCGGCATCTGCCATGAATCCCAAGAAGTCTAAACTGGGAAAAGTGGTTAACATATAGATTTTTCTGTATTTACTAGAAACCCTATGGCTAGGGCCTTTGCCAGATGGATTCTGGCCAAGATATGCTGGGTTACCTTTGCTGTGATTATGGTACTGTCTAAGAACGTTTTCACTGCCATGGGTGTTAGGGGATGAACAACTCGTCTTATACTCATAGTAAAATCCTTTGGGACCACATATTGGCCAAACACCATTACTCTACAATTTCCTGTAGTTTAAATTAAAATGCTGAGGAAGTCTTTGCTTATATTACATTTATATTTTAAAAGATTCCAGAAAATGCCCTTTTAAAAATAGTGATATCTTCAGGCAGCCACAAAGAGAATTAACTTTGGCTTAAAAGTGGGTGGAGTCCCCTCATGGATTTGAGGATTCTAAAGAAGGAACCTTCTGAGAATTTCTCTGATTGGCACTATCTAGAACATACCTTCTTACCTCCTTTAGTTCTAGCATAATTTGCTTATTTCATATGTTAATGTGTGAGTTTGGTTACTTGCTTTGGATGGGAACTGAAATATAATTTTAGCCCCTCGACACCTAAGTGGACACATTATTAATAAATGAAATAAAGTGTATAATAATTTCCCTAAAACTCTCACTTTTAGACTATTTCCCGATATATTTTTAAAATGAAAAGTTATATGAGAGTAAATAAGAAAAAAAATCACTTTGGGGGACACTTCCAATCCATTCATTCACATTTATCCTCTTGACAGAATTCAGATAGTGTATTTTTATGGCATATTTGGTTGCCAAACATCTTTTTATTGAATAGCAAAATTATTAGATGAGTAGAATCCTGTATGCATTATAAGAGCACAATTTAAAGCTGTCCCTAGGCTAATTTATGAAGCACTAAATCAATTGGAAAAGTTTTTCTTCTTTCTTAATCAGGCACAGGGCTGCTTTTTCAGTGGTTTTGTCTGTTTTCATGGCTTGCACATTGATCATTGCCTGGTACCAGTTACCCAAATGCATATGGGAAAAGAACTATCCAAGGGATTAAACTAATTATTATATATATATATATCACCGTGTTTTATATATATATATATATATATATATATATATATATATATATATATATATATATATATATATATATATATATATATATTATATATATATATATATATATATATATATAGACACACACACGGTGATTCACATTTTTCCCCTACATGAAGTCTCTAGGAATTCCTTATAAGTAGTGCATAAGTCATTACTGAATGGGGTTCACAAACACTATTCAACTGGTAAGGGAATATAATTAATGCAACTGTTAATGCATAGTAGCTTTGTGAAACAGACATTTGTGCCTGCTGTAGATTATTGCTAGTAAATCAACCAGTAAAATGTTTTGTAGGCAATATAGAAAGTACAGAACACCGGCAATTCTAATACAATACTGTCATATGGCCTTGCCAAGATTGGCATTGTTACTATCTATGAGTCAATATGTGAAAATAATAATACCTAGTTCATGTAGCACTTTTCCATGTACATCTCAAACGGGTTTACAAAGGCAGGGAAACTGATGCACAGAAGTGACTTGCCCAAGGTCACCCAAGAAGCCAGTGACAGAGCCTGGAATAGAACACAGGCCTCCTGACTTAATTCAGTGCTCTGTCCGCAGGATCACTCTGCCTTCCCATTTTGCTGATACTGTGATTATTCTTTACGCTAAAAGAGTCTGATTTACTTAGAGAAATATCTTGAAGTGATATTTTAGTTAGGGAGATTATTGCTACTCATGGCAACAGCTGGATCCTGTTCAGGTTTGCAGCTGGTGGGCCAGTCTACTGACAGCCTTGTTAGATACCATAAAAATCTTTTGCCCTAATTCCAGGCAGAGGCCTTACCATGCTACTAGGACCTACCAGATTATTTGGTTTGGTTGGGCTGGAAAGTTAGATACAGACAAGTGGAAAGCCTGGCCAAACCCATCCAGGGCAAGGGGGAAGACAGTGGTTTGTTTATCTTTCAGGGACAGACCTTTGCTGACACAGTGGCATTTGGTTTGGGAGTGGAGGGCAGTGTTTTGTTGCTGGTCCTTTTGTTTTTGTTTGAAATCAAAAATGTAATTTGTTGTGTGATACACCTGCACCTGGGACCTTTTGAAATCAGACACATACCGTGAATTAAAAATGAATAAATAAGTGCCATGTTAATGTTTAAAAAGAAAAACACCAGACACTATTATAAAGTTGAATTATAAAATGAATAAATGGGCCTGGTTCTGCCCATCAGAGCTGCACTGTGGATTGCTGGAAGTAGCCTGACAATTCCTGTCCTTTCTCTTTAAGGGGATCTCAGCAGCCTTACTGCTTAGCTAAGGGTCTGTTGGTATTAGGGTGACCAGATGTCCTGATAAAAACAGGACTGTCCCAGGGGTGGACTGTGGGCAGGGCTGACAGCACCCCAATGTGTCCTGATATTTTAGTGTTGTGATCTGGCCACCCTAGTTGGTATGTTAGGGTCCTTCAAAAGGGCATGCAATATCTCCATATCCATGTGCTTTTGACACATAAGGGCTGAGGTCCCAAAAGAAGCCTGGTTTAAGGGACGAAAGGGGAGGCTATAAGTGTTTGTGTGCCATCATCTGATGTCAGAAGATCCAGGGGCAGGGGAGGATATTTTATTCTTAAATTAATGTTGACAATAAGTGGAATAAATTGAGCTCCATTGTCAATATATAGTTGCCCGACTACATGTGATTTTTCACTTCTATCTGCTAAATCAGAGACCCAAATGCAAAATCCAGTTATCAGGGATATCATATGGGTATTTAACACTCCAGAGGACTGTAGGTCCATAAAGCAATGAGATATCAATAAAGTATTTTCACTTGTGACAGATATAATCTTGCTCCAATATTGTTAGTTAGAAAACTGTACCCATTTTCCCTAGAACAACCCTGTGGCCCTACCCCATTGGGCTAGTCCATTTTAGGCACAATATATTTCCCCTGCAATGCTATAGTGCAGCCACTTAACAAGCCTGTGTTCTGTTAAAACTAGGGTGCTGTGCCTAACACCTCCACCAAGCACTGCTTCAGCAGTGCACTGAAGCACCTCTCCCAAAGCTTCCTGCACAAAATCTCTTCCCTCTGAGAGTAGGTGCATTTATGTATAGCATTAGCAGCACTATGTGCTAAGTTGATATCTCAATGGTAGGGTATTGTTTTTAATATATAGGAATGCAGCAGTTTACTTGGCCTGGGTGCAGGGGTGAAAGTAGAAACAGGGACTTACCGGTACGGGGTTGGGTTGGGGCTGGCTCTGGCCCCCGGAAGGGGCAGGGCCTCGAGCAGAAGGGGCAGGGATGGGGTGGTCAGAGCCCTTCCCCTCCCCCGCCAGGGTAGCAGCGGCAGCCGGGGGCTCCAGCAGCAGTTTAAAGGGCCCAGGGCTCAGCCACCGCTACCACCCCGGGCCCTTTAAACTGCTGCCAGAGCCCCGGGCTGCCGCTGCTACCCCAGAGCTCTGGCAGCAGGGCTACAGGGGCTATTTAAAGGGCCCGGGGCTCCCCTGCCTCTACCTCCCTGGGCCCTTTAAATAGTCCCCAGAGCCCTGGAGTAGCAGCAGGGCTCCAGCAGCTATTTAAAGGGCTGGGGCTATAGAGGCAGCGGGAGCCCCGGCCCTTTAAATAGCCCCCGGAGCCTCCCTGTTGCTACCCCAGGGCTCCAGCGGCGGGGACCTGGCGGCAATTTAAAGGGCCTGGGGCTCCAGCTGCTGCTGGGAGCCCCAAGCCCTTTAAATTGCCACCTGGGGAAGCCGGGCCGCCCCGGTACACCGTACCGGCTCTTGCCAGTATGCCGTACTGGTGCGTACCGGCTTACTTTCACCTCTGCCTGGGTGAATGGTCAGGGTCAGAGGAACATTTTAGAACCTATTGAAGTATTTGGTTTTCAGTGGATTTGTCTGTCTAACAGAGTGGCAGTTGAGATAGTCAGGAAAGGACCACAGGACCCCATGGTGCCAACACACTATTCAGATGATACTGAGGGGCTGAGATGTCTACACCACAGGCTGTAATAGTAACTGGCAGGGGGAAATGCTGTCATAGGCCTAGGTTAGAAGAGTTAATTTCACCTTCAAAGAGCACAATTACTCCCAAGTGGTGAAAGTCAGTCCTGTGCAGGGGTCAGCACATGCCCTATGCACCACTTAAGTCTCAATTTAAGCCCTACTCGGGGACATAAGTGGTGAATAAGCCTCATGCTGGTGGGTCCTACTCACAGGGGTTAATATCACTCAAAGTAGGCTACACAAAACTCGGACAGAACTTCTGTGCTTCTAACAGACAAATGAGAGTTACTAATGTCTTATTAAAGTTTCATAATTGTGATCTAGCGTTGGACAAATTTATAAGCATTGGCCATACCCTCATGAATACCCGTGATAAGTGCCATTAACATAGAACTCAAAATGGGATTTGGCATGATAAGAGATTTAAAATGTACACATGCAGTTGCCCCATTTAAAATGTTCTACATAGAATGTATTTTTAAACCATAATTTTCAACCCACCTATTCAATGCCTTATATTTTGAGTTTTAATTCTAATCAAGCTAATTTTAAGTCATCACAAACACATACCTGCCAGTAATTAAGGTTGTTTAATTAGGTCCAGATAAAATAGCTCCAATTCTGTTTCTGATCCACCTGTCAAAGCAAATCAGTCTTTTACATGACTTTAAAAAAAACAAATTAGACTAGCTGATGATTTTTTGAATATTCAAGTAGACACAGTGAAGATAAATCCAAACAGAACTTGTGACTGAACAAAAGCCTGGAACGTGACCTCAAAGATGAAGAGATCTTGTTCTGCCAGAAGGAGATTTCCAAGCTGGGTCCTTCAGGGTTATGTCAAGGACAGGATGCTAAAAAGAAGCAATTGAAAGAACAACAGTATCTTCCACAGCTTAGGGCAAAGTAACAGCTCAATGTTATGTAAAACTAAATACAAACAGCAATGTTAAAGGTCCAGCTTAAAGCCCCAAAGCCAGTAATTCAAAACAGAGGCTTCCAGCTCACAACTGTGGCTAGATATGGAGAAAAACCACAAGCTGTTTGCACTACTTACAATAAAAACAAACAAATATATAGACTGAGTCCATCAGGGTTAATAGTGACTGAACGTTATACATCCCAGAGCTGTTCACTGGTTTATGTAATGATTTGGTAGTCTAAGCCCAGTTACCAGTGAGAAAGTATCTACATGAAAAAGACCATCACAACTGGCACTTTTGGGACATCTCAGAAGGTAGACAATCAGAATGATTCATCACACCTCCCAAGTAACTATCCAACAAGGATCTGATCCCACATGATTGGACTCAATGGGAGTTCTGCCACTGACTTCAGTAGTTGCAGGAGCAATTTACAACACCAGACACACTGCTAATAGAAGGAACTTTGTGAGGTGCAGGCCAATTAGAGGTAGAAAAAGGAATTTCTGGCCACTGTTTTGGCCTGGGTGTCCAACTATAATGTGGAGTCAAGTAAGATTCCATGATTGCATCTGTTTAACAAATCAATGGACTCATGCTTTTGACAGAGTTGCTGGTCATGATTTCTAGAAGATCTTCAAAATCCTGCCTTCTGTGCACCAACATAACCTCCACTCTGCTTGGACTGATTAGAAGCCAGCTGTTGCATCCAGACACTTTCAGTATATCTCCTAGACCCAGGGAAGTTGGGTGATGGTCTAGGAAATGTGAACGCTATATCTATCTATGTCATAGCGATACATATATATAGGCCCCTACCAATTTCACAGCTGTGAAAAATGTGTCATCGACTGTGAAATAAGCCCTTCCCTGTGAAATATGATCTCCCCCTTGTTGCGGGGAGTGCCCCAGTCAGGAGGCTCCTAGCTGCAAGTCCCAGCTGGACTGGGGAGGGAGAAAACTTGTCTTTTCCCTTCATGGCCACTCTTGCTCTCATTGGGAGATCAAACCCACTGCTGCAAGTCCCAGCTGGACTCCTTGCTTACCATATTCCACGGATGAGCTAGCAGTTCTTTGGGGCCAGCTGGGTCAAGGCCACAGGTAGTTACACCAGCCTGGATGTCTTACCATAGCTTTTGGTTACAAAAGGGATCACCCATCACTGTGATCCACACTGTCTCCGTGCTGGGTCTGGAACCTGTCTTAGAGTGGTTGAGGATACTGGCAGATGTCGGATGCTGGAGGCAGGTTGCAACTCTCTTCTCAGTAACACTGAGTTAGATTTGTGAACAAAGTGGGAAGTAAGATTTTTAGGATACGTTACTAAAAAAAAAAAAAAAAAAAGTATCAACTGTATTGTTGCCTGCTTCAGGGCCCTTTTTTGGGCCGCCTCCGTGATGGGTGTACTGATGTCATCACTGAGGAGAGGCCCACGTGCTCTATAAGTGCTTTCACCAGACAGGAGGAGCAAGTGTTTGGCTGGCATGTATTGGCACAGACTTCCTTTGTCAATTTTAGTGCCTCCCAATGAATGGTTGGTCTAGATAGGTGCTGGTGGCATGCTCCAACCTTTTTTGTTACTGATCTGTTGCCCTAGTGAGGGTGTTCTGGATTTTGTTTCCTTTTTTCAGTGAGGTCTGAGGGTCTTTGCAGCAGGCATTATTACTCAGGTCCTAATTGTGGGTGTAGACAGTCCAGTTTGGTTAGATGTTTTACACCATTTCATGCTGTTATGATGAGGTAGCAATGTGTGAAGAATCAGGCCTAATATGAGTAAAAGAAATAAGGAAATTAATCAGTTCATACTGTTATCAAGCAAGGAAGTATTGTACCTTTTTCACTAGCTGTGCAAAGACAGGAAGGTGAAGCTCTTGTCTATGTAAAATGGCCCACATATTTTGTGAATCTTGGATTCTGCTATAAACTCAAAAGATTGAATTAAATATGGAAAGGTTAATGAAAGGTTTCAGTCTTGATTGTAATGACCACAGTGAAGCCAAGGGGCAAGAGAGATGGCAGCTTTAACAATTAAACTCCCTCAACATTCTTATTTATCCCTATCGCCATAATGAAGTGAAATGCCACAATTAATCATATCACACTCATTACTAAGAATCTCTCATGTCTCCCTTTTGGAATGTTCTACAAAATGGTCATGTTTTTATTAATCTTTATTAAGTCAGAGTATCTTAGATGTTATGCAAATTCATCTTATTTTTAATAAAATGTAGGAACTATTTATACATTCTTGGTAAATTTTGATATTGAAAAATGTCTTTTTAATGACACAAAATATAAAGCATTTGCTCCTGCCACCTCCATTTTACAGTCATGATAGCAAACTTGGTCCAAGTGGACCCAGCTGTCCTATTGGTACTTTTGATGCAAACTGGAAGCACTCTGCTTACCTCACCATATGCCAAAGGCATGTCTGGCACTACATCAGAGTCAGTCATGTCCTCTTCCTTCAATAAGACACAAGTGTTTATTTCTATGGCTCTGTTAAAATGTAAGCAAGCTTCTTGGGCCAAACCCTGGGAAGTTCTGAGCACTTGAATCTCCCACTGAACGGTGAGGGAACTCAGCACCTTTTAGGATTTGGCCCTTTCAACATGTTTATAAAATTCGATTACAAAATATTTATAATGTTAGCACATGTGTGATGGAATCAAATGAGGAATAAATTAACATATAAACAGTCTGCTCTTTTCATGGAATATTCTGATGTCCTGATTTAGGATATTAGGAGCTGGAAGGAGATTGGGCTTGCCATCTGAGAGGGAGAATGGTCCAGTGGTTAGGGCATTCGTCTAGGCAACCCAATCTCAAGTCTCTGCTCTACCACAAACTTACAACAATGGGGTCATAGACATACCATTCATAGATATTATTTAGATTGACATAGTGCCCATAGTGACCTGAGTGCTTAAAAAACAGAGAAAGACATAGGTCATGCCTCCAAACCATATAATCTAAAGAGACAAAAACAGATGAAGAATGGGCGAAAGGAATGTACCAAAAAAAGCAAATTAATCAATCTTTGTTAACATTAGATGTGCCAGCATCAAGTCACTAAATGCCCAGATTATTCATGTGTTTTGAAAGAATGTCCTATTTCTGGGTTGCCTTTACCCACCAAAGCATGACCAATTTACAACAGGAATCTGAAGTACAAACACATTATTTTAATATATATCCACAGTACTGTTGCACTTCATGTTGGGCTATCTAAGACCACACTGTTTTACATCACTTTAATATGATGTAAACCAGCATTACATAGCATGACATGTCAGAAAAAGGAATCTTTTTCTGATTGGTTGTATATGGGTCATTCATGTTACAGAACAACCTAGTATGTGTCTCCCCCCTAAATTCATTAAACAAGTAAAAGTGGTGATAGCATAAAATGGTATTGAAAACCACAAACCCATATTTTCCCACTTAGAAAAATGAATGTCTGGTAACTTAGGTATTTCTCTACTTAATAGAGCATATTTTTATGGGTTTTATACTTTTACTGATATTAAAATAAGAGAGTAAATTAGAGAAAGGTTAATGAAAGGTTTTAGTCATGATTTCGATGGCCACAACCAAACAAATGGCCAAAGGAAATATGAGCTTGCAGTTGAAAACAAAAAATGAACATACACCAAACTTTTATTTACCCCTATTGCTACACTACAAGGCAATGCCACCATTGATTACATCTCTTTGATTACTAAGTTGTAGTCATGTACCCCTTGATGATGCAAGATGGATGTTATGGCAATGAGATGCTACTAACAATTCTTTATAAGACAATTAATTGTTTATTCAACCTGCTAGCTTTTTTTCATTTCTTTTTTGTGTTTGTTTGCTAGGCAGATTTTTAAAAGCATTGGTGGATTTTTGTTTTTTATAAAACACTACTAGATTTTTTCCCTACCTTTGATGTTCTCAAATATTGAATGCTAACATTTTGAGGGGTTAACAAAGCACAAAACACTATGTCTGTAACAGAAATAAGTTTGAATGTTGTTGCATACTCTGGGCCAAAATTTTGAACAGATACTGCACAGCAGTGTAAAGCAGGTAAAACACCATTGAAATCAATGAATGAACTGACTCCTAATTTCCACCCTCATAACCAAGAACAGAGGCTGCATGTGGGGTAAACCCAGAGTCAAACCAGGGCTGCATGCTCAGGTTCCCCTCCAAAAGAGATGCAGTGAGTCACCATTCGGGCATGCAACAACCCAGCTGCACTGACTTAGCTCTGGTCTGCACTATGGAATGACTTTTGGTGACCTAAGGGCTGGTGTGTAGACAGCTCGATAGTTGGTGGGAGACTTCCCGCCAACGTAGCTTCTGCCTCTCACAGAGGTGGATTGACTACCCTGATGTGAGAAGCTCTCTCCTGTCAGCTTAGATCATCTTCATTAAAATGCCGTGGCGGTGCAGCTGCGCCAATGCAGTATTTTAAGTGTAGATCTGCCTATACTCTTCCCACAGAGCCTTCTGTGACTCAGCCTTCAGGCATGCGGCAGCAGCCTATCCCAGAACAGAGTCTGGGTCAGATGACCTCCAGACGCAGGTATTTCCCCACCCTCTCCAGAGCTGCAGATCAGTGTGTGCAACAGCACTACCCAGAAAGGAATCCTCCTGCAGCCTCAGAGTGCATCAGACTCTCAAGGCTCCCAGCCTGCTCTTGATCCTGTTCCTGCCCTAGTCCAGCCTGAGCACTGTTCCAGCCATACTCTGACCATGCTCCAGCCCTGTTACTGACCTGCTCCAGCCTGGCCTCCATTTCCAGACCCTCCCCAGGCCCTCTGATTCTGACTACCTGACTTCAGCCTTCTGCCTAGACCTGGACCCTTGCTATGGTAGTGATTTGGCCGGCACCTGGACTCTGGCTACATTACTGATTTCAGCTTGTCTATGGACTCTGATCTCTGTTCTGACCCTGGGCTGTCCCCAGATCTCGATTCCAGTGCCACCATTGGCCCAATCCCAACCCTATGTCCAGCATCAACCTCTGCTCCAACCACTAGGCCTTACTGCTAGGGGGGCAGTGCCTGACACACTATATGTTCACAGAGATGTGCACCTATAAAATAATGTATGTATCATCTGCTGAATATTCTGCACTATTCACGGAGTTAAATTTAACTTCTTGCTTTAATTGCTTATCAGTTTCATAAGCATAATTCCCATGACTTAAGCTGCTTTTCTTAGGATCTGCTACCGTTCCATATAGAACTTTATATTTTTCACCAATTTTTTCTGTTTAAAATGTATATGTATGTAAATTATTATTCATCTGAGTCTCACATCAGAGGTTCAGTATAAATACTGAATCAATGTGGAAAACATCGCGTCTGCTTTAACTTGACTTGATTATACCTAAATATAAATTAGCATTTTAATCTATTTTTAGTTGTCTTCATTGTATTATATTGTGCATTTGTTAAAAATGTATAGAATATAAACCAACTATCTTTACATGTCTGTATGCTAATAAAATGAAACCTATCTTAACTGATCACTCAAGCGAACGGGGGGGGAAAAGTTAGCTGCCTATTAGAAAGCATCTTTAACTAAAGGTCAAATAAAATTGTATAGGAAACCTTGGGATGCATTAAAATGTTTTATCTTTTTAAAACAAGGCTACCTATTGCAGGTAACCATGTTAGTGCAGCTTTTACTGAACAAGACTGAGCTATTATAAAGGATCAATTTAATTTATATACTACTTTTTGCCCCATATTTTCAATATATTACTGTTAGATTTATTAGCTATATTTTAACCAACTACTTGGTGTTCCAGAGATTTTTAAAATAAACACAGTTGCAAAACACTGAAATCTGTGATGGTGCCAACTACCATTTAGTCTACAGATGTGAGTGACATGTGGATGTGACTGAAGAAAAGTTATGACTTTTGAATGATGATGACTTTCTTTGTAAACAATTCCCCAGTTATATCTGCAGTGCATCTTTTGATAATGACACACAATCATTCACTTCTTACAGGTTTAAGTTTCTTTAATAATTTTGTTAAATGTAGAAGAGGGGGAAATGAAGACATTAACAAACACAATTAAGCAGGTTAGGCCAACAATGCAGTGCTGGTCATTCAGGAACCCTGTGCTAATTTTAATTAGCTGCTTTCCCTTGCTTTCAAATGTAATTAAAGCAGCTTAGTTGTGCTCAGTGATGCAAACCATCTTATTTAATCACTAACATTATTTCCCTGAACTATTAATGATTTTCAAAACGCATGTTTATGCAGAATTAGAACAGTAATTATCTTACCAGTTAATTTTGTACCTTCACATTTCACACCTAGCTCCAACGTCATTCATTTACCACAGCCTCCCTGTCAAAACAAAGAAATGCTTGTTCTAAATGTTCTTCTGACTGCCAAATTGAAAGCCAAGTTTTGTAACACTAATAAAGTAGCTCCCAAGTGAAACAGGTGTAGTAATTTAGACCCTTCCTGTCTCAAACTTGCACGTACATGCTATGTCTTTTCTTTATTAGTTTTAAAATGAGAGCTTGGTGTGCAAAATAAGCTATTTAATTCAGACTTGTGGAGCAGAATATAATCTTTAATTTAAACTAGAGCAGTAAAAAAAGGCCTTTAATTTTAACTGGCATGTGCGTGTGAATTTGAATTAATAATCCAGAAAATTGAAACTGTTTTGCTGCTGTTGCTAGATACTGACTGTTCTTCACATGCCCTTAGTTTCACTCTCTCTATTTCTCTCTCCCAAATTTTGGCTGGTGCTTTATTATTAATTATTATTATTATACAGCTATTTTATGCAAACTAAAGTGTTCTGAAAAAAAAAAACTCAGTTGACTGAATTTACCATATAAAAATACCATATTAAAGAAATACTTAAATCTGTAGCTAGTTTACAAAAATAATGTAATTGGTGTGTTTGCTATATCTACTTAAGACATAATACAAATGCACTATGAATGTACACTTGATTGGCTCATCAGATTTTAAGGCTGTCTCCTGCTACTACTTTTAATCTAAGCCTACTGTATTATCCACCTATCTACTCATATGGTTACCACCAGAATATCAGATAGCCTTATAATCATTGAATAATTCGCCCTTCCAATACTCTTATGACGTAAGGAGATATTCTTATTCCCATTTTACAGATGAGGAACTCACCAGCGAGAGATCACACATGAAATCTATGGCCAAGAGGGAAACTGAACTCAGATCTACTCCTCTAAGTAGAGCCCTGTGGCTGGAAGGGGTAATGAACAATCTCTCAGCTGGCTGATTATCCTGAATTGTAGTGTGTGCTAGCTGTGAGGTACATGCTGCTTCTTTGAAAATGGATGGCTCATGAGCAGAGCAGGATGAGCAGCCTGTATAGAAATATCCTGCTCCCTGCTTATTTGTGCCTACAAGAAGTCAGGTAGGTGAATGTATCACTACTACTATTTGTGCCTGCCATTCAACTCAAAATTTCACCAATAAAATGAGAGACCAGACAGAGACTCAGCTGTTGATCAGGCCCACTATTTACATATATACAAGTAAATTAACTTGTTGTAGGAATGGTTTTAGCAAAAAAAAAATTTTTTAAAAAGGGAAAAAAAACAATTTGTAATGCTTCTGAATCTGATATACATTTGATAACTGTATTTTGGAAGTGAGGTAATCTCAGAAAGGATATTAGGCCCTTATGTTGCAGCCACTCATGCATGTGATTAACTTTAAACATGTGAGTAGAGCCTGTGAAGTCAATGGGACTACTAACAAGCATAATGTTACTCTTGTGAGTAAGTGATTGCAGGATGGAGACTTAAGTGTGCAACATTTTGTGCAAATATTCAAGTGATACTAAAACAGTACATTTTAATATTTTAAAGATATATATACTAATTTTTAAATGTAGTAAAAATATACAGAAGAAGACACTGACCACTGTACAATACACTGATTCAGTATTACAACTTTATATGCAGTCTACCAAACTAGCTATATTTTAATGTATTTAAATGTATTAGATTTTTTTAAAGGGTTCAGTAAACTTGAAACTGCTAAAATTCTTTCAATATTTTTAGAATGCCCAAGATTCATGGTCTCCTGGCAACTAGCAATCACATGGCTGCATAGGTTTTGGCCTACTGTTACAATGCGGTTATGTGTTTGGTTGATGATTTATTCAAACCCAGTTTTCAAACCTGCTCTCTCATTGCTTTAATGCAGCTAGTCCACCATTCATAACTGTCAAAAACCAATTCATCGGGACTTGGACTTATTAGGCCTCCAAACTGTGTACTGTACATATTTAGTTTGGTCACCGTGCATGTGAATATACACACTATTTTCCATTCCTTTAAATTGCTCTCTCAGGTTAACACTATGGAATATTTTTTAACCAGTTATCAAGCTAACCCACCCAAAACAGATGCCCAAACTTCTCGAATTCTGAAGGATACATTTCTGGACAACATTTTGTTAGTAGGTGGGAATGATCCTGAATGCAACGAATCTAAAGAGGGAGGCAAAGAAATGGAGGCAAAGTTTGGTTTTCACATGCTGTAGGTATATTCAGTTATCCTATTTATATAGCACAAGGCTTAAGTTTACAGAGCTATACAGGATGGAGGGAAGCATCTTCCACAAACATCACAGCACTCAGAAGAGAAGCTATAAGGGTCTTCTTCCCTTAAACAGTGACATTACTTTCGTCTCTAAAAAGAAAAAGATGGCTATGGAAATTAGAGAAGCAATCACAGTAGATATTTACCCTGCTAAGGATAATGTAACACTTCTCTTAGTCAAACACTGCATCTGTATAAGTAACAGGAAGAGAAAATGGTGTTTGAAAATAAAAGTTACTTGTCTTTACAAGTCTTTGTTTGAATCCAGCTAACACTGTCAATTCAATACTTGCGAAAAGGCATATTTGATTACGAGTTCTTTAATAGTTTTACATTTTGAATAATGTGCATGATATGCTTTGCTCCATTCAGTACACCTAAGTAATATTCTAAGATGTGTTGCCACAAGTGTACAACAGCAGCATGATAAAAAGGATACATAATATGAGTCTGGGAATAAAGTTGGTTTAAGCTTTAAACAATCATGCATATACATTTTAAATTGCTATTTTAAGCACTGTACATATTGCTTTCAATTCTAAGATTCTACTGGAGAAAAATGCAACATTCTGGAAAGAAATTTCATTTAAATCAGAAATATTGTAAATTCCAGGCTTTGACCACCTGACAATTAAATAAAACAAAGCATTTTTATAGCATGAAAGACTGTTACTAGTCCCCCCAAAAGGAAATTATTGTAAAAAAATACCTTATCTATCTAAAGATGCCAACAAGAATAATTGGAAGGTTCAGGAGGTCTTCTCTTGAGTGTTTCCTGATGTTTTGCCCATCTCATCAGGAATTTCGACAGAGGAATAAAATGGTACTCTGTCTTCTGGACAGCTTGGTGTTTGTCTTTGGCTGTCAAGCAAAAAGGGATACAATTCCACTCATCTGGAGAAGATTAGAATAGGAAATATAAGAAAATAGAACAATACGATGATGTCCCATGTTTAGGGATATAGTCTCCCCTCAGGACAAGGGACTAACACAGCACTCCCATCAGACCTAATACATTATATGTCATTCTCCTCATCACGAACAGACTATACCTCCTTATCAGCTATATCATCAACTTTCACAAATAATGTTTTAAACAAGAAAATCCCAGCAACCTATCAAAATTATCCAGACATCAATCATCTCTATTAAACGAAGGGCCTGATGCCACTTCCTGTAGTGCTTACTACCATGAGTGACTACAGCAGGACTACTCATGGGATTAAGCATTATAACCCAGTAGTGTTTGCTAGATAAGACCCTAAGAAAAATCTATGGGAGCTTCACAAGATTTAAGGTTATAGTCATAGGGTTTTCAAACGGATGGTGCCCAGGAACATGAAAATGAATACATTTTAACATACAGTATTTCATATTAGACATAGGTCTTCCTTTAAAATGAATAAACTGAGCCTGATTTTCCAGTCTGTTACATTTGTATTATGCTAGATTAATTTCACTAGAGCTACACCAATATAGACTGGCATAAGAGAGTGGGCCCATAGCCAAAGTGCATTTAGTACTCATGCATATACTACATTACACTAAATAAAAGCTTATTGCTGCTGGAGAAATCCCCCCATTCAAATTGCATTTCTCAGCATTTTTAGTTTAATCCATTGTGTAATATCCTGTGCTCTATGTACTACATCACAGTTTCATGTCCAGCATTCGCCATAGAACTGGCTCAGTGAATTGCCATAACATAGCAGGGCTTCCTTTCTCCTTTGTCTTGGTTTCTGATTAGGTCTAGCCAAAGGAAATGGCTCCCTGCCAAGAGCATGGCGAAGGAAAAGGACACAGGGAAAGTGCTGTGTCCAACAACTGTTCCTTTAAGCCTGACTGAAAAATTTCTGAGGAGAAACTAGAAAAAGATTCTTTTTAAATAGTGGAACAGAGTGTGCATGCAAACACGTGCATGCACACACCCGTGCACACACAAAACACACATTCCCCCAGCCTAGACTAACTCTATTCCTATGGGGCTGCTGCATGTGATCAGTAGAATTAGGAGCCAGGAGTAGTTTTGCAACAGAACATCTGGGTCATGGCAGAAAAACAAAAATCTGGATGGCTGGGGGCCTGCCTCATAGATGCTGTGAGAGAGAAAATAATAAAATCTATGTATTCACTGAAGTGTATTTCTGAAATAGGGAACCTCTGTCTTTAAATTATTCTGATTTGGAGCTTAGATCTGTATGAATTTCCATATTTGAGGAATTTGTACATCAGGCTCCGGGATGCAGCCTCCGGGAACAAACACACAGTGGATGTGGTTTAATTTTTAGAAGTAAAGCCATTTGGAATTGCCTTACTCTCCCTGAAAGCCTACTGACCAGGGTAGGACTGCACGGAGTGCAAGTTAAGGTAGAATTCTATATAGTTTAGGATTCTCTATAATGATCGCCCCCACAGCATCTAAGGGTGTGGTACAAAGCCCACTGCTGTCAATGGGGCTTTGGATCAAGCTCTTGGTGCTTTTTGGCCATGTAAGACAAACCCATGAGCACATCAGGCCCTAATTTAGTCTCCATCAAGCTATTTTTCAAATTCCTTCTACTACTTGCTCCCTTCAACCAGATCACCAGTTCCACGGAACCTAACCATAGTAAGAGACCCACAAGATTGCAGAAAAGCATATGGAATGATAGTTGAGGTCCAAAGCAATTGATTCGGTATCCTGATGAAGGGCAGCCTAAACAAACGACAGCTGGAGACAGACACAATAGAGCAAGAGGAAATGCCACGGGTAGAGGCAGATGACAAAATTTGAAATTTGAAAAAAACGGTGGGGGTGGAGAGGAAGAAACATTTTGCACACTTTTTTGGGTGTGAAAAATATCTGCATGTTTGAACCAGGTCTCTCCCTGCCTCAGTCAGAAAGCAGCTATGAGGAGGCAGCCTTTACAGAGTGGAAGTTTAAAGAAATAACTGGAGGCAGCATGCTTTAGTTTAATAGAGAAACACTCCTTCAGATTACAAGTCTGATTTAGAAATGGAAGGAAAGAGATACACAGGCATGCGTAAAATGGAACTGAGCAGGTAACCAACAGACAGAATCCAAAGAAATATAGTGAACGAATTAGCTTTAGATTAAAAAAAAAAAAGAATTACAAAGAGTGACCACTAAAGGATTAACATCAATAGTATCATTAAACTGCTATTAAAGAAGATCAGGACAATTGGATGGGGAAAGAGGAAGCAATAAATACAAATTAGTGGGAATACAAGAAAATAAAAGATTCAAGGACAACAGAGACCACCAAATTGTGGTCAAGTCTTCATGTGGTGATGGCAAGAGCAAGAAGCACAGAGGTAAGTGTTATCATTAATAATAATAAAATAAATAAATAATAATAATAATTAATAATAACTCAGAAGTGACACAGATAGTCATCATTACTTCCAAAGTGATACCTATAGCCATGTAAGTGCCTTCCAGCATAGTCTCATTATAAATGCAGGCTGCAGATGAAAGCCCAGCCACCAGGGATGCAAAAGCAGAGCAAATGACACTGGGGCAATCCGATCACTCTGAAACAGCAGAGACAATGGCTACTGGTAGTAAATAGCTACTACTATGGAGAACAAAATCTTTAAGAACATTTTCTTATTTTTTGCCAAAAACTGATTACCAAGCCTGAAAGATCAACTTTAAGGTTACACTTTAAGAAAACTCAAGATATTAGAAAGTATGAAAAAGCAGTTACCCAAACAACCTCCCACTCCCATCTGCCACTATACATACTTATTGCATCTTGTATGTAAAATGGAGACATTCTGATGAAAGAGATTTCGCCTCAAGTTAAATTTTGTACATGTGTCTATTAAATGCAATTCCCCCACCATTTTAAATCTCTGGTGGGTGAAACGACCTCATTTTTGATGCAGCCCTTAAGAGGTTGGTAACTCCACATACAAAGAGGGTGTGGCTGAGATTTTTTAAGCAGTTGCAAAGGATTTAGTCACACGCCTTTCATTAAAAGTAATGGAAGATGTATAGCTAAATCGCCTGCGCCATTTGGAAAATTTCAACTTGTGTTTCCATGCTAAGTCGCACAGTATGACCACGATTTAAGGTTTATGATCAGCATTCTTTTGGGTAACTGCATCAAACAATTGCACAGAATATATGTGCTTTTTGGTGAAGAGGTGTCTTTTTCCAGTGACTGCACTTAAAGAAGCCAGAAGTAATCTACTGGCTTGTTGTAAAGAGTTCAATTTAAATACTAGATATACAATCTCTCCATCAACCAGAGTAACGTAATAGTAATAACCTATGGCTCTCAGTGAGTGCTTTTCATCAGCTCAGTAGATCTGTGCGTGTTTTACAAGGGAGGTCAGTATCATTATCCCCATTTCACACATGTGAAAACAGACACAGAAGTGAGGTGACTTGCCAAAGATTACCTAGCAGGCCAGTGGCAAACATGGGAGTAGAACCCAGTTCTACAGTGTGCTAAAGGGCAGCAGAGGGGTGGGGTCCCGGCTGCCCAGCCCACACCTAGGGCTCCACTCCTGGCCCCACTCTGTGGAAGGGTCTCTGGGCGGGGGGCGCTGGGCATAGGGATCTGTGGGAGGGTTGGGGGGCACTATGGTTCTCAACCTGAGGCCCACAATGATAAATAGGTTGAGAACTACTGTCATAAAATTTGCAAGCTGTGTAGGGATGAAGACTGCTCCTTCTTAGGCTGTCTGCCACTAAGCAAAGCTTCTTCCTTTGCAGTCCTCAGACTGGACCCCTGCTTCCTCACTGTGGCTCTTGGTCCTGGCCTCTTGTTCTCCCCATGCAGTTTCCTGTGTACCGTTCATCCCCTTTAGCCATCCACACTGGGGCCATGCACACTTTATTTTGTGAGCTCTGGAGATTATGATCAGATCTGCTTTCAATAAATGTTTCCACCAACATCCTGACCTCCCTCTTAAACAATCAAAAGCAGCAGTCCTCACTAAGACCAACAGATTAATGTTCATTTTGAGTTTCTTAATAACTCTATCATGACATGAAAAAAAAGCAACAAGCTAAGAAATTGTTCAGGAAACAATATAATTTCCTTATTCAAACCTTTGTTGCATCTTCTCAATATTTTGTCCAATTTACCTCAACATTTCCAGGGCAGGGGAAAACCAAACAAACACATCCTGGTATAAAATTATGATTTTGAAATTTCAGGTGGATTGATTTAGCACAGGTGAAAACTGGAAATATAATAAAAGGCTAACTCCAACCTTAATTATGGACCTCTATCTTCTCTCCACAATAATAAAGAGGGAGAAATACATTCAGTCAGGTTAACTATTGCATGACAAAAAAATCTTTTTACTTAAAAAGAAATTGAGAGGCAGCGCTATTGTATGCAAAGTATACCCAACTTGTGTCTTCAAATCCCAATAGGATTTAATTAGTCACTGGGGATGCAGATACATCTGTACAATGGATAAAATGTATTAAAACAGCAAAGAGCTGGACTCATACCTGGTCGTGAAAATGATCATTTTATGCATTGGTTCCATGAGTCTTTTTTATTAGTGTAACTGAATAAAGAAACTAGAACCATAGCAGGCACTCAGAGATGAAACACGACTTGGATGGCTACTATGTTCTTTTCACACTTAAGAGTGAAATTCATCCCTAAGCAGTGAGCCAGCACGTGACCCCTAATTTGAGTGCTTAAGTGGGACTTTCGTGGTGCACAAGCCTTGTGCTGATCCCCTTCACGGGGGTCAATTTCACTCATAATGAACCAATTTGTACTTGGTACCTTAAGAAAATGTTGCAGAATTAATTTCCTTTAAAATTGTGTGATAAGCAAAGACCTGAACCTTTAAAACAAATAGTTTCTTTTAGCCAACCTAGATAATCAAACTCTTTCCAACAGCATTCAAAATCTTTGTTAACTTGGATACAGAGTCTAATATTTTGTAACTATTGTATTTCGAAAGTGTCAGCTCTGACTGACATAATAAGCCGTAAGCACAGAGCCTAAAAAATTCCATTAAAAGTTAAAGTTTCAGTCCAATAAACAAAGGTGCATGAAGTAATGTATCTACAATTCTCAATCACAATCTCTTTTATTATGGCCTATTTCAACTAGTGTGATCTATAATGAATGTATTGGTTTTTGTGTTCATTCTGTAGGTGCAGCCAGTGTATCTCTGCCCTTCCTTCTGGTTTGCTTGGTAGTTCTGGAGCCTAAGGGAGGGGTGGATTAAATTGGAAAATATAAATAACAAATCAAAAATTAAAAATTGATTGGATAAACAATTTCCCTTAGTCTGTTTCTTAATAAGTGATCGATTTTTTGATCAATATTCATTATTTCCCAGAACATACCAAACTGTTTATTGAACAAATGAAGGGCTAGAACTACAATGACATGAAATCAAAAGGTGAACCAATTTCTTTAATAACATGGGTAGAACAGTCCATCTCATCTTACTTGGTTGTTCCACACGGCATCACTTGACAGTGTAGCCCTTTTATTTATAAAAACCAACCAAACAAAAACAAAACAAAAAACCCTAAACTAAACTACAAATCAGAAATTCAGGAACACGAAGGACGCGATTCATTAAATATTGGCAGTAATTTGCATAAGGAAGCATGTGTGGGTGTGTATGTAGGCATATACCAATGTGCTGATTTGCACTATATTTTTATGTGCAATTTAAGAGTTCTTTCTTTTTGGAAATTTTTTGTAATCTTTCCCACTAGTCTTTGTTACCCTGCAAACACTTCAGATTCTGAAATACTATTCACATCAGTAAAACATTCACAAAGTTTTTAATCACGTCAAATATATTTCTCTAATAAAGTTTTCATTCATCAATATCAGATTCAGCAGCACGTACAGCTATATACTGCATCCTCACTATATGCATCAGGTTACTTCATATCACTTGGTGTAACATAAAATAATCTGCCCTGTTGTGGTACAGACTATTTATTTACCTTGAGGTAAAAGTTGTGATCTCTCTCCTGCCATCCATCTCCACCCTCTGACAAAACAGAAGCTAGGGACACCATTCCTTACCCATCCTGGCTAATAGCCATTAATGGACTTATCCTCCATGAATTTATCTAGTTCTCTTTTAAACCGTTATAGTCCTAGCCTTCACAATCTCCTCAGGCAAGGAGTTCCACAGAACTGTTGACTGTGTGCTGTGTGAAGAAGAACGTCCTTTTATTTGTTTTAAACCTGCTGCCCATTAATTTCATTTGGTGGCCCCTAGTTCTTATATTATGGGAACAAGTAAATAACTTTTCCTTATTCACTGTCTCCACACCACTCATAATTTTATATACCTCTATCATATCCCCCCTTAGTCTCCTCTTTTCCAAGGTGAAAAGTCCTAGCCTCTTTAATCTTTCCTCATATGGGACCCGTTCCAAACCCCTAATCATTTTAGTTGCCCTTCTCTGCGGGGCCAGCGCTACCATTAGGCAACCCTAGGCGGTCGCCTAGGGTGCCTGGATTTAGGGGGCGGCATTTCGGCCACCGCTTCTTCGGCTGCTGGGGTCCTCGGTGGCACTTCGGCCGCCGCTTCTTCGGCCGCCAGGATCCTAGGCGGAGGTGGCGGCAGCCTTTCCCGCAGCCGCCGCCTAGGGCGGCAAAAAAGCTGCATCGCCCCTGCTTCTCTGAACCTTTTCTGATTCCAATGCATCTTTTCTGAGATGAGGAGACCACATCTGTACGCAGTATTCAAGACATGCGTGTACCATGGATTTGTATAAGGGCAATAAGATTTTCTCCGTCTTATTCTCTGTCCCTTTTTTAATGATTCCTATTCCTATTCCTGTTTGCTTTTTTGACTACCTCTTCTCACTGTGTGGACGTCTTCAGAGAACTATCCAAGACGACGCCAAGATCTCTTTCCTGATTAGTTGTAACTAAATTAGCCCCCATCATATTGTATGTATAGTGGGGTCCTCTCTTTATTTGAATGGTAGAGGAGCTAGATCTTTCAGAGCTTTAGTCATGCTTAATTATATGAGTAACCCCATTGCCTTGAATGGGTTTATTCATGAAAGTAAGAGTTTGCAGGATCAGACACTATGTTAACAACATAGACCCAAATCCCATGAATACTGGATCCCAATGGGAATATTCACCTGGGTTCTAGTTTGCAGGACCAAGGCTATATAAAAAATAAGCAAATCAATTCATCTTTTCAATACTGTACAGACAATACAGGAGACAGGATCTACCAGGAATTATGCCCTTCACAAAACACCAATTTCCATTCATGAGTAAGAACGAGTATCTACCATTTGTGGTCAAACATAACATGCTTGATTCTACCTGTTCTGAAGAAAAAAAGTGTGCCTAAATTAAGAAATATTTCTATAGAACTGTAAATATTTGTAATGGTTCCTCGCTCTCTTGTGGGGAGGGAGGCCACTCAGTCTGGTCCCGTCTGGCCAGGGCCAGAGTCTGCAGGACAGTCAAGAGTCCACAACAGGGCTGGGCAACCAACATTCACAGTCAGGCCTTAGCCTGGGTTTGGGTGGCTCAAGCTGTCAGCCCTTAAACAGAATCTATAACTGAGCTGGGAGCCTGGGTTTGAGGAGGCTCAGGCAGCCAGCAACAAGACAGTCTCAGGGCTGGCTTTAGCTGGGCGGGGCTCAGGCAGCCAGCAAAGCAAAGAGTCTATAAGGGAGCTGGGAAGGGAGGCTCATTCTTCAAGGATAGAGCTTCCTTGCACAGTGTAGGGAGTCAGCCATCCCGGGGTGGGGTGGCAGGGGGACGCGGGCTCACCCTACTCCACCACGTCCCAGCCCAGGGCCCTGGCAGGGGCAGGAATGGCTGCCCCTGCGTCGGCGGGAATCCAGCCATAACAGCCGATTGAGCCACACCTGGCTCTGCAGCCGGCTACTCCGGGGCTGTCCCTGGGCCACTTCCTGCCTCCCCGGGGTTCGGTACCTGTGGCCTCCAGGCCTCTTCCAGCTCCTCGGAGTACACGGCAGCCGGCACTTTGGGCCAGTCCTCATTGGCGTCTGGGGATTGGGAACACCCAGGCGTAGGTTCCCCTCTGGGATGCTACAGATCAGGCGGAGCATCCTTCTCCTCCACAGGCTCTACCCCAACTGTGCTGCAGGGCCAGCCTTTTATACTTCCAGCCACACCCCGGTACTTCCGGCAAGGGGGGCGGGGCGATCTAGGCTCCGCCGTCCAAGAGGAGTGTAATGGTCCCTCGCTGTCCCGCTCGGAGGGAGGCCACTCAGTCTCACTACAATATTCCTTGGGGATTTTTCAGATTACACAGATCTGACATGTGGGTCCCATACATTTGCTTCTGCCAGAATTAACTGCATGGGCATCAAAGACCTTTCTACCATATTATTCTCTCTCATTATTATTATATGCAGCTCTTACATAATGGTTTTCAGCAGTAGTTCTCAAAGCACTTTACAAAGGAGATCAGTATCATTATCCCCATTTTACAGATGGGGAAATTGAGGCACAGAGTGGCAAAGTGACTTGCCCAAGGACTCCCAGCAAGTTAGTGCCTCCCAGTAGTTTTACCAGACTCTAAATGTGTGCACCAAATAATTAAATGAGAGCAACTCAGTGAAAAGCAACAATTGAGGAAAAGCTTAGTAAAGGATCACTAAGTCCTCCAAGCTACATCTCTGTGGAGTCCCCCCAAAAGCAGTGGCACTCTGCACAGACATAACGGTTTTCCCATGCTTGTAGGATCAGGGCTTTACACATCATCAACTCCATGTGTATGTATATATGTATGTATATCGAAAACAAATTTTTTTCCTGCAGAGACACAGGTAATATTTCACAGTGGTAGCCGTATTAATCTGTATCAGCAAAAACAACGAGGAGTCCTTGTGGCACCTTAGAGACTAACAAATTTATTTGGAATATGAACAAGAGGCTTCTAGATAACTCTCTGACACCACATTCTACAGGCCATTACCCTCTGACCCCACTGAGGATTACCAAAAGAAACTACACCGTCTGCTCAAGAAACTCCCTAAAGAAGCACAGGAACAAATCTACACTGACACACCCCTAGAGCCCTGAAAAGGGGTATTCTATCTGCTACCCCAAATCCATAAACTTGGGAATCCTGGATGCCCCATCATCTCAGGCATTGGCACCCTGACAGCAGAATTATCTGGCTATGTAGACTCTCTCCTCAGGCCCTATGCTACCAGCACTCCCAGCTATCTTCGAGACACCACTGACTTCCTGAGGAAACTACAATTCTTTGGTGATCTTCCAGAAAACACCATCCTAGCCACTATGGATGTAGACAGGTTTCAGAGTGGTATCCATGTTAGTCTGTATCAGCAAAAAGAACGAGGAGTACTTGTGGCACCTTAGGGCTGGTCCACACTAACCCCCCGGTTCGAACTAAGATACGCAACTTCAGCTACGTGAATAACGTAGCTGAAGTCGAAGTATCTTAGTTTGAACTACAAGGTACTTACCGCGGGTGCACATGTGGCAGGCAGGCTCCCCCGTCAACTCCGCGTACTCCTCTCGCGGAGCAGGAGTACTGGTGTCGACGGCGAGCACTTCCGGGATCGATTTATCGCGTCTAGACAAGACGCGATAAATCGATCCCAGAAGATCGATTGCTTGCCACCGAACCAGGAGGTAAGTATAGACGTACCCTAAGAGACTAACAAATTTATTTGGGCATAAGCTTTCGTGGGCTAAAACCCACTTCATCAGATGCATGGAGTGGAAAATACAGTAGGAAGATATATATATCTGTGTGTATGTGTATATATATATATATATACATACACATACACATATACACACACAGAGAACATGAAAAGATGGGGGTTGCCATACCAACTCTAATGAGACAAATCAATTAAGGTGGGCTATTATCAGCATGAGAAAAAAAACTTTTGTAGTGATAATCAGGATGGCCCATTTCAAACAGCTGACAAGATATATCACATGTGTCAGCAATGCCCTTCTGCCATGTACACTGGCCAAACCAGACAGTCTGTACGCAAAGAATAAATGGACACAATTAGTGTAAGCATGTATGATATCAGATGTCAAGAATTATAACATTCAAAAACCAGTCGGAGAACACTTCAACCTCCCTGGACACTCAATTACAGACCTAAAAGTGGCAATTCTTCAACCAAAAAACTTCAAAGATAGACTCCAACATGAAACTGCAGAACTGGAATTAATTTGCAAACTAGACACCATCAAATTAGGCTTGAATAAAGACTGGGCGTGGATGGGTCATTGCACAAACTAAAAACTATTTCCCCATGCTAATTTTCCCCCCTACTGTTACTCACACCTTCTTGTCAACTGTTTGAAATGGGCCATCCTGATTATCACTACAAAATGTTTTTTTCTCCTGCTGATGATTGCCCATCCATGCATCTGATGAAGTGGGTTTTAGCCCATGAAAGCTTTATGCCCAAATAAATTTGTTAGTCTCGAATGTGCCACAAGTACTCCTCATTTTTTATGGATGTAGAAGCTCTCTACACGAACATTCCTCACAAAGATGGACTACAAACCATCAGGAATAGCATCCCCGATACCATCATGGCAAACCTGGTGGCTGAACTTTGTGACTTTGTTCTCACCCACAAATATTTCAGATTTGGGGACAATTTATACCTTCCAGCCAGCGGGACTTCTATGGGTACCTACATGGCCCCACAGTATGCCAACATTTTTATGGCTAACTTAGAACAATGCTTCCTCGGCTCTCGTCCCCTTATGCCCCTACTCTACTTGCACTACATTGATGACATCTTCATCATCTGGACCCATGGAAAAGAAGCCCTTGAGGAATTCCACCAAGATTTCAACAATTTCCACCCCACCATCAACCTCAGCCTGGACCAGTACACACAAGAGGTCTGCTTCTTAGACACTACAGTGCTAATAAGCGATGGTCACATAAACACCACCGTATACTGGAAACCTACTGACCACTATACTTACCTACATGCCTCCAGATTCCATCAAGGACACATCATACGATCCACTGTCTACGGCCAAGCTCTAAGATACAACCGCATTTGCTCCTATCCCTCAGACAGAGACAAACACCTACAGGATCTCTCTATTAAGCATTCTTAAAACTACAATACCCACCTGGTGAAGTGAAGAAACAAATTGACAGAGCCAGAAAGGTACCCAGAAGTCACCTACTACAGGACAAGCCCAACAAAGAAAGTAACAGAACGCCACTAGCTGTCACCTACAGCCCCCGACTAAAACCTCTCCAGCGCATCATCAAGGATCTACAGCTTATCCTGAAGGACGATCCCTCACTCTCACAGACCTGGGAAGACAGACCAGTCCTCGCTTACAGATTGCCCCCCAACCTGAAGCAAATACTCACCAGCTACTACACACCACACAACAAAAACACCAACCCAGGAACCAAACCCTGTAACAAACCTGGTGCCAACACTGTCTACATATCTATTCAAGGGACACCATCATAGGACCTAACCACATCAGCCACACCATCAGGGGCTCGTTCACCTGCACATCTACCAATCTCCTTCACCTGCACATCTACCATCATGTGCCAGCAATGCCCCTCTGCCATGTACATTGGCCAAACCGGACAGTCTCTATGCAAAAGAATAAATGGACACAAATCTGACATCAGGAATCATAACATTCAAAAACCAGTAGGAGAACACTTCAATCTCTCTGGTAACTCAATAACAGACCTAAAAGTGGCAATTCTTCACCAAAACACTTCAAAAACAGATTCCAACATGAAACTGCAGAACTAGAATTAATTTGCAAACTGGACGCTATCAGATTAGGCCTTAATAAAGACTGGGAGTGGTTGGGTCATTACAAAACCTAAACTTAATTTCCCCAATACTAATTTCCCCCTACTGTTATTCACACCTTCTTGTCAACTGTCTGAAATGGACCACTCTCATTACCACTTCAAAAGTTATTTTTCCTCCCTTGGTATCCTGCTGTTAATTGAATTGTCTCGTTAGACTGACCTCACACTTGGTAAGGCAACTCACATCTTTTCATGTATTTATACCTGCTCCTGTATTTTCCACTTCATGCATCTGATGAAGTGGGTTCTAGCCCACGAAAGCTTACGCCCAAATAAATTTGTTAGTCTCTAAGATGCCACAACGACTCCTCGTTTTTTAACAGGTAATATTGTGCAGATTGTCTAACTCAGTCACTATAATGGATTTGATTAATTTTGTGTAACGTATTTCAGCAATATCTGGCAATGAACAACCATGTCAGGATAAAAATTTTCCAGTACGGTCATATTCTAAAATGTGTTAATTCATTAAATGAGCTTTCAGCTTCCATAGTCTCTCAGATTTTACATGTTGAATAGTCACTTTGATACACTTCCGCAGTGTAATGTGTTTGTTAAAAGTCCAGTTCCCCCTCACTAACTTGAATAAAACGTTTGTTATTTTTCACTAGTAGAATGCTGAATTTCTTTAAGTGGCTGTTAGTACCATCATCTTCCTTCTGGTATAGACAAGAGGCAGCTATTCCCTCTTGGAACCGAAAGTGAGGATGTTTACTTTCCATGAACTGGCCAGAAGATGGTGCTGGAGAGCAGTCAACAAGTGTTGGCCTTCCTCTTTTCTGTTTTGATGACCGAGATAATCTCATCCATAACAGACCCCGTGGTCCTCAGGGCACCTAATTACATTGTCAAGTAAGGGTCTCCTGCCTAATGCCACCAACATGTTATTTTATATTTTTAAGATAGCATAGCAAGTTCAAAGCATTGTTTTACATCCCGTTCATTAGATTAGTCCCAGGTTGCCTGTGTAAACACATTACACACAGAGCACTTTAACTTCCGGAGAATTATCCACGCTCACATGTCTGCTACAGAAGCAAGTAGCATGACATCAGTTTTGGTAGTGATAAAAATCAAACATTTTCTGGAGCCATTATTGTCTAAAATGTTAATGCAGTTTACTTTTTTAAATGTGATCAATAGCTGGGGGAAAAGTGCCCATAAATTACTAAAGGCAAATACCATTCTATTAGCACTCAGGAGATTTTGCAACATTTGCCAGTCTGTTTTTTGCTGGAAAAAAAAATTAATTTACTGAAAGCCTAGGTTTTTTGTTTGTTTTTGTTACCTGCCTTTGTCTCTCTCAGTAAAAGAGATATTTTTATCATGAGTCATTTAGGAGATGTAATTCTAATGTACTATAGCTATAGGTTTCAATTAATGTTCTACCTTTCTGACAGTCTTTACATTATATGTTTTATGAAATCATTAACTATTGTCATGTTCCTATTATGATACCATTAGGAAATAAAGAGACTTATGTAAATGGAGATGTAAAAGAAATGTATGACAGTTACTAGGAGCAACATCTGTGCACTATCATACATGCTTACACTAATTTTCTAAAGATTGTTCCATTCATTACAGAGCATTGTTCCTTGCTATGGCACAACCCTTATTTCCATGCAGTTAGGGATTGAAGCAGAGAGGGTAAATGAGAGCCTAATCAATACCACTTTTCATTTCGCTTCTAATGTGCTGCCTTTCCCTTTCTTTTGCTCATGCACAAATCCAAAAAAGATCCTGACGTTACAGTCATAAAATGTAATTCTTCTGCAGAAACACAGACAATAATGCTTTCTGTATTCAGGCGAATTGCATATTCTAATGGCATTTGGCTAAATTGAGTATGGATTTAACATCAAAGGCTTCATGAATTTTTCAAATGAGATATTAAAGTCAATATTTCAAGTGAAAGATATTTCAATTTAGTTGCATACACAACAATAAAAAACTTCTACAAGGCAGAGGTACCTTGTGGTTGTGGCAGTATTAGTTCATTCAGGAAATTATTAGTTTATAAAGAAAATCAAACACAAGGTTGTGATATGGCAATGACACTGAATAAGTTAGATTAACCAATACGCATTAGCGTACTTTATCTCTTGCAGTCTGAAGCAGAACTTGCCACTAGCATGTTCAGTAATCCAAACAGGGCTTGGTTTGGAGGTGGGAGGGTGTTTGTTTGGGGGAATATTTTTGTGTATCTTGAGGTTTGGTTTTTAGGTTTTTGGAACTGAACTGATTAGCATAAAGATTTGTATTCCCTCTTCAGGAATTTGCATATTTTCATTTCTAATGGCATAAATGTAGTATATGCAAAAAAAAAATACTTTTTCATGTAAATGGATCTTGCGTCAAACTGTCAATACTTTGGATGGCTACACAATGCTGCTGCTCTTATGGTGAGTTATTAAATGTTCAAATTTAGTCCAATGAAAGGTGTACTGAGCTCTCTAAAAACACTTCTCCCTATGCTAGTGGACAGATCCATAAAGACTTGCAAGCAATGCAAACATATGTCTCTGTGGCTCCTTTCCTATCTGTTTTTAGGTGCATCAATGCAGCACAGCGGTGTGTCATTTCAGTCAGCATGGTGCTATACTACCCATGTCTTGACATATCACTGAAGAATGCTTATATCACTTAACACAGCATGGAACAGCTCAACATATATATCTTATGGAATCATCCACTTACCTAGTAAGTAGCACTGTGCTATCATAAAATCAAATACATCATTTGGTCAAACTTGGGAAAATACTGACTACTATTATCACAGGATCGAGCACATTGTTACTTAACAAGTAATAATTAATAACTAAGGGAGAACAAGACTGGTAGTTATCTGCCAGTGTTACTGTTATTCAGCACTACGATTACAGTGGCTAAAAGCCTTCCTGGCCTACATACATGTGCTGGAGAGCACACTTCCTCCACGTAACCCAGCAGTATGGCCTAAGTGTGTCCCGTAAATTAGGAAACCAGGGAAAAGTCTGGCGGGGAGGGGTGGAGAGAACAGTCAGGTCATTTTGGCCTGAAACTTGGGTATTGACAGAACAAAAATCCTTCCAGTAACAGAATTTTTAAATTTCCATTAAAACAGTTCTGTGTTTGCAGGTGGATGTTTTAAATCCAATGTTTGTAACCTAAATATTACAGCACTGTGTGGACTCCCAAGATACAGAAAGTGAATATGGCTATATGCACCAGCGAAACTGCCAGGTCGATTTGCATTGTTCAAGGTATATAAAGTACAAAAAGCGAAGAGCATAAATGTTAACAAGAAAATTAATCTTTTACAATTTTCACTTTTAATAACCTAAGATGCTATTTCCAATAAATAACAGAATTTTAGTTTTATGATTTCTAGTTATGTCTTTTAGCCTGGGAGTGTCCCTTTAATATCCAAACAGAAGTGGTAGCTGCCACTATTTTGAATATAATCATTTTAGGGACAAATGTAACTCCCAGCAACAAGACTTGCAGAAGCAGTATATCTTGAAGTGATAAGAATAAGATAACAGTTCAAAACATTCACTAGAAACTAGAATAAAATCTGCCAAATTGCCTCTTGGTTTTAGAGACACAATTTCCTTTTATTCTTTTGTGAACTGGGCATCTACACCTAGTAGATTTGAAAAATCTCAGGTATTTGCTGAGCACACATAAGCAATTGGCTAAGTTTATTACGTCAATCAGTCAACAGTTACATCAAAGATGTTCTCATATCCTTTATAGAGCTGTTTGAAATTATCCACCTTTTGATTTTTTTTGTGTCAAAATTTCTAACTGTTCCCATTTCTGACCAGCTCCCATCCTTTACTTCATCTCACAAGACTTGAGGCTGTCAGGTAAACCATATAGTGGATGAACAGACACTGTTACAGTTAAAGATTTCTCCACAACCCTTGGCACTATAGGAATGAGCCTCTGAATGTAGTAATCCAATATTTTTCCCTTTTGTTACATATGTTTACACAGAGGTAAGAGTTCTTTTCTCACCCGAAAGATGCCAAAATTAGAACTAGAATGATTCTTCAGTTCATTGTTAACTAAAAGGGAATATTTAGAGCTAAGCTCACAATAATACATGAAGCTATGATATTTGGTACTCTGCTGGGATGACAGAGCACCATGCCAACAACAAAACAATTCACATCTCATCCTGTACACAGCTTTCCATTAAAAACATAAATGTGAGTTTTCCATAAAAATAATTGAAAAAATTGTCTCATCTAAAACATGATTTTAAGTCCCTATTAACTGGTGACTATCTGTACTGATCCACATTACAATTCCATTGCAGATGTTGCTGACATTAAGATGTATGATGCAGAAACTATATGAAGAGCCTATTTAAGACAGGTGAATATTTAGTGGTAACTCACCATGTGCAGTATAAAGTGTCTTTCATGGGAGTTCATGGTTTTTCCTTTTCCCTTCCAATTTTACATGAATGTTTATTTATAAAGGGAGAAATGACAGTCCATTTGGCAGGCATTTGATTTCTCTAGTTTAATAGCCTTTAAAATTTGCCATTTCATCATTTTAGGTTTCTTTCCCATAGGATTTTTTTTCATTGTGCTCATCTTCAGAGAAGAATCACATCAGTATTTAGACTGAATTCATCCAAAATGGAGTGGTTGGTTACTTCTTTTTCAGTATCTAAGATCTTTACAGCTCGAGCAATAATAGCTAGTCCTGGTCTGCAAGTGTGCGGCCAATGATCATCGTGAGGGCTGGGATTGATCCTATCAGTTCAATTGTTACATATTCCAACACACAGTGGAGTTGGGAGTTCACCAAATGTCACAATGTGTGAGATTCCATTGTACACAAGCGTGCACAACATTTCAGTGAGGAGGAAATTACTGCAGTGGAGTACAGTAGAGAAGCAGCTCAGAGATGGCCATGAAAGAAGGGAAAGTATAGAGGATGAAGCAGGCAGTCAAGAAACTAGGACAGAAAGCGGGAAGGTCCCTGGGTAGTCACAGGAGGATACAGATCCGTGGACAAGACAACTTCACATGAGCCAAGCACTGCTCTGGTCTATACCTTCATGCACCTGCCTAATCACAACTGCCTCTAGTTTGAATCTCCTTATGAACATAGGATTCGCCATACCAGCTCATTTGTTTAGGGATGGCTCCAGGCACCAGCCGACCAAGCATGTGCTTGGGGCGGCACCAGTGGCGTAGCCAGGTTTAGAGCACAAGGGGAGCGGCGCTATAAAAAGGCGCTTCCCCGCTCCCCCTGTACTCAGCTGGTGGAGCTTTAAAGGGCCCGGGGCTCCAGCCACTGCGGAGCCCCCGGGCCCTTTAAAGCGCCCCCGGAGCTCTGGCAGCGGGGCTCCGGCGACGCTTTAAAAGGCCCGCGGCTCCCTGCGGCTGCAGGAGCCGCGGGCCTTTTAAAGCCCCACCCCACCCCAGCCCGGCTCTGGCAGCAGGGCTCGGGTGGGGATTTAAAAGGCCCGCGGCTCTTGCAGCCACGTGCCTTTTAAATCCCCGCCCGAGCCCGGCTCCAGCAGCGGGGCTGGGGGGGGGGGGCGCTTTAAAGGGCCCGCGACTCCCCTCAGCGGCAGGAGCCGCGGGCCTTTTAAAGCGCCGCCCCCCAGCCCAGCTCCGGCAGCAGGGCTTTAAGGCGCCGCTTCTCCTCACAGGGGGAGCAGCCGCTCCCCCTGCTCCTCCCCTGGCTACGCTACTGGGTGGCACCTTCTAAGGGGCGGCGGGGCTGAACTCGGGGTTTTTTTTTTTACTTCGGCGGGGCGGCGCTCGGGGGGAGCGGTTTGTGTTGGCAGGGCGGCTCTCAGGGGTGGGGTTGTTTTTTAGTTTTTGTTTCGGCAGCGTGGCACTCAGGGTTTTTTTTTTGTTTCGGATGGGCAGTGCTCGCGGGGTGGGTAGTTTTGGCGGGGCAGCGCTCGGGGTTTTTTTGTTGTTGTTTCGGCGGGGCAGCGCTGGGGGGGTGTTGTTTCAGCAGGGTGGAGCTCGGTTTTTTGGGGGGGAAGGTTTTGCTTGGGGCGCCAAAAAACTTAGAGCCGGCCCTGCATTTGTTACATAGATAGTGAGACCATTTCTTTAGTGAGCTTTTATTGTAGATATTTTTCAAACAACAGATTTTTTTAAAATTTGAAAACTCAACTTCAGCCCTGATCCTGAAATGTGCAGAAGCCCAGTAATGCCAATGGGGCTCTGCACAACCACGGCAGTCAGCATGAACACTAGCTATTGCAGGATTGGGATCTAACTGTGTAACTCAGTTTTAACAGCTATATTAGAACCAACACCCCACTATCGATTTAAGAGCAATAGCTATGAAAATATCCACATCACCTTCAGTTTAACCTAGCATTATCAGATGCAGCTGCCATTTAATGACCACCAGTTTGTAAACTTAGGTGTCATGCAACATTTGCCAATTTCTCTACAAAATCCCAAATCTGATTCCAGAGGCCCAGGCTTCAGAACTTTGTTGTAGTTTTTGCAGTCATTAAAAAGAGTAGGGCAATAGCACAATTCCAGACCCTGTTTCAAATGTCAAAACTATTGCAGCAAATGTTGTGATGGTGTTCAGTCTTATTGCAATAACTGATAAAAACAATTCTGTGTAATTTCTCTATTTTTTTAACACTACCCAGTCCTACTAATCCGTTACGGTAATATAAAGCACATCAGAGTTTAAGATCTGCATGTACTTCTGTTGTTGGATTGTTGGGCTTTATATCTATTTGTTTCTTTCTTTGCTGCTGCTTTTTTTTTTTTTTTTTTTTGTTGGCTATTGACTGAAGAACATGTCCATACACAGACATGCAAAGAAAAACCTTTAGCATATCTTGGGTGAGTCATTATTCCAACATGCTTTATATTAACTCCCACTGCTGTGGACATGTGAACATGAGCAATAGCACATACCATATGTGAAGAATGTGTTACTATTAGACATTACAAAGAGTGATTAGAACCAAGCAAACACAATGCCAAATTATTTATATGGATTTGTGTGACTTCCAATCTGCTAGGGAACATATTTCAGAGTACAAGCTTAATGATAATCTTATGTTTGCCTCTGGCTGGGATGATTTAGTTGGTGTTGGTCCTGCGTTGAGCAGGGGGTTGGACTAGATGACCTCCTGAGGTTTCTTCCAACCCTAATCTTCTATGATTCTTTAGCATAACAACCTGAGATGTTTTCATTTTGCAAGACATTTCATATTTCCTACAGTTCTGTGTAGCATGTGTTAGATTTCAGGAGAGATTTATTCCTATTCCAAGGTACTGTGGCAAGGGGGAAAGGTGCCAGCACCATCTTGACTGATCAAGGATGCCAGCTGACCTTTACAGTGCCCCTGACAATCAATAATTTCGTAAATTTCAAATCACATCAAACTTGCACCAAGTAGAAACTGTCAGTTGTATGTTCAGGAACAAACTCTGCATGTTCAGTGAAATGCCTTTCTGCAATTCAATATCCCAGGAAAAGTGTGGTTTCTCCTTTTCTTTTCATCTCATAGTAGCTTGAGACCACATAGCATGCACCGTATTATTATTCCTCCATCTAGATGGAAGAAAACATATAGGGCCAAATTTAGTCCCCAAAGACTTATTACCATGTGTAGCAGGGTGATCACCCCACTTCGGCCCTGAAGGGATTAAAATAGCCCTGCAGAGGGCTGCAGCTGGGGAAAGCAGCAAACCTAGGCTGATTGCGGGAAGCAGCCACAGCTGTGGCCAGCTCAATCAGGGCCCAGCTGGCCCTTGTAAGAGGGCTCTGGGCTAGAAGCTGGGAGTCTCTCTCTAGCAGTAGAGAGAGAAGGACCTAGTTGCCTGGGATCCAGGTACCTGAAGCTGTGCAGTGCTGGGGGATAGGGCAAAGGGAGCTGGGGAGCTCCAGCCTGGTAAACCCCAGGCTGCAGGTCTTGGGGAAGGCCTATACAGGTACTGGGGTTGCAGAGGTGCAGCCCGGGACTAGACAGAGGCAGCTGGTCCTAAACCCCCTTGCCAGTGATGAGTGGCCATTACAGACTGCAGTCTGCCCCAGGGAGCGAGGGCAAGATGACGACTGGCAAGTAGCCACTGAGGAGAGGTGGACTTAGAGGGTTGGGGGTTCCCCTGGTTGGGGGGACCCAGATCTGTGGGTTACGGCAGTGGGCAGAACCCAGAGACAAAGCGGCACTGCCAGTTGCAGCACCCCAAAGGAAAGGGGCACCGGGGTCCGGGAGGGACACGGGGCCAGTGGCAGGCGAGACACCTGTGGCATTCAGAAAAACAAGGAGGAGAAGGTGGTGGTGGTGCTCCCTTACACTCAATAGCCCAGTGGCTCGGGCACTTGTCTGGTATATAGGAGATCCAGATTCAAATCAAGGAAAGTGTGGGCCCCTTGCTGAATGAGGGAGGGAACCTAGTGACAGAGGATGTGGAGAAAGCTAGTGTACTCAATGCTTTTTTTGCCTCTGTCTTCACAGACAAGGTCAGCTCCCAGGTGGCTGCACTCCGCAGCACGGTATGGGGAGGAGGTGACCAGCCCTCTGTGGAGAAAGAAGTAGTTCGGGACTATTTAGAAAAGCTGGACGAGCACAAGTCCATGGGGCCGGATGCACTGCATCCGAGGGTGCTAAAGGAGTTGGCCGATGTGATTGCAGAGCCATTGGCCATTATCTTTGACAAATCATGGCAATCGGGGGAGGTCCCGGATGACTGGAAAAAAGCTAATGTAGTGCCAATCTTTAAAAAAGGGAAGAAGGAAGATCCAGGGAACTACAGGCTAGTCGGTCTCACCTCAGTCCCTGGAAAAATCATGGAACAGGTCCTCTAGGAATCAATTCTGAACCACTTAAAGGAGGGGAAAGTGATCAGGAACAGTCAGCATGGATTCACCAAGGGCAAGTCATGCCTGACTAACCTAATTGCCTTCTATAATGAGATAACTGGCTCTGTGGATGAGGGGAAAGCAGTGGAGGTGCTATTTCTTGACTTTAGCAAAGCTTTTGATACAGTCTCCCACAGTGTTCTTGCCAGCAAGTTAAAGAAGTATGGGCTGGATGAATGGACGGTAAGGTGGATAGAAAACTGGCTGGATGGTCGCGCTCAACGGGTAGTGATCAATGGCTCCATGTCTAGTTGGCAGCCGGTATCAAGGGGCGTGCCCCAAGGGTCGATGCTGGGGCCGGTTTTGTTCAATATCTTCATCAACGATCTGGAGGATGGTGTGGACTGCACCCTTAGCAAGTTTGCAGATGACACTAAACTGGGAGGAGTGGTTGATACGCTGGAGGGTAGGGATAGGATACAGAGGGACCTAGACAAATTAGAGGATTGGGCCAAAAGAAATATGATGGAGGTTCACCAAGGACAAGTGCAGAGTTCTGCACTTAGGACGGAAGAATCCCATGCACTGCTACAGACTAGGGACCAAATGGCTGGGTAGCAGTTCTGCAGAAAAGGACCTAGGGGTTACAGTGGACGAAAAGCTGAATATGAGTCAACAGCGTGCCCTTGTTGCCAAGAAGGCTAACGGCATTTTGGGCTGTATAAGTAGGGGCATTTCCAGCAGATCGAGGGACGTGATTATTCCCTTCTATTAGGCACTGGTGAGGCCTCATTTGGAGTACTGTGTCCAGTTTTGGGCCCCACACTACAAGGAGGACATGGAAAAATTGGAAAGAGTCCAGCGGAGGGCAACAAAAATGATTAGGGGGCTGGAGCACATGACTTATGAAGAGAGGCTGAGGGAACTGGGATTGTTTAGCCTGCAGAAGAGAAGAATGAGGGGGGATTTGATAGCTGCTTTCAACTATCTGAAAGGGGGTTCCAAAGAGGATGGATCTAGACTGTTCTCAGTGGTAGAAGATGACAGAACAAGGAGTAATGGTCTCAAGTTGCAGAGGGGGAGGTTTAGGTTGCATATTAGGAAAAACTTTTTCACTAGTAGGGTGGAGAAGCACTGGAATGGGTTACCTAGGGAGGTGGTGGAATCTCCTTCCTTAGAGGTTTTTAAGGTCAGGCTTGACAAAGCCCTGGCTGGGATGATCTAATTGGGGTTGGTCCTGCTTTGAGCAGGGGGTTGGACTAGATGACCTCCTGAGGTCCCTTCCAACCCTGAGATTCTATGATTCTATGAAATCAGGAGCAAAGAATTGAACTTGGGTCTTCCACATTGCAGGTGGGATGCTCTCAATAGTAGGTATTGGGTATTCTGGGGTGGGTCTCTCTCTGTCTTGCCTTTGAAGCTGCTCAACTTTGTATAAATAATTAAATAGTCATCAAAGCAAGGACTAGAACACAGGTGTGTCCCCTCTCCCAGCTGAATGCCCTAACCACCTGTAATGAGTTATCTTAGAATCTCATGAGTCATCCCTGAGCCTAATCACCTCTGCCTGCAGGTGCTGCCCCCGCAGCTCCCATTGGCTGTGGTTCCCAGCCAATGGGAGCTGTGGAGCTGGCACTTGGGGCAGGGTGGGGACAGTGCACGGAGTCCTCATGGCCATCCCTCCACCTAGGAGCAGAGGGACATGTCGCCACTTCCAGGGAGCTGCGCGGAGCCATGTAGGGAGCCTGCCAGCCCCGCACCAAACTTTTAACACCCCGGTCAGAATCGCTGACCCAATCCGCCAGACTGGGCATGCCACTCGAAACCAGCTGTCCTGTTTATCACCAGAGTTGATACCACCTCTACCTCCTACTCCTCCATTTTGTGAATGCCTGCAATCAAACCGTTTTTATTTCTGATTGAAAAAACATTTCAGTCAACCCAAAAACAAAACAAAAACCAATTTTTTGTTTTGTTTTTGGGTCGACTGAAATGTGTTTTCAATCAGAAATAAAAACTATGTGCATGTGTGTTTCAGATTGATCTGAGATTAATGTGACCATCAGCCTGTCCAAATCCTACAGAAACTCAAAGGGGGAAAAAAAGTGCCTAAATCCCTCGAACACTCTTGACATTCTAACTCTGCATGCCTTAAAATATAATTAGAAGTTTGACTTTTAACTCTGACTCCATATTTCCAACCACGCCATACACCTATTACTGTATCTCCCTAGAGATGTGAGCATATAACAGGGGTGTCCAAACTGTGGCTCTGAAGCCACATGTGGCTCTTTTACTATGTAGCTTGTAGAGCCCCGTCTCCCCCATTCTCCACCTACGAGACTTGGTGGGCAGCTCGGGATCCCTGCCTTGCAGCAGGGTTGTGTGGTAGGGGCTTCTGCCCAATGGGGAGTGGGTCTTGGGGCTTCATCCCCATGGGACACAACTGCTGGGGCTTGGGGCTTCAGCAGGAGCAGGGATGAAGCCCCAAACTCCGTCATTTGCCTCCCGTGGGGCTGAAGCCCCGAGCCCCAGCAGGTGTGTCCCAGCTCTCAAACTTCTGAAGACTGTCCTATGTGGCTCGGAGGGTCAGTAAGTTTGGCCACCCCGGTATACAATATGCATTTAATAACTAAATCTCATGGTATAATGTCTAGGAAGGACACATGATGCGTCTTATGCACTGATTCATATCAGAAGGTGAATAAGGCAGATACTGTGGGCTATGACAGCTACAGTATAGTTTGAAAGGTGGACGAGGCAGACTGCTTATTCTTCATATACGCTTAAATAACACTGATATCCACTATTCTACTAAGAGCTGGAAATACCAAAGGGAGGTCATTGACTCTCACTGTCAGCTGGTGTGGGGTTGAAGTGGGTGAGGATTTGGGTATGTGGCCCACATCTGATGTGTGGAAGTGGGCTGTAGGTCTATATTTGGAGTATGACTGGTAAGGATTTGTGTTCTGTACTGGGTATGCAAAAAAGGTATGGCGGGTGGGTGAAAGGATGGTTAATAAAAGATAGGTATGGAAATGGGGGCTGGAATTAAGAGTGTTTAGGGAGGCAGTGTGTGCTAGGGGACAGAGCACTGGACTCGGACTCAGGAAACATGAGTTCTATTCCTGGCTCTGCCACTGATCTGCTGGGTGACCCTGGGCAAATCACTCTCTATACCTCAAGTTCACCATGTGTAAAATGGGAATAACAACACTGACTTACTTCATAAAGCGCTTTGAGATCTACTGATGATAAAGCTGGGGACTATATTATTAGTATGAAAAAATGTCTGAATGTCTAGACTTTCAACTCATTTAAAAACTTAACTTAGAATTTTCTGTCCTAGCTTTTAAAATTATATATTACATATTTTAAAAGCTTGAAAGTCAGTACATTTTATACATATATAATAGTAAGATGATTGCCCTAATTCTTTGATATAAACTCTTAATAAGCCTTTTTGTTTGGGAATCTCCTAGGTTTTTTGTTTTTTTTTTTAAATCACAATGAAAAAATACTGGTACCCTTGCTCTACATGCTAGATGCTATAAGGCACACTAGATTTTGGGAGATGAAACTGGGAACCTGATTTTTCAAATCCTTACATCTCCCAAATACCTCAAACAAGTCAAATAAAATGGTCAATTAAAAAAATTATCCTGTGGAAAGGTACCCTTTCCCATGAGAAAATCTGTTCGGGATATTTCAAGGGGGAAGGTCAAAAAAATCAGTCTCAGTACTGAAAGCTGCTAACAGATGTATCTACCTGTTGAAGTATTGCTGCCATTCTGTAACAGTCTTGTCTCTAAGGGTCTGATCCCATCTCCTCTCTGAGTCTGATCCCAAGCTCAAAGAAGTCAATAGGAGTCTCTTCATTGACTTTAATGGCCTCTGACTCAGGACTTATATTTCTGCATCAGTTCCCACCCTGTTGTACAAGAGACCATGTAAACTAAACAGCAAAGCCAATAAGCAATAGTAGTGTGTAATCTGGTAAAATTTTGTATTCATAGAAACTAGCACTCTATACTGTAAAAATAAAATTGTGCTATTATCTACATATGTGATGTTTTTCAATTAAAATAGAAATCTGGTATTTATCATTTATCAGCTTTCCAGTTTTAACAAATAGGAATGCCATTTATTCATTATAATTTGAAAGACAAAATACAGTATCTACCCACTATCTCTTTGATAAACTCAGTCCAATGAATCAAATGCACAATACATATCACAAACAATACATAAAAGATCCAATAAAAGATCAGAGACACTGCATGCATAATTCGGTCTATAGATGCAGCCCTACTAGTTGTAAGTAAATTCAAGAGACTATGTTTGTTGCTAGGAAGACCTACATAGTATAAATTCTTTTATAAAATGGATCATTATTTATACATAACCATAGGTGTTCAGGGCTCCTTACATACTGCATTAGTTATTACCTCTCCAATACTCATTGTCTACTAGTAACTACATGCTGGACACACTAATGTACAGGCTTATATTTATAATTTATGTACATATTTACAACTCTGGAAATGTCATTGTGCTGTGAACTGAATACTGAACTGGGAACCAGAAACTTCTCAGTTCTAATCTTGGCTCCGATACCCGATTCCTCTGTAGCCTTGAGCAAACCATTTGATCTCTGCTTCCATGTGTCATTTGTAAAATGGCGATATGTCTGCTTACCTAGAACATTGTTGTGATGCACCTGACTCTTCTTTCAGTCAAGAGAAGTTTTGCAAGTTTGTAAAATATTTTGCAGTTGAGTATTGGTTTTATTACCTTGCAATCCCAACTGAGGGGTGGAAAGTAAAATAGTTTCTAAAATTCCAATAGTTATCAATTGTTTTCTATTAACATTGGGTCTGATACTACACACACTATCCAGCATAGTGGTTTTTACTGAGTATTGTCCCATGGACTACTGGAGTTTGTAGGATCATTCCCAAACACATTTTAGCAGTGAAGGTAATTAACAATTGGAACAATTCACCAAGGGCTGTCTGTGGTGGATTCCCCATCACTGGCAGTTTTAAAATCAAGATTGGATTTTTTTCTAAAAGACATACTCTACTTCAAACAGGAATTAGTTCAGAGAAGTTCTGTGGCCTGTTATAGAGAAGGATCAAACTAGAGATGATCACAATAGTCCCTTCTAGCCTTACAGTCTGTGAATCAAGGAACACTGGCCCCAATGACACTAGCTTCAGTACCTCTTTCATTTCCCTCTCTCACAAACTTCTCTTGCCATCTTCCATGGTATCCCTGTTGCTTAGAACACCCTTCTCAAATGGTTCCCCATCTCCCAGGCCCCATCCACTTAAAAAAAAAACCCACCTCATTTCTGCATCTCAACTGCAAGAAGTGAAGATGGAGGAAATGTATTTTAAAATAAAAAGTACGAATGGAGTCAAAGTGCCTATGTACCTCAGTGAGCTGCCATGTGATCTTTGTATTGTCGTCTTTGTTTTTGCTTTCTCCTTCCTCACCCCTTTATTGTGGTTTGGTCTGACCCTTATCTGTGTCCTGTCACATTTAGATTCTAAGCTCTCAGGACAGGGACCATGCCTTTATTTGGGCCCAAACCAGCAAACACTTATATATGCTTAGCTTTAATCATGAGAATAGTCAATTCACTTCAGTGAAAATACTCACATGTTTAAAATTAAGCAAGTGAATAAGTGTTTGATGAAGGGCCTAGCACATAACTGGGCAGCTGAAAATAAAAACATGATTAATTTGCTTCCATTTTTATTGCTTTCCACACTGTATAATTGGAGCCACATTAGACATTTTATTTTAAATTATGTTCTTAAAAGAATGTTGTTTTGTGCTAGAGTAAAAAGCAAAACTCATTTCTCTTCTAATTTGGTGGAGTTGTAACACATTATGAAAGCTGAGCATCATTTTAAAAAATATTGTACTTATTTACAGAAGTGAAAGAAACATTTGCTTTAGCACTATCCAACTGAAAAAACATTGGTTTATAGAACAACGAAAAAAATCTTCTGTAAGGTATTAGAATCCTGTGCAATTTCATATTTGACTTTAAAACAAAAAGTTTCCCTAGCCTGTTTTCACCAAACTAAGCCGATGAAGGGGGGGCGGGGGGGAAGCATCACTTGCATTCATCATGAAAAGTACAGGAAAATGACTGGTACCACTGAGAGTGTTATTAAATAAAACATATACTTAGCATCAGCTCTTTTGGTACTGTCATTGTTTTCCTCAATACACAGCACATTGACTTTTCATTCTTACTATTCCTTCCATGTCGAGTTTAAGTTTCACTGTGGCTCTAATTCTATGCACTGGAAAGGAAGTCAAAATATTTCAGACACTGTTTAAATATCCAATCCTGCAGACCTGACTCGGTCAAAACTCAAACAGTAATCCTATAATGAGTGAAGTCAGAATGATGTGGCCCTAAATTTGGGCAATAAGGGCCGTGTTATCAGCTGGCATAAACATAGCCATGAAGCTATACTGTTTTACACCAGCTGAGGAGGTGTCCCATTGGGTGAAACCCTACCATGGCCTGATGGTCTCTCAGCCCAGAGGGACAGTAGATTTAATTTAGAATCATCCTCTGGATCCCTTTTGGATGTAAGTGTTGCAGATCTGTTTGTCATATATTCATACTCACGTTACACACAGTCTCTTTTAATAAGCTACTTCCAGATCTGGGGTGCACTTTATAATATGTCTGTGCATCCCAAATGTCTTATTCTAGTTGCCAAAATCAGAAAAGGACCTTTATGTCTATTCCTCTTCCTCACTGAATATACTGACATCATCATCCTGGGACTAACACATGCTGAAGCCCAGGTATAATTTGAGTCGAAGTGGCACCAACATAATTCTGCCCTCTACCTCTCTCCACACACACACACACCCCAAAATAGTCTCCTGAAAGAGGAGTTGGAGTCAAGGGCCCCAGTTAGGTTTCCCTTGGGAAAGCTCTTTCCCTACTGCAGGTGGTGCAACATCACTTTGACTATAGAAGAATATAGGAGACATGAACAACAGACTTTTTTGTCATGTACCAAATAAATAATCAACAAAACCCAAACACAACCTGCCCATCAAAACCTAGAAATTTTTCACAAACTGCTCTTTCACTGCACAGATCATAAAGTGAACAAAGGAGCTGGAATGAGGTGAGTCATTTACCTCTCCAAGCTGTGGACAGAAGGAAACAAGATGTTGCACTCCACTTGCTCATATTCCTCCTCTGGCTTGATTCTCATGTGCCTATTCTGAGCATAATTTATAATGGCAAGTATGTGATCAGGGGCAGTGCTCACAATTTTGCCACCCCAAGCAGGGGCGGCGGCCCCACCCCCGACGCAGGCAAACGTAGCAGGGCCCCGCTACGTCTGCCTGCGTCGGGGGCGGAGCCCCACCCCCGACGCAGGCAGTCCCAGTCCGTGGCAGCAAGAGGAGAGTGGCGGACCTGCCGCCCCATTGCCGCTGCGGTAGGCAAGAATGGGGCGGCAGTCCGAGTCCCGCGGTGGCAATTCGGCGGCAGGAAGAGCGGACCTGCCGCCGAATTGCCGCCACAGGACTCAGACTGCTGCCCCATTCTCGCCTGCCGCCCCAAGCACCAGCTTGGAAAGCTGGTGCCTGGAGCCAGCCCTGTATGTGATACATGCTTAATCTTTCTCACTTAGGCCCAGATCCACCACTCCTCTGATACTTGAGAAAGGGGGCTCTGGAGAAGGATCTCTTCAAGGATCCTCTCGTGTCCCCTCTGGAATATGGCATTGACCTTCCCCTCCTCCCCCCATGGAGCCTTCCTGGGGACCTGAGGATTACAGTGGATGAGAAGCTGGATATGATTCAACAGTGTGTCCTTATTGCCAAGAAGGCTAACAGCATATTGGGCTGCATTAGTAGGAGCATTGCCAGCAGATCGAGGAAAGTGATTATTCCCCTCTATTCAGCACTGGTGAGGCGACATCTGGAGTACTGCATCCGGTTTTGGGCCCCGCACTACAGAAAGGATGTGGATAAATTGGAGAGAGTACAGCGGAGGGCAATGAAAATGATTGGGGGCTGGGGCACATGACTTATGAGGAGAGGCTGAGGAAACTGGGCTTATTTAGTCTGCAGAAGAGAAGAGCGAGGAGGGATTTGATAGCAGCCTTCAACTACCTGAAAGGGGGTTCCAAAGAGGATGGAGCTCGGCTGTTCTCAATGGTGGCAGATGACAGAACAAGAAGCAATGCTGTCAAGTTGCAGTGGGGGACATCTAGGTTGGATATTAGGAAAACCTATTTCATTACGAGGGTGGTGAAGTACTGGAATGGGTTACCTAGGGAGGTGGTGGAATCTCCATCCTTAGAGGTTTTTCAGGCCTGGCTTGATAAAGCCCCGGCTGGGATGATTTAGTTGGGGTTGGTCCTGCTTTGAGCAGGGGGTTGGACTAGATGACCTCCTGAAGTCTCTTCCGACCCTAATCTTCTATGATTCCTAAACCTGGCAGATCCCTTGAATCTGAAGGAGGCCAGGGCCACCCAAAATGTCGTATCTGCTGCCGCACCAGCTATGAGCTGTGGAGAGTCTTCATGGGCCCCCCGTCATCAGCACCTGAGTGTCCAGGAATGGGCTCTGCCGTAAGATACAATACACTGTCTATTGTATTATCTGCTCTTTCTGGTCATCTTCCCCAGGCTTAGCGCTGGTCTTCACTAGCGGGGAGATCAATGCTGCTGCAATCGATGTAGTGAGTGTCCATTTAGTGGGTCTAGTGAAGACCTGCTAAATCGACGGCAGAGGGCTCTCTGGTCGACTCCAGTACTCCAGCTCTCGGAGAAGAGAAAGGGAAGTCGACCGGAGAGCATCTCCCGTCGATGCAGAGCAGTGAAGACACTGGGGTAAGTTGATCTAAGGTATATTGACTCCAGCTACATTATTCACGTAGCTGGAGTAGCATACGTTAGGTCAACTTACCCCAGTAGTGAAGATAAGCTCTTTGTGAAAAGCCAATGGCTGAAACTGAGAAAATTAAATCACATAAGCAATGGGACAGCTAGTAGAAAGTTAGAGGGAGCTGTGCTCCCCCTCCTCTGCAAGCAGCAGAAGAGTGCCCTTCTCCATGGCTTGGGAGAGTCCTGGGTCTCTAGAGCGCCCTATTCTCCCTGACTAGTGAAATGGTCTCTTTCTTGGCCACACAACTCTTTTTCAGGAATTGTACATAGGACTGGATGTGTGATTTGTTCCATTTGGAGCATGGAAGCCTCTAGAGAAGCCCTGGAGTACTGAAATTGGGATCTGTTGCCATTTCTTCAAGAGATATGACAGGAGCTTTTCACCCAAAGATTAAAGCATAAAAATGCCTTTCCCTGACACACCCAAAAATGTCCAGAGGTCTGCACAGAGGAGTAACAAATGGGAGCTTTTCTTGTAAGTGGAAAATGCAAGAGTTTTAAAAGTACAGTTAGACACTTAAACCTCTCACTTTAGCACTTTACAATTCATTCATCTTACAGATTTGTCTTTTCTAATCTATACCTGGTCTGAGTACCAAGGCCTGCTTATTCCATTTAGTAACATGAACTTTTACATTACAAATACAGATTATGAATAGTCATTTGAGCATAGTTCAGATGCCTCTATAAAGCTAGCAAGAGAAAATTACATTTCCTTCTTATATAAAAAGCAGTTTTCATAACTTCAAACAGCATATAGCCCCTCAATCCAGGCCTACCAGGAGGCCTCAAATCCACAGGCTGTGACCTCTCAGGCTGTTTTCCAATGACTCATTTTTAATTTTAAAGAAGCATTGTCTCTAGATAGTAAATTAACAACAGCCTATAGTGCATACACACAGTCATCCATCTGCTTAAGGCTCTTGTCATATGATACCAGTCTTGTATCTATAGACTTCATCTGCTATTCAAAAGCTATCAACCCTGCCTCCAAGATAGCCCACCTTTTCTGGCTCCAGGTTAGAAAAGTGACTCTCCATTTCCAATTCTAATGAATGCATAGCTAACAGCAGTTTTTCCATTAAGGATCTGGTGTCTTTGAAAAACACAGATAATGCTGGAATTACTAGGATCCAGAATTCTAAGGGAGGTATGGGATGGAGCTAACTGAATTTCACCTTCAAGACAGTGATCTAAGGCAGCCTAACCACTTCTACTCACTCCACCCATCAGCACAAACAACATGAAACACACTTACCTTCTGCTTGTAATGTTTAGACATTACTGTTGATACAACTGCACTCTATTGGATAAAATATGTCAGGCTCCTTTAAGTTTTTATTATCAAGTAACATTGATTAAGCTTCATTCTTACTGAAGGATCCTAGAAGTGGTTTAATAAAATATTCACAGTATTCAAAAATAATTTCACCCAGCACTGAAAGGCAGGCACCTCTGGGATGCAATGTAGCAGCTGGTTTGTATCTGCTATGTATTCTATTTAATGCAAATTATTTAATGAGTTAATTTGTATATTTGAAAATTATTACTCTATAACTACACATTTCAACTTTAAACTAATTGTGAGGTTCTAACGCTAGTGTGGTGAATGAAGTCCTCTTGTTTATACAGGGCAGTAGCAGAGCAAGCTACTTCATTGTCCTGCCAGAAGTCTCATCTGGGGGGATGGGAACTTTCTCTAGGGATAGTAGAATAGTTAAGTCTTTGTGGTCCATGGAGGTCTTGGCCTCTCTGCTGAGTGTGCCAGTAAGTGCAAAGCATGGTTTTAGGTTTCTGATGTGGAAGCTGGAGCTCAGACCCATCAAACTCATGTCAATATGAGCTACCAAACATTCATTACATGATTACAGCCCTCAGTTCCCTGCTGAGCTGGCCTGGATGCAAACTAGTGGCCTACAGTTCCCCAGTAAATGCTTTTTTACACACACACACACACACACACACACACTCTCTCTCTCTCTCTCTCTCTCTCTCTCTCTCTCTAAGCCCTGGTCTACACTACGAGTTTAGGTCGAATTTATTAGCGTTATTTCGATTGATCCGTGCACCCGTCCACACGACGAAGCCCTTAACATCGACTTCTAGGGCTCTTAAAATCGATCTCGCCACTCCACCCCCAATGAGGGGATTAGCGCTTAAAGTGATATTGCCGAATCGATGTAGGCTTAGTGAGGACGCAATTCGACGGTATTGGCCTCCTGGATCTATCCCACAGTGCAACATTTGACCGCTCTGGACAGCAGTCTCAGCTCCAATGCTCTGCCCAGGTAGACAGGAAAAGCCCCGCGAACTTTTGAATTTCATTTCCTGTTTGGCCAGCGTGGTGAGCTGCAGGTGAGCGCAGATCTCATCAGCAGAGGTGACCATGATGGAGTCCCAGAACCGAAGACGAGCTCCAGCATGGACCGAGCGTGAGGTACACGATCTGATCGCTGTATGGGGAGATGAAACCGTGCTAGCAGAGCTACGGTAAAAAAGAAGAAACGCCAATACATATGCCAAAGTCTCCAAGGGCATACAGGACAGAGGCTACAACAGGGATGCGCAACAGTGCCGCGTGAAAATTAAGGAGCTCAGGCAACCCTACCAAAAAGCCAGAGATGCAAACAGCCGCTCTGGGTCAGAGCCCCAGACATGCCGCTTCTATGATGAGCTGCATGCCATTCTAGGAGGTGCAGCCAGCACTAACCCACCCATGTGGTATGACTCCGTATGTGGATCATCAGAAACCACAGAGGAGCATGATGATGATAATGATGCTGAAAATAGCGCCCAGACACAGCAAGGAAGCGGAGAAGCCCTCTTCCCCGACAGCCAGGAACTCTTTGTCACCCTGGAGCCAGTACCCTACGAACCCACCCAAGGCGTGCTCGATGCAGGAGAAGGGACCTCTGGTGAGTGTACCTCTGTTAATTAATACATGTTTTATAAGCAAGCGTGTTTAATGATTAATTTGCGGCCAGTACAGCTACAGCTACTGGAAAACTCTGTTAACATGTTCGGGAATGGAGCAGAAATCCTCCGGGGACATCTCCAGAAAGATCTCCTGGATGTACTCCCAAAGCCTGTGCAAAAGGTTTCTGGGGAGGGCAGCCTTATCCTGTGCTCCGTGGTAACACACTCTACCACGCCAGGCCAGTAGCACGTTGTCTGGAATCATTGCTTTGCAAAGCATGGCGGCGTATGGTCCCGGTGTTTGCTGGCATTCAAGCAACATCCGTTCTTTATCTGTCTGTGTTATCCTCAGAAGAGTGATATCATTCATGGTCACCTGGTTGAAATAGGGGAATTTTATTAAGGGGGTATTCAGAGGGGCTCCGTCCCTGCTGGGCTGTTTGCCTGTGGCTGAACGGAAATCTTCCCCGCTGTGATCCACGCGGTAGGGGGAGGGGGAACAGCGAACATCTTGGATGTGTGTCTGTGTGTGTGTGTGTGGGGGGTGTCGATTAGGTTCGCGCTGCACGTTAACCCGAAAACTGCCACCCCTCCCTTTTCAATTGCCAACCAGTTTTAAATTGCCAGCCCAAAGGCTGTTTCTTATGGGAAATGAGGGGGTTGCTGTTTGAAAACATTCTCACATGTTATGAAGGTTAAAGAAGCCTATAGACGGTGGCTTACCATGGTTGCCTGCAAGCCGAATTCTGTTGCCCGCCGGACCTGCTTGTGTGATCTCTCACACCAAACCGGCAGACCCTCAATATAACAGGCAAAGTGCAACCTTGGACCAAATGCACATGTGATATGTAATGTTTGGAGCACTGTTCTCTAATATGTGTCTTTTAAACTACTCCTCTCCCGTTTGTTTCCTCCCGCAGCTGCAAATGTTTCAACGCCACCCCCTTCATCACCGTCCCAGAGGCTAGCGAAGATTAGAAGTAAAAAAAAAAAAGGAATCGAGACGATATGTTCTCAGAACTCATGGAATCCTCCCACACTGAAGCTGCCCAGCAGAATGCGTGGAGGCAGACACTGTCGGAGTCCAGGAAGGCAGAATTTGATCGCGCGGACAGGTGGCGTGCTGAAGACAATGACTGGCGGGATGAAGAGAGACAGCAGCAGGATGAAGAGAGTAGGTGGCGTCAGCGTGCAGAGAGAAGGCAGGATGCAATTCTGAGGCTACTGGAGGATCAAACAGAAATCCTCCGGCTTATGGCTGAGGAAAGGCGTAGGGTTCAGGAAAGGCCACCTGAGCCCAGACCGCCGCTACAGCCCGTGTAACCAACAGCCCTCCTTCCCGAGTCCCATAACCTCATCCCCGAGACGCCCAAGAACGCGTTTGGGTGGCCTCCGTGCACCCAACCACTCAAGCCAAGAGAACAGTCCATGCAAGAAAGGGCTGGCATTCAATAAGTTTTAAAGTGCTGTGTGTCCTTGTCCTTCCCTCATCCCCTCCTCCACCACCCATCCTGGTGCTTCCCTTCCTCCACCACCCATCCTGGTGCTTCCCTTCCTCCACCAGCTATCCTGGGAGACTGTGGCAGTTAGCCCCATAGTTCCCCCTCTTTGTTTTACAAATTAATAAAGAATGCATGATTTTTAAGCAACAATGACTTTATTTCCTCTGCAAGCGGTGATCGAGGGGGGGACGGCAGGGCGGTTTGGGTAAAGGGAAGTAGAGTGAATGAAGGGGCGGGGCTTTTCATTACTGGGGAAAAACAGAACTTTCACACAGCATCCTGGCCATTCATGAAACTGGTTTTCAAAGCTTCCCTGATGCGCAACGCACCCTGCTGTACTCTTGTAATAGCCCTGGTGTCTGGCTGCGCATAACCAGTGGCCAGGCGATTTGCCTCAACCTCCCACCCCGCCATAAACGTCTCCCCCTTACTCTCACAGATATTGTGGAGTGCACAGCAAGCAGTAATAATAATGGGAATATTGTTTTCGCTGAGATCTAACCTAATCAATAAACTTCGCCAGCGAGCTTTTAAATGCCCAAATGCACATTCCACCACCATTCTGCACTTGCTCAGCCTATAGTTGAAAAGGTCCTGACTACTGTCCAGGCTACCTGTGTATGGCTTCATGAGCCATGGCATTAAGGGGTAGGCTGGGTCCCCAAGGATAACTATAGGCATCTCAACATCCCCAACGGTTATTTTCTGGTCTGGGAAGAAAGTCCCTTGCTGCAGCAGCCGAAACAGACCAGAGTTCCTGAAGATGCGAGCGTCATGTACCTTTCCTGGCCATCCCACGTTGATGTTGGTGAAACGTCCCTTATGATCCACCAGTGCTTGCAGCACTATTGAAAAGTAACCCTTTCGGTTTATGTACTCGCTGGCTTGGTGGTCCGGTGCCAAGATAGGGATATGGGTTCCGTCTATCGCCCCTCCACAGTTCAGGAACCCCATTGCTGCAAAGCCATCCAGTATGAGCTGCACATTTCCCAGACTCACAACCGTTGGTACCAGCAGCTTGGTGATCGCCCTGGCTACTTCCATCACAACAGCCCCCACTGTAGATTTTCCCACTCCGAATTGATTCGCGACTGACCGGTAGCTGTCTGGCGTTGCAAGCTTCCACAGGGCTATCGCCAGTCGCTTCTGTACTGTGAGGGCTGCTCTCATCTTGGTGTTCTGGCGCTTCAGGGCAGGGGAAAGCAACTCACAAAGTTCCATGAAAGTGCCCTTACGCATGCGAAAGTTTCGCAGCCACTGGGATTCATCCCAGACCTGCAGCACTATGTGGTCCCACCAGTCTGTGCTTGTTTCCCGGGCCCAGAATCGGCGTTCCACTGTATCAACAAGCCCCATTAACACCATGATGTCCACCTTGCGGGGGGGCCTTTTTTGAGAGAGGTCTGTGTCCATGTCCTCACCACTGTCCTCAGGGCGCTGCTGTCGCCTCCTCGCCTGCTGTAGCTCTAGCAGCTCCTGGTTCTCGTTCTCCATATACTCCTGGACAATGCGCGTGGTGTTCATAACGGCGAGAACAGCCGCGGTGATCTGATCGTGCTCCATGCTTTCCCTGGTATGCTGTTTGCAGGACAGTAGAGTGGGAGCAGAAGCGGCGGGTGGATAACAATGGTGTCAACAATATGGCGCCCGCATGAAAAAAGGCGCGAAAGGATTTTTGGCTCCCCCCTCAGTTGCTTTCACGGAGGGAGGGGGGAGCAAGGGTTAGGCTCATTTCCTTCTAGCAGCAGATGGTACAATATGCGGTGAGCAAGGGTTAGGCGCCTTCCCTTCTAGCAGCAGATGGTACAATATGCTTGATATCCATCATCATCTCCTGGCCCCCTCAAGGATTGAACTCGCAACCCCAGGTTTAGCGGGCCAACGCTCAGACCGCTGAGCTATCCCTCCGCCCGCGTTCCAGGCAATACTGAATCTCCCTTAAACAAAACGTAAAAAAGAGAATGACCAGAGTCACTCTGGTCACTCCCATTTATGTCCAAGCACCCCCGGCCAGCCACACCATAGGCCGCCGGCCAGGAGCACACGAATTTCAAGCATATTGTACGATCTGCAGCTAGAAGGCAAGGAGCTTCTGCTGTATGGTCCCGCGACCACAACCATTTATGGCATATTGCACCATCTGCAGCTAGAAGGCAAGGAACTTCTGCTGTGTAGTCCCACGACTACCAGCCTCAGGCGGAATGGCCCCCTCAAGGATTGAACTCGCAACCCCGCGTTTAGTGGGCCAACGCTCAGAACGCTGAGCTATCCCTCTGCCCATAGTATAGTGTGACTGAATCCCCACTAGACCTAATGTCCAGGCGTACGCTGGAGATGTACGGTAATTGTGAGCTGAGCAGGCTTCCGTAGCAAACACGGAAACCCCGGAAAAAAGGCGCGAAAAAGATTGCTTTCACGGAGGGAGGGAGGGACGTTCGTTTGATGGCTTGACGACATGTACCCAGAACCACCAGCGACAATGTTTTCTGCCCCATCAGGCTTTGGGATTGCAACCCAGAATTCCAATGGGCGGCGGAGACTGCGGGAACTGTGGGATAGCTACCCGCAATGCAATGCTCCGAAAGTCGATGCTAGCCCCGCTACTGTGGACACAGTCAATCGACCTCATGGTCTTAATGCTCTTTAGTGGGGACACACACAATCGATTCCATAAATTCGGGTTTTAAAATATCGACTTCTATAAATTCGACCTAATTCTGTAGTAAGACTGCAAAGTCAAGCACCTATAAAATGGGAAATGCCAGGATTAGTTATTTGTGCAACCTGAATTCAGCCCCCTTGTATCTATGCATTGTGATCTCTCATTACACAATCACATACTGTTTCCCCCCTATTTGGGTAGTCATCAAGATTTGAACCCAGGGGTGACATTCTGCACTCCAGAGCATGCCATATTTACCATGGTGATGTAATTATATGTTTTGTACAAAGTACGCCTTGTGAGGTATCATTCTAAAAGTTTTGATCTGCTAAACACTAATATCTCCTTGGATTGTATGTGCTGTCATTGTATGTGAAGTTATGAAGTTTTGCTATGTATGTGTTACTGAAAGATGTTGTAGTTGGAAACACCCCCAACTAGCCTTTCGGGTACAACAGTGAAGAAGCTAAACAGTGCTAATAGCCCATCAACAAAGACAATGGACCATGGAAAAGGCTTGTCCCCCCTGGGAATGCTTCAGCCAGTCTATGAATAATGGCTGCTATGACTCAGCAAGGAATGAAAGGGCATGTGACCAGCCGTCATGATACTGAACTCCATTTTGGTAAATATCTGTACTTTTCCACAACTGGGCTGGGAACCTGCTTTGGAACAAAGGGGTTCCTGCCATATGGAAAAACTATATAAGGGGGAAGTGACATAATGACTAGGACTCACTCCCCTACAAGACAACACCTGGAAACACCGGAGGAACAAAGACTGAACTAGAGAAGGGGGGTCCCAAGCAGGAAAGAAAAAGATGAAGGAAGCTAAAACCTGCTTGTATCATCAGTCTGGGCCTTTATTGTTGGTCCATGAGTGGCTTAGGTAAAGCACTCAGGTGACTCAGTTGGGTGTGTGACGCCACCTGCTGTCATGTTAGGTGATAACGGGGCCTGGAGAGGCTGGCTGGGTATCATCAACAGAGCAGTGTGAGAGAGGCCAACCCAGCTGAATTGTTAGGGGGCACAGTGGTTCCAACAGCTCCCAGACTGCACTCTAGGGGTACAACCCATTACACCACAACTTTCCCATTCACTTCCATTTGAGTTAAAGGTGCAACTGTCAGGTGTAGACTGGCATAATCTTAGCGGGTGGGTGGGCAGTGGCAACCTGGGGATTGTTATAGGCGTGGGAGAGCCTCCCCCATTCTTTCCTTCCCCTCATCACTCTTCCTCATTCTGCTCCCATCTTTTTTCAGTCCCGGCCCCTTCTCCTCCCCCTTCCTCAGTTCCTGTCAATTGTTGCTGTTGATGCCTTCTCCTGCTTATAGGGCTCCATGCTGGCTGGCTACCACAGTAGCTTCCAACAGCTGGTAGGAGGAACCGCAGCTCTTGCCCACAGGTCAGCTGGATGTGTGAGGATCCAGCTAAGCCATGGGAATGTATGACAAGGTTGCCATATGAGCGAGTATGACATAAGATGCAGGAAACTTTGCAGATTTGCTGTTTCACAGCTCATGGCAATGCAACAGTTTAGCACAGGAAGCCTGGGCATCGTTCTGGGGCGCGGGGTGACTCACTCTCCCAACTTTCTCCTGGGAGTAGAATTCAACAGTCTTTGCCTTCCATGCCCCAACTTCTGGGTACCCAACTCTAGGATACATATGTATTAAAACTCTTCTTTGCAGTGATGCTGGAACTAGGGGTGCTGCTACACCCCTGGCTTGAAGTAGTAATAAACAAATACCAAATACATGGTTTCCATCATCAGCATCCCCACTATAAAAATTGTTCCAGCACCCCTGCTTGTTTGGCTTCCCACTTCTACAGGTTATTCTGTATAGATTCCTATACCATCTTCATCACTATAGTATCTGAGAGCCTAGGCTGCTGTTTCCACATCAAGTAGACAACAATAACACTTAGCACTTCTACAGCACTTTCCAACCATAGGTTTACCAAGATGAGTATGAAATATAATTATCCCTATTTAGAAGTTAAGGAAACTAAGGAACAGATCAGTAAAATTACTTGCCAGTTTCACACAGTTAATGGCAGAACCAGAACTAGAACCCAGGTCTCATGTCTCCTGTGATGCTGACACACCAGGTGCTAGCTCATGCCAAGGCCCCAGGCCTCACTGAACACTTACAAATGCACAGCTGGAAACCAGTCTTGCTTACCTCTGTGCTAGCATTATCAAAATTGATATTAGATGTTAAGTTGATATGAATGTATTTAGTGCTTAGGCTTTATAAAATGCTTGTAGGATGCTGCATGTATTGATCTCACTTATAACATCAATGCCCCATGATATAAAGGTATACTGAGTGCTTGCATTGTAAACCACCACAAAGGAAAAGCAGCATTAACTAAGGTAAGGTGCTTGTCCCACATACAGGATGGCCCACTGCAGGCAAATGTGAGACTGTAGCATCAAAAGATAGAGGCCCTGTTGACTGCATTCCTCATTCCCTCCAGGAAGGAGAAACCTATGCATAAACCCATCCCATCAATTTGGACTCTGGAGTGGAGGGGATAAAAATGCCTGACAAGGAGAAACTGAATCTCTTTTTTGCTGTATGGATTCTGAGGGATAAAGATTCCAAAACATAAGCAAAGAGATCCCCATGCTGCGTGGCATGGGTTAGCCTCAAAAAACATTTTGAAGTGACAGATTACTACAGCTGTGTCACCTTTTGAATCACCGAACTGAAACTCATTTGTGTAGATATGCTTGCTTGAACCTCTAAATAACTCTCACTTATTTTTCCTAGTTGATGAACCTTTAGTTAGTTTATTACAGGCTTAGCTACAGGCATTGTCTTTAGTGTGGGATCTAAGGTACAGATTGACCTGGGGTAAATCTAAGGTACAGAATGACCTCTTGGACCGGGAGCAACCTGGATATTTTGTGATCTCTGGTGTAAGTGATCATTTATCACTAAGTCCATCTTGCCTGCGTTGCAAGATAGACTGGAGTATCAAAGGGAACAGTCTCTGACTCCATTATAAGACTATTGTAGTACTTTGGGAATTCACATTTGTTACTGGGCTAGTGAAATCTAATTATAGAACATACAAACAGTCTGGGGGTGTCTGTCCTGCTTTTTGATAGTCTGCCATGAGGCTGGAATGTGAGCCACTTCAGACAACATGACAACTCCCATTCCTATGCCCTTGCAACTGGGCCATGATGTTCACAGTAGTTCTGAAAACTACAAAAATTGAATTGAAATGGGAAGCCTGCTACTCCGGTTGCACCAATTTTGCACTGGTGCAACTCCACTGACATCTGGAGTATTACTGTTAATTTACACTTATGTGAATAAGAGGAGAATCAAGTATGATATATTTAAGGAGATTTTTTAAAAGTCAAGAAAAAATAAGGGCAAAAGATATACATACAACAAATTACTAACCTGCATAATATACTGTATTCAAGATCATTTACCAGTCCTGTATGTACAATTTAATGCAGTACGCTGCAGCTCTCAGACCCCACACTGGGTGAAGCTCATGACAGTGCCTCTAGGCAGATGTACATTATGTGTGTGTTTAACTATTAGAATTGTTAAGCCTTATATTTAAGACAAAGGTATCCCCCTATGAAGACTTCAATCAAACATGCCTTGATACTTAAACTCAGCAGCAGTATGTGCAAGCACTTTTAGCTTCTAGTTGAAGGGGAAAGGCTGACGTTACAAAAAAGTGTGTGGAGGGGGGTTGTTGGTTTTTTTTTTTTAAAAAAGGTTCTGTACACCACCACCTGTCTCCTCAGCAGGACCACTCTAAGGGATGGGCCTCTAGGCACCTCAGTCCCAAGATTCTCCATGCCTCATTCTTCATCCACGCTGCTAGTAATGTACCATCACTGGCACAGTTACACCTGAACACTCCGGTGCTGCCAAACACCTGGCTTGATTTTCCACTGTCCAAATGAAAAATAAGCATAATCTGCTTTTTGAGGATACAGCAAATGAGGGAGTTCATGACAAATTGTGTTGGTTTATGCAGAATAGTGATAATAAGATACAAATGAGAATTTTTTGCTTAATGAATAATACCAATCACGTTTCAACAAATGCTGTGCCCTTCTAATTAAAGAGAATGCATAAAATCAGCTTAATTTATTTGTGACGAGTTATACATAGTTTAAATATTTACTACAGATTTACTCTAACATTTGAGAAGAAGATTTTAAACATTTCTTTCCGTAGAAGCAGACCTATTCATGTAGAGCAGGTTGCAATTCTAACTTTTACACTCCCGTTCGTTCTGCAGCATGTGATGCATACCCTTGGTTTTCACGTACAAGAGAAAGGATATTGTTGATTTACATGCTAATTCTCCAACTGTTACTAATTTCCTTGATTCCTGCTTCCAAACTTGCACTTCCAACATTCATCACTGTAGTACACTAGAGGGGCTGAGCATCTTTCTCAATAAATTACAGGAACTATGACTAATTATAGTGATATTAACTATGCAAAGTAATGTGTAACTTAAAATGGATACGTTTATCATTTCAAATTATGCTTTTGACTCTTGATGGCCTAATCCATGGCAGCGTTTCTTCCCACCCCAAATACAGACTATAAACTGTGCTATATTTTCTAAAACATTGTTTTACAGATTTAGGCATTCCTCATAAACTCAATAAATGGAAACAACCCATTTATCTCCCATAAAATGCACAGTGCAATAGAGGACAGGTCTAGTAAAAGAGCATGCAGCACCAAATCCTGATTGCTTTAGTAAAGCAGGGGGGATTTGGCTTCAGTGGGGCTACTTGCATGAGTTTGGCCCATATACTGTATGTCCTTCTGATGTTACGTGGGAAATAATGGGTCTGTCTACAAGCTGTGTAGTCCATGCTATCCACAGTGGAGAGTATTCAAAGCAAAGCTTCCAAGGTATTTTTTAATAGAATGCAGATTATGTTCATTTCTCCCTTGACAAAGTATCTGCTCAAAAGAGCTCTTTACTGGAATGCAAAGAGGCCAGCGCCAGACCCCAGGGAATTTACATTGTCATAGGAGTTGTACTGACCCTCTGCATGGAAGCAAATGCCACCCTGTGAAATAACCATTACGTCAATCTTGCACCCCAGGGATGCTGTGGAGTTTATTCTGTATTCACCAGAACAAAACCTGAGAATGAGAGAGAGGTTGGTCATGAGGTGAGGGCATTGGACTGGAGCGCTGGGTTCAATTCTTGGTTCTGCCCCAGACAAGTCAATCTCTCAGGGCCTGGCTTCTCCATCTGTAAAAAGAGGGTAACTACCTTTTGTCTATTTAGCATGTAAGCTCTTTGGGGGCAGAGACAATATCAACCTGTCTGTCTCTGCAGAGCCTAGCACAATGGAGCAATGATCTTGGCCGGGAACTCAAGGCACTACTGAAAAATATTTTCTTTAAGAATTCTTCACACAAAAATGCTTTCACTTTAGTACACAGGCCTAAGAATACACTATTTTATTTCTGTAGTAAGAAAACAAAGTATGTCAAATGTTTAAAGTCTTCAGAGTGACTTTCATCCTAGAAGAAACTTCCAAACAGTGTTACCAGTATTTCCTATTATATCAATGGGAAATCTGTCAAACCAGTTACACTTTCAAACCAGTAGAACCATTTCTAGTGGGACCAGTGATTGTGAACAAACAAGTTAGAACCATTGTCCATTTTTTTAAGTATTAGTCATGTCGATTTTTCTGTACTGTAGTGGCATGTGCCATCTAGGTTGCTGCATGAATGTAATAGTAATTGTGCCACGCCACTTGTGTCAGCAGACACCAACTTTACAATATTCTCGCAGCACAGAATTTTATTTTTAAATTGGGGGGGGGGGTTATATACAGGGAAAATTATTATTTTTAAAGGTAAACAACTGTTTCAAGCACTTGAGGATTCTTCTGGTTATGGAATTCTCTGCATGATCTGCAGGAACTAACTACCAGAGGGGAAGCACAAAAAATGATTTGATTGACCCCTCTCTGAATATGCACTATCTAGGCACAAACAGTCTATGTGTTACTGTGTGCTTATAAAGCTCTCGGGGATGCTCAGCCAATCGCAATGAATATTCCACACTTACAGAATCATAAGAAAGTAAAACTCTATTAGAGTTGCTACTAGGGGAGAGCAAGTATTAAACCAAAACACCTGCATTTAAAAAAAAAAACACATCGGAAATCAAAATTACTATTATTTCAGTTAAGCTGTTTTACAATGTGGCACTTTAGCCTTTGCATATATTTATAATGGATTTTTATGGTAACTTGTTCACATTTTGACAAGCAAGGGAACATTGCTGCTTCAGACTTACACCCACTGGGCACCAGGTAAATGAGGTACTTATGATTCAATTAGATGTTCAAGAACTTAAATAAATCAATAAAACCCACACAGTATTGTAAGTCATGCTGCCTCACAATTCAGACAGCACCGAGGAATCTGGAGAGAGCCACAAATATTTGCAGAAGACAGACAAAGCTAACACAGGTTTCTGGAGCAGTGAAAAGGTTTACGCATTGTCAGCACATCACGAAACCTGGATCTTTCCTGAACAGAAAGAATGGTGTAATATTCCATGGTTGTGTTTGGGCTGAGAATTACTGCACTATTTCCAGTCATTTTTTGCTACATTTAGCAACACTGGACCTCGTGTTATGTTGTGACACTTGCTACTCTGCAGTCCTGGTCCTCTGGACAACCAGCAGCCTTCCTGGACTTTGAAGACTGCAGTTTTCAGGGTGAAGCTGGACTTGAGAAGGTGATTACCTCTTGGCCAATGCCAGCTGAGCATAAGCCAGCCCCCCTTGAAACATTTCCCCTTCCAGGGGGCTGGGCTGCTTGTCAGTTGGGTGGGAGAGTTATGTGCTGTAAATGGTCATTAGAGTTGATTTTGGCTCTTAGAAGGTATCTTGGTAACAAGTGAGGGGATTCAGCTATTTTATAGGCACACTCTCCCCTCTCCCGTCCCCTCAAAAAGCCCACACACAGTCATCCCCTCTTCCTAGAGGTTTATTCTTTTAAGGAAGGCCTGCTCTTCTAAATAAACCCTTTTGAGGGGTTTGCTGGAGGCAGAGCTGCTCCCTGAGCCTCACTTTGGATTGCACCCAAAACTGCTTCCTGTTCCACACAACCCTTCAGTCAGCTTTGGGTCACTGAGGCAGATCTTGCTTTTTTTCCCCCAATGCAACATGTGGACACATGGCTCTCCAGCCCCTTCAAACATCCCACCCTTAGGTGGTTCTGCCTCCCAGATAGCTAGCCCTCAGGCCTTACAGCCACATTATGTCACCACACCGAGTACAGCCATTCCTCATTCTACCAACACTTTTCAGGGGTTGCTAGACCAAGCATTACCAATGACGTACTTCCTTTCTGTAAGAGATATTTCCACCATCACTGCTCCCCATCTTAGCATACTTTAAAATGGGGCCAGTGGGGTGAGTGTATCTGTCCCTCTAGATCATTTACAGCACACATCACCATATCTGAATGCCCCAGTTAATCACTTGGAGCTGACACGTGCTTAGAACAAGGAAAACTGTTGGTTAAGGGAGGAGGAATGGAAAATTGAGCCCTGACAGGTTTCCCAGCTCCAATTACAGTATACAATAGAGTATTTTGATATAGTGGCTCTGATTACCAAGCAAGATATACTGCAAAGTTGTTTTGGTGAAAGAACAGGAATCATTTAAAATTTTAAAAACAGCTCACAGCTGTTTTGATCAATCTCTTCTGGACAAATATTCTGAAGTCCTTTACCCCTTCTAATATTTTCTAACTCTCATTGCAAGCAAATTTTCTCTCAGTAAGTCATTAAGGATTCACAATCTAATTCAGTGAAACTGCTGTATGGTAAAGTTCACCACAGATGCGTCATCAAACCTTCTCTGTAAACAGAACTTCTCAAATTTGGAATTTCTCTAAGGAAAAACTAAATTTACTCTAATAATTCTCCAACTAGCATGTCCCAAACAGGGATTCATAATTTCTTGTCTTTCTAACAAGTATCTGGTATCTAATAGCTTAACATGGTTGATCTCTGGCGTTATATGTAACAAACATAACATGATAATCCAAAAAAATGAAGGTGAGAAGTCTGAAAGTGGACAAATCTTTCCACAACTCAAAAACATTTACTGTAACATGTCTGAAATATGTATGTACTCTATACATGCATTAAGTTCTCATTCCTGTGCTTTTCAAGAGACCATGAATTTTAAATCTATAACAAAACTGAACTACTGCCAAAATAAACGTCCATAGCCTTAATCCTATACGCCTGATTTTAAAAAGTCATTGTAAAAAAAATTCTTGTTGCCATGGTCAGCCAAAGCACCATCAACCTCCATAGATACACCATCACCCTATATAGATACATCATTCCTTGCTCCCAGGAAGTGAGTCACACTTACACGGCTATTAGACAATTTGGGTCAACCCAACTAAGCAGGGTTGGACAGTTTGAAAGATGCTTTGGCCCGGTTACAGTTGTTTAACTATCCACACACCACAAGATAAGGATAAGGATGAGTGAAAATTCCATAGGCTGCCCCACTTACTAATAAACAGCAAGTTACAGAAAAAAAGGATAGGAACTGGCTTTCAAAATCCAGGCAAAAGTTGAGAAACAAAAAGAACTCCATCCTTGCATACTGGTATGGAAAAGTATATATGTGTAGTGTTAAAATATTTGCCTGAGAACAGGCAGGAACATGGGCTCAGTTGGGCTGTCATTTGAGGGACTTTGGGGTCAAGCTAGAGGTTATTTGTTCCACCAATGAGTCCCTGAGGCTTCTAAAGGAGATTAGCCATTTGTGGAAGGCAGAGTAGGTAGTAGCTTTGACATGACTAATTGTTCCTACAATCACCACTACTAAACAAAAGTGTGGTTTGTTGCCTTTCCACTTACTGCACAAACTTCATCCTTCATTTGCAACATCCTCCTGTTTTCATCAAATCTTGGAACTTTTTCGAAATACAAACACGTACAGACATTTCCTTTCTGAGATCTTGTTTCTCCTTTCCACACTTTTAATTCTTGTGGACTGGCCATCCCATGTAACTGTGTTGTCTGAAAAGCAGTGAATGACTTCAAATTTAGTAATGCACAGCACTTCCCAATGCTTTTTTTTAAAAAAAACCCACAAAGATACACAACCAGATTTTTGAAAAATCCTTTCTAGAGGATTTTTAGAGCCCAAACCTCCCATGTGAGAATATCAAGTTTCCATCAAAAGGGCTGCCTAACCCTTGCTATTTTAGCTGCTGAAAACTAAAGCAGAACCCCTTTTAACTCTAGCTATTCCTAGGAAGGGAAACTTCTACCAGTTGGGCCCATTAGCACAGCTTCCTCGCTCTGCATATCAGCTCCTCATAAGGAAGATTTGAAATAAGATTTATGTGCAATTATGGCAATGATCAATTCTGAGATATGCTCATGTTTCTTTAGCTCCTCTAGACAAGACTTCCTCTGCGAGTGTTTCAAAGTAGGGAAAGTCTAATGACTTGCACACAACCTTGTCTCTTCTAGACAACTACAGCACACTATGTTTTTGTTGTAGCTGTGTGTTTGGTCTGGCTTTAAAATAGACAGCACAGGTGCCTTGCAAAGACTAAAATCTTCTTCATTACCTTACACAAATTCTTCCATTAGCCATCAGAGGCTAGAATTTCAGAGGTACTGAGCACTCACAGCTCCTACTAACTTGAATAGGAGGTCGGAGTGCTCAACACTTTCTGAAAAAATCAGACCATGTCCAACTTCTTCACCAATTGCACGATATGCTGAGAAGTGCTAATGGCCCACCATCCGGAGTCTTGCACACAAGACTTCATTAAAATAAATGGGTGTGCTGGAGCATTCTCCTTTGTGCCCAACAGCCTGAGCAACTCAGACTCTTTGTGCAGAGCAGCTGGACCCAAAGAACAGGGCTGATGCCAGGAGCTAGACTGCAAGCCCATGAAGTGAGCCAAAGTACAGTGCTAACAGGTATGAGATTCCAAAGCATGGGAAAGCAGTTGCAGTGTGACCCTCTAAGGAGGAAGACACAGAGATACAGCTGTTTCCTGGGCACAGAGATGAAGGGTCTGGTTTGGGATTTCTGCAAGCGCCTGTGTACTGTACATTCCTATTGCTGTTCAGTGGAAAGGCTGTCTCTCTTTCTGCGAATAAACTGGTTATGCCAAGGATTTCCCTGACTCTGTCTCCAATTTCTCATCCAGATGGAACCACCCCACAGGACTCCACCCCACAGGACTCTGTTCGGCTGAAGGATCTGGTCAAATTTCCTCATCTTTGAATCTCTCCCAGTATTAACAACTGGATAGAAACATCAAAGGAGATTGGGGGTATCCAGGCAATCCAAGTTTGGCACGCCCCCTTGAGGCTTGACCTCTCTCCTGAACACCTAACACTGGATTTCTGAAGAGCATGGATACAGCCTTATATTCATGTATTTTGCACTCCTTCACATTTTACTGGTGTCCATCAGACAGGTCTCCATCAGTACACATAGCAACCCATCGCAAACACTTCACAGATGGCTTGATCTGATCAGAATTTCAAGGCACAGGTCCTTAAGCACCAGTTGATCAGAGGAAAACAGACCATCTGATGATCAGCCTTAATTTTTTGTACGCTCTGTCCAGTTTCAGTCCCTTTATGAGGCCCTTTTCCCTTTGATCAGGGACCTGAACCATTTCTCCAGTTTGCAACACTGTATTGTAACCTTGATGAAAGTGAAAGCTCCAACTCTAACAATTGAAATGTTAGGCAGAACAATCCTACTGATTCCCCAGTATGCACTTTTCTGCTCATGGCTTGATTTTCCAAATTGATTTTCCTTATCTAAGGACACTGAAATGAATAACTCAAGTGGGGGTAAAGATGTTTCTCTCTCCCCTGCAATGTTCTTCAAAGGATGTTTCTTACCACTGTATTGTCAGAAAAATCCAGAAGTGGTTTTCTTTCCATTCAGATTTACAAGTCTTCTGCATTATCCTATGTGCCTGAAAATAATCCTATGTAATAAAACTATGTAAGAGTTCCCAGATGGCCATCAACACTCATACATTTCATCTGCTGTCAACATCCCTCTCTTCTTGCCACTTGTAGAGGGACCTCACGTTTGTTTCAAAAAGTGTTTCTGAGCGCAACAGACCAGATCTTCAGCAGGTGTAAACCTTCATAGCCGCACTGACATCAATGCGGTTTCCCCAATTCACACTAGCTGACCAGAGTTCCATTCCAGAATGCTACCCTGGGCCAAATGTAGGTTAAAACTTATTGCTAAATACCTAAAAGTAAACAGTGAATCAGAATTATGAGATAAAGCAAGATGCTAATGTGCAATCATACCATGTTCTCCAGTGCACTCAGATCCAGTCACTTATTACTAATGTTGTTTAACATGTCATTCAAACATTCTTCTAAAATTGCAGGAAGCCAAGACCCTAACTTGTTACCATTCAATTCTGTGCTGCTCAAGCCATTAAAGTTCACTGAATGATGATCTCAGACACAGAGATGTTTTCATTACTTTGCTTAATTGGGCAGCTCATGCCTCTGAATTCTCTGTTTCCTGAGCCATTTAAAACCACACACACACACACACACACATCAGGGTGTTCATATTTTTGGATAAAATCTCTGAGCCCACTGTTGGAAAAAGCCGCCTTTCCCATTGCTTCTATTAGTCAGGAAATTATTTCACTGTCAAAGCTGCTTGTATTCCAGATTTTTCTGAAGTCAGGATATGTGTGTTAATTTTGGATCAGTGTTCTTTAATACAAAAGTGCAGCAGTAAATACCAGAAATAAGAGTTTCACGCTTAAGATACTATATATCAGAAAAATGTAACAGTCTATTGGTGTTTCTTACTGCTTTATAGTTACCTGATAAATTTGGCATTTTTACATTCCCCTCCATGTACTGAGCATCCATTACATTTACACATTTTACTTCTCTAATATTTTGGCAATACATTTTCCTGAATCAGCTGATGACATTTAATAGAACGTTTAAGACACAATATAAAACCTTAAATGCTTTTGCTTATTCTGGAAAAAATGTGCACATAGATTGGTTTTCAAATTAAAAACTACATTGGTAGAAGAATTTTTTGCTCCTGCTATACATATTAAAATATAACTAAATGCCTCTCCTTATGCAATACTGCAGCATAAGTACAAATAGCAGGCGTTTGTACTTTACAAGCAAGCTATATGATTAAGGAGCTATTAATGAAGTGAAACAAAACCACAGTGCTAGAATGTAATAGTCCATGAAATTCTTATTGGGAGAAAAGGAATCTGCAGTGAATAAATATTAACCTAAATGCTATAGAAAACATAAACAGAAAAAATGTATTTTTAAAGCCAAAATTTAGGTAAAAACTGCTGACTACTTACGGAAAGTTGATTTGCATACCGCAGGGCTCCATCTGCTGTGGAAAATATAAGCTGCAAGAATGATTTAATATTTAATAGAAGTAGTGGCCATTGTTAATTATAATTTGCACATTTACAAATCAGCACTGATAGCAATACAAATTATGAAATATAAGGGTGTTATGCTGGATACTGGGGAAAATAAGATGACAGACACAGTTAATGGAGTATCCCTAACAACAGCTCTGTCAGAACACATCAGAGAACTAATCCAGTTACAAAGAGCCTGCAATGGAAAATCTATTTAAAATATTAAAATGCTGTTTGGTAAAAGCTTTTTCATAGTGCATTTTACTTAAACAGTTGCTTATTGCTCATGGGTCATTAGCTGTACACCGAGATGCATTCTGCAAACTGCTATTTCAAAGAATAGTACAAATTAAATAAGAAATATATTTCTGCAGCATTTTTACTGAAGGATAGGAAGAGCTTACTGCAGACTTTGAGATAGAAACCAATATTGGCTAGCTCCAAGATACATACTGTATAAAACTAAAAGATTTGTCTACAGGCAACCATCACAAATACAGAACTTCTCTTTAGATCAAGGCCCCAGCCCTGCAAGGAGCTCTATGTAGATATAAAAGTCCACATGCATGGAGCTCCTTTCCAAGATCAAGGGTCCCAATACTGTACTTAGATTCCAACACAAACTATAAATTGACACTTATTTAGGAAGGAGACAGAAATTACCATTGATTGTTTTCATTAATATTCTATTTCACCTCACTTTTCTCATCATGTACTATGGATCAGATAGATACTGCTAATGCACAACCATTTCAACAGCAATTTTTGTTCTGAGTCACTCATGCTGCTTCTGATCTTTGTTTTAATATCAATAGGATGGTATGCATTAGCAATAAAAAACCTCTTGTATCATTTAATTCAACGAATAGTTTAGTGCCTACATGAAAATGTAGCTTATAATGTACAAGAAGAACACGTAACTTACTTAGCATAGTATATTTAAGCCAATTATGCTCTTTTCCAACATACCCAAATGACAGTCAACTCAGCGTAAACCCTGAAGCCACAACTGGCACCTCCATAACAACCAACATACTAGTAACTACCTTATAAACTAGAAGTACCTAGTACACAGGGGCTTGATCCTGCAAGATGTCTAACACTCTAACCTAACCCAACAAAACTACTTACATGGTTAGATGCTTTGCTGGATGAGGTCAAAGCACTCAGAATTGAGCCCCAAGTTATTTTGTATTTGTGTGCAGCATAATTTTCTACTTACACTCCTATCTGCTTCTAATTAAAATTCACCCCACACTACCCCTATCCCAATGCACAAGGTCCTAACAAAGGAACTGTATGGAAAGTTATAATGGGGGACACTCACCACTTGAGCACCTCCTGCTGCTGTGTGGGGTACTGTAGGCCTTTTCCCACTCCTGGGACTGCCTGCAGGTTGTCAACCTCCCATGTCCCATCTTCAGTGGTTCATCCCTCCAGCCAGGTCACACAGTCAAAATGACCACTTTCCAAGATAACAAAGAACAAAATTGTCCATCTGCGCTCACCAGGGTTTTCAGCCCCAGCTCCGGGTCCTTTAAATTTAGTTCTTTGCTTGGGCTTCTAAATAAGCCTGGTCACCTTCTTGGAGCTGGGGAATCCAGGCCAACCAACTCTTCCAGGTTCCGACCCAGGTACCCTATACACAGCAGACACATACCACTCCCTTCAATAATTTGCTGCTTCTTCCATGAGCCTCTTCCCACCTGGCTCCTTTAACTTTACCTCAGATCCTCTCTTCTCTAGTTTGAATAAATGCAGCCAATCAAGCTCCTGTTTCCAAAGAGAAGCACCCTTCCTTGCACCTCTGGTCCCAGCCAGGAACTGACCTACTAAGGTCCTGCAACTCCTTTTATCTAAGCCTGCTTAGATCTGATTGGCTGCTTCTGTGCAGCCTAAGCAGGCTTGGAGGAGCATCTTTGCTGCTCCTTTCCTTGGGCAGTGTGTGGAAGGACTGCGGCGCATCAAAGGTCTGGTACACCCCGTCACAAAAGTACTATGCAGACGTGGGGGAATGGACTCTATTCCCAAATCCCAGGCCTGCAGTAGCAGGGTAACTCTGCATCATCTAATCAACAGCTGGGCTGAAATAGGTTTGTACATTTCTTATATGTAGATTGTTATAGCAGGGTCTGCATCATCCAAATTGTCCTGTAGGGAAGGCACAGAGCAGCATGGAGACAAACTTTACCCCTGAGAAATGTGGCAATCAGACTTTTACTAGATACAGTGCTGGAGGGGACCCATGAATACTAAAGCTATTATGGTGCCCCTCAACAGACCTTGACAATGCAGTTTTAAATGCCATAGCCACATGCCTGTTGCTATAGCAGACAGAAATCCAATTGTTTCTACAGTATTGGCAGATATAATTTGTTACCTAACCAGAAGAACCTGTAATGCCTCCTTATCTAAGGGGTAATTGCTACCTACCAATTGCAGTTATTGATCCAATAATCTGTGTACGTAAATTAATCATTATTTATTTGTATTATGGTAGCCCCAGTCTTGAACCAGATCCTGTTGTACGAGATGCTATACAAACACACAACAAAAAGATGAACCTTGGTGTATACGCAACTTTGAGGAAATGTCGTGAGGGAACTGATCCTGCTACATTTGAAATCAATGACTTTGCTTCCATTAACTTCAGTGGCACAGCACCAGGACCAAAATGAACCATCCTGTCCTCAAGCAAAGAATGAATAACTGTATTTCCAGGTTAAACAGTTCCTTCTGTTGAACTCCCATCACTTCCTTCTCTTAGTACTTAGTTTGTGAAAAAAGTCTCTCTCACTCTCTCTCTCTCTCACACACACACACACGAAAAAAGGAAAAATAGATTTTGCTATTTTTGACTCTGAGTCTTTATTTATTATGGTGCAATCAGAAAGGTGATTATAATACTATGAAAATTAACACCAACAATTGCATAATTTACTCAAAGCTGTTTTTACCATCCTACTTACTTATGCTTTGTGGGGTATGGGGGGTGGGGCGGAATTGCAAGCACTTTCCATGACACATGCAACCAGGGCACTGCTTCAGGGCAAAAGCTACAGCTGTTAAGACCTTTTTTGACCATCTATATCCTGGTAAATATACAGCAGCTGAGGGTAATCTCTGCTTTTTGTTAGGCAACAATTCCACTTCACAAAAAAAGATATTGCAAGGCATAACACTGATTGCTGCAAGTTTCTCTCTTTCGCAGAATACAAAAAATGTCTGATTAGCAAAAGAAATGAAAGGAAGACAAAAAATAAAAATAAATGGTTCAAGCAGAGCAAAGCAATTCTGTTAAAATAATTATGAAAACCCTATAGAAATAACTAAATTGCTTTAAAATATTGTGAAGTTCCCTTTGTGCTATTCTAGCAGTGCAAAGAGGATTTAAAGCTATCTTAATGCACAGCTGGGAGAGGAGATTCCCCTGGTGTAACAATCTTCAGCTGGCATAGCTATCCCTACACCATCTCCTCACCCACCCACCCACATACCTCATCAGGAAAATTCTGGAAAGACCAGGGCCAGGAAGGGGGTATGGCCAAAGAGTAATCATGTTTGGTGGAGCAGCTCTATAGCAGCTGTTACCCACTAGTGCAGTTTGAAAAGCCTGAGCCCTGGTCTACACTACGAGTTTAGGTCGAATTTATTAGCGTTATTTCGATTGATCCGTGCACCCGTCCACACGACGAAGCCCTTAACATCGACTTCTAGGGCTCTTAAAATCGATCTCGCCACTCCACCCCCAACGAGGGGATTAGCGCTTAAATCGATATTGCCAAATCGATGTAGGCTAGTGAGGACGCAATTCGACAGTATTGGCCTCCTGGATCTATCCCACAGTGCAACATTTGACCGCTCTGGACAGCAGTCTGAGCTCCAATGCTCCGCCCAGGTAGACAGGAAAAGCCCCGCGAACTTTTGAATTTCATTTCCTGTTTGGCCAGTGTGGTGAGCTGCAGGTGAGCGCAGATCTCATCAGCAGAGGTGACCATGATGGAGTCCCAGAACCGAAGACGAGCTCCAGCATGGACCGATGGTGAAGTACGCGATCTGATCGCTGTATGGGGAGACGAAACCGTGCTAGCAGAGCTACGGTCCAAAAGAAGAAACGCCAATACATATGCCAAAGTCTCCAAGGGCATGCAGGACAGAGGCTACAACAGGGACGCGCAACAGTGCCGCGTGAAAATTAAGGAGCTCAGGCAACCCTACCAAAAAACCAGAGATGCAAACAAACGCTCTGGGTCAGAGCCCCAGACATGCCGCTTCTATGATGAGCTGCATGCCATTCTAGGAGGTGCAGCCAGCACTGACCCACCCATGTGGTATGACTCCGTATGTGGATCATCAGAAACCACAGAGGAGCATGATGATGATAATGATGCTGAAAATAGCACCCAGACACAGCAAGGAAGTGGAGAAGCCCTTTTCCCCGACAGCCAGGAACTCTTTGTCACCCTGGAGCCAGTACCCTACGAACCCACCCAAGGCGTGCTCGATGCAGGAGAAGGGACCTCTGGTGCCTCTGGTGAGTGTACCTCTGTTAATTAATACATGTTTTATAAGCAAGCGTGTTTAATGATCAATTCGCGGCCAGTACAGCTACAGCTACTGGAAAACTCTGTTAACATGTTCGGGGATGGAGCAGAAATCCTCTGGGGACATCTCCAGAAAGATCTCCTGGATGTACTCCCAAAGCCTGTGCAAAAGGTTTCTGGGGAGGGCAGCCTTATCCTGTGCTCCGTGGTAACACACTCTACCACGCCAGGCCAGTAGCACGTAGTCTGGAATCATTGCTTTGCAAAGCATGGCGGCGTATGGTCCCAGTGTTTGCTGGCATTCAAGCAACATCCGTTCTTTATCTGTCTGTGTTATCCTCAGAAGAGTGATATCATTCATGGTCACCTGGTTGAAATAGGGGAATTTTATTAAGGGGGTATTCAGAGGGGCTCCGTCCCTGCTGGGCTGATTGCCTGTGGCTGAACGGAAATCTTCCCCGCTGTGACCCACGCGGTGAGGGGAGGGGGAACAGCGAACATCTTGGATGTGTGTCTGTGTGTGTGGGGGGGTGTCGATTAGGTTCGCGCTGCACGTTAACCCGAAAACCGCCGCCCCTCCCTTTTCAATTGCCAACCAGTTTTAAATTGCCAGCCCAAAGGCTGTTTCTTATGGGAAATGAGGGGGTTGCTGTTTGAAAACATTCCCACATGTTATGAAGGTTAAAGAAGCCTATAGACTGTGGCTTACCATGGCTGCCTGCAAGCCGAATTCTGTTGCCCGCCGGACCTGCTTGTGTGATCTCTCACACCAAACCGGCAGACCCTCAATATAACAGGCAAAGTGCAACCTTGGTCCAAATGCATATGTGATATGTAATGTTTGGAGCATTGTTCTCTAATATGTGTCTTTTAAACTACTCCTCTCCCGTTTGTTTCCTCCCACAGCTGCAAATGTTTCAACGCCACCCCTTTCATCACCGTCCCAGAGGCTAGCGAAGATTAGAAGTAAAAAAAAAAGGAATCGAGACGATATGTTCTCAGAACTCATGGAATCCTCCCACACTGAAGCTGCCCAGCAGAATGAGTGGAGGCAGACACTGTCGGAGTCCAGGAAGGCAGAATTTGATCGTGCGGACAGGTGGCGTGCTGAAGAGAATGACTGGCGGGATGAAGAGAGTAGGTGGCGTCAGCATGCAGAGAGAAGGCAGGATGCAATTCTGAGGCTACTGGAGGATCAAACGGAAATCCTCCGGCTTATGGCTGAGGAAAGGCGTAGGGTTCAGGAAAGGCCGCCTGAGCCCAGACCGCCGCTACAGCCCCTGTGTAACCAACAGCCCTCCTTCCCGAGTCCCATAACCTCATCCCCGAGACGCCCAAGAACGCGTTTGGGCGGCCTCCGTGCACCCAACCACTCAAGTCAAGAGAACAGTCCAAGCAAGAAAGGGCTGGCATTCAATAAGTTTTAAAGTGCTGTGTGTCCTTGTCCTTCCCTCATCCCCTCCTCCACCACCCATCCTGGTGCTTCCCTTCCTCCACCAGCTATCCCGGGAGACTGTGGCAGTTAGCCCCATAGTTCCCCCTCTTTGTTTTACAAATTAATAAAGAATGCATGATTTTTAAGCAACAATGACTTTATTTCCTCTGCGAGCGGTGATCGAGGGGGGGAGGGCAGGGCGGTTTGGGTAAAGGGAAGTAGAGTGAATGAAGGGGCGGGGCTTTTCATTACAGGGGAAAAACAGAACTTTCACACAGCATCCTGGCCATTCATGAAACTGGTTTTCAAAGCTTCCCTGATGCGCAACGCACCCTGCTGTACTCTTGTAATAGCCCTGGTGTCTGGCTGCGCATAACCAGTGGCCAGGCGATTTGCCTCAACCTCCCACCCCGCCATAAACGTCTCCCCCTTACTCTCACAGATATTGTGGAGCGCACAGCAAGCAGTAATAATAATGGGAATATTGTTTTCGCTGAGATCTAACCTAGTCAATAAACTTCGCCAGCGAGCTTTTAAACGACCAAATGCACATTCCACCACCATTCTGCACTTGCTCAGCCTATAGTTGAAAAGGTCCTGACTACTGTCCAGGCTACCTGTGTATGGCTTCATGAGCCATGGCATTAAGGGGTAGGCTGGGTCCCCAAGGATAACTATAGGCATCTCAACATCCCCAACGGTTATTTTCTGGTCTGGGAAGAAAGTCCCTTGCTGCAGCAGCCGAAACAGACCAGAGTTCCTGAAGATGCGAGCGTCATGTACCTTTCCCGGCCATCCCACGTTGATGTTGGTGAAACGTCCCTTGTGATCCACCAGTGCTTGCAGCACTATTGAAAAGTAACCCTTTCGGTTTATGTACTCGCTGGCTTGGTGGTCCGGTGCCAAGATAGGGATATGGGTTCCGTCTATCGCCCCACCACAGTTCGGGAACCCCATTGCTGCAAAGCCATCCAGTATGAGCTGCACATTTCCCAGACTCACAACCCTTGGTACCAGCAGCTTGGTGATCGCCCTGGCTACTTCCATCACAACAGCCCCCACTGTAGATTTTCCCACTCCGAATTGATTCGCGACTGACCGGTAGCTGTCTGGCGTTGCAAGCTTCCACAGGGCTATCGCCAGTCGCTTCTGTACTGTGAGGGCTGCTCTCATCTTGGTGTTCTGGCGCTTCAGGGCAGGGGAAAGCAACTCACAAAGTTCCATGAAAGTGCCCTTACGCATGCGAAAGTTTCGCAGCCACTGGGATTCATCCCAGACCTGCAGCACTATGTGGTCCCACCAGTCTGTGCTTGTTTCCCGGGCCCAGAATCGGCGTTCCACTGTATCAACAAGCCCCATTAACACCATGATGTCCACCTTGCGGGGGGGCCTTTTTTGAGAGAGGTCTGTGTCCATGTCCTCATCACTGTCCTCAGGGCGCTGCTGTCGCCTCCTCGCCTGCTGTAGCTGTAGCAGCTCCTGGTTCTCGTTCTGCATATACTCCTGGACAATGCGCGTGGTGTTCATAACAGCGAGAACAGCCGCGGTGATCTGATCGTGCTCCATGCTTTCCCTGGTATGCTGTTTGCAGGACAGCAGAGTGGCAGCAGAAGCAGCGGGTGGATAACAATGGAGTCAGCAATATGGCGCCCATATGAAAAAAGGCGCGAAAGGATTTTTGGCTCCCCCCTCAGTTGCTTTCACGGAGGGAGGGGGGAGCAAGGGTTAGGCTCATTTCCTTCTAGCTGCAGATGGTACAATATGCCGTGAGCAAGGAGGCGCCTTCCCTTCTAGCAGCAGATGGTACAATATGCTTGATATCCATCATCAGCTCCTGGCCCCCTCAAGGATTGAACTCGCAACCCCGGGTTTAGCGGGCCAACGCTCAGACCGCTGAGCTATCCCTCCGCCCGTGTTCCAGGCAGTACTGAATCTCCCTTAAACAAAACGTAAAAAAGAGAATGACTAGAGTCACTCTGGTCACTCCCATTTATGTCCAAGCGCCCCCGGCCAGCCACACCATAGGCCGCCGGCCAGGAGCACACGAATACCAATCATATTGTACAATCTGCTGCGAGAAGGCAAGGAGCTTCTGCTGTATGGTCCCGCGACCACGACCATTTATGGCATATTGTACCATCTGCAGCTAGAAGGCAAGGAGCTTCTGCTGTGTAGTCCCACGACTACCAGCCTCAGGCAGAATGGCCCCCTCAAGGATTGAACTCGCAACCCCGGGTTTAGCGGGCCAACGCTCAGAACGCTGAGCTATCCCTCTGCCCGTATTATAGTGTGACTGAATCCCCACTAGACCTAATGTCCAGGCGTACGCTGGAGATGTACGGTAATTGTGAGCTGAGCAGGCTTCCGTAGCAAACACGGAAACCCCAGAAAAAAGGCGCGAAAAATATTGCTTTCACGGAAGGAGGGAGGGAGGGAGGGAGGGAGGGATGACATGTACCCAGAACCACCAGCGACAATGTTTTCTGCCCCATCAGGCTTTGGGATCGCAACCCAGAATCCCAATGGGCGGCGGAGACTGCGGGAACTGTGGGATAGCTACCCGCAATGCAATGCTCCGAAAGTCGATGCTAGCCCCGCTACTGTGGACACAGTCAATCGACCTCATGGTCTTAACGCTCTTTAGTGGGGACACACACAATCGATTCCATAAATTCGGGTTTTAAAATATCGACTTCTATAAATTCGACCTAATGCTGTAGTATAGACGTACCCTGAGGCTGCCTCAATTTGTGTTGGGCGCTGTTTTGTCCCCTGCAAGTCCCTAGGTTCAGAAGGCCAGAAAACAACCTGATCTCCCCCTCTTTTCTCAGTTGTACCAAGTGCTGCTCTGGTGCACCTGGTGATCTGGCCTATCAATCCTCAAACAATGTAAATGGTTACATTAATGGTTGAGCAAACCCTCATCCCCTTACAAAGCCCAAATAATGGGCTGTGGGTAGGGGCATACCATGCAGTGAGGGAGGGAGAAAGGGAAGCCTCCCTCTCAGGTTGCAAAGCAGTAGCAGGGTCTGTCTACTGGCTCTACAGCAGACCCACCTCCCCCATGGCCTTAGTTGCTCCTGCATGTGTTGCGCTCCCCTTCTACGGGGGGCAATGGGCAATATAGCTGGTTAGCTAGAATCCACTGACTTTTACTGGGCCTCATCCTTCCAACACCCTCCTCAAAGGGCCTGCCTGGAACAGAGGAAGTGTCAATTCACCCAGACAATGATCCTGCTGTGTGCAGGGTACTCTGCACCTGCCAAAAGGGGACAGGATTTACCCCATAATGCATTTATTTGGAAAACAGATTTTAAGAGGTAACATGATTGTGAGGTGCTGAGCCCACTTCTGTAACTAAGGGCAAAACTGGGTCCTGTCTCTTTCCCGTCATGCACCTTTTGCTTTTAGGAGTGTACAGCTCCTTGTGATCCTACAATTAAAGCTCAATTTAAAAAAAATGTTTTGCAGAATATTATTCCCTAATGAGATATAAAAACATGTATGTTCTTAAAAATTAATCATATTACTGAAATAATTCAATAATTTTTGATATTCAATATAACACTTTACACTACAGCATTACTTAGCCAAAATATAATTTAGGGAATTAAAGTGTGTCTGCCACAATGTCTTATCAAAAATCCAGATGAACTGTTACAAGGTAATGTAGCAAATCAAACATCCATGGAGGTGGAAATTTTCAAAGGGGCCTAAAGCATCCAACTCCCATTTGTACCTTTGAAATTCTCTTTTGTAGTTATATTCTTGGGTCAGTAGGACAATGGAACAGGCTGCCTCAGGAGGTTTTGGAAGCTTCTTCACTGGAGGTTTTCAAAAGGAGGCTGGATAGCCATCTGCCTTGGATGGTTTAGACACAACAAATTCTGTATCTTGGCGGGGGGTAGACTAGATGACCCTTTTGATCCCTTTTAACCCTGTGATTCTACATCTACTTCTCAAATACATGTGTAACAAATAAATATTTTCCAAAACTGTCTAAACATTTTTACACAACAGACCATAGTGAGTCTAAAGCAGCTGATGTTATTTACTAGGCGCTCTAAAATTTTGCTTACAAAACAAGACAAGAGCCGCAATAGCAGCAACTTTCCTACAACATCTTAGCAATGTCTCTCAATGCTGCTCGAAAAGGACCACTTCCAGAAACTGCAAGGGGAATTCATGTTGATGACCTACTCAGTACTTGTCTGATCATAATGATGAGTTTTGTGATGTAAACACTAGAGGTAAGATTCCCACACCCACTCCAGCACCTTAATGCTAGTTAAAAGGAGCTGCATAAACGGGCCCTAAAAATGCTGGTTCTGGCTAAGGGAGAATCCTCCTGTCACAGGCATTGACGGAAGACAACCAGAAAGCTGCTTTCCAAGGACCTCTTCACAAGTGCTGGTGAAGGGAACGTGTCATGGGCAGGGTCACAGCACAATAGAGATTCCAAGCAGTACTACAGCCCATGGGGGCATACCAAGGAGACTGCCGTAATTTAGGCAGTCCCACTGGACTATTTAAGTTATGCTGGGCGCCTCTCCAGTTCCTGGAGTAACGCAGGATCAGGAGGGTGCAAAAGTGGCTCAACAACCAGAATCTCATCCTAGGAATTAGACTCTGGCAAGAACTCATTCATACATAGGCCCCAGAACAGCTATGGTCAGGACATGCAGTCACTACTCAGCCCAGGTGGAATATGGACTTGTGACTTGGGGTGAAAAGCTTCAAATCCCATTCTTAGTACCCTAAGCCATCTAATCCTCAGATAACTATATTCTAATAGTCTCCTTGGTATTAGATAGCAGACATTTCCATAAAAATAACTGCTTTAAGTGAAACCATTTAGATTTGGTTTTTGCAAAACGCACTAACAAAAAGTCTTAAATATGCTGCAAAGTACCTGACTCAAGAAGGTACTGAACAAAATCAAAAGCTGCATTAAAAGTAATGTAACTAGTTTGATTTATTTCAGAGTGGTAGCCGTGTTAGTCTGTATCAGCAAAAATAAAGAGGAGTCTTTGTAGCACCTTAGAGACTAACAAATTTATTTGGGCATAAGCTTTCGTGGGCTAGAACCCACTTCATCAGATGCATGGGGTGGAAAATACAGTAGGGAGGTATAAATACACAGCACATGAAAAGATGGGAGTTGCCTTACCAAGTGGGGGCTCAGTGCTAATGAGCAAATGCAATTAAGGTGGAAGTGACCTATTCTCAACAGTTGACAAGAAGGGGTGAATACCAAGGGAGGGAAAAATCACTTTTGAAGTGCTAATGAGGTCAATGCAATCAAGGTGGCCTATTTCAAACAGTTGACAAGAAGGTGTATTAGCAGGGGGAAATTAGTTTTTGGAGTGATCCATCCACTCCCAGTCTTTATTCAGGCCTAATTTGATGGTGTCCTGTTTGCAAATTAATTCCAGTTCTGCAGTTTCTTGTTGGAGTCTGTTTTTGAAGTCTTTTTGTTGAAGAATTGCCACTTGTAGGTCTGTTATTGAGTGTCCAGGGAGATTGAAGTGTTCGCCTACTGGTTTTTGAATGTTATAATTCTTGACGTCTGATTTGTGTCCATTTATTCTTTTGCGTAAAGACTGTCTGGTTTGGCCAATGTACATAGCAGAGGGGCATTGCTGGCAAATGATAGCATATATCACATTGGTATATGTGCAGGTGAATGAGCCCCTGATGGTGTGGCTGATGTGGTTAGGTCCTATGATGATGATGTCCCTTGAATAGATATGCGGACAGAGTTGGCAACGGGGTTTGTTACAGGGATTGGTTCCTGGGTTAGTGTTTTTGTTGTGTTGTATGTAGCTGCTGGTGAATATTTGTTTTAGGTTGGGGCGGCTTTCTGTAAGCAAGGACTGGCTCACAGTAGAAGTGGATAAGGCTAATAGGAGAATCTTTATCCCGTCTATTGTGCCTACTGGGGGATGCTGTAGCCTAAATGGTCCTCCATTAGGGGAAACTCAAAACAATGAACAACTCAAGTGTAATATATGATGCAAAACCTCAACTTCATAGGACACTACCCATGGCAGCCTACATCTTAAATTGTCTTGCTTTTCTGGTGTAAATGGACTTTTATAAAAACAGTCTTATTGGTTTAAAATTACAGCATAGAAACAAGAAGTGCAGTACATGATCAAGCAAAGCAGGCATTTACTTGGAACAAGCTTAGTGGTGCCACATAAGTCTGTGAATAATCAGCCTTCATTAAAGTCCAGAAAAGTGAAGAAGCAAAAGCAGAGTAAGGTTTGAGTAAACCACTGGGCTTTGTATAGCAATGGTTACCGACGGTACGTAAACTGAAGTTAATTGAAGGTATTTCTGTCATATCATGCAAGTCATAACATACATCGGCCTTTGGAAACTGCATCCACAGGACACAACCCCTGAAATAGAATCCCAAATCTGAAGTTTGAATGGGGGATCCAAGTCTCCCCCTGACTCAAAGCCAAGACTTAATTTCAGCTAAATATTTAAGCATGTGCTCAAGTCCCTCCTTATGCTGCAAAGCATTTAATACATGTTTAAATTTAAGCACAGGCCTATATTCCGTTGACGTCAATGAGATTTTGCACATTGCTAAAGAGAAATGGGCTGCCGAATGGGGGTCCAGGTGAGATCTCCAAAAGGAGCTTGGCTTTCCAGATCAACATCCTGAGATGTACTGCTGCACCAGCCAGTGGTTCTGATCGTGGTATTTATGGTGCAGTCAGCAGACAATGTTATGCTTCCTCAGTCCAGGCCAGGACTTCGGAAGAATCTTGTGCAATGACAAGAGTACCGCAGGCTGTATTAATTAGTTTGGGAACCTGAGAGGACTGTAGGGTTTCGGCCAGTACCCAACAGCCTCAATAAGGAATCACCTTTGGATTTAATGCCCTGTAGATTCTCAACCTTGAGCAAACGTTACAACATTGACAGAATGGTGATGCCATTACTAGACGATTCACTTTATAGAGTGGTATTTCTGTGACATAGACACTGTTGTATTTCCGAGGGACAAACTGGGGAGTAAACAGTTGTATCTTACCCCTGGGAAAATAATCTCTAACTACTCTTCCCTTTCTTTCTAGATAGTAATATTACACATCATGTATGCTACAAAGTGACATTTCACTGAACACCTGAGAGAATCTCTCATGTGATGCTTCTTGGCTGGCATCATATTTACCTACAAAAGCAAATTTAAAAATAAAATACAAAATCAGCCTAGGATCAAATAAACAAGACATGAATTACTGGTTTGATTCAGCCTAAAATTGCATTGTACAGGTGGTACAGTTAAAAAGTTCTCTTCTACCTTTTACCAGTAGTTATTGTAAAATAATACCAGGCATAGGCCCAGGGCCATATGTGTAGGGCAATACCACTAAAGAAAATCATCCAATTACTTAAAATATATATATTGAAAATATGATAAGGGCAACAGAAATAAAAACAATACTGTTGAAAATACTGATTATTTTTATGATTGCCAGTTGATTTTTCTGTATGCTTATCAACATATATACCTGTGTACTTACATTACCACTGTTCTACACTACCTGTAATATTCATCTGGGGCATTTACATATGCATACCTTCATTTAATATGAAAAATACTCTCTCTTTTTAAAGGGTCTTTGCTATTAATTGAAAATGATTAAAATGTTTTTCTGCTCATTTTAAAAATGTAGAAAGCTGGGCTGTTCAAAAAGTTTGCCCCATCAGAATCAATTAGTAGGGTAGGAGTTTCATTGAACTTACTTACTCCCATTGTAGCCAGTGAAACTTTCATGATTAATTTAAATGGGAGCAGTTAGGCCAGTGCTGAGTGCTTTTGAAAATCCCATATATAATCTCCTTTAAAACTCACGATTAGGACAGTGGAACAAAAAAAGCAAGATCATTCTACAATGATTGCTTTTATATATATTATATATAATACTGTATATATATCAGCAGTGTGCATGTACACACACACACACACGTGTATGTATGCAATACAGTCTACACATATATGTGAATACACACACAAGTTGAATTTCTTTGCTGAAGACTTTGCCAAGTTACAGCCAAATGTGATTTGAAATTACCAGTGTTACGCCAAATAAATAGGATTTATAATGTAAATGCTAGAAGAACTTCTGTAATAGGGATCCTACTCCGCACTGCTATAACAAGATATATTTCACTCTGTTCAGTTAGAGATGTTTTTCCTTCTTTTTCTGAACATTTGAGAACAGTAAGTGAAATGTTAATTTTTTTTAAGTCAGTACCATCTAGCTAAACCATTCAAATCATTTTGTATACAGAGATTTTATTTCTAATCTTTCTCTGCAAGCTGCTTTGTTAAATCCCAATGACAACTTTTATGCATAATACATAAAATAAACTTCACCAATATTTAACACACTTTTATAAGCATGTAAAACCCTTTTATAAGTGAGATGACACACTGCAGGGCGTGCAGTCACAGTACACTGGGAAAACCACACTTCTCGGGTGACAAAGCATTTTGCTTTGCCTCATGCCACTAATTTCCCACCATCCAATACATGTTATCTTAGTATAGTTGTGCATCATGTTATCTATTATTTCTTTCATTAATAGACATATACAGTATGAATGCCAGACAAAACCCCATTCTCTTGGCTTGACTCTAGGAATGATAATACTTCTGGGGGGCGGGGGGGGGGAGAAAAAAATATGACTACCTAATTTAGATAGCCCCTTAGTTAACCAGAACACTATTAGCAAATATGCACCTATAAAAATACAGACTAACAAGGAATCCGTCTTAGCATTCATAAACAGATGCTATAAATCTTCCTTATGCACGAGGCAAAGAAATCGGAACAACAACAATGTATCACTAGCCTATGTCACTGGAATGATTTGTTTTACTCATCTAATCTTTACCATATCTAAACTGACTATAATAAATGAATAATTACTCTGAATACAGTGCAGTTAATTGAAAGTCTGCTTGAAGTATAAAACCAAGAAATCATAACAACAAATACAAGGTTTAGTCAGTGTTTAGGAACTTGTCTTTGTCAATAATTTTTAAGGTTCAGTGTAAATGATACTGTTTACTACCATACATCATCTAACATTACTCTAAAAAGTCATGAATTATTCCACACGCCCTATGAATATTAAATAGTCTTTAGAGTCATGATATTTCATCAGCACACACCCAGGTAGTAAAGCCTTTTGGGGTTTGACTTTTTAAAACAAAACCAACGTAATCGTTTTATTCTTAAGCCCTGATTTCCAAGTGCACTGTGAATGTATGTTCTCATGTTTGTGAAATTCAGGCTTTCACCTGAACATGAAAGGTGTGTTATCTAACACAGAGACAGGTTGTTTTCCAAAGCGCCCATCTGGACATTCAGTTGCTATTGTGTGTACAAAACAATCTGAATTCTGAGAGGGGCATGCATTAGAATTTGGATAGGCAAAAATCCATTGTTCTTTTAAAAATAGTTTTTCCTTGGAGATCATACATTTGTGAATAAGTCCTGAGGCGAAAATAAATTTGAAAAAATAATCAGTTGAATGAAGGATACAGCTGAAAGATAATTGTTAATTACCTTGGCCGATGGAAATGTTCTGTTTGATAATCTTTTAAAAACTGTAAGCTCCAGAATTTGCAATGAAGCTGCGTGATATGGATTTTTCTTTCTTGAAAACAAAGACTTAGTAATAAAGACTTGTATGAGCATAAGTGCACTTACCCAATTCTTTTTCCATTGAACCTGATCTGCAGATTGCCTTTTTCACCTACACAAGTGGTGCTATGAATTCGACTAGGACTAAGGTTAAAAAGAAACATGGATGCATCCAAGTACTTACTGTACAAAATACACAACACCACCATGGCAAATAATCATCCTTTTTCCTATACAGTCTTGTGCTACTTTATTCATAGCAAACCAGAAGTCCCAGATTTGAAATTAGGTTACCTAATTTAGCAGAGGGCTATACTACTCTCAGGCAACCACACATCTCCTTAGCAAACTGTTGTGTATGTACAATCGCTGCAGTATGGGGAAAGTCACTATGCTGGCTGGAAAAAATTGTCCAGAATCAATAACACTAGTCGTATAAAGAGAAAGTTCACACTTTAAGTGCTGCTATTATACCACTGTCATCTCACAGAAACTCAGCATTTGTATAGCACTGCAAAACAATTTCAATATATATTTACAATAGTGTCTCTAACCATCCCACCATGAAGGGCAACATTCAATTATCCACGTAGGGGCTAAAATGCCATGCTGTATGATATAACAATGCCAAAAGTCCCTAACTGACTGCCATTATGTGCTATATGCTGCTGTTCCCTTCCTCCGCTGTCTCTTTATTCTACTTGTTGCCCATGTTATTATCTCACCCACAGCAGCCTGGTTTCTAAGAGAATATTAGTTTCTACAACAGAATCAGGGCCGGCGCTAGCACTAAGTGACCCTAGGCGGTCGCCTAGGGCGCCAGGATTTGGGGGGCGGCAGGTGGCTGACTTCTGCCTCCCACGGCATGCGGGCGGGGGGGGCTGAGCTCCCGTGACCCGCGGGGGGCGCTAGCTGGGGGAGGGTGGTGTTAGCTGGGGTGGGGGGCAGGGCTGGTGCAAGGAAGTTTCGCCTAGGGCGCGAAACTTCCTTGCACCGGCCCTGAACAGAATGGGTTATCATTTGTAATTGGTAAGTATGTAGTACTGCCATGTAAGGTGGCTACAGTGTCTGGAAAATGGAAAACAAGACAAACATTTTGTGACATTCTATTTCAGTTTTACCAATGTTTTTCAACTAGCTCCATTAATGTGGATTAAGTGTTTTCTTTTTAACACGTCCCTTATTGACAGACTCCTCTCCTGTACAACATAATGCCACTTCCATTCAGAGCTGACATGTGGGGGTCAAACAGAGTGGACTGTAACAGACATTCACATTCTCACTTGGACCTGTTACAAAGTGACTTTCTGTCAGCATCCATTCTAAAATACGATAAAGTAGAAGAGAATTATTATAGCATTTAACAGCAGTACTAGCAAGGTAAGAGAAACAAAAAGGCAAATGTCGGACGGTAAATGCCTACAGGGGGACAGGCTTTGGCAGGCCTGCCAGGGACGGGAACACGGCTGCCTCACACAGAGTAGGGAACAGGAGAGCAGAAGCAGCATGGTTCTGCTCTTCAGCCAGCACACTTGTATTTAGGTTAGGAAGGATTCCATTTTTATCAGTAAGTTTTGGTAAAAGTCGATTTCACTGTACACACACGAACCAATGAAAAATATTTCCATTCACAATCAGTGAAATGGAAATTTACAGATAGGCAAAGAAAGAAAAATGCTGTATGAGAACTCGTTGGATTGGGGTGGGGGGACACGACAAACGAGGCAGCAAGACTCCCTTCCCCTTCAGGCCTGGCAAAAACTCTCCCCACCCCTACTGAGACAAGGTAATTATCCAACAGGTGGGCACAATCCTCTCTGAACTAGCTTGGGCACTCATAGGGCACACATGATTGAAGCTTCCAACTCTTGTGCAGATTTCATGGCCCAAACCATTCCAAATGTTTTGGCAGTTCTTCAAATGCAAGTCGAGGCATGGTCAGCCATGTGAAGAGAGCTTGGGAAAACAGCTGTGAGGGTTAACTGAGGTCTCCCCTCCTGCTCAAAACAAGAATTATCGCCTGGTCCTTGCACCAGATTTCTCTCTCCTAAATGACCCAGACAGAATCCCAGGAGCAGCAGGATACAGTTAGGACCCAGACAGATTTTCAAGGTCAGCCAGTTATGGTGGGAACCCAGGCTGGACCTCCCAGTGAACAGGTTAGCGTAGGTGCTCAGACAGGGATGCCCCAAGGGAAAAAGGTAGAGCAGGCCAGTTCTACAAGTTCCATCCTAAGTGTTGACAAGCTAACCAAGCAACGGGAGTCAACGGAGCATTAAGTGGAGGATCTCAAGTGCCAGAGACAGCAGCTGGTCACAGATCTCCAGTTTGCTAAGGAGGAGAAAAAGAGCCTGCTCCACTTAGTATGTGACCTCAAGATGGAAGTGGAGGCTCAGCGTACAGGGATAGACAAGCTGTGGTGTGCAGAGACCCTGAAGTCCAGGATGCGAAGGTGAACTAAAAGGGCTCTTAAATGCTCTCCAGATAAGAGAGACTTGGGAGAGCAGACCCCGACTAAAGAGGGCAAAAGGACAGAGAAAAACACTTTGGCAAGACAGAGAGGTTGGGGAAAGAAGACCCTGCTAAAGTGGGACAAGCGGCCTAGAGTGGTTGCGAGGAAGCAACCAAACAGAGGAGCTGCTGGAACAGCCAATCAGGGGTCAGGAGGGCCCTATAAAAAGGAGTTGCACAACAGAGCAGCAGTTAATTGCTGCTTGGAGCTGGAGAAGAAAGGACTGCGTGCCTGGGTGGAAGAGCAGCAGGACTACAGACAGCTAAGTCTGCTGTCAGGGACTCGGGGAGCGAGAGGCTCCTGGCTGGCTGCCAGGACTAAGCCAAAGATAGTTTGCTAGCAGGGACTGGGGGAGCATTAAGGGAGCTTCTTGCTGGCTGTGGGGACTGAGCCTGGGGAGGGCTACAGGAAGATAGCATCTCCAAGGAGGAAGTCGTGAGGATACAGCCCCATACCATGGCTGGACTGGTTTAAAGGCCACAGACACACCCAACCAGAGGAGATGCTCGCCAGAGGTAGGTGCTAACCCCGTTACAGAGCCAAATTATGGCAGCCTCAATCCTCACATTTCCTATCTTTTGAGTGCTTAACTTTGCAATCTGAATTTTTTTTTAAGTGTAGTTTTCTTCATAAAAAACGTAAAAGCCATAAATCCTATCATCTGGAGCCATAGTGACCCCCAATGTGGGCCATCAGCAGGGTCCGGACCAGAGGTTCCCAAACTGTGCAGCATGGTCCCCTGACCATGGGGGGAGTGATAAGGTTATCAGGGGCACAAAGATGCTGAAAGGCGGAGTCACGAGGGGGCTCTGCCCAGAAGGGGAAGCAGACAGGGCTCTGTGCAGAGGGTCTCGGCAGCCGGGACCAGGCTCAATGCCCACTTCACTTCCCCACTGCTGCAGCTGCCACCAACCAGCAGTTATGCTCCTCTGCTGGGGATGTTGGCAGAGATTCTGCAAGCAGGAAGGCTACACCCCAAGAGTACTGACCCCCCTGCCAGACAGAGCCCCTTCCTGTCCCTTCAGTGCAGCTCCAGGGCACACAGCCCCATTCACTTGCCCTGCCAGACAAAGTCTGCACAGGGAAAGCAGAGAGGGCCACGCTCAATGTCTGAAGTCAGCAGGGGGCTCTGTCCAGCAGAGGGCCAGTACTCATGGGTGCATCTTTCTACTCCCCTCTTAAATCTGGCCCTTCCGTGCTGCCCTGTTCACTTCCCCTGCACAGGTGGGGAGTGAGACAGGCAGGGAGCCAGGCAGTAGCAGCACCAACTTCTTTGCCGTCCTAGGCCGGGGTCCTCAGTGGCATTTCGAGGACCCCAGCTGCTGAAGAAGGTAAGAAATGCCGCCCCCCAAATCCTGGCACCCTAGGGTCGCCTAGTGGTAGCACCGGCCCTGGAGCCAGGTCCCGGCAGCCAAGACTGCCTGACTGCGGCAGGGAGCAGAAGGTTTCCTCAACTGCCATATAGCTAGTACCCCCTTGTCCCCCTGGCTACAGGGTACTCCTCCCCAATAACCTCATTAAAAGGGGGGCATGCATGGGACATGAATCTCTGAAGTAGAGCTCAGCAAAAAAAAAAAAAAAAAGTTTGGGAACCTCTAGTCCAGACCTTTCGATCCACAGCACAGACCTCTACCACTTCAGCTAACAGAGTAACTTGTAGCACTAATAGTCCACTTGCGGATAGAAAAAGAATGTAGAAGATTCAGAACTCCTGGTTTCAATTCCAGACTCTGGAGGAGTGTGTCTCTAGTGTTATAGAACTTCTGCCCTCGTCCCTTTAGCCCGTCTCTTCCCTTTTATCTGCACCATCCCGGCTCTCTTCTCTCTTTTCCTGCTTTGTTCCTATCTATCTCCCACATTCTGGTTCCTATCCACCACCATGCCCCAGATCACATCCCCTCTACCTGGGCTCCTCCCCAACCTGCTTCCCTCTACTCTCTATCTTCTCTTCTGTCCCCCATTTCTCACCTCTCTGTGTTCACATCAGGCAGCTTCCTCCTCCTCCACACTACCTTGGGGCCAGCCAGCAGGGAGGACACAGAGTTCAGCAGACCGTCTCCTTGTTTTCCGTTCCCATGCCCAGCACCACCACAGCAGCCTCTGGAGAAGGAGCAATTGCAGGGAAATTGCTTAGTCCCTGCACTCTGGGCTGGAGCATACTCAGGACAGATGGAATATTCAGACAATTTAACTGCCAGACTAACAAGTCTCTACTGAGCATGTGGCAACTGCAGCTTTTCAGTGGCTTGTAACTGGGCCAAAATGTGGGTGAATTTTCACAGAAATGGCACAATGCACATCCCTGATACTAGGGTTACACACCCCTCCCACATTTCAAGTCCCTGCTCCCAATTAAACTGGTCCTAGAACTTCAACAAAATGGCTATAAGAATTGTCTTACCATATATAAAGCAATGTATTTTCTGCTAATATAATTCTCAGAAACAGCTCTACTATTTTAACTGAAAGAAAAAGAAAAGAAAATTGAGCCTCAGGCAGACACCAGGCATGGAAAAATTGAGCCCAATCAGTTAACATTTGACACAGTTACAAACCATTAATTTAGCAAAAAACAAAATGTGTGGAGTTTTTATTTCTGAACTCACATGGCTGTGACAAGGAACATGAAATAACTATAGAACTTATTATTATCTACTGAGACGACAACATGTGCTCAGAGCTATACACAGGTGGACAAGGTTGTGTCTCAAAGGGCTCGTGGGCCAAATTAGACAGACAATACATTATAAGTACAGAGTACCCCAAACTGGTCAGTTAGGGGCCAACATTTGAAAATGGTTTGTTGTTTTTATGGGAGATTTTTACTCAGTCTCTATGGAAAGAGTATATTTTAAAGGAGAGACATGATTGAATAAAGGATTGTCTTCTGGCATATGAAAAGGGAGAAAACTATTTCTAAAGCTAGAAGTTAAGGCTCATGCTACCGGAAATAACTTTTGCAAAACAAGATAAAAGAGCTAGTTAAAACTCCTGTCTAGAGATCTTGCATGACCCCTATTTCTCAGGAACAGCAAAGCAGCCTCATTGCCCAGGTGTAAGCAAGTATGCCTATGTGTTTAGGTTTCTTAACAAAGTATAGAATGCCATCAAGAGACTATCTTATTCTATTGCAAGAATTTCTGGTGCCTATTAGCAGTCTGTTGAAATGATCCTTAATAAAGAGTCTTCATAAAACACAGAATTCTCTTGGTAATTTGTTGTTGCATGAGTGCACATACAGTATATGTGCATCTCAAAGTACATGGGAAAAGTCACAGATAGGATAATAAGTCTTTCACAAATGGAGCCTTAAATTAGTAAAGAAAGAAAAGATGATGCTTTCTACTGGGATGATTTTATTTTTTTTTCCACAAAGGAAGTTGAGATATATCTATCTGAAGAAAAATTACTACAAAGCAGCTGGAACACTGGAACCTCCATAATATATTGCACATTTTAATCATGTTTGATACAACACTTTATATGGATATCAATTATACTAATGACTCTGACATAATACCCTTGGGTGCCTAAGGGATATGTATTGTCACCTCCCTTTTGTCGTAAAAATAGTGAATAGTTCTATATCCACACTAAAGTAGTTCCTTTCATTTTTATAGAACAAATGAGTAACACTGTAAAAAAAAAAAGGGACATTTTATCCCATATTAGTTTAGCAAACAGAAGAGATTTCACATATGACAGTACTAAATATACTCTTAAGCTGCTAATAAAGACAAAGCCTAAGGGGGGGGATTCTAATAAGAAGCAATGCTAGAAGTTTTTATTTCTGGATCTAAAGCAAAAATATTCCACTTAGGTATAGTTTTAAAAGGTACCATATAAGAAGTTGAGGTTTCCAATAACTTTAATGTTTGATAAAAATCTGTGTAGAGTTATTTGTGTAACTTGTCTATATGCATTTTTCTGAGTAAAGAAAGCTGAAGGTTTGATCTGTAAATGAACTACAGCAGAACCTCCCAATCTGTGGTCTATGGAACACTTGCTCGCATCTGTAGACAGCTGGCAGGTCACATGGCTCTAGTTCCCCTCATTCATGGCAGAGAGAAACAGTAGAAGGAAGGAGAAAATGCCAGCCTCCATTGTCCACATGTTAAATTTTCAAAGTACCACCACTGCTTTCTCCCTTGTTACCCCTCACACTTGAGGCACACCCCATAAACATCTCCAAAACTAACACATTATCCTCCTTCAAACCCCTCCTAATACCATGATGCCTACAAAGCACTCAACCACAACTAGGCCACTGCCGAAACTACTGCCTACAATCCTAACCAATAGTATTTCATTGTTTACTTGTATTCCCCCATCTGTTGTCCCTTGTTTTATATATAGATTGTAAACTATTGGGGCAGGGACCATTTTTTTGTTCTGTGTTTGTACAGTACCTAGTACAATGGCCTCTTGGTCCATTACTAGGACTCCTAGGCACTCTGGTAATACAAATAACAAATAAAGCTCAAAATTATACAGTGTGATTAAGGATTCCCCACCCACCCCCCAAAAGTACAGAACACTTTTAGATAAGAAGCAGCTAGCCATTGTTACCATCAGCATTGTCTCAATTCTATGAATAGATCTGAGGGACTTAGGTGTGTTTAGCATCAACTCTTAGCTACTGCTCCAATTATCTCAGAAATGGGAAGCTAGACCCAGAGCAATTACCTTTGCAGGCTCCACTGTGGCCCGAGAATGTTTCTTGATAGTAGGCCAGATTATGGCATGCTTTGGGTGGATGTAAGTTTCCTACAAAAAAGCAGTGTTCATATCTGTCACAAGGGTGGCAAGCAGGGCCGGTGCAAGCACGTTTCGCGCCCTAGGCGAAACATCCTTGCACCAGCCCTGCACCCCTTCTCCCCACCCCCAGCAGACAGCTCTCCCCCACCCCTCCGGCGGCAGCTAAAAAAATACCCCAGCGGCTCACCACCTTCCCGCTCGGGGCGGCTCCCCGCGCCCCCTTCCCCCCCCCCGCGCAGGCTGCGGCGGGCTGGGGTCGGCTCCCCGCCCCCCACGGCAACTCACCTCCGCCGCCCGCAGCAGGGGCAGCAGCTCCTCTCGGCGGCATTTCAAATCGCCGCTGGGAGTCGCCGCCCCCCAAATCCTGGCGCCCTAGGCAACTGCCTAGGGTCGCCTAGTGGGAGCGCCGGCCCTGGTGGCAAGTGATTCTGGGCATCTTTGAACAGCACTGCGGGCATGGCGGTAAATCACAGATGATGACACATTCCTTCCTTGTCTCCTAAAGGATCTTGTCCCATGTGCTGAACTATATGAAGAGCAGAAATGTGTTTTTGGACCTAGTGTCACTGAATGGCTGTGTTGTCCAGGCAGGGCATCCAAGGTACTTGTTTCCAAGAAAAGGGCTGATCATTCCTCACATCAGCTAGAACTGGCTTCTGAGGCAGTGTGGATGCACTAGTGACAAAATTATTCAATGTGCAGGAAACTTTTGTAAGGTGAGATTTAGCTGCTCCTAGAGCAGCTGAAGTGAAGAGTGATTTCATAGCCTCAACCAAGGTTGCAGAATAGGATTTTAGGAGGTCCTTACGATATTTGAAATCCTTGCTTGAATTTACTTTTTGCTTCTGCTTCATCCATCACAAGTCATCAGAGACCCATAGTGATCTGTGCAGGTCGAACAGTGTGTTTAGGCTTGAAATGTCAATAGTAAGGTGTGATCATAGTGCTTTCCTAGATTTCCACTCCCTGGCTCTTTGATCAATGAAGGATTCTATGGAACTCAGCAGAAAAAATGGTGGATGTTCCAAAAAAAAAAAAAAAAAAGGGCAACAAATTCCTCCGCTTTTATTATAACAATGCCGAACACTTGGGTATATACTAATACTTATTAGCTATTTCTGCTATTATTGCTAGAAATAAGACTAGTCAGAATGTTTATAAACCCCTTGCATATAGGAAGAGCACCCACCCTGCTCTGGAAAAAGCATAAATCCAGTGGCCAAACATACCTCCTTCCAATATATATATTTTTTAATTTGGAAACTTAAATAATAGCATCCTAATAAACTTTGTCCTAATGACCTCTCTCCCCAAGCATAGCTTTTCCAGGCATTTTCCATCTCAGACCCTAGTTTCCTTTACTCCCAAAGAGAACCTTCTTCTAGGCTGGTTGGAGCTAATTAAATCCACTTCCCAGCATGACAGCAGTAATTCCACTGAATCTTCATGGAGGGTTCAAGAAGCTGACCACAGGATGACTTTCAGGAACCTCACATACCTATGTAGGACCCAAAAGCCTGTAACCCTGTTACATCACCATAGAAAATGTCATTTTAAAATCAGCCACTATAGCAGGCCTGCACAACTCGTAAAGCGGCGAGGGCCATATTACTCCAAAGAAAACAGCTGAGGGCCAAAACCCCCGGGCCCTGCGGAAACACCACCCCCCCCCCAGTGCTGCCCGCCCCGCGGAAACAACCCCTCCTTCCCCAGCGCTGGGGTGTGGAAGCCTGTAGTGGGGGAAAGAAACAGCGCGCATAGAGTGACCAGATCACAGCAGTAAAATAGGACCCACCCCCTCCCCGCTCGGCCCCACCATCACACCCCTCTTCACCCCCACAGGGGTCACTATATTACTGCACACAACAGTCAGTCAATGCAGTTGTAGATAAATCTCTGCATTATGCATTTTTGTATAACTTTTATATGACTTTGTATTGAACCTTGGTAATATGTTATAGCGGGCCCCTAAGGTAGTATAATTAAGGTAAAAGAAAAATGTCTTTTTGCTAGAAGTAGAATAAGATCTTCCCCCTACTTTGTATTCAATTGCCCTGTTGAATGAATGAGGTGTGAATGAGGAAGGTGTGGAAGGCAGGCACCTCCAGACAGCTGCAACCCTTGCCTACTCACCCCCACGTGGGCCGCACAGTGAGCCCACCTACTCGCGCCCCACGGGTTGCACAGTGAGCCCACACGGGCTGCATGCGGCCCCCAGGCCACATGTTGTGCAGGCCTGGACTATAGGAAAAGGAACCCATAGCTAAAAGTGGAAAAACAATTTTTATTGAGTTCATGTTTTCTAAACTTCTGTTTTGACCTTCTGAGAGAATGTCTAATAATACATTAGTTCATGATTTTTTTCCCCATTTGTAATTATTTAAACACTGATTTTGATTCAGTTATGAAAGCTGACAAGTGATTATGCCCCCTGTTCTATGTGCTTTTACCATTTTGAACAAAAAAAGTAAAACCACCAAAATATTTAAATATTAAAAATCACTAATGCATATGCATAGCATGTAACTACCTCTCCAAGACACTTCAGAAAAATTGTACTTAGTACTTGTGATAAATTATGTATTTATTGTAACAGGGTCAGAAGCAACTCTTACAATTTACTACACTTGGTCAAAAATCACTTTTTTTTATAAAAAGTGCTTCACTCAATATAGATATGGATTAGAACATGGGTGCTACAGTCATGTTGATTTATATCGAGAGCAACAAATATCCATGTGACGGGGCGGGACTCACGCTGCCCTGCCTCTTGCTGGTGTTCCGTGGGAATTAGCTCGCCCAGCCTCCGGAGTGCCCTCTGCAGGCCGGTGATCCGCCTGACCGCTCTGGCCCTGTGTTCCTCCCAGGACCTGGGGCCCCTTTCTCTGGGGTGCTTTCCCCTGGCAGTACCCCAAGGATCTGGGTCTCCCCTCCCTGGGGAACCCCCAACCCACTATCCCCACCTTGCCTCAGTCATAGGCTACTGCCAGTCACCTGCCAGCCCCTGCACCCTGGGGCAGACTGCAGTATAAGCCACTCATCACAGGCAAAGGGGGTTTGGACCTGCTGCCTATGCCTACCCGTGGGCTGCCCCTGCAACCCCAGTACCCATTCTGGCCTTACCAGGCCTGCAGCCTGGGGCTTTCCTAGGCCAGAGCTCCCCGGCTCCCTTGGCCTTTCCCCAGCCCTGCTCCACTCCAGGTAACCTGCTTAGCTCCTGCAGCCAGGCCCTTCTCCCCCTACAGACAGAGGAAGACTCTTGGCTCACTGCCCACTTATAAGGGCCAGCTGAGCCTTAATTGGGGTGTGGCCCCAGCTGAGCCTGCCTTCCCACTCTGCCTGGGGCTGCTTGCCCCAGCCACAGCCCTCTCCTGGGCTGTTTTCAAGCCCCGTCAAGCCTGAGCAGGGTGCCACCCCACGACAATCCAAGACCAAATTTTGCTCTCAGTTACAGTAGTGTAAATCCCAAGTGTAGCAACTCCAGTAATTTCAGTGTATTTTGTGCTGTGTTATAAAAGGGAAACAGAAAGTAGAATTTGGCACTTTGTGTAAACTGTTCACAAGAGTCCATTTTGTACTGCTATAGCAATGCAAGAGGAGAACAACTCTACTTATACACCAAGCAGATGAAAGGCAGGCGCTAATAGGAAAGTGGAAATGGCTGAAACAATGGATGATCATCTTAATGTAGGATACAGAATGGAATTAAAAGGTCCCATTATTTTGTTTCGGTTTTCACCAAAAACATTAGTAATGATTGGATGTCTAACATAGTAAATGCCAGTGAAAATGAGGTAGGATCAGAGGGTAAAATCGGGAAGGAACAAGTTAAAAATTACTTACACAAGTTAGAGGTCTTCAAGTCACCAGAGCCTGATGAAATACATCCTATAATACTCAATGAGCTATCTGAGCCATTAGCGATTATCTTTGAAAAGTCATGTAAGACAGGAGAGATTCCAGAGGACTGGAAAAGGGTAAATATAGTGCCCATCTATAAAAAGGGAAATAAGGACAATTCAGGGAATTACAGACCAGTCAGCTTAACTTCAGTACATGGAAAGATAATGGAGCAAATAATTAAGCAATCAGTTTGCGAACACCTAGAAGATAATAAGGTGATAAGTAACAGTCAACATGGATTTGTCAAGAACAAATCATGCCAAACCAACGAATAGCTTTCTTTGACAGGGTAACAAGCCTCGTGGATGGGGGAAGCGGTAGATGTGGTATATCTTGACTTTAGTAAGGCTTTTGATACTATCTCACATGACCTTATCATAAACCAACTAGGGAAATACAACCTAGATAGAGCTACTATAAGGTGGGTACATAACTGGTTGGAAAACCATTCCCAGAGAGTAGTTAGCAGTGGTTCGCAGTCAAGCTAGAAGGACATATCGAGTGGGGTCCCACAGGGATCAGTTCTGTTCACAATCTTCATCAATGATTTAGATAATGGCATAGAAAGTACACTTATAAAGTTTGTGGATAATACCAAGCTGGGAGGGGTTGCAAGTGCTTTGGAGGATAGGATTAAAATTCCAAAATGGAGAAACTGGAGAAATGGTCTGAAGTAAATAGGATGAAATTCAATAAGGTCAAATGCAAAGTACTCCACTTAGGAAGGAACAATCATTTGCACATATACAAAATGGGAAGTGACTGGGTTCTCATGACAAAATTTTTGGTGGCCTCAGAGTGCAGCCACCACCTCTTGCTGGTGACCGCTCTCACACTTTTTCCTAATACTTAATTAACTTTAGGAAAACCAAATACATATGCACATATACACGTCCAACTCATTGTAGTTTATTTATTGATAGCTAGTAAGTCTTTTGTGAAAAAAGTGATATTAACAAACATACGAGTATCACTTTTCACAGCAGACTTATTCAGCCCTTGCAAGCCTGGGGACAAATTAAGCCCTAGATGGAGGGTTGGGGAAGCAGCAGAGGCCAGAGGGCAATAGGGGTAGGTAGGGGGAGGCAGTGGGGGACTGGAGCCTGAAGCTCCATGGCCAGAGCCCTGAGGCCAGAGGATGGGGCCCAGAGACAGAGCCCAAAGCCGTGTGTCCGGAGCCTGGGGCTGAACCCCAAAGCCTGAACCCCTCCACCCCTGGGAAGTTGGGGAACTCACCAGCTGCTTCTCCTCCAGCCTTGTTCTCCAGCTGTCTCTAGAAAGGGGATGGGCCTAACCCCTGCTGGTTGCCCCAGAAATCAACACCAAGGAGGTGCATCCAGGAGCACCAGGAGCACCCCCACACAAACACACATATACACACCTCCACCACCACCCAGGAGGCTGTGGCCACAAGAAAAGCCCCTGGTGGCCTCATGCGGCCATGGTGGCCCCATTTAAGAAATGTTGGCCTAGGAAGGAGTACTGCAGAAAGGGATCTTGGGGGGTCATAGTGGGTCACAAGTTAATGAGTCAACAGTGTAACACTTTAAAAAAAAAAAAAAGCAAACTTCATTCTGGGATGTATTAGCAGGAGTGTTGTAAGCAAGGCACAAGAAGTAATTCTTCCGCTCTACTCCGCGCTGATTAGGCCTCAACTGGAGTATTGTGTCCAGTTCTGGGTGCCACATTTCAGGAAAGATGTGGACAAATTGGAGAGAGTCCAGAGAAGAGCAACAAAAATGATTAAAGGTCTAAAAAAACCATGACCTATGAGGGAAGATTGAAAAAATTGGGTTTGTTTAGTCTTCAAAAGAGAAGATTGAGGGGGTACATGGTAACAGTTTTCAAGTACAGAAAAGGTTGTTACAAGGAGGAAGAAGAAAAATTGTTCTTGTTAACCCCTGAGGATAGGACAAGAAGCAAAGGGCTTAAATTGCAGCAAGGGAGGTTTAGGTTGGACATTAGGAAAAAGTTCCTGTCAGGGTATTTAAGCACTAGAATAAATTGCCTTGGAGATTTTTAAGAACAGGTAAGACAAAACACTTTTCAGGGATGGTCTAGATAATACATAGTCCTGCCATGAGTGCGGGGGACTGGACTAGATGACTTCTCAAGGTCCCTTCTAGTCCTATGATTCTATGATTCCAATGCAGCAGCAGCACACAATGTACTGGGAACGCCAACTACAAAATAGCCACTCTGGTATGGTGATGAGGGAGATCCAGGTTGGACTACTTTCAGCCACACCCAGAAGATCAAGCACATGGTGCCAGTGTCCATTCTTCTTCTGGGATAAAGCCTTTTCCTGCTGCCATCTAATGTAGTTGGTTCTGTATCTGAAGCTGTGCTGCACAGCTGAAGGCTCAGGACTCAAACTCTGCTGATAATGCATGATGAGGTGTTGAAGTTGCACATAGCAGCATGTTTTTATCTTTGTCCTTTTTACTAAACGGCTGCTTCATTCCCTAAGCAGCATCCACGCTTTGCACTGAATAAGACAAGGGTCCTGTGGAAAAAATAGTGTGGGACTATGTAAAAGACTAACTCATAATGTATGCACAGAGGAGGCTGAAATAAGTTTGCATCAACAATGGAAATTCTGACATTTCCTAATTTTCAAGTTCTTGACTCAGTAGTATTCTTTAATGTATGTTTTGTATACGATATGAATATACACACACTAGCTAATATTTTCCTTGATAGGGCATCAATATGATTGACCATTGTCATTCCTACCTGAGTTTCCTATCTTCCAACTTTGGCCAGATCATCAGATACTTCACTCTCCTATATACCAACATGTGATCAAAACCATTGTAAAGTCAATTTATTGCCTCACTCTCCAATCCTCTGGGCCTTCTTATGAATTGCACTGTTGATAGTGTTTTCTTCTAAAGAAACTGAGGATCACCCCCTGAGAGTCAACAAACATCACAACAGCAACAACAGAAATACATGGTTGAAAGGCAAAAGGCCCTCTGATGGATAGCAAAGCATCTCAGGGAAAAAACATCCACTATTGTGAGATTGTGGACAGGGCGTACTGCAGGAATGAAAATCAACAGAGATGGGACCAAGATATATCCACTCTGCAATTAAGTCAGGCTTTAACACTTGCCCACATTTTTGGATGCAATATTGTAAGGAAAGCAATGCTCTTAGGATTTGACACCCTGGATCAAACCCTTACAAAAGGAGTTGCCAATTTCATTCTCGAACTTCATGGCTTGATATGATTGTGGGAGGTGACAACATACACACACCATTCTTTCAAGTCACTAACATGGATAACAAGTAGGCACATCATCCCCATTATCACTCACTGCAGTCTCTTAACACAGATCTCAGACAGCACTTGTATGTGTGACAACTTATATACCTCAGTGAAACAATATTTTAAAACAGGGAATTACTGAAATTCCCTCTCCTGAGGGAATTTACCCAACAGAGTTTATCTACAGTTCTGGAATAGTACTAAGAGAAGAGACTAAATCCCATAGGCACTGACTTTTGTTTTTGCCTGTGGGTGCTTTGGAAGAGGTGTGTGTGGTTGGGAGGGGGGCAGAGGGGGCACTCTGCCAGTTTTGAGGGGGAGGCTATTTTCAGAATATTTATACACCTCTTTCATATTCTAGTTATTGAATGTGTCTGTCATTGGTATCTTTACTATTTTAATAATGATTAAATTGTTATGAACTACATAATTACATTATCATGAATTACAGTATATTAAAATCATTGCAATCACCTACAAACTGTCTTCACTAACATCCCAGTTTACAGACATTATGTCTCACTGTAGCTCTCTGGGTGAAACTGTCAGCAGTCTTATTTACATCTAGTCCCCTAGTATTGTCTTGATGCACGTTAAGGACATGGTCTCGTGAACCTCTGGCTGGGGGAGGCTAGGACCCAGCTTTGCCCCTTCTCCCGAGGCCCCACCCCTTCTGTGTTCCCTGGAACCCAGAGCCCCCACCACCACCACCATGGCCACCAGCCCCCACCCCAGGCTGACTAGTGCCCTCAGCTCCCCTACCCCCAGAGCGCCGGGAGGAAGAGTGGACGGCGGTACCGCTGCAGCCTCCCCAGCACCAGGAAGGCAGGCAGCGTGGCCCCAGCCCCTGGAGCCCAGTGGCACTGCCGAAGCAGGGCCCAGGGGCTAAGTGTGGGCGGGACCATGCCTGGCTGTTTGGGGAGGCTCAGCCTCCCCTACCCACCACCCATGGTTAAGGACAGCTACATTATTCAGTTGTGTCTGTCCCATTGATGACTGGAGATAATTTTTAAGTCTTCTAAAGCTGGAAAATGGAGTTCAGGATGATACAGGCACAGTGAGAAGGATTCTTATAAATTTGCAGTACTCTGGAAACATATTTATATGTATAGTTGGGATTATATTTTGCCACGTGCATTACTTTGCATTCAACATTCAATTTCATCTGCCATTTTGTTGCCAAGTCACCCAGTTTTGTGAGATCCCTTTGAAACTCTTTGCTATCTGTTTTGGATTTAACTATTTTGAGTCATTTTGTATCATCTGCAAACTTTGCCATCTCACTGTTTACCCCTTTGTGCAGATCATTTGTGAATATGTTGAACAGGACTGGTCCCAGTACAGACCCCTGGGGGGACACCACTACTATTTACTTCTCTCCATTCTGAAAATGGACCATTTATTCCTACCCTTTGTTTCCTATCTTTTAACTGGAGTGCCAGGATCATCTAACTAGCCTTAATTTAATGACAAGCCTTTTGTTATCTTAATCACCCTGCCTCTGTTTGCAAACAAACTCCTGGAGCCAAGGGCAGAAGTTGTTAGCAGCACAGAACTCAGTCACATTCCACACTAAAGCTCTGGCTCCTGGGTGCTGAGCACCCCTTTTTTTTTCCCCATGGGTGCTTGAGCCCCAGAGTTGGTGACTATGCTAAACCCCCTTCCCTGAGGCTGAACTGTAAAGCACAAAAGAGCTTTTCTATCAAGAAAACAAACAATAAATGACTATATTATTTAGTTTATTATTGCACAATACAGGATAGAAAAGGCTACATCTTCCAGCATTCTTATATACCACATATTTTCTAACAGCTACATTATCTTGTAGATCAATGGACATTCTTTGGTGTCTCATGGCTAATGAAGAGTCACGCCTCATGAATCCTTGTGTCTGAGAGATCTTCAGAACAAAACCAAATGATTCTGACACCCAAAGGATATACAAGGTAATGCATGAGAGTAAGTAAAGGACACTATACTGCATCTGCTTATTTGAAAAAATATTTAAACATCCATTTTGATAAACAGAACTGTTAGAGATGGAGACCGATTGGTCCACACCATTCAATTTATAATATATACAGCATTGATGATCAGTTACAAGAAGGGGAAAGAAAAAAGAATTGGCTCCCTCTCCTAAAACCAAAAACATTAAAAATATCATAAAGCAAGTGATTTCCTTGTTATCTGACCACTAGCGACATCTCTCTCCTGTGAGCTGACTGTGAGGAAGCAAGACTTTCCTGGAGGTACAGCTTCACTAAACCTTCTATTATACAGCTGCAAACGGTGCTTTTGTTGGTTCTCTTTTACGTTTCCACTGATAAAAGTGCAAGGATAATGCCAGAGTTTCCTTAGTTAAATTTATCTCTTACATAGCTAATCTCTACATGTTTTGCAAATTTTGCTGGTATTAACAAGATATAGTTGTATTTCTGTACAGGGTGAGAATCTCATTGAATCTGATAATTTGAGCCACACGCTCATGTTTACCCATATTTCATGCATGCCCACATAGCATTGGTAGTACTCATAGAAACAACACTAATTTTATACGGTCATTTTCTCTTTGCACTGAAAGTACAGTAAAACTTGTGTGCTGTACATATACTTTTGATTCTTTAGTTGTTTGATCACATTGATGAAGGGATATGCAATCAATCTCCCACTAAGACAGTGAGTGGTATTGGCCATAACTCATTACTCCATCAAAGGATTTGGCATTTCAATCGATGGGAAATGATGTGTGATCATTCTAATTTATTATACATCATTTCCCATCAATCGGTGTGCTGAAGCCTTGACATAATAAGTAGTTACAGATATTGTCAATCATTCTTGGTCAGATACCTCCGAATGCTGCCATTTGGTGCACCCACAACTATTCATCCAAAATGCAAATTTCCAGCCAAATCACTCAGCACAAAGATTTTGCTAGAATAATGTCGAGTGATATTATTAAGAAATTTTGTAGACAATTCCCCAAAGCTTGGGGCACCCACCAAAATTACAGAGAAGATGAGTGGCATGAAATTGTACTTATCAGAATATTGTACACAAAAATTTAAATAATTTCCTAGTAAGATGGCGAGCCCTGATTTAGGCAAAGGCTAGAAGTGTACTGGACTCTAATGAGATCACAAACAGTGATAATGGTCTAACCAACAAGAGAAAAGGCTGAATTCTGCTCTCTTATATCTATGCAACTCCCTTTGACTTGAGTGGTGCTATATGGGTATATGAAGGTCATAATTTAGCCTCACCTTTACTCTCAAGACCAAATACTTTGGAGTTACCCTTGAACATCCAACATTCCTTTTCTTTTCATAAGAACAGTCATACTGGGTCAGTCCAACAGTCTAGCTAGCCCTGTATTCTTTCTTCTGATGGTGGCCAATGCCAGATGCTTCAAAGGGAATGAACAGAACAGGGCAATCAGCAAGTGATCCATCCCTGTCATCCAGTTCCAGTATCTGGCAATCAAAGGCTTAGGGACACCAAGAGCATGGAATTGCAACCCTTCTGACCATGTTTGCTAATATCCATTGATGGACCTACCCTCCATGGAATTTATCTAATTCTTTTTTTAATCCAGTTATAGTTTTGGCCTTCGCAACATCCCCTGGCAATGAATTCCACTAGATGACTGTGCTTTGTGCGAAGAAGTACTCTTTTTTTTGTTTTAAATCTGCTGCCTATTAATTTCATAATTCCCTTTTAAGTTTTCTTTTCATACCCCAGAGAGCATTGCCAGAATTGTTCCTTATCTTGATTATGGCTTTTGTACAGATTCTAATTCATACTTATCAATTGCCTTAATGTAGTTTCATCTTTTATGGTTCTATTACTGTACTCTTAACTTTAGTTGGCTCCAGAATGCCACAACAAAACTACTTTTACTCCAAGAAGTACAACCATATCCACCCCAAATCCAGCCTTACTAGCTAGTTATTGATTTACTAATCCAAATCAATTGTTTTTAGAATTTTTCATGGACTTATTCCAGCTACCTGATTAAACTCTGCATCTAATTACTAAGGCCTATGAACCTACAGCATCGGCCACTTTTCTACCCCATCTGCAAGAGACTATGTGGAGAGCTGTTATACTACCAACATAGAGACACAAGGCACTGTCACTGCTGATCTCTAAGGACTAATGAGATATTGGTGGAAATGGTACCGAAGCAGGACGAGGTGGGACAGTTCAAAGGCATAAAACCCACTGTGATTTGGGTGTCTAACTCCTAACTGGAAACCTATTAAAATCTTTCCCATAGCGTGTATTCCTGCAAAAATACAGTACAATAGATGGCCTAATTAGTCACATTTCCTCCTTGGTCGTTCTTGTATCCTTTTCTGCTCCTCTCACTATAATACAGCTTACATTGTTTCTCTTACATCTTTCATCATTTTCTCATGTCCCTCTTCCTACAAGATATTGTTTTGTCCTACTGTATGCTAGATGTAAAAGCTATTGTATCCAGTTCTGTAAAGCAATCCATAAGCTAGTTAGAGATACCTTATATGAAAATGCTATATAAAAATTATAAATTGAATCAGATCTCTCTCTGCTCCCTAGTCTTTCCAGTACTCTCCATTAGATTGGCAGCATACAGTACTGTGGGGTTTAGTGTGGCCCCTAAACAGGCAGACTTATTTATTCTGCTCCTATAAAATTCTCAGCTTTCCCTTTCTAGTCCTATTCCCTCAGTTTCCCTGTGCTGCTCCAATCCTCTCACCAATTTCCACTCTGATCCTCTTTGACAATGGCAGTTGCCATGAGGAGAGGCAATATGGTATACAGCTTGGATGTTGAAGATAAATATTAATGAAATAAGGTAGTGCTGAGTTAATAACTTTTTTAAAAGTTCTGCAAAAGTTTGCACAAATAAAAAAGCTGATTTTTTGTTGTTTGAGTTATAAGGAGATATTACTGCGGAGAGTATACAGTAGCTCTTACACATAGCCCTCTTAGATTCAATCCCCACAATACTCTATTAAAGGAGTTTACTCTCAAAGAAAGTTCACAAACACACCACATTTCAGAGAACATTGACTGAAAACAGATTCTGAACTTGTAAAAGCAGTATTAACACTGGAATTTCGTTCGGAGTTCTAGTACCCCCATCCAACAGGGAACGTGAATATCATGTGACCTGTGCATCTAATTCACTCACACAGCCTGAGTTTCTAATTTCAAATACTTGCAACAAACTGCTCACAACTGATCTCCAGACCAAAACTTATTCAGAGAAAGTATATGGTGAATAATTCTGAATAGCAAATTCATTCAAAAAAATTAAGAGCAGCTCCTGAACAATTCACAAACAGAAAAGTTAAACTTGTTACACAGTTTATTCACTATGAAATATTTTTTCATCTCTGTTAGCTACCTGTTTCCAATACACCCTACCCATTCCTAACAAGAAGAATGTTTGGAGAAGGGCAAGTTTTAGCCACACTAAAGAAAACTGGTACCTTCCTGTGACATTTAATATTTAAAAGGTATTTTCCATTCTTCACCTTCAAAATGAATTCACCAAAATGTTTGGGGGTTTTTTGGGGGGGTGGGGAAGAGGAGTGGTTAGGAAAGAGAGGAGTTACATGTTGATCCCCTTTGGAAACAAAAATAAATATTTCTTCACGGAGAAAGTGCTTGCCAAGTTTTAGCCTGATAAGATTTGAAATAATAGTTATAAACCTCCCAAAAATGGGACTTAAATAATGAACAGACTAACTATAGCTGCACTGCCAGGTGCAAATTTAATAAAACATTATAAATGATAGATGGAACGGTATTTCCAGCAGATGTTTGTATTCCCAAACAAAAATCTTCATTAAGATAGAGTTAAGGTTGTAAATAGATATCTATTAATTTAAAACAACATTGTGGAACGATGCACATTACTCATTTAGAACACCATGGTTTTGAAAACCAGGCTAGAACATTGTAATTAAAAAAACCTAAGTGTTTTAAAGACAGTTATAATTAAAATAAACTCCAACCTTTCTAAAGTCTGGACCTGGGGCCCAATCCTGGACATCTGGGCCCCACGTGGATGCAGCTGTGTGCTCACAGACACAATGTGAGCTGGAATAGAGCCATGGCATTTTATAATTCAAAACACATGTCACCATTTAGGGTTCCAGCACCAGCCTTAATTTTGTTAACTTTGTTCTGCTGCTGTGGATCTTTGAAGTTCCATTTGGCATACATTTTAACTGCAGCCCCGATCTTGAGATATTCTCTGAAACCGAGGGGCTTATAAACTTCCCAGGCCTAATGGCTCTCTCTAGTCCAGAAACTGTACTACAAGACCAGAAAGTCCTGAAGGTGGAACTCCTGCTGAAATTAGTAATTCCACAAGACAGTCCACCAGGCTTGGAAAACTACAGACCTACCAAATGAGTGCCCTGGCCAAGGTAGTTCTCTCAGGTCCCACAAAGTTCATGAACCCTGCCAGAGTGCCTGATGATTTTAGAAACTTCACCAGCAACCCTGCAGACTTCTTACAGGTTGAAATTATAGGGAGAAATTAACACTTCCTCACACAGCTCCTGCTACACTTCCAACCTTCATGCAATGCATAAGGCTGCAGAGTTGCCCATGTATGGGTGCTATTCCAGCCTCTGGGCTCCGTATCCCCAACGAGGGAGTTCCTCATCCTCATCTCTGGAACTACACAGATGCACTGGCACTTCCCCAATACATCTACATCAAGTCCCCTTCACAGTGACCTACCTAAACAGACAGAGCCCCCAGCCAGTGAGCAGAAAGTACAGATATCCCCCTGCTCAGTGTCTGCGTTTGCATCCCCACTACAAAGCTACTACCACAGCAAGCTAAAAGTATGATACAAGATTCCTCTATATCTAGTATTCTCTTTATTTTTACATAGTCCTTACAGGTAAACATATGCAAGTAATTCTAAGACCAAAATCTCAGTTATATTTACCCCCAAACTACCTTTTCTGAAATGAGATATAGAGGACTAAGATGATCCCAGAAGCTGACCATTTTATTTCATATTTTGATTTTAATGCACTTTATTGTGAAGAGTATAATATACAATAATCTCATAATCTATAAACATAGGACCTAATTCTGCAATTCTTACTCACACAAGGAGTCCTGCTGTCATTGTGACTACTCATTTAGCAATGGTTACTCAGATGAGAAAGGGATGCAGGATTGAGTACAGAAATCTTGAGATAAAATTATTGTAAATAAGATTTTTCTCTCTATATGGGCCTAGTACCTCTCTTTCTTGTTGACTTAATGCTCAAAACAGTTTCCAGTGAAATTCAATCATGATCATTAGCATTTCTAAAGTTGTAAGCTGCTCAAAACACATGCCTTGTCTTTTCTTTTCAACTAAATATTAGTTCCATACTTCTAAAGGGAGAAATCTCCCTTTGGTTAACAAGTTGGTTTTTTGTTTGTTTTTTTTCCAGTCTGGCATCCATAATTTTCAATGAATTAGCCCACCCCCAAGCAACAGGAAGTGAAATTCTATTTGATCTCACTTGAAATAATTTGTAAGATACTTTGTGGAGATGAATACATGGCTAAAAGAAAGACAAAAAAATGTGCTGAAGTAAAAATGTCAATGAGATACTATAATCGTTTAAATGAAACAACTGCACTTTATTCTTTGAACTAAACCTCTCCTTATACTAGGTATTAAGATACACTATACATGAAATATTTTGCAGTTAAATCTGACGTTTTCTTCTTACTCTATATACTGCATGCACACCTTAAAATGTGCCATTTCATATTTTCATTTCCATGTGTATATGAAGAAAAATGTACCATATGGAAAAATATTTTCTCTGAATGCTTTGTGGCCCAAATGAAATTTCTTAGCAATCGTAAAAATAATCCACTGCCATTTTGGGAGAAAATTGCTAGTAAAGTCAATGTCGTGTATAAGTCAATTTTTCTCTCTTGAATTAAAGCATCACCATTTATAATGAATCTATTGGACCAAATTCTTCCTTAAATTACATGAGTATAAATCCAGAGTAACTCCAGTGACTTCATTTAAAATTATTCCAGATTTATATACGTGTAACCAAGAGCAGAATTTGGTCCAGTATGTGTAATTACATACCTGAGGAGGGAGGGATGAGGGGAAAGTATCAGTAAAAAAAAATTTTTTTTTAAAAATCAACTTTAGCTTCAAAATCCTAAGAGATTATAATAAATGATGAGCACAGCATTATTTCAATTTGTAAGAAAAAGTATGTCTGGTGACCATTCAATGGGATGGATTATTGAGGAGTAAGTAATCAAACTAATTTAGCAAGATGGTATAATAATCAGCACCTAACATAGGTTTCTTGTATGTTAAGGGCCATAGTCAATACAAGAAAGGGATAGAATATTGCTCGATGCCAGTCGGTTTACAGTAATGAAGGGCCAACATGAGCTGTGCATCCACATCCAGGGAAATAATTTGGACCTTTGAGTAGCACGCAACTAAAATCTGCAGGTTCGCAAACTATATGACCCATCAGAAAGGAAAGTGATTAATTCGGACACAAGCCTGTCATAGATGTTTCAATATTGTGGTCAGGACTGGTCCATCTGACTCAACCTGACCTTCACAGGGTTGCAAGAGTTCTACCTTTCTAAAACAGTCTCCCTAGAAAGTTTTGGAATGAAGTTGAAGGGTTGCCATGCACTGGAGTCTATATTCCAAACACTCTAACCAGCTACTCCATTTAGGATACAACCAGGTCTGCAGTTAGGGTGTGATCTATTTTGACCCCCAATGAGTTATTCAAACAGACTCTTCGGGTATAATTTGCATTTACTCTAGGAGTATAAAGGGGCCTCAAAGTTTGAATAAATTATTATATGGTGAAAAGTGGCCTTAGTGTGAGTGAATGAGAACCAGGACCAACCACAGAGTGCAGTACTCCTTTTTAGTATCATGTCTTCAAGAAAGGCTTTGATAATGTCCATTCAAAAATGCAGGCACATCTGTACTTGTGTGTTCAGACAGGTCATTTGGGATGTACATGTGTTCTTTCATTAAAGTTAATCAAACTGCATGCACAGATACAGATTTTCATGCACAAATGCAGGTATACTCAATTTTATAAATGGGTCTGAGCCAACCCTTTTTGGAAATTTGTCCGACATTTGCTCCAGGCTTACTCTTGAAAAACAAACTGTCCATCCAGAAGTAACTGTGTTTATGATTAAACTACCAATCTTTTGGGTCAGTTTGTTATATCCCCTGATCCTGCAAACACTTACACACATGGTTAACTTTCTCCACAGGGCAACTGCGTAAAGTTAAGCACGAGTTTAAGTGTTTGCAGGATTGAGGCCACAGATTGTAAGTGTAAGAGAAAAGAAAAAGAATATCAATTTAAGAGTCTTTTTCCAATATTATTCCTCATGCATGGTTTACAATTAAAAATTAGCAGGAGATTAACCCATAGTATCAACCTGGTACAATCCAATAAATTAAAACAATGGATTCCTCATATGCCTAATCAGGTTATTTTAAAAAATCCAGCATGTTAAGAAATGATCAGTTATACCAATTTCTAAAGTCAACTATAATCAATGTGCAGTATATGAGTTCAAACACATTTTTATCACACATGGTATCTAGCATACCTGAGCAGCAGACATTTTGACATGACAGATTAAAATGGCACAGAAGGAGACATTTTGGTCTATCAAGCTAATAATAGGAAAGAATTACCCTTTCTGATGCATTGTGTCAAAAAACACTTTAAGTGTGTCCCAATGTTCTGCTTATTGAGACTTCAGAGGGCACCAACTCTGAAGAAGCCATTCCAAACCATCAGACACCTATTTGCAAAATACATTATGTATTTGAAAACATGTTCATAAGTTTGGTTAAGGCATCAGAACACATTGCTTCTACTTTCTTACATTTTTAGCAATTAAAAACAAAAACATGATTTTTAGGACAAGTAGACTCAGTGAAAGAAACAACTAAGCTCAGAAACACTAATACTGGGAATGACTCACCACCACATTGAAATCAGAGGAGCTAACTGATGTAAATTGGAGGAACACAGCGATGTATCAGACCCTCTCTAGTTAAACACATGGTGACTCAAGCATTACAAAACCAAGGAAATTCAGAGTTAAGACTGACATGTCATCCTTTGCTCCATGCTGCTATGCTTTTTTCCAGAGACGCCTGAGACAGGAACTGCATTAGTCTTGACACTGACTTTTTTTCTGCTTCTACAATGCATAAATACAACTTTAATGTTATTTAAAAACTTGGGAAGTTTGGTTTGTAAATAGCTTCAAAATTAACTCTCCCATGGAAGAAAAGTTTCTCATCACTAAATGTACTTTACCCCTTTACATACATAAAGATTTTTGAAATGCAACATAGAGAGGGACTCAACCACAGAATTCAGAGCTGGATCCCTAACTCTAGAAAACTTTAGGTGTTTAGAGATGAGCTTTTTTGTTCTGTTATCGAAATAAGAAGGACCAGCCATGAAATTCAGATCTCCATTTAGATTCAGAAACACTCACTTTCCACTAAAGTTTGGGGGGTGTTCCAATCTGCATTCAGATCCAGATCTATTACGAAGGCGACATTAATTTAACGTGCTGCAACAAGAAAAATTCATTCTTGCCAGACACTAAAAAAATTCAAAGACCTACCATTCTTCAAAGGAAACAAGGGCCCCATCTGCTGATGTTTAAATGTACTACATTAACCAACAGTACAGTGCTAGCACTGATAAGAAATGTATTCAAATGAATAGCAAAGACGAATAGGAACATTAGCTGGGCTGCATTCTTCTTGCATTTTCTTCATAACTAATAGTAGCTCTTGCAGCACTTTAGCATGGATAATTCCCATTGAACTGATAGCAATGGGAGTTTTGCATGTGGAGAGAGACTGCAAGATCAGGCCCCAAATCTGCATGGCAGTGAAGTGAAGGAAACATATAGCCAGACTTCCATTAAAAAATAAAATAAAAACAACCCCAACGTCTATAAAATGAAAAATTATTGAAAATAAGGATTGTTTTAATCATTTCACCCACAACAAGTGTCTTGATGTACTTAAATCTATAATTTCTATCTTGTGTAAAGGGCTTTGATAACCAACTAAGAGAATAGGCACCTAGGGAACAAAAGTCAAACTTTCCTAAAATCTCTAAAGACATCTGGTTAGGCAGCCTAAAGATAGCTTGTTAAGAGGTTTTAAAACTAAGCACCATTTTGTCTATATAAACCCTGTATATATACTAGAAATTTACATTATCGTAAAGCATATAAACAGTGAGCTTAACAAAGACAAAATAAATGTTTTTAATATGTACAGGTATATTTAAAAAACAGCTCTGAAAAGAGCTTGAGTTTTTTAATATCACATGAGCATACTCTCCAGCAGAACAACTACATTGTTTTGAAAATGGAGGCCTTTGCATTTTCTAAAGTACTAGTGAATCTGGGCACTTAACTCGAGACACCTTTAAAAGGCCTGATTTTTAGGGGGTGGGTTTCACCTCTTTCTGAAAATCAGACCCTGCTGAGTGACCTTGAGCAGGTTACGGAACCTCAGTTTCCCTATCTCTAAAAAGGGGGTGATGATACTGACCTCCTTTTTAAAGTGCTTGGAGGTCTACAGATGAAAAGTGCTAGATAAGAGCGAGGCATTAATTATTTGTATATGAGGTCTCAAGGTGGGCACCCAGAAACTGAGGCACCTACACTCTCCAGTCATTGAAAATGCAAGACAACAACAAACAGATGAAAAATAGTAGTAGCTCTTAATAATTAAGAAAAAATTGTGCGGATACATCTGACTTGGTAACTCCTATATTCTGAGCTGGGTTAAATGCTCAAGATCTTATCTAGGCACAAGTGACTCCACATGTTTGCTTGGCCCACAATAATTCTTTGTATTTCCTGGTCCCCCTGTCCCCCTAGAGGCTTTCCAATGCATCAGAAGTTTCCCTCTGCAGCATATTCTAGGGTTAGACCATTCTCCTTTTTTTTTTTTTACATGGCAAGGAGGTAGTGAAGCTTTTCTTCTCCTGTAACATGGAGGTGAGAACCACCAGGTGAGGCATTCCACAGCACCCTCCTTCCAGATTAGTCTGCTACTTCCCCAGGCGATCATTGTGTCAATTGGAACCGTTGGAATAATGCTGAACTGGATAAGTCAGGTGGTGACTGTTATTAAAGAGACCAGAGCCTACCGTTTTGATCTTTCCATGTCTGGCAGCTCCATTCCAAGGGTCAGTCACAGAGACGGTGTAAAGAGCCATGGTGATCAAATATATTGGGACAAGAGAGACCCACTGGTGCTTGTATACGTGAATGCCTGCATCTGAGAGTGTAAACACCATGACTGGCACGCCTGTGCAAATAGTGTGCGCGCTCTTGGCTCGTTAGCACCTAAATGACCATTGGGAGCACAACCAGGGTACTTGCAGGCACAAATGGCATGAACCTGTTTACATGTGAAGTTGAGCCTCTGCTTTTAAAAAAATTTGGCCCACGGAGTCAGGAGGAGGAAGACATCAACATTATCAAACAGCGCAATGGAAAACCCCCCTCAGTGCACACAAAAGATCAAAGTCTCATCTCTCTCTTCAGGTAAACTTGTTTTTAAATGCACCTCAAAGGCCTATCCTGGTCTGATCACCGGGGGATTACACAAGGGAATTACACCTGTTCTTCTCCCTGGGATCATGTAGAACTGGGAGATGCAGTCCAAGGAAATCTGGGTGTTTATTTGCATGAGCTCTCCTGCCCAGAACTTTTCAGTTCCCCACTGTGGGGACTTTTGGGGTCTGTTAAGTATCCTAAGACTTTCTGTCATGGAACCAGCATCCATGGCCTTCTACTTATATGGTTCTGAATCATGGAGTTATTTTGTGCTGGATCAGACACTCAGTAATGAAGAATGAAATGACATGCATCAATGACTCCCTTAACCATTAAGAGAAATATAATATATAATCAGGAAAACCTCTGACATGCAGAATACAAGATATGCAAATACACTAAACATGCACACAATATACAGGATTCTCAGCTTTCAGCACCAAATGCTTATGAAATCATATTTCCAACTGGTTAGTGGTCAGGAATGAACATGCAAAAATCCCAACACATGGATTAAAAAAAACAATAATTAGAAATGAAAATGTTAGCAGATTCTTCAGTGAGCATGGATGTAATCCACAGAATAAACACTGGCTTGCCATTTGACTGAATAAGTTAAAACCCAAAATAGTTTGTATAAAATTCAAGATATCTTACCAAAATCCATACATAAAAAAATTAAAATCCTCCTCCTAACATATGTGGCCCGATTGTGGTTCCGTGGAGTTTGTTTATGACTGTGTCTTAGTAGAGTACTTAATGCCTATCAGCATTTCTATTATAATAAACCCTATTTTGTCATGTTCATAACCTACCTGTCGAAATTTCTTTTGGGCTGAAATTTGTTTAAGCAAAGAATTTGAAACAGTAGTAGCTGAGATAACCTTGCCCACTGCAGAGCAAAGAAACGTAAAAATTAAATGAAATCTCCTGAATCTGTTGTTTCCATAAAACAAGATTTCCCATTCACTAAGCAAAACAACATCTTATAGCAATTTTTATAAACTCTGCCTTTTCATCAAATTGCAGATAGTTCATCATTATGCATTGATAAAAGAAATGAGAAAAACTTAAAATTGTCAGAAATCAATACATTCAAATAAGTTCGGTATGCTTATGGGGAAAAATGGTCAACTCTTCCCTGACTCCAGGAAACAGAGCAAACTTGCTCTCTAATGCAGTCAGAACAGACATTCTCCACTGCACTAATATCCATCAGGAAAACATATCTGCATCAGTTATGAGTGTGTTAGAAAGAAAGTAATTGTAATGGAACATTATCAAAAGGTGAATTTCTACTACTTTGAAAATAAATGTCTCATGTATGCATATCTTGGCATATCTGCCGCATTCAGAGACCAATACAGCTGTGGCAGCATTATGATCCATTGACACTGTATCTTCATTTCTTTCCACATCTTCTTGAAGTGTTTTGCTTATGGGTCTATCCCAGTCAGTGGGTTTATTAAGAATTTACCAGTATTTCAGCCTATGGTATTAGCCAGACTAGCAATAAAGCCAAGTACCAGTTCTTGCATAGCAATAGCCCCTGGTTGAAGCATGTACTTCATCTATAGTCTCGCAGCCTAAATATTTCACAAAGATAGGACAGCACCTCTGCAAGTGCTTCAGTCAATCCCTATTTGGGACAATTTTAAGCATTTACTTAAATTCTAAGTATGTACTTAAATCCCATTGACTTCAATGGAACTTCAGCACATACTAAAGTCCAATTGAAATTAATGGGACTTAAGTGGATGCTTAATTTTGGGCACACAACCAGCAAGCACTGAAGTCAATGGAACTACTTAAGTGCTTTCCTTGAACAAGTCTTCAGAGAGCAGCAGCTATCACAGTCTAAAAATATATTCAGACCTACCCTGCAAATTTAAGCCACATCAAATTGGGGTCCACGCAGGGCCGATGCAAGGAAGTTTCGCACCCTAGTTGAAACTTCCTTGCACCGGCCCTGCGCCTCCCCCCGCGCCCCCCCGCCCAGCTACCACCGCCCCCCCAGATAACACCCCCCCCCGTGGCAGCTCAGCCCCCCGCCCAGCAGCCTCCCCCCGCCCGCGGCACCCCCACAGCTCCCGGCAGCCGCAGCCAGCTGCCCCCCCTACCCCAGCTCCTGGCTCAGCCACGGAGCCGGGCAGCGGGTGGCAGCTGCGGCCAGCCGCCCCCCGGCTCCCGGCACCCTAGGTGACCGCCTAGGGTCACCTAGCGGGTGCGCCGGCCCTGGGTCCGCGCATTTCACAGATCATAAAGTTACCTATAATCATCACATTAACTAGAAATCTCATTTGTATTGTTACTGAAAAAGACATGGATTTTTTTCAAAATTAAGATATTTTCTGGCTATATTTCCTTAGAAGCTTGAAATAGACATCTGTTTCAAACATTTATCCTTCTCTAGTGTGCATGCACTGTTTCAAAAGCAGTTGCTCACAACTGCCAGCTCTATTTTATATTTTTTCCTCTAGAAACCAAAATATATCACTTAAAATGTGTTTTTGGAGGAAAAATAAGAAATGCATACATTGTGCAAACAGGAAAAGGTAGAAGCTGCTGCTTTGCTACCTTCACAGTAGAGCTGGTCACAAAAAAAAAATAAATACCAAAAAAGCCATCACATTTTTGAAGTTTCGATTAAAAAGTTCCATTAAAATGTTCAAATGTTGCATTTCTGACCAGCTCTCAACCATACTGCACAATGGAAACATCCTTTTGAATTTAACTTTTCTTCAAACAACTCTTCTTGTTTGGGAAGAAGTAGTTCTATTCTTGCTGCTTTTTGATTCATTTTGGAGACATCCATTGATGCTCACTAACATGTTAATGAACAGCACTGCAAGCCTGGATAGAACTCTTTTTCAGAGCTTATTAATACTTCCCTTTTATCAGCCAGAAGAGATGTTGTTGTGTGACAGCTGAATGCACTGCCTCTGAAGTGCTCCCAGTCACTGCTGGACCACAGAGCAGCAGACACGGCTGAAATGAACATCACTACAAAGAAGAAGCACACAGACTTCTGAAACAGCTACAAGGAAAAAGCAGAGACTAGAGTTTCAGGATAAAATGAGTGCCCCACTACTTATGTCATTATGAAATTAGGATTTTACATAAGATTCCCATATGTTAAAGTACATTTCAGTATTTGCTAGGGAAACACTTGAAAACATACACAGGTCTAAGTCAGTAGCGTAGGCAGGTCCGGAGCACAGGGGGAGCAGCGCTATAAAAAGGAGCCTCCCCAGGCTCCCCCTGTACTCACCCGGCGGCACCTCCGGCGGCGCTCCGGGTCTTCGGCGGCGGGTCCTCACTCGCTCCGGGTCTTCGGTGGTACCCACCGCCGAAATGCCACTGAACACCCGGAGTGCCACCGGGTGAGTGCAAGAAGCGGCGCCGCTTCTGCTCACAGGTGGAGCGGCTGCTCCCCCTGCTTCTCCCCCCTGGCTACGCTACTGGTTTAAGTGACGGTAACTTCACTTTTTGATGAATAATCCCACAATTTAGATTGTATGCTCTTTGGGCAGGGCCGACTCTAACTTTTTTACCAAACCAAGCAAAAAAAAAACCCCAAACAAACAAAAAACCAAGTGCCGCCCCACCAAAAAAAAACCCAAAAACCCCAAACACCACCCCGCCAAAACAAAAACAATCCCCTACGAGCATCACCCCACCGAAACAAAAACAAACCTCCATCCCGAGCGCTGCCCTGCCCCGCCAAAACGAACCCCTCTCTCTCCCGAGCGCCGCCCCGCCGAAACAAAAAAAAAAAAACCAAACTCCACCGCGCGCAGCCCCACCAAAGTAAAAAAAAAAAAAAAAAGCCCGAGCACCGTCCTGCCGCCCCAAGATTGGCCGCCCCTTAGAAGGTACTGCCCCAAGCACGTGCTTGGTCAGCTGGTGCCTGGAGCCGGCCCTGTCTTTGGGGCAGAGAGCACCTAGCACATTTGGGGCGCTACTACAATCTAAGTAATAAATAATAGCAGTAACATTCTGCAAAGGAGAGAGGGCTTAGGGTACAAAGCCTGAGATGTGAAATATCCAAACTCCTGGAAACACAAGTTCAAAGTCCAGCAGCCGTTCTTTAGAGATGGATACATTGAGTTCCATACACTGCGCATGGGTCCTTTGGATGAGATTTTAAAGGTTGTCAATATCTTGACAGAACCGCATGTTCACAAACAATTCCAGGGAAATGTTTGTAAGAGTAAAAGTTTGTCCCAATATCCCCCTCAGTTTCTTAAAGGTTGCGTAGTAGCTGGCAACTATCTACCACTCCAAAGGTATCTATCTCAGTGGTATTGTGTGTGAAGTGAAGTGCTTTAAAAACGTGTCTATTGCTTTAACTAGAATGTTGGTGTATTTAGCTTTAAGACTGTAATGCCTTTATTTGGGTGGGGAGGGGGGCAGGATTGTGTTTATTGCACCTTTAAATTTCGAAGCACTCTTCCTACATGCAGGGTTGAACAGCATTTTGTTCTCATAGTTCAATAATGAATGTCAGATGGCACACAAACAGTGTTTTCTTATGGGGAATTTATATCAGTTCTTTCTTGTTTTGTTCTCTTTCAGGCTGAATGTATCCCTCTTCTCTTTGCATAAGGAACAATGTAACAATCACCAATAAATATTTGCTAACCAGCATTTGCAGTGGTCAGGGTGTAATGGAAGTACAGCACAAGGGAGTGTTCTCAACTTCCATGATTTTATCATGAATCTTGAGATATTTGCCAGTTTTCTTAAAGCCACAGCTGCAGAAGTCGCGTGAATATGATTCTCAGCTTTCATTTTTTTTAAAGTAAGTTTCTACCCCTCACATGGCTGTGGTGAATAGTTAGAACACAAGCCAGTGCACCCCAAAGGCTCAAAAATCAGAAGACAATTTGAAAAGAACCCTTTTCTTTTAGAAAAAAAATTTTTTTTAAACCAATTTCATGATTTTGTGGGCCTGGCTCATGATTTTGAACACCTAGGGTTGGCAACATTGTGATTGGCAGGGGATTTTAGCCTATTTCCCAGACTGAATAACCGTTCTGGGCATTAGTAAGGAATGCACAGGCAGAAGGAATTAGAGTGATGTGTATAATGGATTTGTCAACTCACTGGCAATTCAAAAAAAATTTAATTATAATTTCAGGTCAAACCAAAAATAAATTTTCTCTCAACATTTTTGATGAATCAAAAAGTAAAACTTACTTTGAATGGAATGAAGTGCTTCAGTTCGATTTTGAGCATTTTTAAAATTATTTTTAGTTTTAAAAAATAAAATTAAAGGAAATTTTGAAGTGAAAAGCCATTTCAAACCAAAAACCTGAAATGTTTCCTTTTGAAAATATCAAACATTTAGATTTGTTTCTGATTTTTAAGGGTTTTTTTCCCTCTTGACCAAACAATACAGCAAAATCAATACAAATTTGCAAAATGCTGTAGTGTTACTCAACCTGTATTCCTCACAAAAAGTTTCAGTCAAAATATTTCCCCCAGCTCTAGAAGGAATTTTCCTGCAGAGGTCATAGGGTGGCTCCATTAGAGGCTACTTCAGTCCCATCACTGAAGTAACATATTACTATGTTAACATATAACATATAACATCTTAGCCTCTGAGGATAGAACAAGAAGCAATGGGCTTAAACTGCAGCAAGGGAGGTTTAGGTTGGACATTAGGAAAAAGTTCCTAACTGTCAGGGTGGTTAAACACTGGAATAAACTGCCCAGGGAGGTTGTGGAATCTCCATCTCTGGAGATATTTAACAGTAGGTTAGATAAATGTCTATCAGGGATGGTCTAGACAGTATTTGGTCCTGCCATGAGGGCAGGGGGCTGGACTCGATGACCTCTCGAGGTCCCTTCCAGCCCTAGAATCTATGAATCTATGAATATAAGGAGGCCCCCCACACTGACCTATCCTTCCAGGAGAGGATCCTGCTGCTTTGCTAGCTCCTCCCCGAATCCACCCAGGACTCACCCCTTCATGTTCCTCTGCGGTGATATGCAGGAACCCCCATGAAGCGGAGCTGTACACTATTCATGGGGTGCCTATGTTCTGTGCCAGCCCCCATATCCAGCTATTTTCTGCTGTCTGTGCAGATTCCATACCCACAGGGACAGACCATGGATTGTGGCCACCTGTACATAACCATCTCCATTTATCTCAAGGGCTACTATTGTATGCAGTTTGTGAAGCACTTTGGCGGAGGAAGAGGGTGGGAGATGCCATAGCAATATAAAGCAATATTCAAAAAGGCTCTTAGGCATGAAGATCAGTTGCGTAGAGAAGACATTTTCCTCCCATCTGGAACACTTAAAAAAATTAACCATCAGTAATATGCTTGACACTGATCAAGATGCAAAACATAGATAAATTGTACCCTCTTTGGGGCAGAGACTAAGCCAGACAGACACAGAGCAGACAGGACACAGTGGGAAGCCCAGAAAGTGGAATAACTGGGGGGTTGTTGTTGTTTTTTAAATACATTTTCTTATAATTATTTTCTTAATTTCTTCCACAGTGCCTGAAAGCAATAAGGCAATGACCCCATTGGGGCCAGAGAGTACACACCATACCAAGGGAGTGCTCTTTGGCCCTAGGCAGGGGTCCTGCCCTGCTAATTGGTTGTATAGGGGGCCTTCTGTGTCCTCATATGCCCACTCTTGAACCATGAAAACAGGACAGAATTTGCTTTATATCACATACAGCTTGAGATTTAGTCAAAGGCAGGTCTCTATCATGCTTAGCATTGTTCTCTATCCTCTCACACAGAACCTTTATTAGTCATACAATATGGAGCTTTTCATATAAATTCAATAACTGCAGGAGGGGGAGAAACAGAAAATATCTTGCCAGATGGAGAAAATTGAAACATTACCCTTGTTTCTTTGCCAGCACAGATCCATTTTGACAGTCTGGAAATGATTTATTGGGGGATTGGGGGAGGGGAATATATTTACACTGGCAGAGATGTTATTGATTGCCATACAATGTTCAAATCTTTGCATTGTTTTCTATACGATTACTTACATGACTTACATATGCAGCCAAACTGTGTAGCTATGTTTGCATGCTGATGTCTGCATGAAACAAATGAACTTAGAGTACTGTACATGATGCATGTTATAAATTTCATTCAAATGTTTGCAGAAGACGTGGTGGTAAAGAAATGATGCAACATGGCAACTCAAAAGCAACATTCAAGGAAACAGATTACCTTTGAATATATGAATAGGTAAATTCTACAGCATGTCCAAGATTAATCATGGTTGTTATTTTAAAAAAAAAAGTTAAGTATATTGCTACGCAGCAGTGATATCAGGCAAAGATCTAGTCTTAAACTAAAAATAGATATTTGTGTGTACCTAATTGATTTTTACATTACATTAGCCAGCCAAGGCTGTAACCTTCCATGACATAGTATCTAAAATATTTTAATAAATGTTTAGTTAATTATAACAGGAGGGAAAATATTGTTTCCAATTATGTTTTCAGAAGGAAAAAAATCAGAGCAATTAAGAATCAATGTAAAAATAAGTGTAATGTAACCAATATAATAACTAGATTGTATGATTTATACAAAACATTTAAAAAACTTTTTAAAGAAAATATTCATTGTAATGCAGATGATCCATTTATTGTCTATTGTGGCCTCGGGTTTTAATCTTGAATAATAAGAAGGTGGGAATTTTTTTTCTAAAATGAGTACGTAATTTTGTCCAGGATGCATGAATACACTCAATCAGATCTCTGTGCAGCAGCAACTCACAGAATAGATATTACAGATGAGTAAGACTTACATGGTCATTCCTTCCATTCCCTTGCTAGTACAGCAGAGCTCCCTACACTAAATAGCTTAGTGCTTTGTCCAATCTAGTTTTAAAAGTCCCAAGTGAATGGGCTTCCATCACTTCCTTTGGGTGACTGACTAGGATAAAATTGTCTTATTCCCCGAGATTATCATGGTCATGAAATGACTACAAGTTTTGCCATTTACACACACAAACACACACACACACACACACGCACGCACGCACGCACCAATATTCTAGGTCCTTCTGTTCTCTTTTATGGAATGAAATAAATCATGTCAGGATCTGAAATCATTTGGCGGTTGAGTCAGGCACAGCATAGAGGTGTAATCTATAGCTCACAGTACTGATATGTTGTCACACCTTATTGAAATCATAGATAGCTTGATAATGTAGCTCCATATCTCAGATAGAGCAGCAGAAAGGGGAATCAGCTCCCACTCCCCACAAAGCCTGAGAAAACTGGTTTCATGCACATGACCAATGCTATGGTGAGGAGACAGAATCCTCTTCCTCATCCATTAGAACCCAGGCAGTCTTTTCCCAGCTGCTACTACCCTGACACTTGGGGTCTCCTCTTTCCCTTTATCCATTTAGTTAAACTGGAAGTGGGATTGCTATGGTTAAAGAGTGAGCCAGGCCTCTGAGCTTTGTTTCTACTTAAACGGGAAATAAAAAGCTAAGTATAGGTAAGACAATAGGCATATTTCGCTTCTTGTCTTACCTCTACTTAGCTTTTTATTGCTAGTTTTAAGTAATTATCCTTAACCCAGGCAACCCCCCAAGTATTGGGGCTGGACAAGGCAACTGTGACCCTGCAACCGCTGCCTCTCTGTCTGACCCTCTTGTCAGTATGCTCCTTCGGGTCACAGGCTGCCTTTTTTATCCATTTCAAAAGTCCTTTGTTTGAAAGTTCCCATCCAAAGATATCCTAAAAGTTTCAAGCAGGGCTCCTGCACCTGCATTTCTCCTGCAGGGAGTTGGAGGTAATCTTTATACAGTGGATTCCTGGTATTGTCCATTTGAGCATCAGGTAGTTGAATTCTGTATCCAACCATTGTTTTGGGTCTGGCAGGATTTAATCCTTACACGCCTGTTAGCTAGCAATACAATAACCACCAAACCCATAGCTGGTACTGATACAGATATATAAACGCATGTAATTCCAGCATTCTTCATGGGGACACAAATACGCTGTGAGCTGTTGGAGATGCTTCAAGCTACCACATGCAAGCTGGGCCAGTGTCCTTCAAGTTGTTCTTGTAGAGAGACACCGGATTCATTACAGGAGTGTTTATCAATCCCTCTTTTTGGGAGGGTAGGATTCCAGCTTCTCTTAAAGAAGTACTGTTAGAACTTAGCTCGTGTATCAATTTGCCCCTTGTTCTCTGAAAGTAGCCTCCTCCTAATCCAAAGGCATTTTGGAAGTTAGCGTTTAGAAACATTTCTGATGTAGTATATACGCCGGACTTCATTTATCTTGACTGGTTATAGTGAAGGGGCTTGATTGTCCTCTCATTTACACAGATGTATATCAGAAGTAATACCACTGAGATGTAACCAGTATAATGACAGTGGAATCGAGTTTAAAGGGCTCGATTCACAAATACAAAGGAAACATAGAATCAGCATTACAGCTCCTAACTTTCAGGCTTCCTGCCACCTAATGGAATCCATAGCTTTGCTTGGGCACCCAAGATCCCTATACAATACTTGGGGAGAGTTAGGCACCTATGAATGGGATCCACAAAAGCCAGAAAGTTACACAGGAAGCTGCCTAAGCTAGCCAATAGGAAATGCTATGAGGAGCAGCGTGGCCGAAGCCCCACACCTCAAAGGGAGTTAGGAGCCCAAGTCTGGGCCAGAGGGAACTGCCTCCCTCTGCTCAGGATTCATACCTAAAAAGGTACCTAAGCCTAAGCCTTTTCTTGTCCAAGCACTGGTGGTTGTTCCCTGCTTATATCTTTTACGCCAGCGGTCGGGGCACTCACCCAAGATGTGGAGACCTGCGTTCAAATCCTCTGCCTGGTGCGGAGCAGGGACTTGAACCTCTCCCACATTCCAGTGGAGCACCCTAACCACTGGCCTATAGAGTCACTCACTCTTTCCCTGGCCAATGACTCTCACATGTCCAAGTGTAACAGCTCCAATGAGAGACTGAGAAAGACCACCCCAGAACACCCTGTAGCCCAGGGGATAGGGCACTCACCGAGATGGAGGCAACCTGGCTTCAAATCCCTGCTCTAACTCAAGCAGAGAGGGGACATGAAGCTGGGCCTCTCACATTTCTGGGTAAGTGCTCTAGCCACCAAGCTAAGAGTTATTGGGGCGGGGGGGTCTGCAGCACCACCAGCATTTTGTGCAAGCTTTAATCATGCCTACTGAATTAGGCCCTAGGAATAAGAAAGGCAGGGGGTACACCTGATCTGAGGATCCCGCTGGGGCTGGAGTTAGCTTCTGAGTGTCAGGACTTAGGTGCATGCCCAGTGGCAGAAGTGTAGGCTCCTAGGACTTGGGGACCTACAGGGTCAGGCAGCAGCTGAGTGAGTATTTTGAAGATCCAAATTTTGAACTTAGGTGCCTTAGTCTGTTTGTGGATCTAAACCAAAGTTTTTACTTACCTTAAAATTCCCTAACTAGATTGGAAACTGTCCACCCACACAAAGCTTCTGAGAAATTACACTTGTATGACATTCCTAGGTGCAGTGATTTCTGAGTGGTGCAAAACAAGCATCAAACATGCAAACACATGTGCACCTCGCTTCAGTGGGCTTGTGGGCACCTCGCTGTATGTGCACCTCGCTTCAGTGGGCTTGCCTAATTCCATACATAAATACAGCTGTCTATCTGCACGTAGCCTGCAATTAGAGCTGGTTAAAAATTTTGCGATAGAACTTTTAGCCATCAGAAAATGCTGACTCCACAAACATCAAAGCGTGATGTAGGAACCTAACAATTCTGATTAAATTTTAGATGAAAAAGAAAATCAAAACTCCTTGTCTCAATAAGGTCAAAGTGTTTTGTTTCAAATTGTCATTTTAACTTTTTATATTAAACCTAAAGAATAAGTTGAAATGAAATGCTTCAACCTTATTGCAACTAAATATTTCAATAAGATCATTTCAACATTTCTGAAACAAAAATTATCAGAATTTTCATTTCTTAGGAAATTGACTTTTTGTTCTGACTCAGAATTAAAAGAAATTTTGAAATATTGGAATTTTTCATGAATAGAAATCCCGAGTTTTGACCATCTCTACCTACAATACATTGCAAACCTCTAAAATGCATATACAGGAAAATCTTGGTATCTTGTTCTACATTGACCATTAACATTAAAATCAGAAATATAGACCTGGACCAGAAAAAATTAAGAATAGCGATAGGTCATATCAGATACAGGATTATGTTCTCACCAATGTAGAAAGATTCACATATTTGGGCAGCACCATCAGCTAAGATGGTGGAACAAGCCAGGACATCCGGAACAAAATCAATAAAGCCAGGAACACCTCCAGGAGCTTAAATACAGTCTGGAAATCATCAAAATACAACACCAAAACCAAACTCAAGATTTATCAGAGCTGCATACTTTCAACATTACTTTATAGTGCAGAATACTGGGGAAAGAGAAAGTATGACATGTCCAGACTGTTTTCATTACATCCAACCTGCCTCAGAGAAATCCTCTCTATCTTTTGGCCCAGAACAATCACAAACCAAGATCTATTGACACAATGCAGCCAAGAGGATATAAGCACCATCTTTGCCAGGAGGTGTTGGAGATGGGTTGGCCATGTGCTTCAGATGGAAACTGATTCCATCACCAAAGTAGCAATAAGATGGACACCTGAAGGCAAGCGAAAATGAGGCCACCCGAAAACAACATGGCAAAGAACTGTGGAAGCTGGGCTGAAAAACCTGGGGCACAGCTGGGAAACCTTTGAAACACTTGCCAGAAAGACAGGAGTGGAGGAGCTTCCTCACTGCCCTAAATGCCAGAGGCATATTGGGAACATCATGATGATGATGGTGATGAAGCACCACTCTACCAGGTGATGTGACCTGTCATGTTACTATGCTTAGCGACATACTGTGCTGTTCTCCCCTTCAGTCTGAAAATTCATCATTCCTCTCACAAATCCTTCCCCAACTTAACTGTATTCAATGGTTGGAGTTTACATCTTAACATACGGCTAGAATACTTGTGTGATATGTCCAGTTTTGATACATCCTTTTACTTGCTGAACAGCAGACTGGGAACAGGAAGTACTACTGGGAGGGAGTGCTGCGCTATTATTGATACTGATTCATTTAGTTACAGTGGAAATAGTTTACTGAAGAGTTGGTCAAAATCATTTGGGATGATTCAACATCATTAGTGCATCATTAGCTATAAGCCATACTGTCCATCTCTAATCAAAGTGAGATTTTAATTAGCATTACTGTATGATACATTCATTAAAATAATTTAAGTTTGAAATTATTGCAGTAGGATAATTTAGTTGCAATGAAGTTAAAACGAACACAAATTCACGTGGTGGAATTTCTAGCTAACGTAGACTTAAAATGTGAGTGGTCTACCAAGTAATTGTTAAAAGTAGCACCTTCTCTCTCATTAGATTTACCCTGTCTATACTCCATCATATATGCGCAAGTGATTCAAGTTATTACCATGTTTTACTCCAGCTAGGGCAGCAGAGCCAATGCAGTTCTGGGAGAAGTAATTGAATTCTAATCCTTACTGTGCATCATCCACAGAGTCGTTGACTGTGTTCCACTGGTTACAACAGTGCAACCCTAGTGAAGAAAGTGGTGATGCACAGGTATAACTGAGGGCAGAATGTGGCCCGCATTTACTAGTGATGATGAGCAAGCAGCAAAGAATCCAAGAGGAATAAGCACCCCATCTCAGCTCCCAGGCTGTTAGCAGGACTAATAGGGAAGGGAAGGGGGGAAATCAGCACAGAATATCTGTAATAGAGCGGACAGTCTGCAAATCACTGACACACACACACAGCCTCACAACTTCATTTTTATGCCTTTCAGGGTAGAACCACATTTTAAACTTTGCTGATGATACTCAGGTTTGGCCTACACACAGAACTTGCATTGATACCTCATTATTTTGATGGGAGCTGGCATGTATCTAGGCACACATTTGTTTCCATCAATAGATATCTCGACTTAAATGTATATAATTATTCTGGTTCAAAACTGGCACAACTCTATTTTAGTGAAAGTTAAAAATCAAAGTAGGGGCAGCGTATTTGTGTCCCCATGAAGAATGCTGGAATTACATGCATTTATATATCTGTATCAGTACCAGCTATGGGTTTGGTGGTTATTGTATTGCTAGCTAACAGGCGTGTAAGGATTAAATCCTGCCAGACCCAAAACAATGGTTGGATACAGAATTCAACTACCTGATGCTCAAATGGACAATACCAGGAATCCACTGTATAAAGATTACCTCCAACTCCCTGCAGGAGAAATGCAGGTGCAGGAGCCCTGCTTGAAACTTTTAGGATATCTTTGGATGGGAACTTTCAAACAAAGGACTTTTGAAATGGATAAAAAAGGCAGCCTGTGACCCGAAGGAGCATACTGACAAGAGGGTCAGACAGAGAGGCAGCGGTTGCAGGGTCACAGTTGCCTTGTCCAGCCCCAATACTTGGGGGGTTGCCTGGGTTAAGGATAATTACTTAAAACTAGCAATAAAAAGCTAAGTAGAGGTAAGACAAGAAGCGAAATATGCCTATTGTCTTACCTATACTTAGCTTTTTATTTCCCGTTTAAGTAGAAACAAAGCTCAGAGGCCTGGCTCACTCTTTAACCATAGCAATCCCACTTCCAGTTTAACTAAACCAGTGAGAAGTCCTCCCACTGTTACACAACACTGCACCAGTCACTGCAGCACTGACCCACCTGTTTACCTAGCTGAGCACTACGAGGTTCTAGGATCAATGTGGTCACCCTGCAGCTTAAGTGGCTCCAGAAAACCTACTTGGGTCAGAATTGTACTCCATTGCCCTTTTAGGACTGGCAAAGGAAGAAATGAGTTTGAGTGACATTTCAGTCATCTCCATGAGCCAACCACTCACATCTAATTGTAAGGCCCAGGGGAGGTAGGAAAAGGAAAGGGCTCAGCTCTGTGCAAAAACCCCCATCTGTGAAATTCATTAGGTTCAGTTCTCAGCCCTTTGAAAATCTACATTCTCCTTCCTGTTAACCTTATATCTATCTTTACCCTTATGCACACCATTTTAAGCTGATATACTCAGCTGCTCAGATTCTTGACACTGTACGGACTCCTCCCCTTTTGCCATCAGCTCATATGAATTAGTGTCTGTGTCTCATATTCAGTCAATAAATTGCTAATTGTTTGTATAACACTTGTACCTGGAGGCGCCAAACAAGATCAGGGCCTGAGAGCACCAGTCGTTGTATTAACACTAGTAAAAAAGACAGTCCCTGTCCCAATCTAAACAGACAAGACAAAGGTTGGGAGAAAGGAAGTGTAACTGTCAAATAAATGTCCTGGAGATGTAAGCACTTCCCCTGGGTAAAAGGGGATACCTCATACACAACTGTGTCATAACCCTCACCCTCAGCAATTCAGAGCACTTATTTTTCTCCTCTTTTTGACTATGACACCCCTTCTCTTCGTTCATATACATTTACATCCTCTTTAATAGCAAATGTTTAATATTTACCATTCACATCCTCCCACATTCACTACTGAAACATCCTCTTATTTGGCACCCTCAAACCTCTGCTCACTAGTTGCCAATGTATGCATCTTGTCATATGTATCAAGGAGTATGACATCATCTCCACTCACTCCGATTCATTTCAGGAACTAGTTCAAAGTTCCATCATTTTCAGAACTTTGCATGGATTTCTTCTGCCCTCTCTCATTGATTTATCTGGGTTTACTTCCTTCTCTGCTCCATGCATTAACCTAACAAGTGCTTGCCTCTACCTCACCATATAGTCTCCCCACCATTGGAACAGGGACCACCATTTCATTGATCTTCATCTTTAAGTTCTTATTTTAAAACAATTGGTTTCTCCCTTGCCTATTCCTTTACACAAACATTTTCAAAACTGGGTGCTTACGGTTAGTAAATCCATATAGAAATGCCTAAATCAGTGGCCTGATTTTCAACACAGCTAAGCACCCAGCATCTTTCACAGAATCATAGATGACTAGGGTTGGAAGAGACCTCAGGAGGTCATCTAGTCCAACTGTGATGGTCCACGCCCCTACGGTCAGGGCAGCGTGGCCTACCAGTCACAGTCTCTGATGCTACCCCTTCGTGCAGGGTAGCACGGCCTAGCGGCCGGAGTCTGCAAGACCACCCTTTGTGCAGGGTGGCATGGCCTAGTGGCCAAAATCTCTAGCACCACCCTTAGGTGCAGGGCAGCGTGGCCTAGCGGCCGGAGTCTATGACACCACCCTTCGTGCAGGGTAGCGTGGCCTAGTGGCCGGAGTCTATAACCCCACCCTCAGGTGCAGGGTAGCGTGGCCTAGTGGCCAAAATCTCTAGCACCTCCCTTTCGTGCTGGGCAGTGCGGCCTAGCGGCCGGAGTCTATAACACCCCCCTTTGATGCAGGGCAGTATGGCCTAGCGGCCAGAACAGTAGCGTGGTAACGCGCCACTGACTCAGCGGGGAGGGTCCGGCCAAAACACGCTGAGTTTCATCAGGGTGGGAGGTACCATTCGGCCGCCGTCCCTGGGTCACCCCCTACCAGAGTCCATGTTGGGTTACCCCACGAGGGGTCGTGTCCTCCGTGGTCAGCCGGTCCGGTCGTCGTCACGGGCTTCTCCACTCGAGGGGATCCAGGCAGGCCATGCAAGGCTTCGGTTCCTGGTTCCCTCAGTGGCTGTGAGTGGCCCTCTGCAGGAGCTCCCCAGGCAGGTCCTTCTCCTGCGGTCTCCTCCCTGGAATGAGCTGGGCTCCCTCCCTTTATACAGCTAGAACACTTGGAGCATGCCCAGTCTTGCCAGGGGGGTGGGACTTCTGCTGTCAATCCCATGGGTTCAACCCTGCTAGTGCGGGGTAAGCGGACCCCGTCACACCAACCCCCTGCTCAAAGCAGGACCAACCAACCCCAACTAAATCATCCCAGCCAGGGCTTTGTCAAGCCGGGCCTTAAAAACCTTTAAGGATGGAGATTCCATTGCTTCCCTAGGTAACCCATTCCAGTGCTTCACTACCCTCCTAGTGAAATAGTTTTACCTAATATCCAACCTAGACCTCCCCCACTGCAACTTGAGACCATTGCTCCTTGTTCTGTCATCTGCCACCACTGAGAACAGCCTAGCTCCATCCTCTTTGGAACCCCACTTCAGGTAGTTGAAGGCTGCTATCAAATCCCCCCTCACTCTTCTCTTCTGCAGACTAAATAAGCCCAGTTCCCTCAGCCTCTCCTCATAAATCATGTGCCCCAGCCCTCTAATCATTTCCATTGCCCTCCGCTGGACTCTCTCCAATTTGTCCACATTCTTTCTGTAGTGGGGAGCCCAAAACTGGATGCAGTATCCAGATGTGGCCTCACCAGTGCCGAACAGGGGAATAATCACTTCCCTCGATCTGCTAGCAATGAAGCCCAAGATGCCATTAGCCTTCTTGGCAATCAAGGTACACTGTTGACTCATATCCTGATTCTCGTCCACTGTAATCCCAGGTCCTTTTCTGCAGAACTGCCGGTTAGCCAGTCAGTCTCCAGCCTGTAGCAGTGCATGGGATTCTTCCGTCCTAAGTGCAGGACTCTGCACTTGTCCTTGTTGAACCTCATCAGATTTCATTTGACCCAAACCTCCAATTTGTCTAGGTCACTCTAGACCCTATCCCTACCCTCCAGCGTATCTACCTCTCTCCCCAGTTTAGTATCATCCGCGAACTTGCTGAGGGTGCAATCCATCCCATCATCCAGATAATTAAGAAAGTTGTTGAACAAAACCGGCCCCAGGACCGACCCCTGGGGCACTCCACTTGATACTCGCTGATAGCTAGACATTGAGCCATTGATCGCTACCGGTTGAGCCTGATGATCTAGCCAGCTTTCTAGCCACTTTATACATTCATACTCCATTCATCCAATCAATACTTCTTTAACTTTCTGGCAAGAATACTGTGGGAGACCATATCAAAAGCTTTGCTAGGTATATCACGTCCACTGTTTTCCCCATATCCACAGAGCCAGTTATTTCATCATAGAAGGCAACCAGATTGATCAGGCATGACTTGCCCTTGGTGAATCCATGTTAACTGTTCCTGATCACCTTCCTTTCCTCCACGTGCTTCAAAATGGATTCCTTCAGGACCTGCTCCATTATTTTTCCAGGGACTGAGGTGAGGCTGTCCAGTCTGTAGTTCCCCGGATTCTCCTTCTTCCCTTTTTTAAAGATGGGCACTATATTTGCCTCTTTCCAATCATCCGGGACCTCCCCCGATCGCCTCACGTTTTCAATGATAATGGCCAATGGCTCTGCAATCACATCAGCCAACTCCCTCAGTCCCCTCAGATGCACTGCATTCGGACCCACGGACTTGTGCATATCCAGCTTTTCTAAATAGTCCTTAACCTGTTCTTTCAGCACTGAGGGCTGCTCACCTCCTCTCCATATTGTGCTGCCCAGTGCACCAGTCTGGGAGCTGCCCTTGTCTATGAAGACCGAAGCAAAAAAAGCATTGAATACTTCAACTTTTTCCACATCATCTGTTACTAGGTTGCCTCCCCCATTCAGTAAGGGTCCGATGTTTTCCCTGACCACCTTCTTGTTGCTAACGTATCTGTAGAAACCCTTCTTGTTACCTTTCACATCCCTTGCTAGCAGGGCCGGCGCTATCACTAGACGACCCCAGGCGGTCACCTAGGGCGCCAGGATTTGGGCGGTGGCTGGCGGCTGCCTCCTGGCTCCCCTGCCCCACACTCAGCCGCTGAGCGTGGAGCCGGGAAGCAGCCGCGGCGAGCTGCCCCCCTGCCCCACGCTCAACCGCTGAGCTTGGAGCTGGGAGGCAGATGCGGCAAGCCGCCCCCCGCCTCCCGGCTCCACGCTCAGCTGCCGCGGCCCACAGGCTGGGGGGCTGAGCTCCCACGGCCCATGGGCGGGGAAGCCGGCTGGGTGGGGGGGGCGTTAGCTGGGGTGGGGGGCAGGGCTGGTGCAAGGAAGTTTCGCCTAGGGTGCAAAACTTCCTTGGACCGGCCCTGCTTGCTAGCTGCAACTCCAATTATGCTTTGGCCTTCCTGATTATACCCCTGCATGCTCGAGCAATATTTTTATGCTCTTTCCTAGTTATCTGTCCAAGTTCCCACTTCTTGTAAGCTTCCTTTTTGTGTTTAAGCTCACCAAAGATTTTTCTGTTAAGCCAAGCTGGTCGCCTGCCATATTTGCTAGTCTTTCTGCACATCGGGATGGTTTGTTCCTGCATCCTCAATAAGGCTTCTTTAAAATACAGCCTCATGAGATGCTATCATAGGCCTCACCTCTAGAGTGCCCTCTTGGGGTGGGTATGGATGCTTCCTTTGTCCCCAAAAACCTTTCTCCTGCAGTGGAAGGGGGATCACGATCAAATCAGTCTGAAGAGGGCTGTCCCTCCAGCTACAAGTATCAGGGAGAGGGTTCATTCCGCTCTTCGGGGGTTAACTGTATGTAACCCTTCTGCCAGTCAGAGTCGGCAGCAACAAGGGCCGGGTTCCGTATCTAGGGGTTCCATTCCAATAACACAATGCAAAACCGGCTCGAGCCCCCACCCAGTGACCTGGGACAAATATATATCACCCCCCCGGGCGCCTCTAAGAGGCAATACTTCCCCTCTCGCAAGCACAGAGTCTGAGTGTAGAAAAACCTTTTAATAACAGAGAGAAACGATGCGGCATTTTGCTGGGGAAATACCACATCTAGGATTTGTAAACCAAACTGTGAACAACGACCCACCCCAGCAAATTGGCCATGTCCTTTCCCTTTGGTTCTTGAGTCCAGCAACCCCCAAAATCACCCAAAGTCCCAAAAGTCCAACAACCCAAAAGTCCAGACCCAGAGTTCAAAAGTTCATCTGCAGAGTGTTACACCCCCTCCAGTCTGGGTAAAATTGGGGAGGGGAGAGGTAAGGGGCACCTTACGTGGCTCGAAGCTGACAGCCCCGTCCCTTCGTGGGGCCTCGCTCGGCTCGGCTCTGCTTTGCTCTGCCATCCCACGAGTCACTCCGCTCAGCCGTCTCTCAAGCCGCTCCAGCTGTCCCGCCAACTGTTCCGCTCCGCCAGCAGCTCCGCGCCGTCAGCCGGCCTGCAAGTCGCTCCGGCTGTCCCGCCAACTGCTCCGCTCTGTCAGCAGCTCCGCTCCACCAGCCGCTCAGCAATAGATCTTCTGGCTCCCCCACTACTTAACACAGTGCTCAGTGATTTCAGCTTTTAACAACTTCAGCTTTTTAGTGATTGCAGCTTGTAGTTAGGGGAGCCTGTGTGCTCATTTGCACACTTAGTCCAGAGTAATTCCAACTCAGCAGCCTGTGATTAGACTCCTAAGGAACTCAAAATTAGCTCTGATATTCCACAGTGGAGAGAGAGAAGGAAGTGCAATTGACATTTAGGACCCTCAGAAGAGGCCCATGTCACCAGATATAAATACCTGTCCCCAACCTCTCTCAATTCACTGGGTTTTGGAATCCATGTCCCTCACCTAGCAAGTGCTGCTCAGCTAATGGTGAGGCCCTTCATCATAACAAAAGCCCACTGTCCTTGATTCCCATAATCAGGGTAACAACACTTTATTCTTCCTGCCCCAATAACAGAGAGACTGGGGCTCCCACAGCAGTCAAAGTGACCATTTGGGCAAGTGGTCCATCATGCTTTGCAGGGTGGGTGTGTCCATGCAAACAAGATTAGCCCCTGACATCCCTTTCCACAACTCACCACCAGATGTCAGGGTAGAGCTCATCCTGACTCTGCTTACATGTAGTCTAAATGAAAAGGCAAAATGCAGTAGCCCCATGATCCACAAAACAGTCCAGGGTCATCCCACTCCTGTTACAGGGGAAACAGGTCAGTAGTCTCTGAGGCAGGGCTACGTGTCTAAGGGAGCCCAGGCCAAGTTTTCTATGCTCTAAAGAAGAGAAAAACAACGTGAAGAGGGTCCCTATACTAATCCAGAGGGACGAGGCAACAGAGGATCTTCATCAACTTTCCTAGCCAGCAATCCCTGTTCTGTGACTTATATTTGTCGTCACTGAATGTCACCACTTCTGAGCTTGGATCCCTCCTTGGAAGGAGCCACCCTTCTCCAGGTCCGGCAGGACTCACAAGTACACCAGGTTAGAGCTGACTGTGCCCTTCCTGACTGGCATGAAAACCTGTCCCATCACACCACTTCTTTGGCTGCCTAAATATGGCTTGAGGAGCTTAACATTAGTCACTCTTTTTTTAAAAATCTTGATTTTGGTTTGCTCTTGCTTTTTGGCTTTATAGATATTTATTAACTACAAAATGCTATGTCTTAATATCATGTTATGTGGCTGATGCCCTGAACTGTCTTTGTTTCTTATGCTAAAGCTACTTAGTTTTGTAATGCTTTTTACTATAGGGCTTCCATGAATACAATTCTTTTAAATAGTTACCGATTGGCACAAAAGGGAAAAAAGAACAGACATCTCTATAGTATTTGTTTGACTTAAAAGCTGATTTATTTATATTATTCCAAAAATATAAATAATATGTATGTGCACAATCTAAATAACTTCCTGTTTTTCCCCCTGACTAATACTGTTTGACAAACATTTTTAAATGTTCTACAACACAAAAATCTGAGTCAGAGTTCTAGCAGAAAGTAAAATAGTAACTCTGCTAGGGTTCTCCAAGGGTTAACTCTGCTAGGGTTATCTCTAATAACAATTTCCCTGAGTTAACATGATGCTATCTTGTACTGTAACTTGCAGTATATAGCATTTTAAAGATGCTTACTTTTAAGACAACTACAGTATAAAAGGTATGAAGTGACCAGTGGGTTATCTTCCTTTTTAAACACGCTAACCCAGGCTGGGGAGTTTCCAGAAAAACCCACACATTTTCAGTCTTTTTATTTTCATATTTACTATGCAGCTCATGAGTACTGTTGTATTAGATAAAGGTTTGTGAACCATTGTGTAAGTGGTTCCCATTCAAGTGAATTACACATTTCCTATCAATAACCATGCAGAAGCAAAATAGGTTCAGAAATAATGAATGCATTTGCACAATGGCATTCTCGTCAGTCTTGGGCTTCTCACAACTGTACAATTTCCCCATGAGTACAGACAAGATTGCACTGTCATTATAATAGGTAATCATTAGATTTATCTTTTATATAATTTGCAGCATCTTATAGTATTAGATGTGCATTTATGTAGCCTCATTACTGCCAGGAGTCCTCTTTAACGGAGATGATAAGTAAATAAAGTAGAAATTATACACCAACAAGAACCTGGAATATGTTGTTTTTACTGTATGTCTGAGAGCTCCCTTCAGCAAAGCTAATCTGCACAGCAGTTACCATTATTTCTACCTCAATGAGCATTTCCTAATTGCTGTGTTATTGCTTGTGAAGAAAATATATTATTAAAGTCCACACTTTATGACTTGTTGCACATCTACACACGGGAGGAAAAAAAAACCCTTTCATTTCATCAGACCTTAATAGGTTTTGAATGGGGTGATCAGCTGAGATTATTTTCCTCTTGAAGATCTGTTCATTACCGTTTCATAATGTCAATGTCTCCTTCTAACAGTCAAGATGCATTCATAATTTATTCAGAAACCTGAAGATATTATTAAACCAAATCTATTTAATTCTCTGTGAATCAGCTCCAGCCTACTTTGGTAGCTATTTGTAATGAACAACAATTATAAACCCAAGGGAATTAGTACCCCTTTTAGTTGTTAATGTTCTATACCCTATTATTGGTTTGCTGCCAGATAATGATCCATAGAGCATTAGAAATGTGTATTAATATTATCTTTACAAATGCAATAATACTTAGTGGAGGATCAAGTTTTGATGAACCCTCTTTTGCACTAGTTAAAGCTCTACATTGGGGTAGTCAATTATTTTGTGTCAAGGTCCAAATTTCTTGGTCAAGGTATAATCAAGATCCAGACTCCAGAGAAACATTTTTCACATCACAATAACAATAATGATAATAAATAAAAAGATTTATTCAAAAGCATCTGGCAGTCTGGATTCGGCCCACAGTCAGTCTATTGACTACCACTGCTCTACATTGTCAAAAAAGTCAGCATTACCGCTCAGCTCTGATGGGAATGCTGAGGATACTGGGTGACCTTGAAAATTCAGTAACATTCAAAATGGCATAAGGCAGCCATTAAAGTTAACACGTGCTTCTGAGGTTGTTTGCCACTTTTGTATTTATTCAGATATGAACTGCCTGCAGGTAATGGGATGACAGAATGCTCTGCATTATTCTATTCAGAGCAGTGATGATGGGGATTTTTTTTTAAGTGGACAACCCAACATTAAAAGATCCCTAAAGGGAGGACCAACTACTGTGCACTTCAGACCAGACTGACACCTTGGCCTGTGTTGAACAGTAAGTTTCACTATAAGGCTTCCCATTGCAGTCAATAGAACCTCTTGTGGTACAAGATACTAATCGATGTTCATAAGGGATCGCAATCCATCCTTTTCTGTTGATGACTAATGAATAATGTAATACATCCATCTTAACAGTGAATATTTGCTATTCTTAAATCATCTGGACTGTGAAGCAAGATCTGAGCACACATAGAAAGAACAAGGTATCAAAAGAGAAACAGGAGCCAGTCCTTGCTTTGAAGCTTATTCTTGTTATCTTGAGTGGTTTCTGTCCCTGAGGGAAAGTTTTGGAAGATGAAAGAAGTAGGGCAGGAGTTCAGTAAAATAAAACAACAACAACAAAAACAACAATATATAGTGACCATATTAATACTCTCTCAGAATTTTGAGAAATATTTTAGTCTATTTCCTACGTTTCCATGACAGAAATCTCAACTCTTGGGCTTCTTTCAGGATTAACACACAGCTCCCAGCGTAATAAGGTTTTGACAGATTTTGAACTATGAGCCTCATGAATGCTGCAAAACACAGCAGATTCAAAACTATTGGTGGGGAAGTGGTGGGAAAAGTTTCTTCAGTGCTAGTAGTTTATTCCAAGACAGACATGTTTCATGTTTTTATTCCAAGACAGACAGACAGACATGTTTCCCTTATGACCAAAAATGAATGAAGTTTAGAGGTAACAGGACATCATCTTCAGCACCACTAAGGAACAAAGAGGGATCTCTGTAGGTGAAAGCAGGAGCATCTACAGTTTGAGCTTAAGGATTAAGTCATGAACCTGGCAGCTGTGGATCAAGCTGAGGTTACGTCTACATTGCAGTTAAAAACCTGCAACTTGGCCGTGCCAGCCTACTCAGGCTCACAGGGCTCAGGTTAAGGGGCTGTTTAATTGCAATGGAGAAATTTGGGCTTGAGCTCTAGGATCCTGTGAGGGTCCCAGAGCCCAGGCTCCAGCCCAAGGCCAGATGTCTACACCTCAGTTAGCCCCTTAACCCAAGCCCGCAGCAGCTGGCACGGACAGCTGCAAGTGTCTAATTGCAGTGTAGACATAACAGAGGGAGATACAGAACATGCTGAAGAGTGAGCTCCCTAGACTTTTCATGAAAATTTTGATTCTGCTATTTTTAAAGACCTTGATGTCAACTAACAAGTCTCGAGCCTCAACACACTGAAGAATTCACTAAGTCACATTTCTGTATACATTTAAGGAGTATCTCACAAAAACTCATTCATTTTAGGACCAAATTCTGTTCCTAATTACAATGGTGTAAGTGTGGAGTTACCTCAGATATATACCCTAGAACAGTGCAGAATTAGACCACCAGATCAACAAGTTTTGGAGCGTGGGCCTATAAAACAATTCTTTTCCACCTCCATCACCACCAAGATTTAACAGCTTCCTGTCCACTGTGAACACAACAGTCTGCATAGAAGCAGTCTGAAAGATTTTGGGGAGGATTAGTGAAAGGAATTGTTTAGATTCGCTCCAACTTTAACTCACGTATCATATATAAAAGATGCATTTATGGGAGACTCTTTAGGTTCCAGACCTTCTCTCTCTCCCCACCCTTCCTGATGCAAAAGTGGAGCCCACCTCCTTGGCCCCTCTAACTCTAGCGATTCCTTCATACCAATTTACATTTCTAAGGATTTCCTGCAGTAGGAAAAGAGCTATAACTTACTTTAAAAAAATGTGAAACTTGAGATTCTCCTTTACAATTCTCGTTCCTCCAGGTGAGTGTGTTTGGGAGGAAGTGGGGGTGTGGAAGGGAAAGGAGAGGAAAGCAGCAGCTCAAAAACCAGTGGTCTGTCTGTCTGCAAGGCAATGTGTGAACAAAAGTACAAGCCCCACCTGGAATGCAATTTGATCTATTCAGTGTGTATATATGGCCATATCTGAGTTTTGTATTACTGAAACGTACAGAACATGAAAGGGAGCTAACGTTATAGAGCATAATCATTTATTTCGGAGTAGGTTCACTGCTTGTCCAATCACAGATTGCCACAATATGAGTCATTGGAACCTCCTCCTTGCATTTCAAACACTGCAAATGAGTAAAGCACGAAGCTCTAAAGAAAGAAAGAAAACCTTTTTTTTTAACCTCAGCTTATGCCAAAACTCACTGCTATACTACCCCAATGGAAATAATTAAGTTTTGTTTTTAAAGTGGTAAAAGAAATAGGTTCTCTTAAGTGCAATTAAAACTACACCACATACTGAACCTATTGCTATTGATAAATCTGTTTTGATTGTCAGTTTTAAGTACAAGTTCCTAAGAAAGTATTATTAGTGATTATTACTTCATGCTAATATAGTATAGGTAATGTCACAAGAATTCATGAGCTCCCTTGATCTTTAAAAAGAACCTGAGGCAAGCAGAGCACCTCTCCCAAGTAAAGATTGCATTTATCGCATCATTATGATGCAGTATAAATGAAGCACATAAAAATTATCCAGTATCTTTTTTAACAAGCTACGTTTTCATCCATTAAAAAAAAATGACTTTCATTTTCTTGGCATGTAAATGTGATTTTAAAAACAACAAAAAACTTACAACTCTTCCACTTTAGCATGTCCTTATCAAAAATAATTCAGAAAACCCTCTGGCATTAATTGTGGGTTTTTTAAGGGTCGATTTGAAGATCAAAGAGAAGCCTTTAAGTACGAAGAAGCCTTTTGTTTGATGATGCTTTGGGCTCAGCATGACATCTACTGTTCTTCTATGTCCTGCTTTTATTTTGAATGTGAGATGATAAACAAAGTGTAGTTAGAACAGGAAGATGAGTGAAAAATTCACTGAGTTTCCAAATCTTACTTGTTACTAGTAGCCTTCTGCTTAGCAATGGAATAAGGTTCCTAACCTGTAACCAAACATTACTTCAGTTTAACCCTCCACTAACCAGCAAGCAGTTCCATTGGGATGTTCTCATGACAGGAAATGAATCTGGCAACTTCATGTGATGAATAATGACACATGTATGTAACGTGGCAACCACGTTTATTTATTCTTTCAAGTAGTTATTGCTTCCCCACCTCCACCCTCTTCCCCATTGGAATGTGTTAATAATTAAAATGTTCATCTGCAATCTGGCAACAGACACTTGAGCTTGATTTAATTATGGTTTGCTTTGGTTTTGAACCAAAAGCAACAGTGATTAAGGAGGTTAGTGGTGCCTCTTCTTAAGTTTAGTGGGGAGGGAGAGAGAGACAAGGAAGATGAGAGAAAAAGAAATGGATAGCATGGGAAGTAAACAATGTTACTTCTAAAGCAAGCCTTACAATGCTTATATGCAGTTAGTGCTTGAGAAAGAAACTAAAGGACAAAAAGTGCACGTTTAGAATCATGAACATGACAAACATACTGGGATTATAGGAGCTGAATATTGAGAGAGATATAGATTTAAAAAAAGAAACAGGAATGAAAGAGGTAGGAGTACATCAAAAGAAAGATTGTCAGCATCCAAGTAACTCAACGAAGGTGGAACAGGATTCTTTATGGCCAGAAATTGAGAAGAGTAGTAGAAACAATTATGGCCAAAATCCTTTCCCCAGAGTCCATCCTGAGTAACTAAACTAGGCATTGAGGAATTCCACCAGTGAAAACTATTTCCACTTGTAACAGGGTGGCACCCACCTCTCACGAGCGCCCCCTGGATTGGGTGTGTGTATGCACCTCTCAATCTGTGGTGACCTGTCAGGGGTTTTGGCGACTCAGCCCTCCAGTTGAGTCACCCAAACTTTATGTGAAACAGACAAAGCAGATCCCTTCCAGGCTATCAGTCCAACAGAGGTCTATTGCAATGCCTTTCAGTCTTTAAGCAGTCTCACAGTCTTCACACAGTCCCGGTATCGAGCCATACTCCCAGGGCTTCCTCCCTGAAGGCAATGGTTTCACCCCGTCCGGGCCCTTCTGGTTCAGGTTCCCTTCCGGGAGTGTATCACAGTTCAATATTCAGGTCACTTCCCCAGTGGCTAATGGAGGGGGGAGTGGGAACCTAGGGCAGACCCGCTACTCCAGGTCCCAGCCCAAGGACCCTATGAATAGCACCCACGTGCCACTGTGTCTCCTTTAACTCTTCACTATTCTGATCCAGTTCTCTGGGCCACTTTCCCACACTGCACCTCCACAAATGCTTCACCCTTCCTGTAGGCCTTAAGTCTTGCACTCCCAAGTCTTGCAGTCCCAGCAGCCGGCCAAGAGCGCCTTCTTTTCCCCCCAGTCCCTGCCAGCTACTGCTCTGTCCACTGTGCTGCAGTCCTTCAGCCCATTAGGTGCACTACCTTCATTCCTCAGGCTCCATGCAGCAAATGTCTGATGGACTCTGCAGCTCCTTTCATATGGCCCTCCTGTATCCTGATTGGCTGCTCCCTGCAGCCACTCTAGGCTGCTTGGAGGATCTCTGTACTGCTCCTTTCTGGACAGTGTGTGGTAGAACCAGGGCCGGCTCCAGGCACCAGCCAACCAAGCACATGCTTGGGGCAGCACCAGGCGTGGGGGGGGGGGGGGGGGGAGGGCAGCACTGAGGGGGCGTTTTTTGGGTTTTTTTGGTAAAAATTAAAAAAAACACTCTTCCCGGCCCGCGCTCCCCGCCGGCGCCCCGGCCATGGCAGCGGCCATGCCATGCTCCCCACCGGCGCCCTGGCCGGGGGAGTGGGGCGGTGGGCGGCTTTTTTGCCTGGGGTGACAAAAAAGCCAGAGCCGGCCCTGGGTAGAACCCTGAGGCCTCCAGCAGGGGGCCTCTGGGCCTAGTACACCCCGTTTCACCACTTATCCCACTCACGAATGTTGTTGCAGTCTAAGAGAGCTGCAACCACTCAGGAAACAGAAGTAAGCATTTTTGTGGACAAGTGAGTGAAAACTTCTGCTTAATACCTGGCATTGATATTAGGAAAATACAAATATTGAGAGAGAGACAGAGAGAGCTATATTATTAAAGGGATAAAGAACAACAGTAAAAAATGTCATCTAAACTGATGGTACTTTTCTCACCTTAAATATTCTCTTAAATCTTGGTAACTTGATCGCAAAAAGTATGGCAGAAACAAGAGAGGTCCAGGAAACAACAGTGAAAATGATTAGAGGCATGGAAAGATTTCATATGGAGAGGAATTGAAAAGATTAAGGATCAAATTTTCCAAGTGCCTAACTGACTTAGAAGCCTGAGTCCCATTGACTTTCAGTTACACTTAGGCTCCTAATGGCCAGATTTTCAAAGGTATTTAGGTGCCCAAACCTGTAGACAGACACCTACTGGAATTTTCACGAGTACCTATGCAGGATAGATACCTAACTCTCACTGATTTCAATTGTGAAAATCCCACCATGCACCTATCCGTATCTTTAGACATCTAAATACCTTTACAAATCTGGCCTTAACTAAGATTTGAAAATGGGACTTAGATGCTTTTGACACATTTACCTTACGACTATTTATTCTAGAGTAGAGACAAATAAGAGGAGACAAGTTAGAGATATATAATGTAATGATGGTATACAGAAGGTAAATGAAATACACTAATCTACAATCTTGGATAATACAAGAAATGAACCTAGCTATTGTTTTAAATTCTAGAACTTACCTTATGAGAGCTTTCAAGTGTTATGACTTCCCCTGTTTTCCAATGGAGAAACATATTATTTCAGCCCTCTTTACTTCATTAAATTGTCAAGATTGTTAATTACTCTCTTTCATAACACTTAAGAACACTTAACTTTTGTTATTACTCTTCCAAATAATTCAGTGCAATGATTACAATATATTTACATTACAACAGAGTTTTTGCTTAAGTGACACAAATGATGTGATTGAAAGGAAAAATGAAAAGGAACATTGTTAAAAGTGATGTAAAATGCAGAGCCTGATTCAATAGGGTACAGAGTGATTCCTGGGGTATGCCATGTGTCCTCAGCTCCTATTGATATACGTGAAAGTTGAAGGTGCTCAGCAGCTTGCAATATCAAGCTCCTGTTTGAAATTAAAAACCTAGATAAATCTTATCGGGGTGGAGGCGGGGGGCAGGAAGGGGAAGAAGAGAGATGGAAAAATACCAATCACACCTACTGGGAATGAATGAGAAGCATACAGAAGAGTAGTAAGAAGTGCTCAAAGGTTCTTAGGAGCTCATCAAATGGATGTACAGGTGCATGTTGATGGGCAAGGAAATACAGGAATCATACAAGAAGAGAAACCACATATATAAATATAGGAAGTCATTCCTACAAGATGACACACAAATCTACCGTAGGGTACCTATCCTATAGCAATGAAGTCAATGAAAATTTTGCCATTAACTTCATTTGGAGCAAGATCACACTCTAAATGAGAGCTTATAAATACTGGAATTTCTATTCTTCAGCAAATTCTGACATTTTAAGGGGGGTAATTACCTGAATCAAAATTAAAAACTGAAATTTTGAAATCTGCCATGAAATTACAATTGTGACAAATTTTGATTCAGGACAATTAAAATATTTTATTCAGACTTTTATATTAAAATAAAAATATAATATTTTAAGTATTATAGTTAATATTTAAAATAGTGTATATAAAATATTAAAATTAATTAAGTGCACAGAATAGATGTTGAGCTCTTAATGAGCATCTATTTAATATTTTGTTTTATCCTCATTGTATTTACTGCATACTATTCAAAATCTGCTCTAAAGACAGAATTATTAATTTCCTTATGGCATTTTTCTAAAGACGCCACTGTAGTATCTGCTTCACAAGCATTAATCAATCTATCTTCACAACACAGCTGTGAGGTGAGAGAATGGTATTATCCCCATTTTACATATGGGGAACTGAGGCAAAGTCAAATGTATCCACTAATTTTGGGTGTCCAACTGGAGATGCCTAGGACCTGAATTTTCAGACTATTTATCATTATACAGTGCTTGATATGTTCAAAAGCACAGCTCCTATTGACTTCAGTTGCAGAGGAAAGTGCTCAGCACTTCCGCAAATTGGACTCCAGGGTCTCACATTCAGACCCAGAAAAGAACATACAATTAGTAACTATCTATGAAACAATTGCTCTAAGTAACTTGCCTATCATCACATAGGATGTCTGAGACAGAGGGGCAGGGCTAGAATCCACTTCTCCAGGGCAGCATTAAATTGCTGTAACCATGACATTGTCCTTTCTCTTCCTGCAATCCATGCTTATTCACTACACACCTTCCAACTTCTGTAACGAATGAGGCCGCTTCCTTTACTACACAACCCTGATTCATCCCCAGAGCAGGCTCGCGCCTGTTCACTGAATTAGGTCCTCATTCAGAAGCCTCCACTGAGCATTTGCAACGTGTAATTTTTCAAAGTCTCATAACCTGGGTAGATTTTCACATGGAGGGTGAAAGGCACATTCTTGACACAAAGCCCACTTCCCCTTAAATTTCTAGTCCTGCTCCAAAGCATGGGAGTGGTAGATCAGTTCAAAGAAAAAGCTTGCCAGCAATTTTGCCTAGCCTCGTTCTTATAATGGGAAGTGTTAGGGAGCCTTAACACTAGGCAGCACAGCACTATCAGTCCTGCCTATAGGACAAATATTATCTAGAAATACAATATTGAAAATTAAATGTATAAAAATATAAGAGCAAAAGAGAAAAAGCCACGGGGTGACGGTTCTGTATACAGTGCAGCAATAGGAGTGGTCCTCCTATAGGGGCAAAAGAGGCACCTACCTACCTCCAAGAAAATCATTTTGAAGGAGATTAGCTTCAATGAAAACTGGAGGAGAGTAACCCATTCATTCTGCCATAAATGTCTCCCTATTTCAGTGAAGCATAAAACACAGAATAAAGAAAGTGGTTATGGTGAAAAGATCATTACTAGGCCGCCCTGTGGATAGTATAACCCCTGAGATTCCACGTTAGCTGCATAAAGAACAATTTGTCATAATTGAATATGTAGGAGTGGTGGAGGACTCAGTGGTCATTGCTTGCACTGGAATTTATGATGAAAAAGAAAGTTAATTAAGTTCTGCAGTCAAATGCTGGGGGAGGGGGCGGAGCGGGGATTGGAAAGCTCCCAAACACAATTCCTTGCTAGGGTAGATATTTTTATATTTGCTAATCACTGTTAAAAGCAGTTAATTTTATCAACAGAGAGAAGTAACAATTTTCTTAAAATTACTCTTGTGGGAATAAAATTACATAGAAACTGTTTTGTCATCTGGTGATTTGCATTTCAAAACCAAACAAAAACTAAAATATACCAGGCATTCTTTCGACAAACACTCTGGTAACTCCACCACATGGGCGAGTGGTGAGAGTGTGTAACAAGTATGGAAGCAGAGAAAAGAGAAGCAGAGTTTCTCTGACTTGTTGCTAACAAACACAGAGTGAAGGCTCATTTTTCTTCCACAATTCAGACAGCTGAAATGAAGAGGTTGCTCAAAACAGTGGGGGAAACGGTTAGTTTCGTGAAAACACAGTTGGTTTTTTGAAGATATTAAAAATTCTTCTCAAAATGGTACATATCTTACTCCTAGGAGGATTCTGCAACAAAAAAATTAAAATTCTGCAAAATTCTGCAAATGTTATTTGTCAAAATAATGCAATATAATCACACCAGTTTCAATAAATTATTGAAACTGCAATACAGAAAAAAAAAAGTCACAACAACTATTCAGCATTTCCTAAACACATGGAAGTTAAGTTACAAATACTCAGTAACTAATACCCTGCATTCCAATTATAATCTTGGATTTTCATTTAAATTACATTACAGAACCCAAACAGAAAAAAAAAGTAGAATGTGATTTTAAATTGCTCAGACTTTCACACATGAAAGTCATACAGTTTTGCTAATCATTGTCCTGGACCTAGCTGGGCACTTTGGGAAGTGCTCAGTTCTGATTGTCCTAACATTTTATTGACTGCTTGGTAAATGCTTTATTTGTCCTCAAAAGTCCTTTTTTTTCAAATGGGTAAATGGGTAAGTAAAATGTAACCCCATTGTGCCACTTTGGCACAGGAAAAAAAGTGAGAAAGCACTCTAGATCTTCCTAGCTGATTCCCTGTCAGTCGTCATTTATAAGGCTTTACATCACTCTGGCAATGTTGGGGCCTTAAAACGTCTACAGGCAGGGCCGGTGCAAGGAAGTTTTGTGCCCTAGGTGAAACTTCCTTGCACCAGCCCTGCGCCCCCCGCCGCCCGCCCAGCTAACACCGCCCCCCCCCCCCCAGCTAACATCGCCTCCCCTGGCAGCTCAGCCCCCCGCCCGGCAGCCTTCCCCCGCCCGCGGCGCCCCCCGGCTCCCGGCAGCCGCAGCCAGCCACCCCCCTCAGCTCCCAGCTCAGCTGTGGAGCCAGGGGCAGCCGCAGTCAGGCGCCCCCGCGGCTCCCGGAGCTGAGCGGTGGGTGGCAGCCGCGGCCAGGCACCCCCGCCCCGGCTCTCGGCTCAGCCGTGGAGCCGGGAGGCAGGCGGCAGCCGCGGCTAGGCGCCCCCACGGCTCCCGGCACCCTAGGCGATCACCTAGGGTCGCCTAGTGGGCGCGCCGGCCCTGTCTACAGGTGTTTATGCTCCTCAGGGAATTGACTGAGAATGGGAACAGTTAACTAACAATAGAATAATTAACAATGTTACTATGCAGACAGGTTGCTACATTTCTGCCTCAGAGAATGAGATCAATTAACCATCACCAGCAACATTAACAAAATGTGGGTTTTTTTGTTTTTTTACAAAAGCTATTTTCTTTAATGTAAAAACAAAATTTTCAGTAACATGATACTAATCTTTAATTCAATGTTTTTTCAATTCTCAAGAAGTTACATTTTACTAGGCATGCAGGCTGCTACACTTGCGCCTCCCTCCTGCATAACAAAAAGACACACCCTCCTCCATGCCCCCTCGAGCCACAGTATCAAGAGAGAGGGACAGAGTCTCTCTCGCTTGTTGGCCAGCCCCACCCCGATACTGAACAACAGCTCCCCCGCAAGCACACATGCCCAGCCCCTCTCCCCCCTCCAGTGATATGCATCTCTGAAGCTGCTCCAAGCACGCTGGAACAGAGGCGCTTGCCAAAGGAGAGACACGTGTCATGTCGTCCCCCCCGCCCGCCCCCTCCCCAGATTTATTTTGCATTTTTCTGTGCGGGATGCACAGAAATATGCGGGCCATATGAATTCAGCGCCCCCGCATCGGCACAGAATTCTGTCAGGCTAATATATCTACAATAAACTAATAAACATTAGCTCAGCACTGTGGGGGGAAGGGGGATTTAAAACTGCAATGCAATCTTTTGCATGAAATGATTGACAAATATTTGTCAATACACAATACATAATAAAATAAGGCATATTATTATTTATTTGTATTTTAGTAGTGCCAGGAGTCCCAGTCATGAACAAGGACTCACTGTGCTAGGTGCTGTAAAAATACAGAACAAAAACATGGTCTCTTCCCCCCTAAGAACTTACAAAGGAAATAGTACTCAGAATTGCCTACATTAGTAGTTGTTAGTCTTTTTCCTATTAAATTGGGGGGGGAAGGGTGTAAGGATTTGATTTAATTAATCCAATATACATACGATAACAAATCTGTCAACCAAACAAGAGACTGTTTCATGTGTTCGTCCAAATCAGAGATGAGCTCAAGTGGCTTTTTAAAAACACTGTTTATTAGGACAAGCACGCTGCACTGTATAATGCACAAAAATAAAGACTTTACTGAACCAAAGAGCATACAATCTAAAAGACAAACAAGCAGAAGAGCAGATGTACCGGGAAATTCAAAGGTGGGGTGAGATAGTGGGTTATTTGATTTAAGAGGAGTAATTGTTGTGGCTGTTGTTTTCAGCATAGGCCAGTTAGTGCGTGACATGCTGCTGCTCTTTAGAAATCACACCCCTGTAGTACACATTGCTGGGCCACGTAGACAAGTCCTATTGTAAGACTTTCCCAAGAAATTGTACTTCGTACTTTTGCAGTTTCACACATGCAGCAATTTCTCCAGCGATCTTATGAGACTATTAAATTCATTCACCTGGTGTAAAACACTTCAGATTTTACCAGATTACAAGGAGAAACCTTTGGAAAGACATACTACATAGCATTCACATTAATAAACATACACCAAAAGGACACCACTTTATGAAAAGTGCCAAGTAATTACCCATTTTTGTATTTATTATAACAAGTGGTCTAAATTAATAACAAATAGAAATTATGATGATGTTGCATTGTTCAGTGCATTTACATGCCCTCTGAGTCATTTAAAATCCAAGTGACACATTCTGACCTGCTTGTCATTGGCAAAGTCAATGAGTTAGCTCATAGGCTGCATCTTTATTCATAAATATCAAAACAAAAAAATAACAAACCACCATCATCATGGATGGATAGCCCTCACAGCAGGAGACACACCCAATTCTCCTTTATTGGATCACGCCTGCCCAACCTCCTTTATTGGACCACGTGACCCACTTCCTCTGGGAGATCCCTAGACCATCATCCTCATAAGCCTCCACTCTGAAGGGCGGATATAAATTATCTCTAATTAGATGTTTTAGTGCTGACATAGGCATGAACCCAAACATTTCAATATTAATTCAAACTCTTCTGTAACTTTGGGTGTGTTCAGATTCAAAGTTTTGTTTAGGCCTATCACTCAGTCCTATAAGGGAATTGGGACCATCAGCAAGCAAACACAGTATTTGCTGGTTGTCATGCAATGCTGTCCATCTATGTTTGCCAGCCACACCTGAACTGGGAGACCAGTTCCCCCGAATAAAAAAGTTAGACATTCATCCAAACCTCCTATGATGATTACCCAGCCTCAAGTACTGGCATTCAACAACGAATACCAAAAATAAAAGGTCACAGAGATGCCATGAAAACATCAGTAAAACTTCCACACACACATGGATAACCGACATGACATTCAGACAGGATGAGCCAATGGTCAATACCAGTCTTCGAGAAGATGATTCCCCAGTGCATCAGCCTGGCCAAGCATGTGTGTGTGAAATGAAAAGGAAGTTGCACCATGTGTGGTGGGTGGAAAAAATGAGAGAGAGTCATGTAGCAGAACAAAATGGCTCTTCACTTTACCCACAAACTCTTAAAAACGCAAACCCGTTCCCTTAGCCAGCCAGACCAAAACTTTTTACAAGCCCAGAGCATGACCAGTAAGGCAGCTCACATCTGAAACGACCATCACTAGCTGGCATGCAGGCAGGGCCGGTGCAAGGAAGTTTCACACCCTAGGCGAAATTTCCTTGCACCAGCCCTGCGCCGCCCCGCCCCAGCCAGCTCCCCCGCCCGCGGGAGCTCAGCCTTTCTCCCCTCTCCCCGGCAGCAGGCACTCAGCCCACCACCCACGGGGGAGCTGAGCGGGTGGCTCGCCGCAGCTGCCCCCCGCTCAGGTGCTGGGGGGAGCAGGGGGACGGCTGCCCTCCGGCTCCCCGCTCAGCAGCTGAGCGGGGAGACAAGGTGTAGCCGCAGCAAGCCGCCCCCCCCCCCCCCCCCCAGCACCTGAGCAGGGGGCAGCCACGGCAAGCCCCCCGCCTCGCTGCCCCCCCCCCCCCCAGCGCCTGAGCGGCGAGCCGGGGGGCACCTCATAGAATCGTAGATTATCAGGGTTGGAAGAGACCTTACGAGGTCATCTAGTCCAACCCCCTGCTCAAAGCAGGACCAATCCCCAATTTTTGCCCCAGATCCCTAAATGGTCCCCTCAAGAATTGAACTCACAACCCTGGGTTTAGCAGGCCAATGCTCAAACCACTGAGCTATCCCTCCCTCCCACAAAAGCTTATACTTTTAGCTGCTGTGCTTACCTTACAAATACTTTGTGGGTCAAATTCTTCTGTTGGATATTCATGCACACTTCTATTGACTTCAGTGAGAGTTGTGGGCACAAACTCAAGCCAAGAGTTTTGCCTGTAAGGTACAATATACAAAGGCATAGCAAGTGACTATATGTTCCCTTAAGCTGTTACATGGTTTACTATAATTTATTGTGGTATTCAGTGTACAACAAATGCATCCAATCATGACAATTCATTGAATTTAATGGGAGATCCACATGAACATTCAGTGGCAGGATTTAGCCCTCTCTTTAGCGTTCCGTCTCTGCAGTACTACAACAGAGTCCAAAGTGTTTCTTAATTTTAATGCATACCAATGTGTTAAATGTGTTTTCTACTTGACTTTCAACAACTATACAACATGAAACCAAAATATATTCCTCTTTATACATATTTTATAATTTATTTCAAGTTGCACCTTAAAAGGTATTTAACTTTTTCTCTGGGATCTTGATTCTCATTAATGGCAGTAGGAAAGTCATTGTCCTTGATCTAGAACTGTTTAGCAAGAAAGAGTCAGGGCTGGAGGCACATGAAAATATGTCAATCAGATGTAATTGCTCTCCAAGAGAAACCCTATCAGGTTGCACAACAAGAACTCATACAGAACACATGGATTCACTGCAGCACCTAATCTACTAATGAGCTCAGCTTGTTATTTTCAGACTCACTGTTCAAGAAGTTCAGCACAAGAAACATGACAGCGAAGGACAACATTGCTTAGATAGATTTAAATATTATTTATTATAGGTGAAGCTGATAGTGCTACGTATGGTTAAGGTTGCCTGACACTTCCCATTATAAAATCCTGTTTTCAGTTACTTATAACTTTGTCAAATTTTAATTGTTGAGCCTCATATTTTTTATGCCGGGTGTCTGCCTCGGGCTGATTTTTTTTATTTTTTTTTAATTCCAGCAAACATGGTTCAGCTGTTTCCAAGAATGAGATTAGAGCAAAATACGTTGTTTGCCCCATATTAAAAATATTCTTACAAGCATTTTGTTAAGAAACTATAGTGCCTACACTCTTTGGAGCAGGGACTTGAAATTTGGCTGGGAGGAATCACACTGGAGTATAGGATATTCCTGTTGCTGTTCCCATTGCCCCAGGGGAGAGGGAGGAGGACTGGGACAAGGAGCCAGTTGGGGAGGGAGAGAAAGGACTGGGCCAGAAGCAGGCTGGGGAAAGGGAAGGGCAGAAGAAATCAGGCTTTTGACCACTAGAGCACAATCCCTTCAGAAACCTGGAATGGAACCCAAGATTCCCAAGTCTCCCCATTCCTCTGCTGTAGCAAACATCTATAAAACCCATAACCCACAGGCAAAATGTGTGTTTCACCTCCTTCTAGGGGCCATGCAGAGGATAACAACCTACTATTCCTATTGCTCATTCTACATCCACTCCACTTTTGCCACTTGAGATAATAAAGGTTCAAGCCCTGCTAATGAAACATGTGGATATCAATAGAATGACACAATGGAATTTCTCTTCCCGCTGCCCCCCATCTGCTTTTTTAAAAAGCTACTGAACTGCACACAAAAATACTATGTTAAAAGAGCATTGGGGTTGCAAAGTTAAGCACTCAGAAGTTAGGAAATTCTAGAATTAAGATTTCCTGTACAACATTAATTCAGCTCCCTTGTGCATATGAATGATGATAGTATCTTTAATTACATGATCACATACTATATTTTCTACAGTACTCCTGCCTCATTTGGTGAAAAGTATGGACCTGCTCAGGGGCAGAACCATGGTGCTGAATGGAGGAGGTTAACGTGTCAGACCTGTCTCTCACTTGTTGCTGAAGTGGGAAGGTGTGCAGAGAAAGAGGCAGGGGTTTACAGGAAGAGAAAGGTTTGCAGGAAAGATCTCATGGGTAAAACAACTGAATGCTGCCCCAGAGAACTGGATTCTATCCCTGACTCTCATTTTCTGGGTGCCCAACTTGTTACTCTGAATTCTGATTTGCGGAAGGATTGAGCGCTCACAGCTGCAACTGAAGTCAATGGGAGCTGTGTTTTGAACATAGGAAGTGTGATATGAGAAGCAATCTGAAAAAGATCAAGCCATAGGTGTCTCAGATTGGGCACCCAAAATTAGTGGATACATTTAATGTTAACCTCTCTGTGCCCCAGCTCCCCATCTGTGAAATGGGAACAATAATACTTCCTCACAGGGATGTTGTGAAAATAAATTAATGTTCGTGAATCATTCAGATACTTTAGTGATGAGCACCACAGATAAGCCCATGAGGAAATTAATAATTCCATCTTCATAGCAGAGTTTGTATGGTGTGCAGTACATAAGGCCTGGGGCCTTGAACAATGAAGAGAAAACAAAATACTGAATAGCTGCTTGTCCAGTGAGCACCATTTGTCCTGTGCACTGAACGAGGCAGGAAAAGATAGTATGTGATCATGTAATGAATGACTGTATCATAATGCATACACACTTTATTAAGGATGCTTACAATTCACCCCTTCCCTCCCCCACCCCCAAGTGTGAATTTTTTTAGTGTTTATAAAACATGGCAGAGACAGCTCTGACGTTTAAAACTCTTCTACCATATGCATCCTCAAAACAGTGTGTGAACTCCTTGGGGCTGGGGACATGTTTATTTTGTGTTTGTAGAGCACCGAGCGAACATTGATGATTGCCAGAAACAAAAGGAGGCTGTCTCTCCTCATTCTCTTGACAACGTACTTCTACTAAATCCTGAAGTGAGGTTTGAGAAAATACTTTCGTTTCATGCCAATTCAGTCTACCTCGGTCTTCCTGGTGAGAATGTCAATGTGTATGCCAGTTTTAGTGCTGGTCTTTGTGATGTGGATGCTTGCCTTTTGGCAACTAGGCTGAGATCCACCAACTCATTTCTAAGGGACAAATGTGTGGTCCCTGCACCTAGACTAGGGAATGGGCTGTGTAAAGAGAAGTTCTGTGGGTGGAATGCTGCCTGTAGAAGGCCACAGAGCAATAGCTTACCCTGTCAGGTTTAAGGCTAAACTAACAGCTGCAGCTGCTGAGCCCCCCTGCACAAGTGGATTTGGATGGTGGATCCACGCAGATGCAGAAGCACCATGCACAAGCTCCTCCTTCCCTCACCCTTCACACTAGGATAGAGGAGATCCCCATGGGACTAGAGACTAAGGGCAAGCAGGGGGCTCAGAGCCCTTGCTCAAGGTCTTTGTTTTCTCCTCCCCTGCATCACACAACTCCACCAGTTTTCCTACTTTAGGGACTTTATGAGACCTTACTCGGATCAGAGAATTTGGCCCTCATGCTGTATGAACCGCAAAGGGTCATGTTAATGTGAGCCAGACCTTCAGGGGCCATTTGCAGTTATTACCCACAGTCAAACCTGAACCCACATACAAATCCCAATCTGCCTCTCCTTGCAGACTTCTCTCTACCCTTCTGAATCTCTTGAGATCTTCTGGGGTTTGGTGGCCACTTCTGAACACCCCTTCCTGCTCTCAGTGGTCTCAGGTTGCACGCTCCAATTATCCCCCAGGTATTTAATGCACACCCAACACGCTGTTTGAGTCACCACAAGTTAGGGTCAAAAACAATCACCTCGGGTTTTGCAACCTCATCAGGAACCTGAGCTGATCTACGTGAAGGTAACACAACCTGATTGTGATTCTGGTTAGATTCCCTTAGGAAGCTTTCCAGAGTCCTACAGTCCACACAGTCTAGGAGAATCCATTATATAATAAACATTTGTGCATTTCATCCGTATTTCTGATGATTCTTTCATCAGGTATGATGAGTAAAATAAGCCAGAAGTCACCTTGGCCTCATCTACTTTGATATCAGGTCTGATGTAAATCATCAGGATTCAGGGCATCAGCAAACACCAACAGACAAAGCTTAAGACATTACTCCATGGGCAGGCTATTACATAAATTGTCCAATATGCACCTTCCTCTGAAGGAAGTGGCATTAGCTAAAGTCAGAGACAGAGCACCAGACTAAAATAAGGGTAACATTTTCTATAGTGCTGAAGTGACACAGTCTCATTGCTATTTTGAAATTTTACCCTAGACATTACCCATTACCCAATTTTACCCATGCCAAAATCCTCAGGCTAACAAGCTGAATCTCTAGGGCACAACAGAAACAACTGAAATTTGACACAGAAAGTGTGTATTGTCTGGGTAGGTGGGATCTTTTTGTTCCTTCCCTCTGCAGAAGTGCAGCTCAGCTGCCTGTCTCCTTCAAGCCTCTTGATCAGTTGACATTTTTAAGGCCAGCTTCATTCAAAAAAGGGCTAAAATCATCTTTTAAAAATAATGAGTGAGAGCTGAGTCTCCCTTCCTAAAGCTCAATGGTTGATCCTATTAACAACTGACTCATGCAGGGCCCTTTGAGTTCATCAGTACACCTGTCCTTATCACTTAGCACAGATCTGCTACAGAGGCTTCTTTCTGCTGCTGTCAAGTGGGAATAGGGCTGATTCCGAGCACCCCAGAAAGAAGTACAGTTCTGCTTGGCAGCTTCCCTGAAGCTAGGCAGTGGATTAGACAGCTGACAGTTTGAAGACTCAGGAAAAGTGGCTGCTAGTCCAGGAGGCTGGCACTGGTGTAGAGACCAACAGGGCCACCAACCTCCCTTCCATTGGTGGAAATTAGGTGGTCCCTTACAATTTGTTGGAAGGCATCTGTAGTAGAAAGGGAGGGCGTTCGAGCATGTGGTTTAGGGTTGGGACATTCAAGCACACCTCACATATTTCTCTGCTGTGCCAATACCTTCCCACCATATTTGTAAGACATATCAGAGCCAGGAGCAGTGGAAGGCGGCTCGGTGATTAATCAGAATGGTGTGTGAAATAACAGGCAGCGTGAAGGTAGAAGGAAGAAAGTCTCTACTACAGGAATCTAGACAGCTATGGACTATGGACTATTGTATTGCATTTGGAGTAACAATTACAAACCCAGTGGAGAGTTAGAAAAAATTACAGCAGCTTTGTTAGGAAGCTCAGTTCAGCTGCATGAGCAAAATGAAGGTGCGTGTTCCGGCTTATTCCAAAGCTGCAGCTTCACAACCCACCCACTTACCTTGTTTTGCCTGCAGTGTAAGTATGACAAGGCGAGTTTAAAATAGAACAGTCCAAGAGAAGGGTTGCAAGGGAAGTTTTATTTTAAAACTTACCCAGAAAGAAAAAACATTGTAAATAAATACTCATGATTTCATTATTAATACTCCCTTCATTCATTAAAATGCATCAGTTGCCCCAAAGATATCAGTCTGATACAGGACCACATTTCTGATGTGCCCCTAATTTCAATGAAAGCTTCACACAGTCACATCAGAGAGAGAATTGGGCCCTTGCCAGTTTGTTCATAACAGAACCATTGCCTGTAAACCCAAGGTGCACCTATGGAGCTGTGTACATTTATTAATAGCAATAAAACCAGCTCAGCTTTGCTCTGCAGGCCGTCCTATAGCCTGAACCAGAACAGCTCATGCAAAACCCTCTAACAGAAACGGTATTGTGCTCTCATTGCATAACTGTATTAACATTTGCTTAGAATATTCACCAGCCTACCTGACTGAAAGTAACTTTTACTTTACATGCATTGTACAGTATCATCCCTTGAAGAGAAAGGCCTCACAAATCTGCCTATGAGATCCCAACTGGGAAGTCAAACACTGAGGTTTTACAAAGCCTCAAAAGCAACGGAGTGGCTTTGCTCCTCAGGGGAGTGAAGCCATGAATTTGCAGTTCCTGTGAGATCACACAGACTACTAGAGATTATTCCACAGGTCTGACACTTTTTAAGCAACAGCTTTATATGCACACTCAAAATGACTGAATGTATGTCAAATGCCTGCTTTTTCACATTAGAATTGTAGGTTTTACAAGTATTTTCATGGTGGAGAGTGGGGGGCGAACCAACAAATCTTCTGTTGCCTTATTGTTGTGAAAGAGGATATCATTGAAATACATTTAACAAGGCATCTACTGTTTGGGGAATTCACAGTGATTGAGTTCCAGTTCATTACTTTCAGGGCTATGGTGCTATTGTCAAGGCCTTGAAACCAGTAAGATGGCCTAACCCCCAGGTTAGAAAGGCTACAATAGCACAAAGGCAATTATACTGCAAGAAAAATATTGTCCACTAATCAGCTAGCAATCAATTACTAAGAAAAGAAGATAACCCTATCCCCACTCAAGCTCTTCAGTATTAATAGTGCCATCAAGTAATTACTTTAGGCATGGGCAGGTGCATGAAAGGACAGACTCTATAGTACACTGCATCTAAGATTAATGAGTTCTGTCAATTTGCCCAGCAGACATCTGATTCTTCTGCTTTATGTAGCTTCTAGTTTTACACATGCCTCAGGGTTTTCTCCCCTGAAAATACTAGCTTGTAATTTAAATACATTCAGGAAGCTTGTATCTTTTTTTAAAAACACCCTAATTTTGTAAGTAAGACTCTACTAATTTGAATGAGAAACACAGCAAGTAGTTCCTAATGACTAATCTTTTAGTCATGCTTTATTTTTAGTTGTAATTAGTGATGTACAGGATCCTGGGATCACATAAAAACCCTCAAAACAACCCAGAATCCAACACTCATCGCATCCTTCATTTAACTCGCTCACTCTGCTAAACGCTGTCAATTTCAAGAGGTAAAAATCTGAAGACATTTCAGTAAATAAAAGCATTGCCCAGAAATCAAAACAAAGCAAATCACCTCTGCTAGGAAGTATATTGTTGTTCAGAGTTAGCACACATGCTGAATGAGCACAGCTGTCAAAAGCAGCAGCATTCTACGTGACAAGCCCTGGCCTAGAGAGTTAAGTCAGGGATTCCCATCCATTTGCGTCAGGGCAGAAGTTACTTAGATACTGAAATTAATATCTGGAAGTTTCCTGCTTCCTCCTTAAAGGTTATATTTATACTGTAACCAGCAGAGAATCTCAGTCTTTAAATACAAAGGGCCCCTTTTAGAGGTTAAATCTCCAGGCTAGCCTTCACCAAGATCTCCCCATTTTTTGAGGTGCCTACACAACTATTAACACTTAGACCCTGTAAGCTATTCAGAACAAGGATAGTCCCTCATTATGTATTGCACCAATTCAGCAAAACACTGAAGCATATGCTTAAGTCCTATTTAAATCAATAAGCCCCCAGTTTTTAAAAGGTATTTAGACCCCTGAAGAAGCAGATAGATGCCTAGTGCTTTTGAAAAATCCCATTAGGCACCTAACTGCATCTTTATGTGCCTAAACACCTTTACAAATCTGGCCCCAAGTGCTTAACTGAATAGGGATGAGATTACCTATGTGATAAAATCTTAAGCCATGCTAAAGCACTCTGTTGAAGCTGGGTCTATATGTAGAACCCCCAGCACAACAGGGACCTCATCTCAGTTTGGGTGTCCTGGTGTTACTGCACACTTACATCACAACAACAAATAGGACAATGATCTGCTTGTTTTGAGCTTGCAAATCAGGACACTATCCAAGTGTTAATATTGCATGTACCAAGCCTTCACCCCTGAAATTTTGTGGGTGGAAATTGTGCCCACAAATAAGGCCAGGCTGATATTTGGCTGGAAACTTAGCTCTCAATTGCTTTTTTGTGGCGATGCAAGTATGGTCCTATTTATTTCTCCCCAGAGCCAACGTCATACTACTTCTTTCCTTTTCTGTCACTGCTATGTCTGTATAAAAAATAAAACAGCTCAGGGTTTTTGTTCTCTTACCTTCCATTTAATGTCACAGTTGACCACCCATGAAATCTTTCTTGAGACTGCATTTATTGGATATTAGATTTTGCTAATTAATTCTCTGGATTAATTTCTTCTGAAGTAATGTTATCAATTGTTTCCAGTAAAGGGAAGAAAAACAGACCAGCAGTAACTTGATTTTCACATAAATGGATTAAACCTACACAAATGCGGTGGCTGCAGATATCATTGATCCATGTGCATTGGCTGTTGCTGTTTCAGTTGTTATTTGATATGGTAAGGGACAATGGAGTGGGAACTGTTTTTGATCTGGAGCAACTGTTTAGAAGAAGATATCAACAACTCTACTACAATGCATAACTTACAAAATTCATTCTATGCATCTAAAGCCACTAATTCTTTAAGGGAGAAATATTTTTGAAACTCATGGTTTAGGGCTTCATCCTGAAAGATGCTGAAAACATAGAAGATATTGGAAATGAAGGGCATGCAACACAGAATTCATTCAGTGCCCTAGACACGAACTCCCCATACAGCAAAATATGCCAAGAATATTACCAAAAGGAGAAATAGTTTTACAAATCAAAGGAGGCAAGAAAAAAAAATAGCAAGTGCTCTTGAAAACCATGAACAGTATATTATCAACTAGATGATATAACACAAAAAGGCATATATTTATATAATGTTTAACATTATACAATATTTTAGTGGGTGATTTTCAAAGGCACAAAGGGTAGTTAGACACCCAACTTCCATTGAAGGTTAATGCAAGATGAGCATCTAACTCATCTTTGTGCCTGTGAAAATTTCCTACTTTCCTTTTATTGTGCTGTGGTCATTAGAAACACAGCTTGTCTTACCAAAGTAAAAAAAAGCCAGTAAGAATTTACAGAAGTCTACAGTGCAGACTACTGGGTGTAGTGTGGAGTGGAGGACTTCAAAAGATGCAGTTGTAGGTACTCAATTCTGGTGCCTGTTTTATGCTAATCCTGACATAATTTAGGGCACCCTAAGGGCTGCTCTACCCTATGCTGTTGGCCAAAGCCTCAAGGGGATAGCCACCAGCTGAGAATAGATGGAGACTCTTTCCTTCTAACTCTTCCTGTACTGGAGACAGTGTGTGTATGTGGGGAAGTGGTGTAAGAGTCCCTCCTCCCTGAGTGTCAAGAGGAACCTCAGCTGCAGTAGTCCAATCACTTGCTGACCCCTTTGTGCCAGCATGGTGCAAAGCAGTGAGAGAATGTGGCCCTCTATCCTGAAGTTGCGGGACATTAGAGTAGAAGGAGGAGAGGAATAAAAGGGAGAAAAACCAACATTGAGAGATTAACGGTATTACTGAAACCTAGACACAACAGTAATTTAGTCGCGTTGAATTTTATGTTTTGCAGATTTATCCTAATATTAGGAGACACTTGAGGCCAAATTCTGTCCTCCCATCTGTTCACATTCCTCCCATTGACTTCTGCCAGGGCAGAACTTGATGCTAAAACATGCATGGAGTTTGTGCCATCAGATAGCAACCCTTTATTCTGATTTCAATGTCTTTGATCTGGCTGGTCCAACCAGCCTCTGCAAAATGCTATCTGAAAACATTTTTTTTTGCTCAATCTTTCCTAACATTTTTGAAAATGCATGCCAGCACATCTTACCATTGATAAATTAAGGACAATGTATTTAGTACAGATGCTGGATAACACAGTGTAATCTTCCCTTTGTTTAACTACATACTAGGGCTGTCAAGTAATTTAAAAAATTAATCGTGATTAATCACACAGTTAAACTGTAATAGAATACCATTTATTTAAATATTTGGGGATGTTTTCTACATTTTCAAATATATGGATTTCAATTACAACACAGAATACAAACGTGTACAGTACTCACTTTATCTTTATTTTTGATTACAAGTATTTTCACTGAAAAAACCCCCAAGAAATAGTATGTTTCAATTAACCTAAAACAAGTAGTGTAGTACAATCTCTTTAGCGTGAAAGTTGAACTTACAAATGTAGAATTATGTACAAAAAATCTTAATTCAAAAATAAAACAATGTAAAATTTTAGAGCCCGCAAGTCCACTCAGTCCTACTTCTTGTTCAGCCAATTGCTCAAACAAGCTGCCCCCTTCTTATTTACAATGTCACCTGAAAGTGAGAATAGGCATTCTCATGGCACTCTTCTAGCCAGTGTGGCAAGATATTTACGTGCCAGATGTGCTAAAGATTCAGATATCCATTCATGTTCAACCTCCATTCCAGGAGACATGCGTCCATGCTGATGACAGGTTCTACTAGACAACTATCCAAAGCAGTGCAGACCGAGTCAGATGCCACCAGCAGAAGGTTGATTTTCTTTTTTGGTGGTTCTGTAGTTTGCGCACTGGAGTGTTGCTCTTTTAAGACTTCTGAGAGCATGCTCCATACCTCATCCCTCTCAGATTTTGGAAGGCACTTCGGCTTCTTAAACCTTGGGTCAAGTGCTGTAGCTGTCTTTAGAAATCTCACATTGACACCTTCGTTGCGTTTTGTCAAATCTGCAGTGAAAGTGTTCTTAAAATAAACAGCATGTGCTGGGTCATCATCCGAGACAGTTGTAACATGAAATATATGGCAAAATGTGGGTAAAACCAAGCAGGGGATGAACCACAAGGAGTTCAGTCACAAATTTAATTAACGCATTATTTTTTTAATGAGCATCATCAGCATGGAAGCATGTCCTCTGGAATGGTGGCCGAAACATGAAGGGGCATACGAATGTTTAGCATATCTGGCACGTAAAGACCTTGCAATGCAGGCTACAAAAGTGCCATGCAAATGCCTGTTCTCACTTTCTGGTGACATTGTAACTAAGAGGAGGGCACCAATATCTCCTGTAAATGTAAACAAACTTGTTTGTCTTAGCAATTGGCTGAACAAGAAGTAGGACTGAGTGGACTTGTAGGCTCTGAAGTTTTACGTGGTTTTTGTTTTTGAGTGCAGTTATGTAACCAAAAAAATCTACCTTTGTAAATTGCACTTTCACAACAAAGATTGCACTACCATACTTGTATGAGGTGAATTGAAAAATACTATTTCTTTTATCATTTTACAATGCAAATATTTATAATCAAAATAATATACACTTTGATTTCAATTAAAACACAGAATACAATATATATGAAAATGTAGAGAAACATCCAAAATATGTAATAAATTTCAATTGGTATTCTATTGTTTAACAATGCAATTAATCCCAATTTAAAAAATTAATCACGATTAATTGCAGATTTAATTTATTTTTTAGTTAATCACGTGAGTTAACTGTGATTAATCAACAGCCCTACTACATACTAGATCATCATTTTTAATAAAAGTACTATATTTTTGCACCATGAAACTTTCTTCAGAAGACATTCCAGTATTGCAAGTTCAAATGCTCTTCTCAAATTGCTGTAAAATTAGGATATAGAAAGAAAGGGAGGGAGGGAGAGAGAGGTGCTATTAACGATAAGATAAATACTGAAAAGCTTTGAATGACTAATATTTACAGCTTGGGATATTTAGCACACATTACATCACAATACTTTGCTAAGGCAATGATCCGTTGCAGATCTGTTATCTGCATGCAGGAACCTTGCCGGACATTGTAAATACAACAGCTGCACTTTTCCAGTTTACTGGAAAAAAATCAAACACTATCTGTCACAGAGTTAATCCACAATGTCATCAATACATGAAACTCAAAGTATGTGTTAAAAATAGGTCACAAAAAAAAATTGGGCTTTGTGTAGTCTATAGCTATATTTCTAAATGCTCAGTAGAATATTGACAATATGGTCAATATACCTGGCCCATTTGAGTAATTAACATGAGATGTAAGTGCAAATACTGCATTTGTTATGCAACCAGCTGTGGGTTTTGAATATGTTTGTAGAAGTGACTATAAAACTGGGCCTTCTTATTCAAGAGTTCCCCCCTCCCCCCAATGTATGTATTTAGATTTATACATGCTGACTTTAGTGTCAAAAATAATAATCAATATTACCTTTTATTACTGTGGAGAGAAGCACAGCTAAAGGAGAGCAAGATAGATTTGACACATCCATTGTTAATTTTTAAGTTCCATAACTCCAACTGCAAGAACCAAATGTTACCAATCCAATCATTCCAGTTGTGAAAGCCAACATTCTGCCCAACTAATATAAGGGGGATGCACAGTCATAACTGAAGGCAGACCTAGGCCTATTGAAACGTTATTACTGGGAATGGGTGACGGGATGGATCACTTGATGATTACCTGTTGTGTTCAATCCCTCTGGAGCGCCTGGCATTGGCCACTGTCAGAAGACAGGATACTGGGCTAGATGGACCTTTGGTCTGACCCAGTATGGCCGTTCTAATGTTCTTATTACTGGTGATGATTCCTGAGCTAGAAAAAAACACAACTTTGACTTTCCTGAATTGGCGGTTAGGGAGTCATCCTCTACTTGTCAACTCTGCAAATTTAATAGGAAACCATTGAAAGCCAATAAGCATAGAACCTAATGCTATTTTTACTGGGCCACTTTTCAGAGTGGTATTGAAGTTAATGACAAGGGCAGAAACCTACAAAAAAAAATAATCTAACCTTGATGTATTTACCTGTTCAAATATGTCATCAGCCATCCCTTTCTTTATTCCACTGGTATCATCCTTTATTGCCCACTTGACCAGCAAGCATTTTAATGCTGTAGTACATACCTCCCACCCTTATTCATGGAATGTCGTCCTTACAAAACGAAACAAAAAAAACAACCTGACAATCCATGAAGCCACTATCCTTTTATCCTTCAAGTCCCTCCTCAAGACACACTTATCCAGGGACCCTTAGAGAACACCGCTAGATATTAATGGCTAGGCAGGTGGTGAGCTGAGACTACTGATTTGCTTATTTGTCTCCATTAGATCCCAACAACATGGTATATATTACTATTCAGCTAATCTACAAAACCATGCTTATTGTCAGTCCTCCCTCTCTTCACCTTTCCATTTCCTTAATTAATCCATCTTACATCTTGTCAAAAACTAAGACTGTAAACTCTTTGGGGCAGGGACTATCTTTTACTATACCCCTGTACAGCACCTAGAATAATAGGGGGTGGTGACTGGGGCATCTAGTTGCTAACATATTACAAATAATGAATAAGTCTAGGACACTACATAGGTTTACTTAGACCACTTGGATATTACAACTAGTGCATCACACGGCTGCTCTCTTGTTCAGCGGAATCAGCTGTAGGGAGTACAAAACACCTGTTTCCCTACCAGCTTATCTGCTTCCAGATGCAATCCAGATGCTGATTTTGGTCTCTATAGTTTGGGTCTTGGCTACCTGCTAAACTGCCTGTTTTCCCTAGGACTTCTTTGACAGCAGGGATCAACTGCTAACAGTCCCTGGGTGTCAAAGATAGGAGTCCGCAAGCAGAATATTTTCAGCAACACGGCCCCTGATTCAAACTCCTTTCTCCAACTGGTGCATCAGAGCTTGGCTCTGTTGAATTCCAGGGCCTGGTCTAAAGCTCTCCTATTCCATCAGACCTTCGCTTGGGGAGCAGAGAGAAGCGAGATAGAAGTCAAGATACTCTATCCCAAGAACTGATATAGTTAATAAGTTCTCCAGTATTGTACATGCTCTTGTCAGATAAACCTAATTTATAAAAAAAACAGATGAACAACAGTTTGTTTGAACTTTGCAGTAAATGAATCATTTTCTTTCGCAATACAGTTTTTCCCCTGTACATTCTTGGCACTGAGTTGGTTCAGTCTGGTGACTGCTTTAGGCCAGGTTTCCTGACATTTGTTTTTTAATTAAGATTGCTCTCAGCTTTCTCAAGAAGTCACCTCGTGGGGAACTATGCCATGTGGAGGCTCTCACTAGTAAAACCAAAAATCTAAATAATATTCTGGGTAAATGGGTAGAATTTGTGGATTATAACAAAATTGGATTCGTACAGCAGAGACGCATTTCAGGTGAAAGAATGCACTAGGGCTAGAGAGGGAGAACTTTGGGCAATCCCTACAGTTAAGGCAATGCATGTGTAAAATACTACTCAAGCATTGCAGTACTTAAGGCTTGCTTCAGCAGCTGGGAAAAAGGAGTGCCCTGTTCACCCTTTTAAAATGGTCAAACAGGGCCCATTTCTGCAAGCCCCTCAACAGTCTGCGTGTGCTGGTGGGACTCACAAGACCAACCTATCCCCAGGGAATGGCAAAATAAGGGGAAAGGGAGTAACAGCTCAGTATCAGGAATTTGTAGACGTGCCTGGGCTCAGGGGAGCTCATGTAACTGACTTCCCAACCTCCCTCACATTGCAAAAAGGCCACCATTTTAACTGTAGCTCTCTCACTCACATCTCGAGCAGCAGAGAGTACAGGCAGGGCATTCTCCTCTGGCATGTCTGTCAAAATAAGCATTTGCTCAGGTGGTTGAGGCCTCCCAGCCCTTGATCCATGCAATGTGGCACTTAGGGATTCTTGCCCAAATTCATGAGGAGGAGGAGGAAGGAGCTACTTGTACCCTGATTGCTGTTGTGGATGCAGGGGCTTCATCCTCTATTCTCGGAATACCATTTGTCGAGGGGGCAGGCTCATACCGACGGAAAAGAACCTCCTCTGATTAAGGAGTAGCCTCTTTCTCTATGCCTAGCCATAGATTTACAGAATTTCTACAGCCCAGTGGCAACTAAGGCAATTTGGAGCTGAACAGAGACCACTAGTGGTCGAATATTTTGCTTTTTTTATGAGATGCTACTTTGTTTTGGAGCTTAACTTTTTTTGGTCAAGCATTTTTTATCAGATTCTATATGTAAAAGATTTATATTGAAAGAAAAGCCTGAATTTTACTCAGTCTGGCTGGGATTATCAAAGGAACCTAAAGAAATTAGTATCCCAAATCCCACTGAATTTCACTGGGAATTGGGCACATAACTCTTGCAGGTGCATTTGAAAATCCCAGGCTTCAGATGAATATTGTACACTACGAAGTATTTGCTCTGAGTATTAAGGAAACAAAAAGCTTCACCTTTCCTGTTCTGCTAGTTTAATTTTCTAAACGTTCCTTCTCATAGATTGACTCAGTAGCCACATCAGAGTAAATCTAAGTGGAGTAAGAATAAGCTTCTCATTCAGCCACACAGTACACTTGATTGGAATGGATATTGTACATAATATGTCCCTGCAGATGTTTTCTCCAGTGGGGCACATTGAATTTCATTTAAATGCCAAGGCACAAAATCTAAAACAATGTGACTTTAACAAAAAATCTGATGAGGAATTTGATGAGAAAATGGCAAGAATTCCTGTGGCATTTGGGTAACAATTTCAAGCCTTCATTTTAATAGAATAAACAGGATCATATTTCATTCAAATCTGGCAATGAGATGAGCTTTGGGTATTACATTGATATAAACCAATAAAGAATTTGCAAATTTGAAGCACTAATTAACAGACACAATATTAAATGAAAAAAGTTTGCTCGAGGGGCAAATATATTTTGAAGACTTTCAACTTTTATTAAAAGACATTTTTGAATAGCTTCTTTTGCATTTGACTATTTTGCAAGTTTTCCAGGAGGAGGAGGATGGAGTTTTTAAACTAATACATTGAATATAGTAGGATCCAAACTACTAATATAAATGTTTCATTTCCTCCATTTTGAAGCAATAACTCAATCTCATGTCACCTCAAGAGGTAAGAAAAATAAGTCAGAACATGAACCTAAATATCAGTTACTAGTAGGGTTCTAGCCATAGTTATTTTCAGTTTAATGGGAATAATGTCACCTTCCAATGAACTGTATTTCTAAAACCTTGTATTAGTTTATTTTAGAAATTAAATAAAAAGCAGCACCATCTAGAATCAGTATGCCCCATTATTGCAATTCTAGTGGGAAAGGGTTTTGTAGCTTTGGTTTACCAGTCACATATGTGCCACAGTAAGAGGATTTTCTCTATCTAATTGCAATGCTGCACATAGTAGCCTTCGTGATACTATAATATCTAAGACTTATGTATCTAAAGGCTCATACTTCAGAAAATGGGAATGTCAGCTAGAATATTAAGGAATCAAATCTATAAGACCGACCTTCACATAAGATATTAGAGTCTGTTTTTTGAAACAAGTTGTTATTTCATCCTATGCATATCATCAAAAGTCTGCTGATGATAAAATCACCTGCACTGACAATTCAGCAACTATGCTGCACTTAAAAGTTGTCACATTTAATTCATTAGCATGCCAGCAATCTACTCGTTTCAAGAATGAAAATATATGTATTACATACCATTTATTTCAGTATAGGGTTTTGGGATTATTCAGCACAGGCATTTAATCCTACTACATTTGGTCTGGACCCCCTCCCTTATACCTTCATCCTGGGCAACTTTTTTTTTATACCCCTATCTTCAGATGGCTGATTGTGGTATCATTTTTTCTTTTTTAGTTAAAGGGAAATTATGAGGTAACTTTTTAGAAAGGTAATTGATCTGCAGCTTGTAGATAACATGCCTGATCTTTTGTTCAGATACAGAATGTACATCAAAGTCAAGTTTAAACACTTTGTGTTTAACACCTGCTTAATTCTGCCAAATGAAAACTTGTAGAAAATGGAATATATAAAAAGCTATTAGCCATAAAAATAAATGACAGGGAGTTGGGGACCTATTCACTGAAGATTTGTGTATCACTTGGATTCAAAATTCACAGAATTTACACGTGTCCACAAAACTGCATGAATTTTATGCACTCCTTACGTATTGAATCCCACCTCTCAGCCTGTGTCTAAAGGATGCACAGAATAGTAAGGAGTTGGGATTCTACAGGAGGTTGCTTACATTTTTAAGGGAGAAATGAAGGAAACTCACATATAACCCTGTGCAGGAGCTAGGGCAGTGTGAAATCCATTCCCTCTTCTATAACCTGGGGTCATCTCTCAGGATTATAGCATGTACCCCATATGGGCTAGAAGAGTGACTGGTGCAGCTAAGTACCTTGTAGGTGGGAATTTCCAGCCACAACATCCATGTACAATTAGATCTAATGTCCCTCCCCAATCCACCCCCAATCCCAGAATGTGTTCAAAGCCAGCTGGAACCCATGTAGAGATCCTGTGTGTGGATGTGCATATACATCCTTTAAGCAAAAGGCCAGAACAAGCCCAGTGCAATAGAGGGAATTTCACCCTACTGCAAATGAACGCAATTTATTTTCCCAAGAAAAACACATGAAAGGCTAAAGTTTCAAAAGCTTATGTTCAAAAGTTAAGATTGCAAGGGCTTATCTCCTATGCTGGGCTTACCCCAGTAACAATACGCTATTAGGGAAAGAGATAAAATTGTGTTCTGGATAAAAAACAGGTAGTGGAATTAAATGATCAATTTTAATATGGAAAGAGGTTAATCTATCCATCCATCTTAGGTACTTATATGGTCTCTATTACCTTAGAACGGAACACCACACCATACAGGGTCAGACCAATGATCCACCTAGCCCAGTATCCTGTCTTTTGAAAGTGGACTGTGCCGGATGCTTCAGAGGGAATGAACAGAACAGGGCAATTTTCTAGTGATCCATCCCAACATCCAGTCCCAGCTTCTGGCAGAGGTTTAGGGATGCCCAAAGCACTGGGTTGCATCCCTGATGATTGAGGCTAACAGCCACTGATGGACCTATACTCCACTAATTTATCAAAATCTTTTTGAACCCATTTATATTTTTGGCCTTCACAACATCCCATGGCAATGAGTTCCACAGGTTGACTGTGTTTGTGATAAATAGTACTTCCTTATGTTTGTTTTAAACCTGATGCCTATTCATTTCTTCATGTGACCCCTAGCTCTTGTATTATGTGAGAAGATAAATAACACTTCTTTATTCACTTTCTCAATACCAGTCATGATTTTATAGACCTCTGTCAAATCTCTCTAGGCTGAACAGTCCCAGTCTTTGTAATCTTTCTTCATATGGAAGCTGTTCCATAACCCTAATCATTTTTGTTGCCCTTCTCTGTACCTTTTCCAATTCCAATATAACTTTTTTTGAGATGGCACAACCAGAACTAGATGTCGTATTCAAGGTGTGGGTATACAATGGATTTACATAGTGACATATTTTCTGTTTTATCATCTATCCCTATCCCTTTCCTAATGGTTCCTAACATAGCTCTTTTGACCACTGCTGCTCAGTGAACAGATGTTTTCAGAGAACTATTCATGATGATTCTAAGATCTCTTTCTTGAGTGGTAACAGCTCATTTAGACCTCATCATTTTGTATATATTGTTGGGATTATTTTTTCCAATTTGCATTTATCAATATTGAATTTCATCTGCCATTTTCTTGCCCAGTCACCCAGTTTAGTGTGATCATTTTCTAACTCTTCTCAGTCAGCTGTGTTGTCTTAACTATCTGGAGTAGTTTTGTATCATCTGCAAATTTTGCCACCTCACTGTTTACTCCTTTTTCCAGATCATTTATGAGTATGTTGAATAGGACTGGTCTCATACAGACTCCTGGGGGACACCCCTATTTACCTCTCTCCATTCTGAAAACTGACCATTTATTCCTACCCTTTGTTTCCTATCTTTTAACCAGTTACCAATCCATGAGAGGACCGTCCCTCTTATCCCATGACAGCTTACTTTGCTTAAGAGACTTTGGTAATGGACCTTGTCAAAGGCTTTCTGAAAATCTAAGTACACTACATCCACTGGATCCCCCTTGTCCACATGCTTGTTGACCCCCTCAAAGAGTTCTAGCGGATTGGTGAAGCATGATTTCCCTTTACAAAAAACATGTTGACTCTTCCCCAGCAAATTATGTTCATCTATGTGTCTAACAATTTTGTTCTTTAGTATAGTTTCAACCAGTTTGGTCGGTACTGAAATCAGGCTTACTGGCCTGTAATTGCCAGGATCACCTCTGGAGCCTTTTTTTAAAATTGGCGTCATATTAACTATCCTCCAGTCATTTGGTACAGAAGCTGATTTAAAGGATAGGTTACAGACTACAGTTGGTAGTTCTGCAATTTCACATTTGAGTTCCTTCAGAACTCTTGGGTAAATACCATCTGGTCCTGGTGACTTCTTATTGTTTAGTTTATCAATTTTTTCCAAAGTCTCCTCTAATGACACCTCAATCTGGGACCGTTCCTCAGATTTGTCACCTAAAAAGAATGGCTTAGGTTTGGGAATCCCCCTCACATCCTCAGCCATGAAGACCAATGCAAAGAATTAATTTAGTTTCTCCGCAATGGCCTTATCATCCTTGAGCACTCGTTTAGCATCTCGATTGTTCAGTGGCCCCACTGGTTGTTTAACAGGCTTCATGCTTCTGATGTACTTTAAAAAAAATTGCTATTACTTTTTGAATTTTTGGCTAGCTGTTCTTCAAATTCTTTTTTGGCCTTCCTAATTATATTTTTACATTTCATTTGCCAGAGTTTTTGCTCCTTTCTATTTTCCTCACTAGGATTTAGCTTCCACTTTTTAAAGGATGCCTTTTTGCCTCTTGCTGCTTCTTTTATTTTGTTGTTTAGCCGTGGTGGCACTTTTTTGGTTCTCTTACTATGTTTTTTAATGTAAGCAGAGTCAGGATGAGCTCCACCCTGACATCTGGTGGTGAGTCATGGCAAAGCACTCCAGGGGCTGATCCAATTTGCATAGGCACACCCACCCTGCCTGGTACGAACCGTAGTGGCCCAAATGGGCATTTTGGGCTGCTGTAGGATCCTCAGTTTTCTGTATTGGGGCAGGAATTTCTGTTATTGGGGCAGGAAGAATAAACTGTTATACTGCTTATGTAAATCATGGCCAGTGGAACTGTACTTGGCCTTTTGTCATGTTAAAGGGGAACTTGCCATTAACTAAACAACACTCGCCAGCCAAGGGACATGGGTTCCAAAGCCCAGTGAATTGAGAGAGGTGGGGGACAGGGGATTGCTTCTTGGCCTTTTGGCTAAGATCAAGTGTAATGACTGTCTGTACTCCCTATATGAGTGATAGACCCTCACCGCCTACCAACTATATCCTGATCCCGCCCACCACTTACCCCTCCATTGGGGACACTTCAGTCCGTATGTATTATGTGTGCTGCCCAACCCCAAAATACAAACATCCCCCTATACTCCGCATGCTACCCCCAATGACCAATAACTGATGCTTCAAACTGTTTGTATCATCTGTTCTCAAACATTCTCTAATAAAGTTTAAACCTGGTGGTGTAGCACCCTTGTGAGGGTCTGAGACACCAATTGCAGCATCTCCGCCTCTCTCCACTGTGGAATATCAGAGCTAATGTTGAGTTCCTTGAGAGTCTGGTTTCAGACTGCTGAATTGAAATCACTCTGGGCTAATAGTGCAACTGAGCACTAGGGCTCCCCTAAACTACAAGCTGAAATCACTAAAGTGCTAACAGCCTTATGAGCTGAAATCACTAAGCTGAAATCACTGAGCACTGTGTTAAGTAGTGGGGGAGCCTGAAGATAAGTGGCTGGTGGAGCAGTTGGCAAGACAGCTGATGGAGTGGTGCTGCTGGCAAAGCAGAGCAGTTCATGAGGACAGTTGGAGTGGTGCTGCTGGCAGAGCGGACCAGTTCGTGGTTGCAGTTGGAGCAGCTTGCAGGACGGCTGGTGGAGCGGTGCTGTTGGTGGGACAGAGCAGTTCGTGGGGACAGCGGTAGCGGCTTGCGGGACAGCTGGCGGAACAGAGCGGCCGGTGAGACGGCTGGCGGAGCAGAGTGAAGCCCCACGGAGGGGTGAGGCAATCATCTTCATGCCACGTAAGGTGCCCCTTACCCCCCGCCCCTTCCCATTGCTGCCCAGGCGGGTGGCGTGTAGCACCCTGCAGATGAACTTTTGAACTCTGGGACTGGACTTTTGGGTTCGTGGACTTTTGGGGACTTTGGGTGACGTTTGGGTTGCTGGACTCAAGAACCCAAGGGACAGGGCACGGCCCAATTGGCTGGGGTGGGTCTTGCTCACAGTTTGGCTTATAGATCCTAGTTGCGGTGTTTTCCCAATTTAAGGCTGGTATCGTTTACCTGCTGCTATTAAAGATTTCTGTTACACTGAGGCTCTGTGCTTGCGAGAGGGGAAGTATTGCCTCTTCGAGGCGCCCAGGGGTGTGTATAAGATTTTCCCAGGTTACTGGGTGGGGGCTTGAGCCGGTTTTGCATTGCATTGTTGAGAAGGGAACCCCTATGTACTGAACCTGGCCCTTGCTGCTGTCAACTCATCCTGGCAGAAGGGTTACATTAATTTGGGGCATACATTTAAGTTGAGCCTCTATTATGGTGCCTTTCAAAAGTTCCCATGCAGCTTGCAGGGATTTCACTTTTGGCGCTGTACCTTTTAATTTCTGTTTCATTAACTTCCTCATTTTTGTGTAGTTCCCCTTTCTGAAGTTAAATGCTATACTGATGGGCTTCTGTGGTGTTTTCCCCACCACAGGGATGTTAAATTTAATTACATTATCGTCACTATTACCAAGCCATCCAGCTATATGCACCTCTTGGACCAGATCCTGTGCTCCACTTAGGACTAAATCAAGAATTGCCTCTTCACTTTTGGGTTCCAGGACAAGCTGCTCCAAGAAGCAGTCATTAATGGCATCTAAAAATTTTATCTCAGCATTCCGTCTTAGGTGACATGTACCCAGTAAATATTAGATAGCTGAAATCCCCCATTATAATTGCATTTTCTGCCTTTTAGCCTCTCTAATCTCCCTGAGCCTTTCACAGTCTCTGTCACCATCTGCTTGGTAGTATACTCCTAACTGCTGTACTCTTATTGTTCAAGCATGGAATTTCTATCCATAGAGATTCTATGGTACAGTTTGATTCATTTAAGATTTTTACCTTATTTTACACTATGCTTTCTTTCATATATAGTGCCACTCCCCCACCAGTGCGACCTGTTCTGTCATTCTTATATATATTTTTACCCTGGTATTACCGTGTCCCATTGATTTTCCTCATTCCACCAACTTTCCACAATGCCTTCTATATCAATATCCTCATTTAATGTCAGTACTCAGAGTCACCCATTCTAGCATTTAGATTTCTAGCATTTGTACATTTTGTCAATAATCAGTTGCTTACCTTCTTGTGATATTTTTTTAAACGGGACTCTTTTATGTTTGATAGTGAGGAACAATCTCCTACTTCACCAACTTCTTTTCTATCCTCATTTACTAGGATTTAGAGTTGCCTCTTCAATAAATTCATTCCTAAGGAATCTCTCTGCCCAGACTGTGTCCTCCTCCAGGTCTATCAGCTTTTCCCCAACCCATAGTTTACAAAATCCTTTTTAATTGTACATGCCAGCAATCTGGTTCCATTTTGGTTTAGCTGGAGCCACCCTTCCTGCGTAGGCTCCTCTCTTCCCAAAAGGTTCCCCAGTTTGTCATACACCTAAAACCATCATCCCTGCACCATCTCATCCACACACAGTGAAATCACAGAACTAGAAGCACTTCAAAGAATGCTACCATGGAGGTTCTGGACTAGCAGCCTAAATTTGGCCTCTGGGACCTCACTCCTACCTTTCCTTAGGTCTTTGGTACCTATATGTGCTGTAACCACTTCCTCCCCAGCACTGCATGTCTGTCTAGATGTCTTGTGAAATTCACAACCTTCACTTAGCATCTGAGCACAAACAGTGGGGTATCCCAAGATGTAGTACCAGAACCAGTAATATTTAAGATTCTTACTAATGATCTGGAGGAAGAGGTGAACAATGAATTGACAAATTTGCATCTGACAAAATTATTGAGGTTAGTCAGATCTTTTGAAGGATCTACGAATTAGCAACACAATGTCAGATGCATTTAAAGTACTATAGAAATGTACTTATTGGAAGAAACAATTGAAACTACACATTGATGGGTTCTAAATTACATATGAAAAGAGTTAGACATCACTGTGGATAGCTCAGTGAAAATGTATGCTCATTGTGCAATAGTGGTCATAAACACAAATAAGATATCAACTGTGCCAAGAAAGGAATATAGAATTACATGGAGAATACTCTATAATACCAATTGTGAACTTTTATTTTTAATAATGAGTTCAGTTTTAGTAATTCCCATTTCAAGTGAAATGTCATAGAAAAAAAGTAAGGGTTCAGAGTAGAGCAATGGAAATTAGAGGCACGGAAAGACTTCCAACATACAGAGAGATTAAAATATTAGGACTAATTTAATTTAAAAAGATAAGTAAAGGGTACATCAGAGTGATACAAAAAAAAGAGTGGCATGAAGAAGGTATATTAGCCACGCACATTTATCCTCCTCCATAATGCAATACCTAGATGATAGTGAATTAATTAAAAGGAAACAAGTTTAACTGATAAGTGAAATATTTTTAAAAGCAATACAATATTAACGTGTGGAACTCACTGCCACATGATATCAATGAGGTCAGGCTCTTAGTAGGACTTTTTAAAAAAAACAATTAGACATGGAAAATTATAATATCCACAACTATGTTATGCCCTGATCCTGCAACGATGTATGTAGGTGCTTAATTTTACATGTGTGAACAGACAAATAGATGTGACTACCACATACATAAAGTTAACCGTGCTAAGTTGCTGCAGGACTGGGGTCTTAGATAAGATTCAACATTTACAGAACGGTATAAATTATCATGCTTTTGGGAAATAAACCAAACACTACCTTCATGAGTTTAAGTAAAAATTCCCCTTTAGGCGAGTTATGTGGTTTCACACCTCTCTCTGAATCCCTGGAGAGTGGCTACTGCCGGAGACAGGATACAAGATTAGATTGACCATGATTCAGTACATCAGCAGGGCTTTGGAGCGGAGCCCGGAGCTGGAGCGCGGAGCATTAGGTTTATGCCCGGAGCTGGAATGGAGCAATTCAAAAATTTGATTGCTCCAAATCCCTGTACATCAGTTCCTACATATGTTGGACCCTAACACCTGCATCTCACCAATCCAATGGAATATTAGCTATACAAAACAGAGCACTTCTAAACTGGGTACTTATCAGTAGATTCTGCTAATAATCTAACTCCCAGTGTTGAATTTGATCACCCAGGTGACCAAGTTTGTAAACTGAACCCATAGTATTCAATTTTATTGTAGATAATAAAGAATCTAAACATTTATTTTAGAAGCGACAAAGGGTCCTGTGGCACCTTATAGACTAACAGAGGTATTGAAGCATAAGCTTTTGTGGGTCAATACCCACTTCTTCGGATGCAAGCAGTGGAAATGTCCAGAGGCAGATATATCAGGACCCTTTGTCGCTTCTGCAGATCCAGACTAACACGGCTACCCCTCTGATTTATTTTAGAAGAAGCCTGAAATGTTTATGAACATAGAATCTTAAACCTCAGGGCAAAAAGGACAAATATAATATAATTTTACAAAATTATGCTTCAGGCTTTTGAAACACTTATAATTCTCGAGTAGCTATCTGAATCTAACAAAAAAAGCAAGTGCACTGTGCATAATCTTCCTTTAAATTTCAGCAAAAATCCTACTCTGATCTATTTCCCCAAAATAGCTCACTTACAACAGGACATGTTTGCTATAAAACAAGGATATATTACATTTTAACCCTTTGTTTCTTAAAAAAATCTTCATTATCAAGATGTTTCCTACAGACACATTAGCAGAGGTGCTAAGAACACCTTACACAGGAAAACCATTCAGGAACATGGTGCTAGGTTTTCTTCAACAGTTATGGCAATTGAGAAAAATACATTATTTGAATAATCCTAAACAACAAGATCATGTACAATGTCCCACCTTGTAGTTGGCTGAAGATGCAATCATCACAGGGAGACAAAGGAAAGTGGCAGTGTTAAACAAAAATACTCTTTAATCAAGGAATTGTACTTATTTTAAAATTTTCAATAGTAGCAGCTGGATTACAAGGTTCCACCAGCTCAAGCATTTCATCAATGGCACAGAAAAGAAACTGCTTAAGGGTGGGATTTTCAAAAGCTTTCAGTGTTGGTTTAACTACTCTCATTGAAGTCAATGGGAGTTACTATTGACTTCAATGGCAGCAGAGTTAAGCCAGCTGACACTGAGCACTTTTTAAAATTCTACCCTAAGCCTTTGCCACTTTAGTTTTTTTATTAGAAAAAATATACACACACAAGTCTGCAGAACTGCAGTAAAATGTTCAGAGCTATGCATTCTAGAAACCAAGCCCTCAAGAGATGGGCACTTGTATAAACATCTAATCTCATATCTTCACAATCTTGAATGCAACAATATCTTTTCTTTCTTTCAAGAGTAAATCTGTTTTTAAAACATGTGCATTGACAATTAAGCAGACAGAAAGTGTAAGTTGTTACATGTGTGGGATTCCAGAAGAGCTACTCAAATAAATCAAAATGCTCAGAATGAACTCTGTATCATGATCTTGTTCTGAATACATTTGTTTTAAATATAAAAAGAGCCTTTTCTCAACCACTCATTCCAAATTCACACTTACATGAATGAGATACTATGCATATGTATCAACAGGTAAGTAGATTTTTAGCAAGGAGAAGAGATTGTGTGCATGAAGCACCAAAACACTAAGGCAAGTGCTCTGAGATGAGAAAGAAATTAGTTTGTATGAATTCTCAACAAAAACCACACAGATCTACAGGAAGTTACTGCAAGAAAACCATTGCACTGTTATCACTCCCAGAAATACTGGCTCTAAAAAGTCACACAACTCTCAGGCAACCAGTAACCAATGATTCCTTGAAACACAGCGTTTAGCATCTTCTAAAAGACAAAATAATCAATCCACAATCTTCCAACAATGCTCCAGGGTACAAAACTTCTCTCTACTCCATTTTTACTTTTCAGTGGAAATGGTTGCAGAGAACTTTGGATATCTTCAAATCTACGTCATGCTGCCAGCAGGCCAGGTTGCTCAAACTACTATTCCAAATTGAAACCAAAGGGAGCATAAGCAGAGCTTCTCTGAAGCCATCACTTGTGTCATACAACTTTCTCTGTAACTTCCCAGCATTTTTGACAGACATTTAAGTTTGTCTCTGCTTATATAAGTAACATCTTGTATTGGCCAGCAAATACAGAGACCAGAATAGCCTGCTAGAACTGTGCATCACAGATTTAAAAGGTCACATGCTACAATAATTGGAGAAAAGAGCTAGAAAAGACATGGAATTAATTTCTTTAATATGTATAACCCCAGTTTCATGACTCACCATTTCAGAAATCAATATTTACAGTATTAAACAAACAATGATATAGCCCCACATTCAAGACCAACTAGCACTAGAGTGCATCACAAACATTTGTTAACTCTCAACAGCGCTGTGAGGTAGATCTGTATTATCCCCATTTTACAGATGAGTAAGCTGAGGCACTTGCACAAGGTCACACAGTGGTGGAGCAAAGTCCCCTGCTTTAGCCAATACATAACATTCCCTCGCTCAGGAATAGAGGATGATTCAAAAATGTGAGAGATATACCTCAAGTCTAATGGCATGACACTGTTGAGAGTCACCTGAGGGAATAAAAAAAACGAAAGGATTTCCCCCCCGCAAAAAGTACTGAAATTTGTATTTTTCCTTTTATTGCCCAGTGTTTGTAGGCTTGGAGAGCTTTTTAAACTACAGCTGAGCAAAGCACCTGAGAGGAAAGCATTATCTAAAGTCAGGAATTTTGTCGGTTGTATGCTATATTGTTTACATTATGCAGCAATTCTATGAAATCAGGTTAGATCCCCGCTTCCATTTGTAATTCCCAAGTAGGCACTTCACACACAATTCATCTGGCTATAATCACGCCATGACACATAGGTTAACTTGAGGATAGTACTTCAGTAATACGACATCAACAAATTTGTCAATTCATTTTTTCCCATTTCGTTTTGCGTATTGTGGTCCTGAGTGTAAAGTCATTCTGACCACCCATTCCCATAAGCTATTCGCTAATAACAACATTCGATACCTAACACAATCAAACAGGTGGGAAAGAAAGTCTCAAGATGGCTCGTCATTCAAGAAAGAATTAGTGGGGCACAGATTAATAGACTGCAAGGCCAGAAGGGACCACTACATCATCTAGTTTGACCTTTTGCATACCTCAGGCCATAGCATTTCACCCCTGTCACCTTTCCAATAACTCATATTTGACTAAGCTACCACCTCACATCCGCTGCTGTTCCCCAGATTCCCTGAGATACTGCACATTGAAAAGAAACCTTCCAAAAACACGCATATAGGGTCTGTGCTGACTTCCAGCATGGTGTAGGTACAGTGACCAGATAGCAACTGTGAAAAAACAGGATGGGGGTGGTGGTGTAATAGGCACCTATATAAGAAAAAGTCCCCAAAAAAGGGGACTGTCCCTTTAAAAACAGGACATCTGGTCACCCTAGGTTTAGGGGGAAGGTCATTCTAGCGAACTACTATAGCATCTCCTCCTCCAGCAGCAAACTTCTAACTCTAGGACAAATAGTTTACAACCTCCACTAACCAGAGCATTTACAGCAATTGCCATGCAATTCTAGCACAAGCACTCTCTCCATTAGCTACGGGGAATTCATAGATTCATAGATTCATAGATTCTAGGGCTGGAAGGGACCTCGAGAGGTCATCGAGTCCAGCCCCCTGCCCTCATGGCAGGACCAATTACTGTCTAGACCATCCCTGATAGACATGTATCTAACCTACTCTTAAATATCCCCAGAGATGGAGATTCCACAACCTCCCTGGGCAGTTTATTCCAGTGTTTAACCACCCTGACAGTTAGGAACTTTTTCCTAATGTCCAACCTAAACCTCCCTTGCTGCAGTTTAAGCCCATTGCTTCTTCTATCCTCAGAGGCTAAGATGAACAAGTTTTCTCCCTCTTCCTTATGACACCCTTTTAGATACCTGAAGACCGCTATCCTGTCCCCTCTCAGTCTTCTCTTTTCCAAACTAAACAAACCCAATTCCTTCAGCCTTCCTTCATAGGTCATGTTCTCTAGACCCTTAATCATTCTTGTTGCTCTTCCTGGACCCTCTCCAATTTCTCCACATCTTTCCTGAAATGCGGCGCCCAGAACTGGACACAATACTCCAGTTGAGGCCTAACCAGCGCAGAGTAGAGCGGAAGAATGACTTCTCGTGTCTTGCTCACAACACATCTGTTAATGCAGCCCAGAATCAAGTTTGCTTTTTTTGCAACAGCATCACACTGTTGACTCATATTTAGCTTGTGGTCCACTATAACCCTTAGATCCCTTTCTGCCGTACTCCTTCCTAGACAGTCTCCTCCCATTCTGTATGTGTGAAACTGATTGTTCCTACCTAAGTGGAGCACTTTGCATTTGTCCTTATTAAACTTCATCCTGTTTACCTCTGACCATTTCTCCAATTTGTCCAGATCATTTTGAATTATGACCCTATCCTCCAAAGCAGTTGCAATCCCTCCCAGTTTGGTATCATCTGCAAACTTAATAAGCGTACTTTCTATGCCAATATCCAAGTCGTTGGTGAAGATATTGAACAGAGCCGGTCCCAAAACAGACCCTTGCGGAACCCCACTCGTTATACCTTTCCAGCAGGATTGGGAACCATTTGTAACTACTCTCTGAGTACGGTTATCCAGCCAGTTGCACACCCACCTTATAGTAGCCCCATCTAAGTTGTATTTCCCTAGTTTATTGATAAGAATATCATGCGAGACCGTATCAAATGCCTTACTAAAGTCTAGGTATACCACATCCACCGCTTCTCCCTTATCCACAAGACTCGTTATCCTATCAAAGAAAGCTATCAGATTGGTTTGACATGATTTGTTCTTTACAAATCCATGCTGGCTATTCCCTATCACCTTACCACCTTCCAAGTGTTTGCAGATGATTTCCTTAATTACTTGCTCCATTATTTTCCCTGGCACAGAAGTTAAACTAACTGGTCTGTAGTTTCCTGGATTGTTTTTATTTCCCTTTTTATAGATGGGCACTATATTTGCCCTTTTCCAGTATTCTGGAATCTCTCCTGTCTCCCATGATTTACCAAAGATAATAGCTACAGGCTCAGATACCTCCTCTATTAGCTCCTTGAGTATTCTAGGATGCATTTCATCAGGTCCTGGTGACTTGCAGGCATCTAACTTATCTAAGTGATTTTTAACTTGTTCTTTTTTTATTTTATCTTCTAAACCTTCCCCCTTCCCATTTGCATTCACTAGGTTAGGCATTCCCTCAGACTTCTCGGTGAAGACCGAAATGTTAGGTAAAAAGCAAGTCCCTACTCACCTCTCCAGCACCCGAGTTCGTGCGGAGTTGGTATGGGGCCCACAATCTGTCAGAGACCAGACACCAATTCGTTGATCAACGGGCTCACACTATTCTTAGCTCAAAAAGCTTCAGAGTAAGTGTGGCAAGTTTATTAGGGGTGAGCATCAATATTTATACACAGAAGTAAACAAAGTGATTAACAGATCATAATGGTCATGCATAATCAATCAAGATTCTACAGGCTAAAACAGGTTAAAATGTAAATTCAAAAAGGCAAAGGGGAGATGGCTACTTAAGGGGAGGGGGGTTGTCATGAGTAGTTCGCAGGTCAGAGCTTTGATTAAAAGTTCAGACAGAGACATCAAGTCTGGGTTAAGTTTAAAGCTCATCAAAAGTTCAGACTCAACATTCCTCCATTTGTAGCTTTGGGATAACTATTTACCAAAAGCTACACCCCATTTTAAGGAGCCAAGGGCCGCTTGGCAATTTCAGCCTGGGCCAACTCGAAGAGAGTAAGGCCCTTGGCTGAGGTAGGAAAAGAACAAACTGACCCACATGAGTCTATGAGGGAGGGGACACACTGAATACAGCAACACAGTATTATAAGAATTACTATGGCCCCAACAATACCCACCAAGAGTTTTTTAACCCACCCAAATCCAGGCAGCCAATTCCATAAGGCTCCCCACCAATCATAAGGTGGCTGGCCAGAGGAGTAGTTCTTAGCCATTTCCCTTAGATGTTTGGTACGTTGAAAAGTGTCAGAGTAGGTGTCATTTACAAAAACACAGCATTCTTCATTTATGAGGGCGCAAGTTCCTCCCTGGGCTGCTAACATTATATCTAAAGCCATTCGGTTTTGCAAAGCTAACTGGCGCAGCTGGGACATTTCCCCGGCCTGATTCTCAAATAGGGTCGTAGTTTCATTGGTTAAAGATTCTAGTAGTCCCTGTAGACGGATGACACCACCCCTCAAGCTAATGAGACCAGCCCACCGCTGCCACGACAAACCATCACGGATATTAATATCTCTGAAGGTTTCACGGATGTTACGAACGTGGGGAAAATGAGGGGGAGTGAGGGAGATGCGAGAAGGCGGTGTTAGCCACGCTAAATAACATGACCCTGCCCAATCAGGGGAGAGAAAGTAATAAGCTTTGGGCCCGCACACCCAGTATGTTCCATACAATGCGTTTCGGGTATTCCATTTCTCAAAGTAGGAGGTAACCCACCACCCGTTGGACCACTGTTCCCCTGGTAACGCAGAGGGGTCGTTGTGCGAACTGCAGAGGCACAATTTGGTAGTGGTGTTTTCAAAGGGCAGTGTAGTACTGCTTGAGCAGTTGTAGAAGGCAATCGTATATCCCTTAGCAATTAGTTGGACACCCTCATGATCTGAGCAGGGCTTTTGAAAAGCTGACTCTGAAGGCTTGCCCACCCATGAAAAAGTTGGATCGGGGTGAGGGATCCACATATGGGATAAGTGGGATGCGCAAGGCTTGAAGTCAAGATTTTTACTAAAGGCGGTACCATTAAAATACATGTTGCATTTACTTGTTCCCACAAAAGTTGACCCCTTTTCTTTAACAAAACACAGTGATCCTGTCTGATTGGTTACCCTGAGATATCTGTTAATTGGCACTCCTGTTTTGTCCCATGTAAGATTGTGTTGGACTGGATCTTTTACTCTAGCCAGTGGCATCCAAGTCATATTAGCAGTGGTCAGGGGAATGGGTGTGAAGGGGAGTCCCTGTTCTGCATTTACTGGAAATTGAGTACATACCCAGCAATTACTTCTATTTCCTAAAATGCGAGTTTTAACCTCGTGGGAATATCTAATAAAAGCATTATTTTCATAAGCAGAAAATAAACAAAAAAGGCATAGTAAAAAACATACAGTTGTCAGAATAAAAGGTCCTCTCATTTTTGCCGAGTCAATTTAAGTCTGATGTCTGAAAGAGGTAAGCTGGTCCACTGGTCAGAGGCAGTGTCCTCAGTGGTGGCAAGAGCTGCTGGTCCGTCACTGTGGTCCACTACGGCTGGCTTGACGTGGGAGTGGTGGATCCAGGATTTGCGTCCTTCCAGGAACACTGCAGTCTGGGTTGTTAAAAGAACCTGGTGGGGTCCAGTAAACCTCGGCTGGAGGGTGTCGCCACGAATGAACTTTTTGGCCCAGACGAAGTCCCCTGGTTGGAACGGGTGGATCTGTTCTTCCAGCGGCACGGTCTGGGAAAACTGCGAGGCTTTCCAAAGGGTACGGAGGCGAGCCTGTAGGGAGAGAAACTGGCACGCGGTCATATGATCCCCTCCCAATAGTGAAACATCAGCACGTGGTAGCGCCCCGCCTTTGAAAGGGGGGTGTCCATAGAGCAGTTCAAAGGGGGATAATCCCAATACACGGGTTGGGCGAGTACGAAGGTGAAACAGGACCAAGGGAAGTACCTGAGGCCACTTTAACCCTGTTTCCTGACAGTATTTAGCCAATGTAAACTTAAGCTCCCTATTCATACGCTCAACTTTCCCGCTAGACTGGGGGTGGTAGGGTGTATGAAAGGAGTGTGAAATGCCCAGTCCCTGTTCTAAACGGCCAAGGACATGACAAGTAAAGTGAGGTCCACGATCTGAGTCAAGCACGAGAGGGATGCCAAAACGGGGTACAATGTCTCTAAGGAGGATCTTCGCCACTGTGGCAGCAGTACAATTAGCAGTAGGAAAAGCTTCGACCCAGGAAGTCAGAGGGCAAACCAAAACAAGGAGGTGCTTTTTCCCAAAAGCCTTTGGCATATCTGCAAAGTCAATTTGAAGATGTTGAAATGGAGCAGCAGGCGGAGGTCTTCCACCCTTAATTTTGTTAAGAGGCGGAGCAGGTCCATTACGCTGACATGTGCTGCATGCTTTCACTATTGACAGGCAGTAGGGTTGAATGCCTGGAGCATACCAAAAGCGAGCGATTGTGTCCACAAGGGCGTGCGTGCCGTAGTGACCCCCCTTATCATGGTGCCAGCGAACTGCCACGGGGTATGTGGAGCGAGGGAGGCAGGCTCGGCCATCCGGCATAAGCCAGGTCCCTTTGACCAGAGTGGCTCTGAGGCTCTCCCACGACTGTAGTTCAGCAGCGGGCACTGGTACGGGGTGCGGTGGAGTAAAGGAGGAGGCTGCAATAGCCAACGTGGGCATGGCTAAGGGTAAGACGGCAGCCGTCCTGGCGGAGGCATCAGCCAGGGCATTCCCACGGGTGATGGGACTATCATCTTTAGTATGGGCCCGGCAGTGAACTACAGCCAGGACCGAGGGTTCTTGGAGGGCGTCCAAAAGCTTGTGGACGAGGGGGAGGTGCTGAATGGGTTTACCGGCAGCTGTCTGGAAACCTCGAAACTTCCAGAGGTGGATGTGACAATGCACAACTCCAAAAGCATACTTGCTATCAGTAAAAATGGTAACGGTCTTACCAGCGGCCAACTGGCATGCTCGGGCCAGGGCATAGAGTTCAGCGGCTTGGGCTCCCCAGTTGCCTGGCAGTGAGGCGGCCTCTTGAATGTCCCATTCAGAGGTGACTGCATAACCGGTGAAACGCTTGCCATCAACACAGAAGGAGCTTCCGTCCGAGAAGAGGATGCAATCAGGGTTGTCCAGTGGCACGTCAAACAGGTTGTCCCTTAGCTGTAAGATGCTATAAACTACTTCCACACAGTCGTGCTGATCCTGGAGGACTGGCAGGTCAGGAAGCAAGGTAGCTGGATTAAGGGGCCCACACCTTTCAAAAATCAGGTTAGTGTCTTCTAAGAGTTCGGCCTCTAGCTGTTGCTGACGATGGGCCGAAAAGACTTGGGTTGTGCCCCTACGCAGAAGGGCTGACAAGGCATGAGAGGTCCAAACCGTGGTAAAATGACCCAGGGTCAGGCTCTTTGCCTTTGTGATCAGCAGGGCAGCTGCTGCCAGAGTCCGGGTGCAGGATGGGGTTCCCTGAGCGACAGGGTCGATCTGCTGAGAGTAAAAAGCAAGCGGGAAATGGTGGGGCCCGCTCAGCTGGGTAAGGACGCCACTAGCAATTCCGCCCCTCTCGTGGACAAAAAGGTGAAAGGGTTTGCTGTAATTGGGGGGGCGGAGAGACATGGAGGAGGCCACACTGTCCTTGAGTAACTGAAAGGCTTGGATCGTGTCCGGGGACCACTGCAAAGGGTCAGGAGCAAGGTTAGCAGTGAGTCGGTGGAGCGGTTTGCTTAACTCCCCGCAGGACGGCAACCAGGGGCGACAGAAGCCAATTAATCCTAAGAAACCTCGAAGTTGTTTCTTGGTGTTTGGCAGAGGGCAGTTTTGGATAGTCTTTATGCGGACTGGGTCCATTTGTCGCCCCTCTGGGGTTAACAGGAAGCCCAGATATCGGACCTTCTGTGAGACCCACTGAATCTTGTTAGGGTCTACCTTGTGGCCTCTGGTGTGTAGGTATAATAAAAGTGCCTTACCATCAATGCGGAGGGCAGCTTCTTCGCGGTTACCTAATAGGATGTCATCTACGTATAGGACTAACGTGGATCCCTGCGGACTGGTGAAGCCTTCCAGGTCGTGGCGGAGGCATTGGCTGAAAATCGTGGGGCTGTCTCTGTAGCCTTGAGGAAGTCGTTGCCAGACATAACTTTGTCCCTCCCAGGTGAAACCAAAGAGATACTGAGAGTCTGGGTGCACAGGAATGCTGAAAAAGGCTGATTTTAAGTCAATAACAGTGAACCACTCAGCATCCCAGGGGATTTGGCTGATGATAGTAGCTGGATCAGGAACTACTGCATGAAGAGGGACCACATACTGATTAACAACCCGTAGATCCTGTACAAAGCGCCAACGAATAGGGTCTCCGTCCTTTTTAGGAGGCTTTTTGACAGGCAGTATAGGGGTGTTACAGGGAGTGCGCTGAGGGCGGACTAGCTTTTGTGCAATGAATCCCTCGATAATGGGGCGGATGCCCTCCCGGGCTTCCAGCGACAGGGGGTATTGAGGGACTGACGGGGGGGTTAAGGAGGGCTTCACTTGAATCCTTACTGGCTCTGCCGAAAGGAGCAGGCCAACGTCAGTGTCAGAAATTCCCCAGAGGGTTAAAGGCAAGTCAGTGAGGTCAGGGGAGAGAGAGCGGGGGGTTTCCCAATTACCCTGAGTTGGGGCCGAATCTCCTAACACTGTCATCAATAATCCTACCCCTTCAGGAGTGCAGGTTAAAGTAGCCTCAAGCTTACAGAGTAAATCCCGGCCCATCAAAGGGATCGGACAAGCTGGGGAAAAAAGGAAACGGTGAGAAAAACATTTATCAGCATAAACAACATTTAGAGGTAAAGTGAGTCCCAGAGACTGTGGGTTGCCCTCCACCCCAGTTGCAGTTTTAACCTCAGAGGATAGCCAGGGGGAGGGGGCATGATTTAAGAGAGAGAAAGTAGCTCCAGTATCAATGAGGAAAGAGACAGGCAGGCCTTGGACTGAAAGGGTTAGACGAGGCTCTTTGCTGGGAGGGGAGAAAGTGAGGAAGGAGCCGGCTAAAGACATTAAGGAAATAAGACCATCACATTGTTTGCCTTCGCCCCCGGGGTACCGTCATTGAGGAGGCTGAGTTTGCTGCAGCTGCTGCTGTTGCCCGTAGTTGATCCAGGCCTGGGGAACGGGCTGAGCTGGTGGTGCAGGGGTGTATTCGTCCCTGGTGTAAGTATCTGCGGATGCGACCGGACCCTCTGGGCGTCCCCAGGGGCATTCACGTTTAAAGTGACCGGGCTGTCCGCACTGAAAACAATTTCCTGGTGGCTGGGGTTGCCAGGACCCTCTTCCCCGAGCACCCTGAAATCCCCTGCCACGGCCTCTGCCTCGAACACCGCCGCGAAAAGCTAAAGCCATCAACTTATATTCTTCCTTTTTCTCTTTCTTTTTACTACTTTCCCTTTCTTTCTCCCATGCAAAATCAGCTACGTCCAACACTGAAGTGACTGACTCACCTCCCCAACCAGGGCGAAACTTTAAGAAATAATCCCTTACAGGGGGCACTGACTGATTCACAAAAAACGAAATAAGAGTAGGGTGGTCTGCTTCTCTCTCAGGATCCATCTGAGTGAACATTCGGGCCCCCTCCAATAGCCTCGACCAGAACTTTCTGGGTGGCTCATCAGATTCCTGCCGAATCTGCATGAACTTAGCCTGATTAGGCGAGCGGCGAGCCATTTCTTTGAGTCTCTCTAACAATCGCCCTCGATCTGTTCGCAGCTGCGTCAGCCTTGGCTGACTCCAGTCTAGGGGATTCCAGCCAGCGGCTTGATCCCGCCTATCCATCCAAGTAGTATTAGCCGCATCGCTATCCCCCCATGTCCTTTCTGCCATCCACAATCTACTACGTTCCTCTCCGGTCAAAACTCTACTTAACAAGTGATCTACATCCGTATAAGTAGGATTATGACTTGAAAACAATCTTTCTAAAAGTTCTGTGATCTTTTGGGGATTTTCCCCAAAGGACCCTGACAACCGTCCCCACTCTTTCAAGTCCCATTCTAGCCATCCTTTATATTCCACAATATTAGTATGCTGTAACTGGCCATTATTGCCCACAAAAGGTTGGTCGTGCACCTGTAAAGGCATTTCTCTACTTACACCTTTATCACTCACAAAAGGTTTGGCGGAGGCAGCCTCTGGGCTATCCTCAGGGGAGGGGTATGCAACCTGCTGCATCTGCTTGATCTTTTGCCTAGTAATTACTCCTCCCGAGGTGTGCCCTTCCATTTCCCCCTTATCCCTCTGCAGAGATTCCGATCTGGAGTCCTGCAGATTCCCCTCTGCGCCCTGGAGAGAGTCCCCCTGCGGAGGAATAGGGGCAGGTGCAGTGGGGACCAACTGACGAGTCAAAACACGCCGTGGTTTACACCCTTCATCGAAATAACATGGAGGGGGTTCACTCTCAGGAGAATACCTGACTGCCATAATTTTTAAAGATTTCCACAGCTCTGCTGCTGTGTCCCAACAAAACCAGTAACATAACTGTCCCGGATGGTCCTTTTCGATCTGGCTCCTTACTCCTCTTAAGGCAGCCTGTTCGAAAGAGCCATACGAAGGCCACCTCATCTCCGGGTCGGCCAATACCGCGGTATACCCAGTCCAATTCCTTGTACACAGTGTGTACAACTTCCTCCTAGACATTCCTGTCTGTACTGGGAGTTTCCCTTCATTCCATAACTTATTTACAATCCCCAACGGACTCTCAAGAGGCACACTAGTCCCTTGACCCATGGTGTCTGACAGGAGCCCTCCAACTGGCGTTTATCCTGCTGTCCAGTACACGACCCCTCAATATTGAATTGGCTGGGAGAAATCTCCCGTGGCGCCTGCCAATTCGTATATGAGTGATCTTACCACTGGACAGAGGCACCGCACCAGAAGGATATCCCGGACGAGCCCCCAAATTGTTAGGTAAAAAGCAAGTCCCTACTCACCTCTCCAGCACCCGAGTTCGTGCGGAGTTGGTATGGGGCCCACAATCTGTCAGAGACCAGACACCAATTCGTTGATCAACGGGCTCACACTATTCTTAGCTCAAAAAGCTTCAGAGTAAGTGTGGCAAGTTTATTAGGGGTGAGCATCAATATTTATACACAGAAGTAAACAAAGTGATTAACAGATCATAATGGTCATGCATAATCAATCAAGATTCTACAGGCTAAAACAGGTTAAAATGTAAATTCAAAAAGGCAAAGGGGAGATGGCTACTTAAGGGGAGGGGGGTTGTCATGAGTAGTTCGCAGGTCAGAGCTTTGATTAAAAGTTCAGACAGAGACATCAAGTCTGGGTTAAGTTTAAAGCTCATCAAAAGTTCAGACTCAACAGAAACAAAGAAGTCATTAAGCATCTCTGCCATTTCCAAGTTTCCTGTTACTGTTTCTCCCTCCTCACTGAGTAGTGGGCCTACCCTGTCCTTGGTCTTCCTCTTGCTTCTAATGTATCGATAAAAAGTTTTCTTGTTTCCCTTTATTCCTGCAGCTAGTCTGAGCTCATTTTGTGCCTTTGCCTTTCTAATCTTGCCCCTGCATTCCCGTGTTGTTTGCCTATAGTCATCCTTTGTAATTTGTCCTAGTTTCCATTTTTTATACGACTCCTTTTTATTTTTTAGATCTTCCAAGATCTCGTGGTTAAGCCAAGGTGGTCTTTTGCCACATTTTCTATCTTTCCTACCCAGCGGAATAGTTTGCTTTTGGGCCCTTAATAGTGTCCCTTTGAAATACTGCCAGCTCTCCTCAGTTGTTTTTCCCCTCAGTCTTGATTCCCATGGGACCTTACCTATCAGCTCTCTGAGCTTGCCAAAATCCGCTTTCCTGAAATCCATTGTCTCTAGAATCCAGGGGTAAGGGAGTTAATCACAGTAGTTGCTCTGGCTCAGCCACAATTCTTGTTGTGGAGTATTAGTAATAATTTGGACATAGACATCTTTCTCCATCTGTGTAACAATTGAGAGAGTGATTGGGGAAAATATCCCTCATCTCTCTCTCTCTCTCTCTGTCTCTCTGCTGGCCACCTAGTGAACAAAAGCATATTGGAGTGTCACTGCTGACTTTTCCATGCCACATGCCGGGGGCACATCTGATTTGCACCAGCTCTCATTGAAACTTCACTACATCAAGTGCCAAGCTAGTCAGATCAACCAATAACCCATTAAAATATTTCTGGTGCACACAATACAAAAGGATTTTAGCACCTGCCCAATGGCTGATTTCTACTGTTAAACTGCTCCTCCCCGAGCCCCCTTCCATCTCCAAAACATTGACACAGGGCCGGCTCTAGGCACCAGCAAAGGAAGCAGGTGCCTGGGGTGGCAAATGTGAAGGGGCAGCACTTGTGCTGCTCTTGGGGAGGCACTCCGGGTTCCCCCACCTCGGTGGCACGGCTGTGGCAGGTTCTACATTGTTTCCTGTTCAGGGGTACGGCTGCATTCCTCTTCGGGGGCCCGGCTGCGGCAGGTTCTACATTGTTTCCTGTTCAGGGGCACGGCTGTGTTCCTCTTCGGGGGCTCGGCTGCGGCAGGTTCTACATTGTTTCCTCTTCGGGGGCCCGGCTGCGGCAGGTTCTACATTGTTTCCTGTTCGGGGGCACGGCTGTGTTCCTCTTCGGGGGCTCAGCTGCGGCAGGTTCTACATTGTTTCCTCTTCGGCAGCAGCATTTTTTTTCCCCTTTCTTTGCCGCTTGGGGCAGCAAAAAAGCTAGATCCGGCCCTGCATTGACCGAAAAGAAGAAACAAGAAGGAGAAATGGTGGGAGAAAGACTGTGCTGACAAAAGGGTTTCATAGCAATATTTAATTATTTGTGGCTATCATTTGAGTTAATCAAGTTTTTCTGGCTAGCAAACAGAACAGTCTTCCTTCTCCTCCCACCTTTTGTCATTAATTAAGCTTCAGGATTGGAAAACTGGTAACCTTTAAAGAGAAACAATCTTTCCTCCTAGCCAACTGAGTTTACAAAGATCAACCAGTTCTAATCTGGTCTATTTAGTGGCTGGAGTCTGGGAGCAACCAAGTATCAGACAAGATGAGCCAAGCTGGAGAACTACTTTTGAAATACTTTTCAGTAAGAATACCTTAACCAGTAGGCATCACTTAATTGAAGAAAAGGATCTTGTATACATTATTTTCAATGGTAGTCTACCAGTCCCTAATCTAGTTTAGATTAGACATTGCTTTGTTTCATATCTCCATAGAATCGGAGCACCCTCTACAGTAGTTAAGATTTGTATATCAATGTCCATAGTATGCTATATAGACTAATGTAATTTAAACATCAGAATGGTAAATATGGTCCTAAAATGAAATGAAAATGGTCCTAAATTCTACAGCTAGGAGCTGTTTCCAATAGTTAAAGGTAAAAATATCAGCATGACTATATTTGTCAAGAACAAAAAGGTTATTTGCAACATTACATAAGCCTGGCAATAACACTAGTGGTACTTTCTCATTTTGATTATATTTGTCAATTGTGAAGAAACAAAGAAAGTTGAAAAGTTACTTTAAAAATTTTTAAAGTAACTTCAGGAATCACCACAACCCCACTTTTCCTTTTAGCCAACTGTTCAGCCAGAGGCAGTACTGAAAAGTTATTTTTTCCCTTTTAGTACGACAGGTAGAATTGTCACTTAGGGCATCAAGACATTAAAATTGTGTTTTAAAAGTATCATCCTGTAGATTCCATAACACTAGCATTCTAGATAATCTCCCATTGCCTTTTCAATCAAGGAAATCTGGCTAAAATTGCACTATCTGACCTTTGGATTAATGGCCCTGCCTCTTGCCTGTCATACTAATAGAGAGTTTGGGGAATAGTAAGGACTCATCTGGAAGCAATAGAATTTCTGTCTTTGTCTTTCTTTTCTGGACACTAATGGCTTTTGGTCTGTCCTCTTCACTCAGTGTATGACACATGTAGTTGTTCTATTTTAGTTGTCCATTAACTTAAGCATTATGACAAGAACAAAGCAACCCCCTAAAGAAGGAGAGTTTGGATACACAGATTAAGTTTCTACAAATGCTTTGCTTATAAGGTGCTGTTTTCAATTGTCAGTAATGTTTATCTGAGTGCAACAGTATCCATTACTAATTAAAACGGGCTGCTTAAGCAAATACAAAAGGTCACAAGTCCTGCAGATCAACATATTGGTGTTACTGTTTAGTTTCCCTGTGTATCACTGTCTGATGATTTATTGGTGTCTTCAAGTCATCTATTTTTCTAAGTAAGAAGTGTGGAAAATCAACAAGCAGAGAGCCACAATAGGTGGTCTGAAGCCCAAAGCTCCAATGTGGCACTGGATATTGTTTCTTTAAAATCAAGTAATATACAACATAACACTACAAATGGAAGTGAAAAAGTAATTCATTCATTTCCCCGGAGGTTTTGATGATCAAAGGCATAAACTATATAGGAAGAATAGTTTCTATTAGGAAAAGGGACACCGGTATTCTACCAGATTCTTAAACAAGATTTCATCTACTATATAAATATTTGCCATTAAGGTACAAATAAAATGCACGAAACACTAGTGATAGTGCTGTATAAAGGATAGTTCTTGGAGATGTAGCAATATACAGTATATATAGTTTGTTTACAGAACTGAATAAAATTCTTATAATTTGCAGCCATAGCTGGTTGATCTCTGTTATACCACTGAAATTGGAAGGGTCTTTCAGTTCAAGATTTACCCCTTACACTGTATTCAATATTCCTTATAATTAGGACACTAATTAGATAAGACATAGTCAAAAGAGTTGATATGAGGTTTGATAAGTTGGGGTATACTTGCTGCAGCTTGTTTAGCAGAGAATTAGAAACATCATATTGAAAATTTGAACTTAATTGGTGTGTAGGCCTGATATAGAATGAAGGCTCTTTATTCACTTCTGACTCAATTATAAAGACATTTGGTCTGACCCTGCTCCCATTGAAGTCAACAGCAAAATGCTCAGAGCCAAATTTTCCAAGGACCAGCTGTGCACGTGCAGTGATCCCTGCAGCCATGCTTTGCTGTGCCCCCCACAATGATGTCTCTATTCCAAAGCCCTATGGGCAAATGCAGGCAAGCTGAAAATTAAGCCTGACAAGAGCATGTCTATGGTTTGCTTGACATGAGATTCTGAAGACTGCCAAGCTTCTTAAGAGTGAGAAGACAAGAAGGAGAACCCATAATTTTCCTGGCTGGCCCAAGAGCAGCAGACCAATACAAGTCTGCTCTCTGCTATGCTCTGGTCTCCCCTCTCCCTTCTTTCAGTTTCTGATGGTCTGAATGAATCCAAGACATCACTCAGCTGCTCTCCATTTAGCTAGAAGATGGACTACACAGGCAAAACGTTTATCATCGACAATGTTAAACTTTTACAACAAACAAAACCCAAATTATCCAGTCATTGCAGAAGACACTATAATCAGCTTCTCTCTGGCTTTGAGAAAGAAACAGAGCCAAGTGTTCATTAGCTACTCCAAAACCACTTTTCACGCTCTACACCTTTATCCTTATACTAGTCCTAAACCACTAACCTATTGTACTTAGGTTTGAATGGCTCTGTTAGCTTTTCACTCTGCCAGAGAACATTCAAAAGTGGCCTTATTTCATCAAAGCAAAAAACAGAGGGGGAAAATGTTGGTGAGTTGTAAAGGCATATTTAAAATTACATATAGTCAAAGACCTACCTGTGCTATTCTAAGCTATATCTTCTCCCCAATCTCTTCGCCCAGCCCTCCCACCTCACCTGAATGCCTCCTCTCTCCAGTCCTAAATGATGAAAGACTCCAAGTGGTTCTTCTATGACCAGTACTTGTATCCTCCACTTCCTGTCTGCCTCCTGCAGAGCTAAGGAGGTTACTGGTGTGCTGTGTGTCATGGGGGGGGGAAGGAGAGGAATTGGCTGGGCCAGTGAGAGGTGCCTGGCAGCAACTGTTAACTCTGGATCCAGGCCCTCAATATACTACTCTCTGAATCAGAGAGGAAAAAGCAAGCTACTAGATAAAACTTATAAAGAGAACTCAGGCTGTAGCACCCTCACTCAGCCATGCCTTTTGTCCACAGAGTCAGGCCCACAATAGCTAGCACCAACACACAAGTTCAGAAAAATAAGCAACTATTTACCACCTGGAGCATTGTCATCCTGATGTGTCAGTACTTGCCTTGGTACATGCCCAGATACTAGGCTTCATGAGTCAGAAATGTGACAGAGAACAGACTCCCCAAAATCCTCTGTCATTGTGGTTATTTGGATATCACCCTCAAGATCAGTGGTGGGAAAACTTTTTGGCCCAAGAGCCACACCTGGGTATGGAAATTGTATGGCGGGCCATGAATGCTCACAAAAGTGAGGGTTGGGGTATAGGAGAGGGTGAGGGCTCCAGCTGGGGGTGCGGGCTCTGCGGTGGAGCCAGAAATGAGGAGTTCAGGGTACGGGAGGGGGCTCCAGGCTGGGACAGGGGTGTGGGGGGGAGGCAGCTTCAGCTGGGGGTGTGGGCTCGGGGGTGGGGCTGGGGATGAGGGGTTGAAGGTGCAGGAGGGTACTCAGGGCTCGGACCAAGGGGTTCAGAGGGGGATCAGGGCTGGGGCAGGGGGTTGGGGTCAGGCTCCAGTTGACACTTACCTCAAGCAGCTCCTGGAAGCAGCAGCATGTCCCCTCTCCAGCTCCTATATGGAGGCATGACCAGGCAGCTCCCATTGGCCACAGTTCCCAGCCAATGGGAGCTGTGGAGGCGATGCTTGAGGTGGGGGTAGCATGTGGAGCCCCCTGGCTGTCCCTATGTGTTGGAGATAGAGGGAGGATATGCTGCTGCTTCCAGGAGCCGCGCAAAGCCACACACAAGCCCTCGACCCTGCTCCCTGGCGGGAGTTCGAGGGCCAGATTAAAAAGTCTGAAGGGCCTGATGTGGCCCCCAGGCTGTAGTTTGCCCACCCCTGCTCAAGATACTTGCCTAGAACCACAGGCTTAGTAGAATCAATTACTGAAGAACCACCTGAGTACACTATAATGGCTGCTAGGCTAAGTGGATGTACCCCTCAACACCACTGAATACCTTCTGCTACAACCCTGTGCAGCCTCTTCCAGGGCAGGGCTGCATAGCAATGACCTTACCTGTGACATAGCATACGTTAAAAGGATTAGCCTAATTCCTGATGCATGCCTCAAAGCTCTCAGAGAAAGATACTTTCGACTAAAAGCATGAGCACACCGGCTCCCTGGTTGGCTCCAGTGTAGCCTCCTCAGTGTAGTCCCCCCAGACTTCTACTGCTTCTACTTCCCCTTCCACTCCCACCTCAGAGTGAACCAGCAAGAACTTTTATCTAACACAACCACTCTCTGCTCTCTTACCTTCCAAGAATGCTGCCTGCCTCTTTTTCCACATAAGTACATGTGTAAGTACGCTTGGTCCCACAGTTGCTTCTTCTTTTGTAGGAAAGAGACAGGCCCCGCAGACACTGGAGGGGTGATGAGAGGACCCCCTCCATCCGTTCCTAATAGCTCACATCTGCCTGAGCAGTGACTACGTTGCATATGCCTAACTCAGCTTGGACCAGGCCTGTGCAATTCTGAAAATAGGTCAAGCATGACTATCGGCATGACCACCCTCAACCCAGCCATTTGCACAAGGCCATGCTTTGGCATACAAAAGCCCTGTGTGTGCCCAGCCACAACTCTTGAAAAACCTATGCACACCTGTCTCAAGGTTGAACCCCAAAATAAGCATCCATGTTGGAATTTGTAAATGCATGAACTTTTAAAAATGTAACCCTGACTCACTTCAGTGGGAATAGGATCAGTCCCACTCCCCCCAATGTCACTTTTCTTTCAACTTTATAGTACTGTGGCTACATAGTGTATAGAATGAAGTGGTGTCATGCATTGGCAATGCAGCTGACAATGTTAGCTTTGTCCTTCAGTGCAACCTCATTTTTTTCAGATGTTCATATCTTAGGATCCATAATATTAAGACATATGAAAACCACGATTCTTTCTCATATTATGAAATTCTGCAAACTTGTAGCATTCATTTTAAAAATCCCATTAACCATATGCACGGCACACAGGATAAAAAACACATTTGATGTTTAACATTACACCTTTGTCCAGCAAATGTTCCCAAAGATTCAGAACCATCTACAAGAGATTATATTAAAAGGTTATTCTAGGTTCTGTGTGTGTATCTATGTAAATTTACAGTTAAGACACTGAGCTATTTTCATCATTACTAGAAATAGTGAAAAATAAGCCTATATACAGGCACCAGAAATGCCACCGACCCACATAAACGGGTGGTGGAAACTGATGGGGCTGGTGGTGAAAGTGGGACAGTCCCAGTAGCAAGGGAGGGAGGCATTTGCCAAGTGACAATAGGTCACTCCTCCCACAGGAGTCTCTGGCACCCATTGGCCAGTTGGGGGAAAGAGGTATGCTGATTGGCCAGCATTCCCCATCTTCCAGATTTTAGCCAGATAGATACTCAGGGGCCATGTGGAACCTCTTTTGTCTCCATTCCAGCAGCCCACTATACCCACCCACACTGGGAATGGGAACCCAGCCTGACAGATGCTGTGGGTCTAGCCGAGTGCCTCTTTAGGGGGTCAGGAAAGAATTGTTTCTCCCATGGGCCAATTGGCAGAGGATGGGGAGTCTTTTGCCTTCCTCGTGGCCAGTTTCCAGTGAAGTTAAGAGAATAAAATGAATTGCTCCCAGAAGTAAAAGACCTGGGATTTTGGTGATGGGCCTTGGGCTCACATAATAGGGTAAGATCTTGAGGCCTTTGCAGGCTAAGGTCAGACCTGATGGACCTCACAGGTTGAGGTTCCCACCCTGCTACACCCTCAGACTCCCTCACAGAGAGAGCTGAGTCCTGGGGATAGGCTGAGGAGAGCCTACGCCACATTATGGGTTATATGGTAAGGAGCCCTGTAACCCCCACACTGGAATCAACTAAATGCCTGGTATAAAAGAGTATGGGTGATGGGCCAGTAGTGCCCCTCCCCTGTGTTAATGACATGCCTCAACTTTTACTTAATTCTATGCATGCATCTGTCCTCATTTTGCTGCTGTGTCCACATCAAGTGTCATGAGCAACATAGTATTTTTCAAAGCAAAATGCATACATGGTTTCCTCTAGATGTACTCTCTACAGTCTATATATTCAAATTCATGGGACCAATTTTGCCCTTAATGCATGGGTGCATCTCCCACTGACATCATAATGGGGGCCAACATGCTCAGGGAAAGCAGCACCAGCAGAGACAGACATTTCATGGTCAGATGGATTGTGTTAAGTGAATAAGAGAAAACTGTAAGGATGAATTACAGCATGACGATGGAAATCAGTTTTTATTTGAAAAATCAGAAGACCGATTTATATGACATCCAAACATTATCTAAATTGACTCAGTAACATGAGAAAGTGTGACTAATTTATAGGATGGTAAGGCATCAGATATTTACAGGGACAGGCATTGATATTTAAAAAGAAGAGGAGCGACATGAGCTAGAGAGAAAAAGTGTAGGAGAGGATGATAAAGCAGTATATGCTATAGGTGGAATGATAGAGTTTACATGGTTATATTAATAGATAATACCATAACATTTGACTACATAAGGCAAAAAAAAATGAAATATGCAATGACATTTTGCTAGTCTATTACAAGCTAACCAAACATATGTAATGCCATTCAAAGGAATGAGTATTAACTGGACATTGAAACCTTATGTTCTAGTAATGTAGATCATCTTGCCATAAATGTTTTTAGCAATATTGTGTATCATGAAACATGCTGCTCATGAACTGTTCAATGGCACAATAAGGTTGGTTGCAACTAAACTGTGACTAAAGAGCTAGCTGGTAACATTTTCTTCTGATTACACAGGGTTGGCATAAATTATAATTATGTCAAGAACTAAGCAGGTTGTTGAAACTAATTTTAATAAACTGAAGTACATTGATTTATGGTAAATAACACCAATGCACACAAAATTTTGCTTATTCTTGCTCTGCTTTCAGCATGAAGCCTATATGAACCTATCCAATGTTTCGTACTGATTATGATTATTACAATCCATATAATTTATCAGATTTTTTTAAAATTAAATCCAAGCAACACCTTTCCATATGGCCAATTAGTGGAGTCATAAAATGCAGCAAATATATGATGCTGTATTGAACATCTGTGTTGGTTATCCTATGGGAATTTTTAATAAAGGACCAAACAGCACATTGATGTTAATTCTACGTTACCGGGACTTTAAATAAAAAAACTAAAATAAATAGCATCCATTAAACTGATCATACTGTTGTAACTCAAATTGTGTTTATTATGCTAATGGAACATGAAATTAAGAAAAAGACCTTTATGCCAGTGGAATTAATTAATGAGCTTTATGAAGGCATTGGGATGTAATTTATTTCTAGATAAGTAAGTCTAATTTGCAGTTCCATGGGTCTCTGCAATGCTGATTGTAATAGTTATTCCTGCAGATGTGCTGCTCACAGCATGTCTTTCCATTAGAACTGAACACCTCATTATATAAACTGTACCTAATTAAACATAATACAGTGGTGACTTGTTAAACTGGCCTTTTTAAGTCAGCAGCTGCCTAAGCTAATAATACCGTACACAAGATTTATATCATCTGCCATATAATACTGATATTAAAATATACTGCCCAAGGGACTGATAACTAATTTACTAGTATTTAACAGGTACACTTCAGATTCTGTGATAAGAGATTAAAGACTACTAGTCTATTAAAAAAATGAACTAAAATCTACTTGAAGCCCATAATAATTATGAAAGGGTTTGGGTTTTTTTAAATAAAAAAGTTATTTTTAACAGGCCATTAAAAAAAATCGTATTAGAAGAACCCCAGTCCTGGATGCCTGTCAACTTATCTATCTGTGTATTATTCTCACATGGCCCCATCACCACAGTATGTGAAGACCTCCAAAAGATTACATAAACTCAATTTGGTTAAAAAAGATCATTTCAGGCTAAAACCCCAGATCCAATCACTCCCCAAGATTTGGCTCCAGATTCAAACGGTGTAAATGTGGCCCTCCTCTAATCTGGATACAGTAGGTATCCAAATGTATTAATACTTGCCCCAGTATAGCCAAACTACTTTGGTCAGAAAGTGAGGCTGCATCTCATGAGAATGAACAAGTTCTCTCATGAGATTTCCAGTATCACCTGATACAGGCTAGGTCAGAAATGTGGTGAGACTAGCCAGGAATGGATTAAGGATAAATAATGCTTACAGCCACAAACCATTCATGTTCATTACAGATGTGTTATGATGTGTTTTCTGGGTCTTGCACCTTTAAATGCAGAGTCAGCTGCCATTTGGTGTTCAGATCCAGCCTGCTATAGGGTCGGCACACATAAACTGTGCTCACCCACAGACTCCTTACTTTTCTGATTCCCCATTTTGTTGTTCTCAATATAAAATAAAATGTTTTGACTGAAAGTATATTAATAGAATGACAGCAGTTCAGGTCCCCCCAAAAATCTGTGGGGCCCTCTTACACACACTTCCTCCCACCCAGGCCACACAGTACAGGCTCTCCTTTCCAGGGACTCCAAAACAGATTCATCTTCCACTAATCCTTATTCTTCCTCCCCAGAGAGCTCACCCCAACAATCAGCAGTGAACTTTGCTGTCCCCCACTACTCTGCCTCCCTATGATTACGGGGCTCAAATCCCAAGCATCCTACCATAAAACCTGATTCAGCACCACCCTTAAGACAAAAGCTTAACTTTATGCAAAGGCTTAAGTCCACCCCTGTTGAGCAAAACACTTGGGCATGTGATTAAAGTTAAGCAGTGCTTAAGCAGTTTGGTAAATCAGGACCTTAATCTGCCCACATGACTGGTCTCTTGCCATATTCCAATACATCCTCTTCTGTCCAAAAATTAGGAAAGGCTAAAGCTCACAACAATACAAAAAGAAAAGGCAGCCATGTTATTTCAAGCCTCATAGGAAGTTTTGGTTTGGCCTTCAGTTCAAGTCTTGGAAGAAGAGATATGAACATATCTTATTTCATCTGAGCAACTCCTCCCCCCGTCCCCAACTCCTTGCTGAGCACATAATAGAGAAACTGTGCTCTTATCCTTGTTTTCACTAGTCTGTTACAATTTAACCACAACCCCTTTCTAAAGGCTGCTACTCTAATGACATCTGTCAGTCTCATCCACTCATCTTCCTAATGTCTGCAGTGTCATACTTACAGGTCTTCTTAGCAAAGACAGACTGACGGTCATTTCCCCCACCCCTTACTGCTGGAAGTCTGAGATCATTTAAAATGTAAGATTCTGAAAAATTTTAACTACCAGAAAATTTAGACAAGATTGCAGCGTCAGCATCAAGTAAGAGTTAAAATTCTGCAGAATCAAGTGACAAGAAGAAGAAACAAGAGTTTGGATGAACCAAGGGGTCTGCACTGATTATTAGTTTATATATTACATTAGTTTATATCCGCTGCAAAATCCTACCTCAGTGCCTCATTGTGGAGCAGCGGTGACCCTGACAGCTATGGTAGCGGGGCGTATGCCCTGGTAGGTTTAACCATGCTACAAAGGTGTCAGACTATCCAATCCAGGGAGGGGGATTGCTCTCTGAGGGGAAAGCGCTTTTCCTTCTCCTTAGAGGTTGAAGGCTAGCTAAGCTTGAGGAGCTACGCATGCCTGCCCACCCAGCCAGTGGGATGGCTTGAAGTCAATGGCTAAAACAACACGAGTAAATGGGCCTTAGTTCCCTGCGCGTCATCGAACCGTTCTACAGTGGTGGAGTGGAAATCAAGTGACGAGAGGCTGCTAAAAAATGTCAGGTGCCAGACTGCCATGGAAAAGGACAACCCTCGCTGTGTGCACTTACAACTGTAGGTCGCTGGCGAGGGAGGAAACGTTAAACCATCTGATGGAGGAGAAGAAAAGGATAAGATGTGACATCCTTGGTGTCTGCGAAACCCGATGAAAGAAGGAGTTGGAAGTCAACTGGAAGGATGGAAGCGCTGTGAGGCTCAAAAAGGGAGATGGCACTAGAAATGTTGGAGTCGTATTTATTGTCAGCATTGGTCTTCAAGATTGGTCTTCAAAAGTCATATCATGCCAGTTAACATCATCATGTATTGGTGTGCTGCATCTTCAGATGGAGTCAAAAGCTACCCTCAAGGTCATCCAGGCCTATGCTCCCACAAGTGCAAGTGAGGATGAAGAAGTGGAAGAATTCTACCAAGAACTTGAAAAAGAGCCCTCGTGCAAAAGTCCACTTACACTGTCACGATGGGAGATTTCAACACCAAGGTCGGGCGAGGGAAAGCTGGCGAAAAGTTCATAGGGAGATACGGCAGCGGCGAAAGAAATGAAAGAGGAGAAAGGCTGGTAGCGATGGCAGAAACGAAAGAACTGTATGTGGCAAACACCTGGACAAAAAGAAGACCGCAAGAAAGTGGATGTGGATCGCGCCAAATGCAAAGAGCAAGAACGAAATTGACTATATTTTAGTCAATAAAAGGCGCATTGTTCAAGACGTCTCTATGGTGCCACCTTTCAACACCAGCAGTGACCACTGCCTGCTTAGAGCGAAGTTGATTTTTGATGAAGCGGTGGAAAAGGCGGTGCTACAGATGGCAAACAGGAAACAGCGGCCAAAGATATTCGATGAAGCAAAGCTGAAGAAAGCGATTTCTGGGTTTGACTGGAGTCAGACAGAAAAGTGTGATGAGGACTATAGTATCTTTTCCGACAAACTGAGACGTTGCATAAAAGCAGCTGAAATTGAAAAGCCGAAGGAGGCGAAGGGAAGAATCTCAAATGAAACTAAAAGCTTGTTGGAGAAGCGGAGAAACATGAAAAGGAGCTCGGACAACCACCTCGAGTACTCCATTCTGTGCAAGCTTATACGGCGAAAACTGAAGGATGACTTTGAGATCTTCTGGAAAGAAAAGCTCCGCAAAACAGCTGAATTACACAAGAGCCTCAGGACATACAAGTGGGAATTGACGCAGCACAGATTGTGCGTAATAGCACTGAAGAACAAGGACGGAGAGACAGTAATCGATAGAGCAGGGATGGAGGAGGTCTGCAAGGACTTCTATACAGAACTGTTCAAATCAAGAATCAATGTCCCTCTCCCAATGCTCCAAGAGTAAAAAGAACACGTCCCCCCCAATAATCGTCAGCGAAGTCCGAAGCACACTACACCAGATGAAGAAGGGAAAAACTCCAGGCAAAGATGGAATAACATCAGAAATAATTTCTGCAGGAGGCAAAGAACTTTGGAAGGCCCTCCCTTTAAGATTCAGTCGATATCTTGAAGAAGGAAGAATACCATCAAGCTGAAAGGAGTCGAACACCATCTTGCTGCATAAGAAGGGCGATCGAGAAAATCTTAAGAATTATCGCCCTATATGCCTGCTCTATCACATCTACAAGCTCAAAGGTGATAATGAGCCAACTCTCACAGAGTCTGAATGAACAACAGCTGAGAGAGCAGGTATACAAACTCCCGCTGTGCATTGCTTTAGTCAATTATGAAAAGGCCTTCGATAGTGTCAAGTTCAACGTAATATTAAAGGCGCTCGCAGAGCAGGGCAGTAACACGCAGTACATCAATTTGTTGAAGGAAGCGAATACTGGATGTACAACAGACATTACTCTCCTCGAAACTCCCCTCCGTATCCCAATCGAGAAAGGCATGAAGCAAGGAGATACAATTTCACCAAAACTATTCACTGCCTGCCTCGAAATGGTTATGAAGAAGATCAATTGGAGGAGTGGTGTCAACATAAATGCAGAACGATTATCTCATCTCAGATTCACAGACGACATCGTGCTAATTGCCAAAAGCACCAATCAACTGCAGAGCATGCTACGAAGACTCAAAAGGAAAAGTAGTCAGGTCGGCCTGAAAATGAACCGCTGCAAAACTAAATATACGCGATCAGACGTCTTACGAAAAGCCCAAATAACGGTAGCAGGAGAAGAAATTGAAGAAGTGGAACAGTACATATATTTGGGCCAAGAAGTCAACACACATCAAGATCTGAACAGAGAACTTTCGCAAAGGATTCGAGCAGGATGATGTGCATTCAATTCCATCAAGGACGTCCTCAGAGGAAAAATCGACAAGACCACACGCGCAAATATCTTCAATTCAATAGTGCTGCTAGCCATGTTGTATGCCAGTGAAATGTGGGCACTGACAAAGAGAGAAGAGCAGTGGCGGTCAGTAGCTGAAATGGCAATAGAACGAGCTATGCTGGGAATCTCCCTTCTGGATCACATCCCAAATGAAATGATCAGAGAACGCAGTGGGGTAAGAGATATTGTTGTGGAAAGCAGACATAATAAGATGCGATGGGCGGGCCACACAGCATGGTTCACGGACAACAGGTGGACCGCAATTATTGCTGAGTGGTACCCACGAGAACAGAAAAGACCACTTGGCTGGCTTCCAAGAAGACGGGAAGATGACATTGTTAAACGTTTCAGGCGAACGTGGAGAAGGCAAGAGTGCAAGAAGAATGGCAGACATGTTGCGATTGGCACAGTCTTAATGACAGCTGAAGACCGATCAATCCAGGTGATCAGTTCATATATAAGTGAATATACTCTGGGTACAGATTAATTTTCTTTGCTGAATATTTTTTTTGTTTCACCTGCCTTGAAATAGGAACTGAGAACAGATAAATGAATTGAAAGGTTGCCTAGTTTCATTGCACATTCAGTAGTTACTTCTATATTCTCTGCTGAAATGATACTTAGTTACTTATTACAGTTAAACTCCCCCATGAGTCATCCCAGATATCCTTCTACATCCTAGAGCAACAGGAAACTCAGAATATTTTTTCCTTTTTCTCCAGCACTATTAGTACACAACACTATTACAAAAGGCTGTTATAAATCAGAAGCACTGACCCGGTGCATGCATGCCAGTAGATCTTGCACTTGAAATGCAGATCTAAAATGTGACACCTTCCCTTCACTCCCAATTATGTTAAGTTACCAATATTTATTACAAGGCCTCAAAAAAGAAAAAAAAATAGAGTGCTGTTCCCCCACCTGCACACCAAACCTAAGATTAGAAATGCACAAAGCAGCTTAGATAAAACAGGATAGATAACCAAATCTTTACACAGAACCTGAATAGAAAGGTTAATGAAGTTCAACCAAATTTGAATGATTTTGTCCCATTGTTTTTCCACTGTAGCACCCCTCTGTACATCCTAATTCTGATTGTGACTGGAAGCAAATATGTCAAAATTTTACGAGAAAGGGTGACTTCCTGTTTCTGGTGTGACAGATTCTGGTCTAACTTTGGAGATTCGAGTAAAACGGATAAACTTCAGAGCAGCAACAGATCTTTGAGGTGCTTAGGTGACCTGAACTTCCAAAACCTCTGGATCATCCACATCTCGGATGATCTCACAGGCCAATTAGGTCTATTCACACAAGCAGTTGTCATGGGAACACTGACAACCACCCAGGGTTGTCACCTGTAACTGACCGCTGACTTTGCAGGATGACAAAAGAATAGACAAAACCTGGGACTCAGACTGTCAATACCTCCTCTGGTGTGGGAAAATTTATCACCCACTCTAAAATATGCAACAATGGGACTGTACTAAAGAAACCACCACTCCATACTAGAGAACTCACAAGCCACCAGCATTTGTCTTTCTTCCCTTTTCTAAGCATACTAACTGAGAAGCTAGTCACCAATTCATCCTGTCAGCTGCCAGTATCCTGGATCCCTCTCAGTCAAGCTTCAGATCAGTTCATGGTACCGAGCCAGCACTTGTTCCCCTAGTGGACTGAAGTACATCTACATTTATTCCTGCTCGATCTCTCTGTGGCACTTAATACCATCAATATCTAAATACTGCTACCCAACCTCCAAAGAAGATGAAGGGGTGAATGAAAATGCCTTGAAATTGCTCAAGTCCCTCCTCTCAGAAGGTCATTACTGGCAACATTATCTCCATGTTGGAAGTCTCATCTATGGAATTCCTAAAGACTCAATCTATATACAACTGAGATAACGGGCCAAAGTGCCAGCACTAAACAGTTGACACCCAGCTCCATTTCACAAGACATGAACAGCAGCAACATCCAGCTATCCCTACAACTACTCAAAATCTGCACCTGGGTGAAGGGCAGCTGCCTAAATCTGAAACCAGGCACCTACATTTGAATGCAGGCAAGTCTGATGTGATGCTAGTAGGAAAAGAAATGCATTTTGGAGAACTCCACCCAGTAATATCCACACTATCAAGGGGATTTGTTCTCGATTGTTAAGAGTCTGCTGTCTTGGGGCCCTTTTGGACTTCGAGATGATTGGATGTCCAATTTAAAAAAAAAATTCAGCAAGCCAAAATATTGCTCTATATTCTGCTGTGTAACACCCAGTCATGGCAATCCATGTGTAGTACTGATTACTTCTACCAGATGTGCGTTTTGAGCAAGCTGCTGTATGGTAGTGAGACCTGGAACACCTACAGCAGGCATGAGCGAAGACTAAACGTCTTCACCCGCTATCTTCGCTGTATTCTAAATATCAAGTGGAAAACCAAAGTTCCTGACACCAAAGTAGTTGAGAAAGCAAAACTGCCAAGTCTAATCACTACTCTCAAACACAGATGTTTCCATTGGGTTGGTTATCTCCACCTGATGGATGATAGACACATTCCAAACACGTTCTGTATGGAGAACTTAAAGATGCTCCCAAGCCCCTGGGCTAATCTAGACTCAGGCTCAAGGGTGTTTGAAAGAGGGACTTGAAAACTTTCAGCATTTACACTGCAAGCTGGTATGATGCAGCTAGCAACATGTCACACTGTAGGGCTGTGCTTTGCCAGGGAGTCCAAGAGGGTGAAGAGAGGTGGTTGAGAGAGAGGAAAGTGCAGCAGCCCTCAAGGGCAAGGATTGCACCAGCTTCATCCTGTAGCCCTCGTGCCTTATGCCTGCACTATTTGTGGCAAGGACTGTCGCTTGAGAATTAGACTTCTTAGCCACTTGCAATGCTGCAGCATGACACACAGTAACTGAACTGCTTTGGCACGTATACTACCATCGTTTGAAACCAACAGTTGCCACATTGAGCACTGCAACTTGTCTGATGGAACAAACCACTTCACCAAAGGAAGGTCATACTGGAGCAAAACAACAAACAATCTAGGTTTTCATGAATATACCACTTGGATGCTCTGCTGTTTGTGCTGGCTCCCCCCCAAAAAAATCAATGTCTCCTTCCTGATGGTCAGTACGCTCCGTGGGATTGGTGCTAGCTAACTGAGAGACCGCTGATCCCTCTGTGGCTATAGACTCAGATTTTAATGTCAGAAAAGATCATTAGGATCATCTGCTCTGAGCTCCTACATAAACTGTTGACTTGTGAGGATGGGAGACAGAACTTTCATAAGAAATTGATCTAGGCTATGAAACTTGCTTCCACAAGATAACAGAGATCTCACCACTTTCAGAATTAAAAGATGAATTTCTTCAACTTTGCTTTTCCTCAAAAAGGTTTTTGCATTCATGACACCAAAGATACCCCTTTAATCCTTTAAAAAAACAAAACAAACAAACCTTGAAACTAATCAAACCATTTCTCTTGTAGACTGGGAAGGAAGAAAGAGAGAGAACATAAATATTTTGGAGATCCGCAGATACTACAATGATGTGCGGTCACATAAATACCTAGACAGAACAGAGTAGATGGAGCTTTGCTCATTACTAACAAAGTTACAGCACTAAAACATGTACCCTATGGTGCGATCTTTCCATTTGTAACAATTTTTTGTGATTTATGAGCCTCTTCTCCATTCTGTGTACATATAATACTGTAATTAACATTAATAGGATGTGTCTAATACCATTCGGGGGCTGATTCTGTTACCATTGAAGTCCATGACAAGAATCACCATTGACTTCAATAGAAATGAGATCAGGCCCCTCATGTGCGTATCAAATGAAGCAGACACTCCTATCTTAATATTTCCTGAATGCAGCCTTTTGATGGAACAGAGGAGATGAGACAACCTGATAAAAGTAATAGATGAAAGCATATTATCTATACCATCTCTATTATAAGACATAAACTCTACAGTATACACATATATTACTATACGCTGCTATGAAAGTTGACCTGGTTTCTGGAGGACATGTTTTTAAGTATGATGCTGCAGCAATTTTCAACTACACACATTTCTACAACATTTCTCATGCTACTGAAGATTAGATATGTCTGCAAAATACAATATAAATATAGCCCCAGAATTTTATCTCATCCTTTCTTCACTGCTATCGGTAAACTAAGTTCTTCAATATTATTTTCTAAATAAGCATGAATCACTATGTTTGTTTCCTTAGAATTTTTGAAAGGAAAAAAAAATTAAATGAACAGCCTTTTAATTGAATGCTCTCTCTCCTTCCTCCCAGAGCTTTCTGAAGACACAAAAGTAGTCTGGATGCAATGCATTTTTAAGAGCTTTGGCACTTTGGGCTAGATCCATCCACAGTCTACTCCAAATTCTCCCAGCCCAGGGCCTCAAGCAGCTGAATCTCCACAGGAAGGGAGATGTGCAGCACAATCTCCCTTTGCTAGGGAGACCCACAAAGCCCCCCAAATCAGTGGTGGAGAGAAGTGAGTGGGAAAGTAGTAGGATGACCAGATAGCAAAAATCAGGGTGCGGGGCGGGAGAGGGGAGCAGGGTACTATATAAGACAAAGCCCCAAATATCAGGACCTTCTGATCACCCTAGAAAGTGGGTTGATTCTGCATATCCATTAAGTATCCTCTAACAGTGGGGCTTCTATAGAACCTCCAGCATAGATTTAGGCTGCTCCCCTTCAGGCATATCCCCCAGGGGCACAGAAAGTCGTGCTGGCACAATGCAGTACATTTGCTTTCAAGACCTGGAATGTATGGGACAGTATTACAAATTTTAATACATTATGATTTGTATTACAGTAGTCACCCTATAGGCTAGGGTGACCAGATGTTCCGATTTTATAGGGACAGTCCCGATTTTTGGGCCTTTTTCTTATATAGGCTCCTATTGCCCCTTGTCCCGATTTTTCACACTTGCCGTCTGGTCACCCTACTATAGGCTCCAATTGAGATTGTCTGGCACAATGGGGACCCAATGTATAAGCACAAAGAAAGAAACAGTCCCTGCCCTGAAGCGCTTACAGTCCACATAGACAAGGCCAAAGGTGGGAGAAAGGAAGTTTTATTATCCCCAGGGGCGGCTCTACCAATTTTGCTGCCTCAAGCAGTCACCGCCGAATTGCCACCGCCAGAAGAGCGGCGGAGCTGCTGAATTGCCGCCGCGCCTGAAAGAGCGGAGGAGCTGATGCCGAATTGCCACCGCAGGACACGGACTGCCGCCCCATTCTCAATGCCGCCCCAAGCACCTGCTTGGAAAGCTGGTGCCTGGAGCCAGCCCTGATTATCCCCCTTGTACAGAGGGGGAATTGAGGCATGGAGAATTTACGTGACTTGCTCAAAGTCACCCGTGGAGTATCACTCCAGAGCTTTAACCCCCAAGACCATCTTTTCTCCCAAAATAAGGCACCATCCCCAATTCTTCTGTATGCACAGGTGGCACAAAGCTGCCCCGAAGCCAAGAAATGGAGGATTCCTCCGTATAGGAGAATCCATTTGGCCTAGATCACCACAGCAGTACTTATGTCAAACCCCAGATTTTACAATGGTTCTTTGGAAGCAGATGCAAGCTAGTGCTGAAAACCAGCTTGTCACAAGTACAGAGCAAAGACTGACGGGGACAGCAATTGTAGCTTAAAGACACCTTTGCATCCCCCATCCTGAGTTGTGCCTCAGCTCACGATCTGGGCCATATTCTGAAACTAGTTTTACCATCATCTTCTACCAACAAATATGCATTTTCGTTTGAAACAAACAAATGCATCTGTTTTGTGCCACTGTCTAATATCTATCTACATAAAATATTACTAACTCTGCTGACAGTGGGAACTGGGTGTGCGTTCTGAATAGACTCTAAAGTTTCAGCGCTTGTAGCGTCAGGGATTTGCCCTAGATTCCCCATCAAATCAGCCCTATGTAGATAGTAACAATGGCCACAGTGCTATCAATTTTTAAATGAAATCAGTGGGGAGTTTTGCTTAAGAAGTGATTGCAAGTTCTGGCCCTGTTCTACAAGGGCTCTGTGCCAGAGTGCTAAGAGAAGCAGGCTCTATACATACTGAACCAGATTCTCATCTAGCATAAATAGTCATAGCTCAGTTGAAGTCAATGGAGCGATGATAAATTTATACAAGTTGGGGATTTGTCCCGCTTATTATAGTCACTAATGTGACTATAAGGTTCAATGCATGGTGTCTGGCATGAGACCTTTATTAATGCTAAAGGGAATTGCATACACAAATCCCTATACTTAGAGAGGAGAAAACGTGCACATTAGTGCTTATTTTTATTGTTTTTCCACCAAATCTGTTCATTTTACTGTACTTTTCCTGGCATACTCCAAAAACACAAAATTTGAATAATTACATTTGCAGCTCTGCTAATTTTGCTGCATTGGGAACAGTGAAATTTGGCTCCCACACGTGTGATTTTTGTGTTCAAAACTGCACCACTCATGTATTTAAAAATACATATGATATTTATAAAGCCTACTCAAAACATTACCAAACTGTCCCATTCTCATGTTTTCATGACAATTTATATGTTTTCCATATGGGCAGGCACTGACAATATGATACAAGCTTAATGGAACAAATTGTGGTTTCTCTTTATTGTCTTGGCATTGACATCTGCACTTGAGTAAAAATAAATCTCTCCAATATTTTCCAGAAGAGATTTTTCATTAATTTATTACTAAGTAAGCACCCGCAGCTCTTCCCTCCAACCTCCAAAATATACTAGGAATTTTTGCTGCTTCCTTCACCAGAGTAGCTGAGTACCTTAGAAAATTATTCTGAGCAACTGTATTCTACAAAGAGTGTAAAACTAGTCAATTGAGTATTCTGTACTCTATTGTGAGTTCTATAGAGACCTGCTTCTTTGCTTTGTCCCTTCTGTTCTGGGTCAGACAGGATTCATTCCTCCCATCTTACCCTTCTATTTTTGTTCTTCTCTCTCCTTCCAAAAGCGTAAGATTTAATGCCTGTGTGCATTAGAGGAAGGCTATGCCAAAAGGCTAAGGCTGAAAATGCCAAAAGCAAAAGATTTTCCATAAAAGTTCCCAGGGACATGGATATGGCACTGTAAAAAGCTATCCCTCTTCCACCCCAATGTTATGAATATTGCAGTCATCCCCATACAATTTCTGTCTCCCTCCCCCTATGTTACTGCAGTGCTGATCTTCCAGTCTGTATTCTCCTCCTCCCCCAATTACTGCAGTCATAATTAAAAGGATGCTCTCCCTGACTTGAAGCTGCTGGATAGGCAGTCAGATGAGCTAGCTTTCTCTTCATTTGATCTCGCTCCTGCACACTCTTCACAACGTAACAGAATCATGTCAAATGAGCCATCTGCCAGGCCACTGACAGCAGTTTTTTGGGCATGAGAGGGGCTGCTGGAGAGCAACCCAAATCCAGGGAAGTCTTGAAGGTAGTCAGGCAGACAGTACAGAACGGGCAAAATCAGGAGCTCCTTGCTGAAATCTGAAGGCTTAATGGATGTAATATCATTGTTTGGTTTATACACTTTAAGTTTGGTCTTGAATTATATTTTAAGGCGAGAAATCAGAGAGAGAATAGGGTTTTTTCCCAGCATTCATTATCAAGACTCTCTCTATTGATGTTAGAGAATAGAGGGTGGCATATGGCTACCCACCTAAGAGTCAGTCTCTGGGATCCTCAACCCAAGAACAAACTGACCATTCATGAAAGTTGCTACATGGACAGAACTGGAAAACAATGTACCCACAAAATATGCAGCTGAAACAGAAACGTTCCTTTCCTGCCTCACCCCTGTCTTGGATGGACACTCTCCAGAGTGGAAAGGCTCATTCAGTCTCTGTGGCCATTCAATCTTTGGCCACTTTGCTAGTAGAAGAGGGACAGAGCCCACCAGGAGATGGGTGGTTCAGGGAATTTCTTGGCCAGTCTCTGTAGGCTGAGCAGCTCCAGAACATCCACCAAAAATGAAACTGCCCTCATGGGTATAGGAGAGCAGTGATACCACAAACCTCTCTCTTCTGGGATGAATTCCCCCACTGGCACAGCTGCCCCTGTAGGCGCAGTGGGTCCCATTTGAACCTCTTGTGTCTTATGAGAGAATCTTTAATTAATCTAATTAATGACTGGGAGGGTATACAGGTTGTAGATCTCTCCTTGTTCTTAGTGAGAGATGCTCTTCTTCATTTCTTTCATGTAATATTTCCTAGTGCCCTCCAGCACATGTCTGTGCATCTAGTCCTGCTCTCACTGAAATCACTGGGAACACTTCCACTGATACCAATGGGAACATTAATCTCCCAACCGAGACATTCAATCCTGATTTTCTTCTATTAATGCTCTCTATTTATTCCAATTCATGTTTTCATTAACTAGGATCTTCATTGTGCGCACTTTCATTACAGTTCCTGTTTGAGCTCCACATCCTCTTTCAACAGTTTGTGCTTGAGGTCTAAGAAAGTTCAGATGCTCGCTGCTAGGTCTTTTTCCTTAGCAGTCCCCTGTCAAAGCAGTCTCCTCAAAGATTTTTCCTAGATAGGTAATAAAATAAACTTTGGAGCAATAATGTCTGATAGAACAGAGGTAAATGGTTAATTTGCTTGTTTTTTATTGCTTTCATATTATGTACAATAAATAGGCAGGTTCATTGAGCCAAGTTCTCTGCTGATTTACACCCTCAAACTGTGCCATCCTAGAGAAGGCAATAGAATTGCAGTGTATAAATCAATGTGGTATTTGCACCATCTCTCAGGAGATGAGCATGGTTTTGACTAAGATCTGTCACTAAAAAGCTCGTAACATGGAAGTTTTTTGGCACAGAACTGAGCGCTCTCTGTTGATGAGTGCTATACAGAACAGTAAGTTATATTCATTTAGCTGCTGCACGGGTTCATTTATCATATGACAGAATCCTGATTAAACACTTTCTGTTCCCCTTGTTTGTCAACAGCTGATATTTCAGAGAACTGATTGCTCAGTAATGTGGGGGAAGTTTGCACACAGGAAGGTGCTGGGCATCTATTGTATTTCCTCAAGTCTTCTTTGTCTCCTTTGTGTATGAAAATGTAAAGTGCAATAGAATTAGTCAAATTACATAAGACTTCCCCTAACCCACACTATGACCATTATGGTTCATATGCACTACACCTAGAGCTGCTGCCCAAATTGTTCATTTTGAATGATCTGTCAGCCCCTTTTTCAATTAGCAAATTGTTTTCAAACCAATCCTGATTTCTGCTTCTGTATTTGTCACTCATATGTATTTACCAAATGATTTCTTAGAATAAATTTCAGATTTCCTACTAATTTTGAAAAATGTGAATATAAATATAAAGTGGGGAATGGCTTTGAGCTAACACTGTCTCTTCAATTTCCCCCATAAAGATAGATATCATGATTTGCCAGCATTTTCCCAGATACATCGATCATGCAAATGCTGACAGATACCATGACCCTTTGAATTACAGCAAACCTAACTCAGCACTTTTCACAAAATATTTGTAAGTCAGTTTTGTTTCCAGACTATTCCACAAAATTCTAATTATGTCATAAGCTGCAGTGCACTTTCCTCGGGCACTTTTCCACTTGTCTTCCTCACAATTTGTTTTACAGTTAAAACATTTCCACTAAAAATGAGTTATCAAATACGGTCATTAGCTTTGTGTGCCATTTGCTACAAGTTTCTATAAAAAATTACCAAGTTATGGGTGTTTAATTACTACAGCTAATATTCTACAGTGATAAGAATATAGAGGTCATGTATAGGGTGACCAGATGTCCCGATTTTATAGGGACAGTCCCGATTTTTGGGTCTTTTTCTTATGTAGGTTCATAGACTTATAGACTTTAAGGTCAGAAGGGACCATTATGATCATCTAGTCTGACCTCCTGCACAATGCAGGCCACAGAATCTCACCCACCCACTCCTGCAATAATCCTCTCACCTATGTCTCAGCTACTGAAGTCCTCAAATCATGGTTTAAAGACTTCAAGATGCAGAGAATCCTCCAGCAAGTGACCCATGCCCCAAGCTGCAGAGGAAGGCGAAAAACCTCCAGGGCCTCTGCCAATCTGCCCTGGAGGAAAATTCCTTCCCGACCCCAAATATGGTGATCAGCTGAACCCTGAGCATGTGGGCAAGACTCACCAGTCAGATACCCAGGAAAAAGTTCTCTGTAGTAATTTCTAACATCCCATCACCGGCCATTGGACCTATTTATCACCGATAGTCAAAGGTCAATTAATTGCCAAGATCATGTTATCCCATCAAACCATCCCCTCCATAAACGTATCAAGCTTAATCTTGAAGCCATTGCCCACCCTGCTTCCTATTACCCCCCACCCCCATCCTGATTTTCACACTTGCTGTCTGGTTACCCATGTCATGTCACTTTCACTGTCACCAGGAATTCAACAGTTTTACCACCGGACAAGACAGCAGATTTGGCAGGCTCTGGTATTGGGAAATATGCCAGATAGGAATAGCAGCTTTTTAAAAACCAGACAATGCAGAGAAGGACCTCCAAGAGCAAAGGGTTTGTTTTGTTTATAACATGATTATGAATAAAGGACTTTGTATATTTTCCAACATTTCCTCGGGATTCTAATTTTTTCCTTCCAGATTGACTTAAAGTGACCTCAAAACCTAGACCCTATTTTTACAAAAACTGGATTTTTCTACCTTAATTATTGTTGATATTATACCCCATTTAAGTGTCATTATGTTATATATAAGTATTCCTAAATTAATTCACATTAATTTAGTTACCCAAATACATTTTAAAACTTATTTTAAATGTGACAGTATGGTAATTTAGTCCTTTGGTACCTCACTTCTGTGTCCCTGGGGCAATGCAACTGCATCCCATCTCTAACGAAAATCTCAGCGCTCCAATACATGCTATGAGTTTAGGAACACAGGCATTACCATATTGGATTAGATTCATGGTCCATCTAGTCTGTTATCCTGTTTCCAGCAAAGGTGATGCTTCAGATTCAGGTGCAAGAAACCCTTCAGTAGGCAGTTATGAGACATAACTTTCAAAACTTTGCTTTGTGTAAGACAGGATAACAACCACCTAGTGCTAGCACCCAACAAAATCACAAGTGGAGATAGAACAATGAAACAGTTTCAAAGAACACAGAACACTGGAATGCTTCTCTTTTTAAAGTTTTCATTCCATTTGTACATAGAACACTTCTGATATTGTGGTACGAGCCATGAATAAAATTGCTGTTCAGGACAGTTATCTGAAAGAGAGAAAAATGTGCACTTATACCTTATGGTGCCTTTTATCAGACAGTCTCCAAATGGTTCACAAATTTTTATCCAGAGTCAATTTCTGTTCTTACTTTGTCTACATCATGAGTAAATCTATTGAAGTTACTCTTGATTTACACTGGTGTTAGTGAGAATAGAGTTCACCCCTTATCAAGCCTCATGCCAACCCACTGGGTAGGTAAGAACAGTTTCATTGTAAACTACGTAGGGATCAATGCTTTGCCTTTGTTGACAGCTGGATTACAGCAATGCTGGGCCCTCCTGGGTAAAGGCCTCATGCCCGAGTCCTTGTTTGAGGTAGGGTCTAGTGATCCTCCTGGACTAGACCTCAATCTGCCCCAGAACAGAGTATTGGACTAAGGAGAAATGAGGCCTTCCCCCAAGATGCCTTTCACACTAACTGAGGGTTCTTGGGGTTGGAGAGGAAACCAACAGCACACAACTCTGATCATTTATTATTTGTCATACAATACCATATTTTCTTCTACAAACTTAGATACACATATAACACCTGGAAATATTTTCCATTGTTATAATTGCCTAGTATACCTTTGCTGACAGACTTTTATATGATTAAATTCTGTTCTCTCCACAGTATGTTTTTCATTATTTTAGTCAGCAGTTACATACTGCACAAGTTCTTTTCAACCAGCAGTACTGCCTTTCTTAGGTCCAATTCGAGAAATGAGAGAGTTTACTATGAAACTAACTTCGCTACAAGCGAAGGTGAGCCTATATTTTCCAGCCACACCTCATGGTATAAGCCATCAAAATGAGTGACAAATGACCAAAATACAGAACACCTGTACTTTGCTGCATGCCACACATAAGTAGCAGATTACAATGTTTTTTAACTATAAACCTATTTTAAGGAAATTTTCCCACTGTGTGAATTAAATAATACTCTTTATTTAAAAACTGGAAAGAAATTTCATCATGTGTAACCACATGGGTGGAGTTTGAAACGTGAGTCTTCATATCCACAACACATACTTCTACTACTTCAGCCAACAGCAAACTTCACCACTGAGTTTTAGAACTATTGACTAGACAGCAGTAGAATGCCAGAAATCAAGAATCCTGTGATCTGTTCCTAGCTGTGCAATTGGAATATGGGCTATGTGGTTAGAGACAGCATAGCCAAGAATGCAGATTTGGCACTTTCAGCCTGAAAGGCACAGTGGCTGAGACAAACAATTGAGTTGTGTACTTGTCATATAAGTGGCTAATGGACTTTATCTAGCATAGTCCAGTGCAAGATGCCACACATTAACTAAGGGTACGTCTATACTTACCTCCTGGTTCGGCAGCAAGCAATCAATCTTCTGGGATCGATTTATCGCGTCTTGTTTAGACGCGATAAATCGATCCCGGAAGTGCTCGCCGTCGACACCGGTATTCCTGCTCCGCGAGAGGAGTACGCGGAGTCGACGGGGGAGCCTGCCTGCCGCATCTGGACCCGCGGTAAGTACCTTTTAGTTCGAACTAAGATACTTCGACTTCAGCTACATTATTCACGTAGCTGAAGTTGCGTATCTTAGTTCGAACCGGGGGGTTAGTGTGGACCAGCCCTAAGGTAGTAGCATAATTAGGTTGTACTTGAGAAATAGTATGTTGCATCTTAAAGGGCACAGAGTAAGTTAAGTTTAACATTTCCTGGGCTTTCAGTGTGCTTAACTGTGTGACTGTAATGTTCTCTTAGCATGAAGGTGTGGGCACATAGAGGCAGGGTGTGTGGAAATGTTGGGGGTGTGTGTGTTAAACATCATATTGTTTGGTTCTGAACTGATTAATTGAAGTTATGCAAAATTGTCTCTTAAATAATGTGTTATTTTTCATTTGTAGAACACCAACATCAGAAAATAAACTAAAACTACATAGTAATAAATATTGACCAGCTTCCTTCAGGAAACTGGCCCTCCTGGAAAGAAGTAAAGGCATTCAGTGTGCATCTACTCATGGCATGAGTGGGTGAAATCTACCCTGTCAGATCCCATCTAGACTGGAAAGCTCCGCTTTTGGTTTCTTCCCTCCACAAGCCCCTTAAAGCATGAATGTATAATAAATGGTTTCCCTTTCCTGTATCTTCCCCTATCCTTCTTTGAGGACTAACCATCTTTGGATGCTTTCACCTAGGGAACCCAGGTTGGAGAATTTACCAGATACACTACTTGTTAGATTAGCCAGAACTGAACCATTTTCCTGTTACAATGTTTAATTTTAAATCCTTGTATTTGTACTTGTTAAAATGTTATCAGTCTTTTCGGGGGTCTGAGACTGAGCATACTCACCTGCTTAGATGGTTAGCATAGCCTTCTTCTTCTCTAAGGGAGGTGCTCCTTTGGCAAGATTTAGTTTATGGAATCAGCATGTACCTCGAGAGAAGGAAATAAGCTTCCTGGGGGAAAGAGTCTTAAATTAGAAGCTAAACCAAAGTACACAGTCACTGAGGTCAAACTCAGTCCTGGGATAAGCAGAGTCAACTCAGTTAAAGACAAAGAACTTCTATTACCTAGAGAAAAATGCATTAGGACACAAAACTTTGTGAGAAGAAACTTGGGGAAACTACCCACTATGCATGGGTTTGAGTGGCGCTTCACAGGGTGTCTTCCGCTGAAAGGAAAAGATACTATTATGCTGAGTCATTAGTCCCACTGTGTTTACACAGGTGTTACCAAGATCATAATCAGACAGCAATGGGATTGAGGAGGTGTAGCTAGTGGCCTAATTTGGCTGCATAACATCAGTTATTAGTGGTGATGTTTGGGATGGCAAGAACCAAACTTGAAAGTCAGAGCCCAAAGTGAGCTTCTGGGACTTGCATATAGAGAGAAGGATATTCTTAATTACAAATTAAGCAAATTGGATAAGGACATTAGTGACACATGTTGAGTATGGCACCCCACAATGCCATTCTTACAGCGTTACCTTTTAGGATAGGACCACTCTAAGGGATATGCATTTTCAGTTTTAACTCTCTTAATTTTTTCCTGAGTTTTATATACAGTAAATAACCTGTTGTAACTTCTGTCTATAACACCTACAGCTCATGCTCAAGGACCAATTTTACAAAGGTATTTAGGTTTCTAAAGATGCAGATAGCACCTAGTGGTACTTACAAGAACTATGGGAGTTGGGTACCTAATTCACTTAGGCACTTTTGTAAATTCCACTAGGTGACTATCAGCCTCCTTACGTACCTAAATACATTTGTAAATCTGGCCACAAATCTATAAATCCTGAATATTCTATACAATGTGACAATGATTCAGTTCCTGAATTGGCTATTATAGCTATACATGTATCATAACTGAATACATTTATGACTAATACATTCTCCTTATATATAACCAGGGCATTGAAAACATATCACCAGTGGCAGCTGAGATTAACAAACCCGGTTCCATAAAGAAAATAACTTACTGAAAAATTAGGTTAAAAAGGAGAGTCCAAGTGTCAGGAACTACACATGCCTCAAGACACTGGCTAACCTTAAGCAGCACCCCTAATCTCTCAATTCCTTTAAACTAAATTTGGTCTTAAATTAATAGCTCTACTTTAAGATTTGCGTTGTGCAAAACATCTGTTAGCATGTTATTGGCACCTTATAATACAGAACTCTGGTGGACACATGGTGGGGATATCCCACCAGCAAAAGGCACATTGGTTAAGGCAACACAGGCAAATGCTTTAAGTATTGTTTCTTTTTAAAGGAGCAGCATTCACCCCTGCCAAGCAACTAGTGATTTTGGGTGTTTAGCTCAAGACACCTTAAAGGGGGCCTAATTTTCAGAAACAGCCAAGCACCAACAGTCTCAGAATCAGGGCTCTTTAAACTAGGTACCCAAATCACTAGTCACTTTTGAAGCTCTTAGCCACCATGAACAAGCAAGTTCTTCAAAACAAAAGACCTGATCCTGCAGACCTTACTTACCTATTTAGCCCCATGAAAGACAATGGGGTTAACTCAGGTGACTAAAAGTTGCACAGTTAACACAATACCATTGCCATTATAGGCTGTGTTAATTCTGCCTACTTCTTTTTAGTGGGGGCAGCAATACTATGCTTAATAACTTGAGGTACATTTTAATGAAAGATCCTTGCATTGCTAGCACTGACCCTGATTACCGCGAAGATACTCTTGCGGCAGCGAGGATAAACAAAACAAACCCTCACTGTTCTCCTCAGATTGCAGCTTCTTGCAATGAAGTTAAAACGAGGGTTTTTTTATACACAAGTCCATGCTACAAGATAATTCCTCCTCAAAAATAAACTCATAAAATTGCTCTTTAAAAAAAATAAATCCTGATCTATGTTTTCAGCCCACATAGATATTAAACCTAGTTTCCTAGACCCTGAAAAGCTAATTATGCATTCAATTAGAGTTTCTTAATAAAGATTAAAACTCTGAAGTCTATTACAAGCCCATATTTAATTCAACTGCCATTTTATCCATGCCATGAAAGTGTGAGTGGTAACAATGAATGTAAATTATAATACATGCCATAGAGTGAATGCTATTTGTCCAAGTACGTTACTATAAAGAATTAAATTTTGCTATCGGTTCCATAATCTAGTTAAAATTGGTATTCTTTATTTGGTCTTTCAATGTAGTCCAATTTCCTACTTTGAAAAACAAATTCTAGGGAATAAAGAAAAGAGATTAATTTATCATTAAGACTCTGCTTAATTGAAGTCAATTCCGAACAAACTTGAATTCAATTTCTGCTCATTAAATTGAATGTGCTCTGCGTTTCTCTCTGCATTGCTTTGAGCAAGCAGCTGAGAACAAGGGACTAACATCAAAATTATTAAATTGAGGAGATTTTATTTGGTCTTCACATGCCAGAGCCGCTTTGATGAGGAGCTGTTTTGGCACTGAAAGGAAACGAGAGCAGCTGGAGGAAAAATCAAATGAAACTACGCCTTGGAAAATTGAAGAAAACGCAAGCTTAATAATATTTAATAATTAAATTTCCACAAACAATAGCGGCAAATGAAGTAATCTGCAAAGTCTGCGAGCTCATTTGCATAATTGATGCCGGTCCCCTGTAAATGAATAATGAAGATAATAAAAGATGTTGCTAAAAATGGGCACAATAACAGCAAATTTCATCAAGCCGCGCGCTCTGATTAATCTGCTCTTGCAAATCAGCCGCGAGAGGGGGACGCGTGATTAACCGCGCGGAGGCTGCAGCAGGCGGCAGGCTGCCCTTTCTCCCCGGCCCTGCGGGCGCCGCGCGAGCCCTTCTCCCCCGCGCCGCGCTCGCCGCCAGCTGCTGCTGCCGCCGCCGCCGGGGCGCCCCGCTCCGCCCCGCCACACCAGCTCGGCTCCAGGAGCAGCGTGTTTGGTCCTTTACCCCGCCACCCCCCCCCCCCCCCCCAAGATCTGCTAGGGCAAGACCGTGTGTGGGCAGGGCGAGAATCGGGATCGCCAGTGCACAAAGCCACCCAGAGAGACTCTCTTCCTCCCAGCCCGCCAGGCGCCTTGCAGGGACAGCGGGGCCAATTTTCGGGGGGCCCGCCGGAGCTGGCCCTGCTGACCGCCAGAGCCCTCGCCTAGACAGCTCTCTCCCAGCTGTGGCAGTGTGAGGCCTGAACATCTGTCTAGCAGGGCCTGCAAAGGCTAGGGCTGGTGCCCGCATTTTGAACGTTGTACCAGTTATATCTGCAGTAGCTAACCCCACAAGAAAGACCATCCCCCAGCCCGTTCCTCTCCCCCAAGCATTTACAATCTAAATAATTATCTGTGCCCTGCTTCTAAACTTCCAGCCACTTCCCAGTCAGGGAAGTCCATCTTCTTTAAACTCTTCTGTGGTTTACATTATTATTTGCATGTTGTTCAATAAGAAGGGCATTTCTAAGATGGGGGATGGGGGGGGGGGCACAGCTTCCCACTTTCCAAGGATTTTCAAATATAAATCACTGAACCAGCCGCAGAGATCTGGTTGAACTCGGCTACTAAATAGGGGGAAATGGTCACAAACTAGAAAAACAGCCACTATTGACCCTCTGAGGAGTACAATCCCCAAAGCCGGCAAGCTCACTAATCATCTTCATCACCTAAGGGCTGGTCTGATCCTGACCTCCCTTTGTCCTCCCCCCCCATCATGTCCCCAAACCCATGGAGAAGGCAAATTTTTCCATGAACCTTCCGTTGACACATGGCAGTGGACAGCAATAGCATTCAGCACTGTGCTGGATGAGGCTGCCAAACAGCAACTTTAAATACCATTATTTTGCCCAATAAAAGGATTGGGATGGAATAAAGTGGTGGATTGATTAATCATCTTTAAAAACAATAGAGCTGTCATAAGAATTAAAGGGCTGCAAAACAATCCCTCTGGCGATAAATTGTTGGCCAGTTTGTATTCTGCCTCCAAATGTTGTTTGCCCTAACTAATTTCTGGTTTTGACCTTCACAGTCATGCTCAGTTTGAAATGTATTGGCTCATTCTGCAAGGGACCAAGTCTGCAAAATCTTACTGGCATTAGTATTTTTCACGGATCAGGCCCAAAAGAAGTCTGAGAAATCAGTTATGCTACTAGTCATACTGAATCCTCCTCATCCAAGTCGCTCAGTGCCATCAGCAGAACTACTCACACATGTAAGAGTGCAGGATTGGGCCCAATACTCTTACACTACAGACACCAGTTGAATTTGTTTTATTTACTTAAATTTGTAATCTATCACTCCATCAAATTACTGCAACTGATGAGAGATTTTCACTATTTAAAATAGCTTGTGTATTAAATCGAAAATGCAATATACCATCTATTTGAATTGTGTTATTTTGTTCAAATTCTGGATCCACCTTGACAACTGGCATTTGTTTGAGGTAAAGGGCATGTATTTTATTATAGAATGGAAACTTCAATACTTTACACATCAAAAGAGGAGCCTTTTATTCCACCCAGTGAGAAAGAAAAGACATATATATTCTCCTGTTTACACTCATTTGCAAACTGCAATTCAGTTTATTTAACTCGGCCAGCTTTAATCAAGTCTCATAAACCACAGTCTCACTCCTTTAAACACAAAGTCTCACCCTTTGCAGCAAATACATCACCTTCATCTTGCTTTTGCACAGGTATTAAACAAGGTCCTGGATCTGGTTGTTTAAATTTACACACAGCATTGTATATATGTAGTGCAATTTGTTTGATGTACTATAATTCATACAAAAGTATCACAGAATGCTTCGCAGCAAATTGCATTCAATACATGTACAAACAAGTAAACCATAAAACATCATGCAAGTAGTTTCTGCAGGAGAGGGACAAGGAGGGCAATGCCTAAGCTTCTAATAACAGAATAACAGAGCGTGGGGAAATTGGAGCGGGGGTGGGAAAGAGTGGGATTTGATTGGTTTCTTAGAGACATAGGGACAGATCTTCATTGTGGAATCAGAAACACAGGGACATTCATAGATTCCAAGGCCAGAAGGGAACCACTGTGATCATCTAGTCTGACATCCTGTATACCTCAGGCCATCTAATTTCCCTAAAATAATTCCTGGAAAACACATCCAATCTTGATTTTAAAATTGCCAGTGATGGAGAATCCACCACAATCCCTTGGGAAATTGTTCCAATGGCTAGTTATACTCACTATTAAAAAATACATTTTATTTCCAATCTGCATTTGTCTAGCTTCAACTTCCAGCCATTGGATTGTGTTATATTTTTCTCGGCTAGATTGAAGAGCTCATTATTAAATATTTGTTCCCAATTTATAGACTGCAATCATGTTACCCTTTAACCTTATCGTTATTAAACTAAATAGATTGAGCTTCTTGAATCTATCACTATGATGCAGGTTTTGTAATCCTCCATTCATGCTTGTCACTCTTCTCTGGACCCCCTCCAATTTTTCAACATCCTTCTTGCTATGTGGACATCAGAACTGGACACAGTATTGCAGCAGCAGTTGCACCACTCCCAAATATAGATTTACATTTACCTCTCTACTCCTAATTGAGATCTCCTGTTTGTGCATCCCAGGATCGCATTAGCCATTTGGGACACAGCATCACACTGGGAGCATGTTAATCTACCACGTCCCCAAATCTTTTTCAGACTCACTGCTTCTCAGAACAGAGTCTTTCATCCTATAAGTAGGGCCTACATTCTTTGTTTCTAGATATATACATTTATTCTTATTAAAATGCATATTGTTTCTTTGGACTGCTGTAAATTCAGCCACCTTATCATGGCTCCTAGGAGTCATTATGTTCGATGGTGATCACTGGGGTGCAGTGCATGCTGGCCAGGTCCCCAAAACACCCCCTACTCTGGAGGGGAGCATAGTAATAGCTGTACCAGCTCTATGCTGACTAGAGCAGCACAAAGGAAGTAGGAGTCAGGATCTGATCCATTGAGTTTAGAGTTGGAAAGAGAAGGAATATACAGCAACCAAAGGGAAAAAATTAAGGCATGAATAAGATTTTTGATATAAGGGGTTTGGAATTAATTTCTGATAGGGATGGTATCTGAGGCAATAGTCATTAGATGTACATGAGTTTTTAATCAAAAGACTGGGTTACCTAATATATACATAATAGATATGTTCAGATTTTAATTGAAGAGGGTGGTGGATGAATTTTGGCTTAGTAACCTTCTCCACCACCCTCCAACCCCACCCCCACCACAAACAAACAAACAAACACACTTGTTGATAAGTTTTGAATATGAAGAGTCAATGGAAGATATGACAGAATTGGGAGGCTGATATTACGGAAGTAGGCATGAAGTGATAAAAAGGTCAAAACAATAAGAGGAACATAGTTTGGGATATCATCTGCATGGATGTAACATGGAGCTTCAACTTTAGAAAAGAGGTGGATAAGGAAGATGAGACAGAATGAGAAGAGAATAGCACCAAAGAACTGAGCTTGATTGTTGAGGTTTAGAAGAAGAAGTGGGTCAGATGATGAAATTGAATTGAAAAATATTAGAATATTGTACTTCTAGGTAAAAATGGTATATAAAATACAAGCGGAAAGATAGGGAATAGGGATATAGGTTGGTAAGCATATGGGTGGCGTGCAGTGAAAGATGCAGTATTGTTCTGAAGACAGTCTTGTCAGGACCTTTCATAGAAAGGACCATGTGGACTTGTTTTTAGGACGCTTCCACGATTTGACTCTAGGGTCAAGTTCAGGAGAATTGTTCTGTAGTGGGTAGTAAAATAGGAATTAATGGCAACTCCACCGTAACAGTGCCACAGTTCCCCTAAACAAAGCTAATATGACTCTGCCTTCGGCAAAGTCCACCTGTATAGGTATATATCTTTGATTGTGATCACAGAAACAAGAGCAAGCCAGAACTGGAAAAAAACAAAAAGATGGTTTGTAAATAGGTTTCATTGTTTGATCTGAGTTATGAAGAGGCTTTACTGAGTTTTTTTGTAGCTTAAGATATTTACAAGTTAATATCTGAATTTAACTTTGCTATAAGCATTAAAGGGTAATGTAAAAGTATATAGCCAGCATATTGCATGATAACATTACATGTTTATTTTTAAAGTGTAATGACAGTTCATGCTGCTGAAGATAAGGGTTTTGGATGTGGCATTTACAGCTCCTTTTGTTCAAAAGTTTATAACTTAGCAATAAAATTTTGCTCCAGGCTGTAATTGGCATGTAAAGTCTCAGCCAGGGACTTAATTATTTTTACCAATTTTGGAAAAAGTTTAGTTCAGCCATTTTTAAGTTATACCAGTATAATAAAAAAGTAAAGTTTACCAGACTGTGAAACTTTCTTGTACTTATAAAAACAAAAACAACTTTGAAATTAAAAATACACATTTGCTAACAATTAGCCCATAATATTGGGTGGTGGTGATTCAAATACACACTCAGTCTGGCATTTCTGTGACTCTGGCCCACACAGGTCAGGGCCTATGAATTCAGGGGTATGCATCATACAACAATTGGAGTACAATTGATGAGGCAATATTGCCTAGCGGTTAGGGCACCGGACAGTGTCTCAGGAGAGCTGGTTGCTAGTCCTGGTTCTGCCACTGCTTTTCTGGGTAACATTCAGCAACCATGTCTGTAAAATAATGATACTGACCTCCTTTGTAAAATGCTTTGAGATCTACTGATAATGTTTTTTGATTATTTGTTTTTTAAACCAAAACATTTCTAGCAAAATGTTTTACTAATCCATTTCACAAGCTTTTTCACCCCCCAAAAAGTTGATTTTCAAAACATTTTTCCAAGATAGGCCACACCAAAGCTTGGAAAGCTGATTGTATGTGAACTTTCAAGCTAGGAAAGTACTAGTGTGAAATTTTGAGGGGAAACGGGGAAAAAAATCAGGCTTGTGGTCATGCCTATTTGCATAAAATGTCACATGAGCTAGTAGGTTAAGTACAGGTCTCCTGGTGTTCCATTCCCTCCTCCATCACTAACAGGCAAACATCACAAACGGCCCAGGCCCAAATGTGGGACACAATGTGTAACAAAGAATCACATTTATTTCTGTAAATTCAGGTTCCTGATTCTTAGGAGTTGGCTACCCAGAAGGGTATGTGCTCTACGGGTGTGTGATTTCTGAAGCACACTAACATGCTGCACATTAACTGATCCATGCTTCAATGGGGAGGGGGCATAGCTCAGTGGTTTGAGCATTGGCCTGCTAAACAGTAGCATAGGCAGGTCTGGAGCACAGGGGGAGCAGCACTATAAAAAGGCGCCTCCCCGCTCCCCCTGTACTCACCCGGCGGCATTTTAAAGAGCCCGGGGCTCCAGCCGCTGCGGAGCCCCAGGCCCTTTAAAGCACCTCCGGAGCTCCGGCAGCGGGGCTCTGGTGGCGCTTTAAAAGGCCCGCAGCTCCCCGCAGCTGCAGGAGCCACGGGCCTTTTAAAGCACCCCCACCCGAGCCCGGCTCTGGCAGCGGGGCTCAGGCGGGGATTTAAAAGGCCCGCGGTTCCCTGCGGCTGCAAGAGCCGCGGGCCTTTTAAATCCCCGCCTGAGCCCGGCTCTGGCAGCGGGGCTGGGCGCTTTAAAAGGCCCACGGGTCCCCGCAGCAGCAGGAGCCGCAGGCCTTTTAAAGCGCCCCTCCCCCCAGCCCAGCTCGGGCAGCGGGGCTCAGGCGGGGATTTAAAAGGCCTGCGGCTCTTGCAGCCACAGAGAACCGCGGGCCTTTTAAATCCCCGCCTGAGCCTGGCTCTGGCAGCGGGGCTCGGGGGAGCCGCGGGCCGTTTAAAGCGCCGCCCGAGCCCCGCTGCCGGAGCCAGGCTCAGGCAGCGCTTTAAAAGGCCCGCGGCTCTTGCAGCCGCGAGGAGCCGCCCACGGGCCTTTTAAAGCGCCGCCCGAGCCTGGCTCAGACAGCGGGGCTCGGGCGGTGCTTTTTAAGGCGCTGCTTCTCCTCACAGGGGGAGCGGCCGCTCCTCCTGCTCCCACCTGGCTACGCTACTGCTGCTAAACCCAGGGTTGTGCGTTCCATCCTTGAGGGGGCCACTTAGGGATCTGGGGCAAAAAATCTGTCAGGGGACAGTACTTGGTCCTGCTAGTGAAGGCAGGAGACTGGACTCAATGACCTTTCAAGGTCCCTCCAGTTCTATGAGACAGGCATATCTCCATATATTAACATTGTATTGTTTCAAACAGCACTATGTTAAAGTGCACCAGCAGGGAGTCTGCACAGACCAATGAATGCACAACACATTGGTGTACTTGAGAAATCACATCCCTGCAGCATATTACCCCACCATGTACTCCACCCAGGGCCGGTGCAAGGAAGTTTCGGGCCCTAGGCGAAACTTCCTTGCACCAGCCCTGCGCCCCGCCACCCCAGCGGCAAACCACTTCCCCCAGCCCGCGGCAGGCTTCCCACCCACCGGGGTGGGGGCTGGGCTCGGCTCCCCACCCCCCCTGCGGCCCGGGCGCAGGGCTCGGCTCCCCGCCACCCCCCCCCCCCCCCCAGTAATAGGACTGGGAGTAATCAGATTTAGTATAGTCCAGTCTGAGGAATTGGGAACATCAACTCAAGACCTGACCTTTGTTGGACAATTAATTAGAAGGACTCTCAGATGTAAATGCTATGGTAGTCTGGAATGTTCTACAGCAATCATACTTCAGAAAAAATGATGGCTGTAATGTGTTAGTCTCAGCCTTGAACACTGATGAGAGAATAAGGTATAGGTATTTCATTCTCTGGTTATTAGTACAGGGTTTTTTGTATTTTTAAACATGAAGACATCCAAACAAATTAGTATCAATTATCTTTCTGCACAAAATATTGCCTAGAAACATGTTAAGTATGCCCTCACTTCTGAGGAATTCATCAATAATTCACTAATTCAGATTGGTACAGTATCTTGCTAAAAACATATGATCCAAAAAAAAAATGCAATTTGTCCAACTGTAAAAGCTTCATCCAAAGGCCCACCTAGCCCAACTGAGGATCTCTGTGTAGGTCTAACCACACATTGGTACTGAATCAACATATATTCCAACCTCTGAAGATGGGGTAGTTCTGCAAATCCTTGTTTAGTTCTCCAGTGTGTCATAGAAAGATTGGCAGGATTTAGCAAGTCTCACAGGAAAATGTTCCATTTTTAAGTTTCACTTGATTTCAGCACCTCATTTTTCAGGGAGGAGGCATGTTCCCTTGCTCCTTATTGCCAATGGATTAACAGATTTTTAAAAGATGACTTGACACCTATCTATTAGTGGAAAATTGGTGGGATGAGTTATCTGGGCACTACCAGTAATTTTTAAAGCGCCTAAGCATAGCTTCTGAGTTAGTACCTACATATCTACTCAGCAAACTTAGCCAATGTCTTTTCCCAATTCCCCAGTCTGCAGCTCAGACAGATGTGGGCCATGTCCATCTAATAAGTTGTGTTAGTCCTTTTGCCCTCTGTAGTCTCTCTCTCTCAGCTGCCAGGATCCCCAGTGTAATCCATAGCCAACTTGTCAATTTAATTGCTAGGAAACAGGCTTTCTTGTGATCATTCCAATTGTTTATTTGGGGTGAAGATTTAAATTGTGCATGATAGACTTCATACTGATTGCCCCTAAAGACAGTAGACGTCTGCTAAGAGCTTTGTAGGGATACTAAAAAGAAATAGTTTTTGACTTGCTGAAAGCATGTACTTTAAGCTTGAGTTCTTCCTGTAGGAAGTTTCTCTTCAAGTCCCGTGCCATTACATTTCCTATGTTGAGTTTTGTTGGACTTCAAATATGAAAAGAAAGGAAACACTTAAAATGTTAATTTACTTCATTGTTGCTTTTACTAGACATGGGATTAGACAGGTACAAAATTATAGTGGGCACCTCTGAACATGACAGTAAAAAATGCTGGATATGTCACTAAAGACTGAATTCCTTCTCTTAAGTCTCCTTACAGAATTCTGCTCATTCAATCATATTTTCAGGTATAGATGGTGAAGTTTAATCAACTAAACTGCTTTTCACCTCTTCTAATAAGTAGGAGGCTGCAACTGAACATCAGAGAGCGAAGTTCTGTCTCTTCTTTCTGTCGTCTTCATGAAAAATCAAACTACTGGTTGTCATCTTATCCCACCTTCCATTCCCAAGGATAGCATTGAACAGTTAAAATAACCTATTAACATTGACTTTCTGATAAAGTGATTTTTTTTCCAAAGGACTGAAAATGTTAACTTTATGTGGAACTGAGAAAACCTTGGAACAAAAAAATAAATAAAAATCAGACCTATTTTTTAGTTTAAAATACCATACTCATTGTAAAATGTGAGGTTCCGGAGCTATTTTTTCTGGTTTGTTCAGCTTTCTTGTGTCGTTAATTCTAGGTGGTATTTTGAATGTAGCTTCCTCAGAGGAACAATATTATACATTCACTTGTATGATCTTCACCTTTTATGAAGAGAATTAATAAAAATGAAGTTCTTAGCTGTGAACTATTCCTGACTAGCTATTTTCATTTATAAAATTGTTTATTTTACTTTGTCAGTCAAAAGGTTAACTTAACTCGGAGTTGTTTGCTGTTCTATTGTGATGCGTATGGAGAGACTTAGGTCACCCTAAGCCTCTTAAAATGTAAAGGAAGTCATAGTATGGCCCAGATATTACTATTCTATGTTAGAAAATATCTTGAAATCTCTCAGTCTCAAATGGAGCTTTTGGTCCAGTTATATCATACCCCTGGCAATAATGCCCAGGACATGTACAGGTCAGATGGCTTCTTGATTTATTTTTAATTCTGTTTCAAAATAGATAAACATTCTAGGTGATACATTTTGAGGGGATTATTGCACTTCTTAGGCATTGTATCTTCATTAGGTGCCTGTTTTTTCATTGATGATTTCTGAGGCATCTAAGAATATTAACCTATTCAGCTCACTCAGTTGATTAAAGAAGAGTTTAAAAGAAGAGTTTTAAAAAAAGACCCATGGGTCAGTAGTTATACTCTCCGCCATGACTTGCCCTTCCTTGTGCAACAGAATGACACTAAGGTGAGGCTGAGGGCAGGATTTAGGCCATGCAATTACTACTTTTTTATTGCTACTAAAGATGTCAAGTGTCATCTTTAACACACACACACCTCTTTCAGTAAATTGGGGGTAGAATTTGGTCCAGACTATCTATTACAGATTTAGCAAATACAACCTCAACATCATTCATTAATCTTAAAGCAATCAGGTTAGGATAAACAATTTTACAACTATGGTAGTTTATAAACTAGCTACAGTTAAACAGAGTAACACTGAAGGTGCTTGGTTGCATACACATTATTGTAGAGCCCTTTGACTTCTTACATCCAGAGCTATCGACAGTTAACTGAGGCATGTTTGTTATATATTAATTTGTCAGTGTTCAAAATGTATTATTGAAGGATGCTATATTGGAACTAAATGTTATTTATCATCTTAAATACACAGGAAATCCAACATTAACTATGTGTAGAGTATTTTAAAAGCAAGTTTTTTCATACCTCTATTTAGAAACTAACTGTACTTGCCTTAATTTATGCAAGTGTAGCCTATAGCTAGCAGCTTTGTATGTTGTTTCCCTATGGTATTAGCATTCAAAAAATAGGACACTCTTTCAAGGGCACCTTATAAACACAGGACTATCATTTATATAGCAAATTAAAGCTCATATAAAATGTGCACACTGAGGTATAGATTAACATATTTAATTTAAATATTACCTGGAAACCTATTTTTTCCCATGCACTGCTCTAATTAGTCATATAAAATCAAGTCTGTGTACTGTAAGCAATTATTTTAGTGGAAGTAGAAGGATCTGAATTAAACATACTGTAAGAGATAATATCTTATGGAAATTAATACACCCATTTGTATAAAGGAAAAATGAGTTCTAGTTAAATGTTATAAGATTGTTTAGAGTTGAAAAACTGTGACTCAAATAAAAGTTGTAGTTTTATAGTTATTAGCATGCCATAATATGGAATCTTTTAAGATCCCAACTGATGTGCCAGTGCTCTTAATTTGATATCTACAAGTTTACAGATCAGAAACTGATGCTAGGAGTGACTGAGGATGTGGAATTTCTTCTATTATGAATATTCACTCCCCCTACAGTCAAATGTGCAAATTGTTAGCAACAGCAAATTATAGAAAATTATTTTCCTTCCCTTATTTAAATATATGCCATGCTGAGTTATTTATATTTATTCATGTAAATATACATTTAAAATAATTAAAGATTCAAGATGGACTTTGCAGGATACTTTTAGGTTTTGATGAACAGAAAAGAGTAAATCTGCCTTTTTCATTTTGCCCAGGAAAAGATCTCAAACTTGAATAGGAATATAATTTTTAAAGCATGGCAAGGAAATTAAATGGCTTTCCATATGGTACTGAGCCGTCACCATCTCCCAGTGCAGACTCCTAGTTTTGGAGGGAGTTGAGCAACATGGGCCACTTTCTAATAAGATAATTTGCCCCATCAAATTGCTGTAATTCAGACCTTAGCTTAGATTTCAATCAGCAATGAGAGATCAGTGTCATAGCTATGCTCCCTTCACAAGCAAAGGCGGATGTCTTGATATCTTGAACCTCACCGATCTCAGTGGATCGGACAGAGTCCAGGAGCATCTGTACAAAGGCCTTGTGCCTGCACAGCCAGCTCTATACCTGCCTGCAGTTTTCCCTTCTTTCTTGGCAGAGCAGTTCCAAACTTCCAGGGCTGTTCCACTGCCAGCTGTCCCTGGGACTATGAGGAGGAGTCCTGCTGCCTGGAGGGGCTCACAAAAAATGCCATATAGGTAATAAAGCCATTTCAGCAAAATTTCTACGTGGTGCTGCTAGAATTATTATGATCCCCTGACTCTGGCCCTAGTCAACCCTGCTCCTGCCTCAGCCAGCCATATATTTTCCTACCACCCTCTGCATGCATAGCTCTGGACTTGTGACGGTTGCTCCAAAGAGTAAGGGGTAGGTGAGGAAATGCCACCAGATAGGCACTCAGTTTTCGTCTCTGTAATTTTGTGCATACAGCTTAGAGAAAACAAGGGTTTGCACACACAAGCTGTTGCATACATGTGCACACATTGGGCAGATAGACATTATGTTAATAAGTAGCAGGCACAGCCTAAAATCTTGTGCACCAGAATTTAGGTGCACTATTATGGGCTCACATATTTTAAAGACCATCTTTGAGACTTTGACCCTGCACTAAAAAGGGTAATGAGTCAAACGACATAAAAATTACCACTTCCATACAGTACCAACACAGATCAATAGTCAGACTAATCCAGTATTCCATCAATAGCTCTGGCTAACAGCTGATATCCTACCAGAAGTTCTAATGTTGCTCAGCTGCCCTATAAAATACCTAAACGGGCAATACTGTGACATGTAATTGTGTCCCAGCTAATGTGCTGCAGATTCATTATAAATGTCTTTTAAGGTAGTGAGTTCCACAGGCTAATAGCATGCTGCATAAAAATATTTTCCTTTTATCCATTTTTAAAATTGCTGACTTGATTTCAAGTCGTCTACTTGTGTTAAAGATAAAATGGAGCAACTTTTACTGTATGCTCCATTCATAAACCAGTCTCAGTATAGCATTATTTTCTCTCTTTTCATAGCTTTTCTAATGCTGCTTTCCAAACTAAATAGCTGTAATATTTCAAATCTCTCCTCAGATGGAAGGCCTCCATTCCTCTAATCATTTGTTTATCGTTTTCCCCTCTCTGAATTTTTGTTAAGAGTCTGTTGGAATTCATACTTTCCTCAGCTGAGACTAAATTTCATGTGGCAACTAGGGAAGGTTTCCAACTCACAGGTAAAAGATATCGAGGCAGAGTTAAGATTATTTGGGGCCTTAATTGAAATTACTTGACCATATAGTGTTTAGTTTTTTTAAAGCTATAATAGTCTCTTCTTGTATTGCTTTAAAGGGCAATATATAGAAGCTGTAATAAAAATAGATTTCAGTTTGTTCCTCTAGTAGTCTGAGAATCCTTCTCAGTTGGATTCACACTCAAAGTCTAAAGAGCTTTTGGTAGTTTTCTTGCCAGCACATCAGTAACAAAAAAATTTTGAGGGGAGGACAGGGGAGGGAGAAGGAGGTAGGAATCAAAATATGACAGCTAAATCTTGGGCTCACCACAAAGTGCAGTCAGAGTGACAGAAAAATGGCAGACAAATTAAAGAGCAAGCTTTGTTTTAGCAATTTTTTTTGTGACAGCATTTTAAAAGTTTGCTGCACAATTGCTTTAAAATGACAGTATGCAGCTGAGAAAAATAGTGTACTGAGTGCATACAGGAACTGCCCTTAGGATATTTAAATAGGGACTTAAACCAACATCATTGGAATATTCATTCATTTAATCTTTTACAGATTTTTAAGACTTCCTCTGCCAATTTTGCTAATTATCCATGAAATCTGTGTTTATAAAAACAATAATTTTATCCTCTCAGACATGCTTGCTTCACCTCTTACTTGATACTACAGTCAAGTTATAATGCTAAATTTGAGAAGTTATAATGTTAGAACCGTCGCAAAGAAGTTGTGATAAATAGGATTTTAATCCTGGCTATGCAACCTTGGACAAGTTGCTTAACCTTTTTGCCTAATTCTCTCCTTCTGTCAAACCCCTACTTTTCAGCAGTGTCGTGAGGGTTAGTTATGTCCATGAAGTGCTATGAAACCATAAAAGACTCGATCACAGTTCTTTCCATAGCCACAGAGTGCGATTCAGATGTGAGCATGAGTTGTGACTGTACTTCAAGATCAAACATCAGGAAAAAATGGCCTGCCGAGAAAGCATTTTGTACAAATACAAATTTCTTCACCTAACAGAAAAAAATGGACTATAGAAAAGGTCAGTTAGTAAGGAGATGTAGAAAATGACTTGCATCTCCAGTGTGTTCCTGCTACTTCTGTACTTTTGGTTGTGGGGGCAGATTTTTTTGTTTTTGTTTTCCTTCTTCTAATGCATTTGCTCATAGTTAGCAAGTTAGCATTTGTTTTGAAATTTTGGAAGGCAGTCAGTCTTGCTGTAGCAGTTACACATATTTTATAATAAGCTCAAGCAATAGTAATGGAATAGATTTTTCTTACCCAAAGGTTTTGCAGCCATTTCCTCTAGCGCTGTCTTGCTCTTCTCAGACAGACTCTGATAGCAAACAACAGTCAAGATGTTTCTGTTGATGAAATGCTGGAGTGAGAATATTCCAAACAGGACAATATGGTTTACAGCCTCCCATATCCTCCTTGGAGAACAAAGTAGAAATACTTTCCTCTAAATTTAATCTGAGAGAAGAAACCTTTCTGCTTCCTCCTATCCCCAAGGGAAGGTTGAGAACACAGTACTATGATCAGCCAAAATGGAGTAAAACTTCTGGGACTCTGTTGTGCAATGCAACCTCTAGAAAAAGAATGGACAATAATGTGTCAAAGGGACACTTCTAGAGTGTCTTATCAAGTTATAGCTAGTATTTTTGAGAATGGGTGGTATTTCCTGTTATATTGAAATTCTATTAGCTTTTGCTTAAATGTTTAACATTGAATTCCTTTTGCAGTTATACAGTTAACTTGTGTGAGACAAGGTGGGTGAGTAATATCTTTTATTGGACCAATTTCTGTTGGTGTGAGACAAACTTGCTCTCTGAGAAACAGAAGTTGGTCCAATAAAACGCACTACTTCTCCCACCTTGTCGCTGTAATATCCTGGGACTGACATGGCTACACCTACATTGCATACAACTTAGCTTGCATGTCACAACTTCTCCTGGAGACAGTAAGACTTGCTCAAAAGATTGTAATGACCCTGGTCTTTAGTGGCTAAATTTAACAAAGAATAAACTCTTCTCCTGAAGGGGGATTCTGTGGCTGAAGAGATTGATAATTAGATACAAAAAGTTTTCCACCTCCATGTCTCCAGTCTGAATCTACTTCATATAAATAGTGACCAAAAGTCGTTACTTCTACAGACTGTTCATTTGATGGCCTATATGAAGCAAGTCAGTAGGCTTACTAGACAGATGTCCAACTGGTACCCTCACCACCACACTCAGAAAGGCCAAGGTCTGAAGGGATACAAGAATGAATTCTATTGTCATATACTGAGGTGATAGGGTGACCAGACAGCAAATGTGAAAAATCGGGACGGGGGTGGGGGGTAATAGGAGCCTATATAAGGAAAAGACCCAAAAATCAGGACTGTCCCTATAAAATCGGGACATCTGGTCACCCTATGAGGTGATCCTCTAGGAAAGGGCTGAGACACACCATATCTCCCACCACACACACACACCATATCTATTTTTATCATCCGGAACACCAAAAAAGGGACACAAATGATATTTCAGGTGCTTTCCTACCAATCAAAATTTCAACAGTTTGACAATCATCCCTTTACTATATGCTTATCTTTTATGTGGGCTGGTACCTTTGGATAAAGTACAACCAGAGGCAATGTGTGACAGCCTGGAGCCAATTACAGAAATTGGCTGTGTGAAATATCTGTCCCTTTACAGAAACCCAAACAGAGGTTGTTGTGTTACTGAACATTCAGTATTTTCTGAAAATAAAAGAATTCTGCAAAATATTTTTAAATAAAATAATACATGCGATGAAGTTTACCTCATCTGACTAAAGCAACCAGGCTGCAATCTGGAGTCACACTTCAGGTTAGAGCAAGTTCAGAGCTGGGTTTGGCCAGCCTCTATTTATTTAAAAACAAACAAACAAACAAACAAAGAACACAACGTCTTATATGTAGCATAGGCATCAGGCCTGCTGAGCTTTACTTCACATCCTGTCACCCACACATCACAAAACTATACTCATATCAGAAATAGTATCTCCAACTATGAGCTAAATTATGCAGTCTTTAATGGTGCAAAACTTCCTTTTACACAAAGATGGACTGAAGAATCTGGCTTCACATCCAGATAGGCTACATCTACACTATGAGCTGGGGAGGGAGGGAGGATGGGAGTGATTCCCAGATTGCATATACATACTTGCACTAGCTCTCAGTGAGTTGCGTGAATATGAATAACAGTATAGTCATGTTAGCGCAGGAGCAGTAGCAGCACCACTTAGCTGTGCTGAGTACAAACCTGCTTTAATTGGCAGGTCTAAGCCGTGCCATCGCTGTCTGTGTTACCGCAGCTATACTCCTAGTAATACTCATGCTAGCTCAATGAGAGCTAACGCAAGTATGCGTACACAAGCTGGGAATCAGGCCTTTAGCTTGCAGTGTAGATGTCATGTAGCCTAATTAAGTACTGTAATAAAATCACCTAGATATTAATAGAACCCTTGCAGCATTTATTTCCATTGGACTTTTATGTAGTTAAAACATAAATAAATGGAGATATGCCAATCTCCTAGAACTGGAAGGACCTTGAAAGGTCATCGAGTCCAGTCCCCTGCCTTCACTAGCAGGACCAAGTACTGACCCCTGACAGATTTTTGCCCCAGATCCCTAAGTGGCCCCCTCAAGGATTGAACTCACAACCCTGGGTTTAGCAGGCCAATGCTCAAACCACTGAGCTATCCCTCCCCCCTATGCAATACAATTATTATATTGAGAGTGTGGTCCTGATCTCACAGTGGCTTCACCCAACCATAACTATTGACTTCAGTGAGTTACTCATGATTTTCCCTAATGTGACATCAGAATCAGACTCCTGATGTTGAGTCATATCATGCCATCAGATTTTCACCAGTACTTCTTGCTTGTGATTAGAGTACAACTCTGACCACATTGGGGGTCAGTAGCTATACTATGTATTTTAACATGCAAAAACTTGTGAAAGTGAATGGAATGTTTGAACCACTGATATCAATGGGATTCATTCAGTTATTTAGAAGTACACTGAATAAAGTACTTACTTAAGTGATATAAAGATAACACAGTAGCATTTTATCATTTGCCACATATTATAGCAAAGGAGAGTTGAATATAAATGAGGGAATAGCTGCACTATTGATTTCAGTTAATTTCTCTTAGTGAAGAAAAAAAAATCTAAAAGAAGTACCGTATATACTCGTTCATTATCCCGTTCGTTTATAAGCCAACCCCCAAAAGATGGATAGGTAAAAATAGCAAAAACTGTATGACCCTTTCATAAGCCAACCCTATATTTCAGGGGTTGGCAAACTTTGGCTCCCGGCCCGTCCGGGTAAGCCGCTGGCAGGTCGGGACGTTTTGTTTACTTGGAGCGTCTGCAGGCACAGAGCCCCTCAGTTCCCAGTGGTTGCAGCTTGCCATTCCCAGCCAATGGGAGCTGCGGGAAGTGGCACCACTTCCTGCAGCTCCCATTGGCTGGGAACAGCGAACCGCGGTCACAGGGATCTAAGGGGCTCCATGCCTGAGGGTACTCCAGGTAAACAAAATGACAATGTATTAGATATTCAATTCAATAATTCCATAGAGTTTAAAATCATCAAATTTTGGTGTAGACCCATTTATAAGCCTACCCCTACTCTTTGATGCTTCACTTTTTTACCAAAAATATTCAGCTTATGAACAAGTATATATGGTATTACATCCTATGGGTGACATGACAAAAAATATTAAATAAGATTGCTACGAACTACAATTCCTGTGTATTTTATGAGGAAAGAGTAACAGGGAACTGTCCTCTGAAGTTTTTTTTCACCAATAAATCAGTAAAAACAATTTTTAAATCTATTTTACAATAGTTTTAAAGGGCAAACCTAAACCCATACAAGCTAAGACATACGTAGCCATGGAAGTCCTTTTCTGTGGCTCATCTACGGAAAACTATGTGATTGTGCTGTGTCCTTGACTCATCTTTTGACTAGTTAGTACAATCCAAATGCAGCATCACACGGGCCCAATCTTCCCTCGGGCAAAACTCCCAATAAATGGGAATCTCAGGTATATCTTTGATTCTGCAAACACACATTTGCTTAACTTTAAGCTTGAGTAGTGCCACTGAAATCCATGGGATCACATGCATAAAATTATACTGATATACATTTGCAGGATCAGAGTCTAATCAATGACTGCAGGACTGGGCCCTATATGAATAGTGGGTGGGAGTTTCAGAGAGACCTATTTACACTGGTATTGGGCTACCTAGCTCCTTTTGCCCCCTTTGAAAATCTCCGCCAGCACAATTATAATGCCTTGCTCCTAGGGATGGGAGAGCCATTTTAGATCACCTAAGAACTGACCTAACCCACTCACCATACCTCTCAAACTGAAGCTCTTTAGTTCAAACATTCAAGCTGATCTTGCTCTGGCACTTTCCAGGTTCTTCCAAATTACAATGAGAGAGGCTTTTTCTTGTGACATTTTTGAAGTGGCGGAAAAAGTGTGTTGCAATTCTTGCAGGAAAAGCCTATCACCACAAGATTTGCAGACAGATTTTCTTCTGCATTTAGACAGTACTCTCTCATTTCAGAGAAAGGAAAAGAAGTTGCACCGTACCTAGTCATCACCGGTTTACAACATAGCTTCTTTACTTTTACGTAGCCTTACAAAACTAAACCAGACACCAGGCAGCCTCAACAGTAAAATAATAATAATAAAGCTGAAAACACACACACACAAAAGAGCAGTAGTTGCCTCTAGTATGATTCCACTTTGAATAGTGACTATAAAAATAGCATTGTGGGGTTCAACTTGTATTACCTCTCAGTCCTTGGTTTACAAATAAAGAGATTTTTTTACTAACTGCCATCCCTACAAACACAGCCTTGAATCTGACACTATCATCAGTAATAAAGGCTCTTCACCAGGAGCAGTGGAAGCACCCTAAAAGTGGGGGGGCCACAGGTGCCCGAACCATGGCTCTGCCCCCTGCACCATGCTGCCCTCCTGAGACCCCACCCTGATACCACCCATTACCCCCTGAGTCCCCACCTTCACACCGCCCCTTCCCCCCAAGACCTCACCACCTGCTCACCCTTATGGCCAGTAAAAAGTGGAAGGGCCATGGCCCCCTGGCCCCACCTCTTCCGGCACGCCTGCTCTGCACACCAAATTCTGCCCTCAGTTATATATGTGCATCATCTTGGTCTTCAATGGAATTGCAGAGTTGTAACTGACTGGAGCTTGGTTGTTTGCAGTGATGTCGTAGCCAGGTTGGTCCCAGAATATTAGAGAGACAATGTGGGTGAGGTAATACCTTTTACTGGACAAACTTCTGTTGGTGAAAGAGACAGCTATTGGGCTACACAGAGCTCTTCTTCAGGAGCTTGGCTGCACTAGGATAAATGGAATCCAGCTCATTCTCTCCTAGCTGAATGATTTTGTAGGGCTACGAAAATTAAATCAAGCCATTAACACTGAAGTTTTGTAACTCAAGTCAGAAGAGATGACTATGAATATACACAGAAGCAGCTCCATTGAGTAAGAAGGTGTCATTTTTAAATAGACATTTTCCAAAATGTAAGTACAACTTAAGGAGTCAGTACAGAAATCAATCTGTGGGCCATGATTTTAAAGGATATTTATATTGTAAATGTCTGCTCTTTACTTTTGTGTCTTTTAGTTACTGTGGGTGATGTTCCCATTGGCAGAGAGAGGCTGAATCTGGTGCAGACCCACCACAAAAAGTTGGTTTCAAACATGTTAGTGAAGTGATAATGAGAAAGAATGAGGAAAACATGTTGTGGAGCATTAGCAGGACTGGATCAACAAATTCACACAGTATGATCGTAAGCTGCCAGGAGTAACTGGGGATTGATTTGAAATGGGCCGGAAGTTCAAAAAGCACTCCCGCTCTGCTCATAACCCTGTCTTCTGGACATTTTTAATTAAATAAATAGATGAGTATTATAAAAAAGAGTAGTAGTTTATTATTTTGTATTAAAATAAATAGATGAGTATTTCAAATCCAAATATCACTCTCTGTTTTGCAGATAGATTGCTGTTGCTCCAAGCATGTTACTATGAAGGACCCCCCCAAACTGTACCCTCATTTTATTAACAAACATTTCTGCAAGCCAATATTTTAGCATCCCCCACCCCCAAGTTTATTTTAGTGGCATGAGCACTCCCAAAACCCAGTACCATTCACCATTACCAACTATAGGCAAGATACAATAACACTATTAAAGAAGAATCTCTTATAGAAGGAGACCCCATTCAAACTAATGCATTTGTGTTGAGTTCTATTTACAATGCAGATATCAAACTGATGGGGGGGGGGGGTTGGGGAGCCACCCGGTGGAGTAGAAACATAATGAAACACAATATGAATACAGCCAGGGTCCTCTAAATCTCTTTTAAAAATTGATTCTGGTCTACTTTCAACTATTCCATTCAGAACATATGTATCCTATTTGTGAAGGCCTGAAATGTGCCCTTCAGATACAAAGGTACTATTTACACATAGCCTCAGGATTGTATGAATTTCCAAATCTTATATAAACCTCACAAAACACTTAATCCTTTAGTGGTCTCTCACACCCTCCATACATGTATCTTCCGAATCTGAACCCTTATTTTTTGTCTTGAACTGTTACCTGAAGTCCTGCATATATCTAACCATCTCCGAGTTCAGACTGTGGCTTGCCGCAAAATGACCACAAATACAACCAGCAAGTGCACTGTCACAAGTACAAATGGCAGAGCTGCTCTTGATTTAGCACCTCTCACAATCAGTTTTGCTTCCTAAATGGCACAATGTCTGTATTCAAGGAAAACAAATTACACATTGACCACTGAGCTGTAGAAAATTCACTGACCATTGAACACTATTTCAAACTTAATTCTAAAGGTCCTTTTTAGTGGGGAATATGGGGCAGGGGGAGTGTTAGCTGTTTATTATAGAAAACTAATAACATTCCAGAATGAAAGTAATTTTGCTTTAACATTGAAATTGAATACAATGTTCTGCTTTTGGCCTATCATCACCTCACAGTTTGGTGCCTCAGATGAAGTGTAACCCAGACCGGAACAGCTCCATGCCAGAATTCAAATAGGTGAAGTTTTTCAAAACCGAATCCCAGCCTCCTGCCCCTCTCTACTTGAAGGTTTTCTGTAGTTCTCTTGCCTAGTCCTTTATTAAAGATTATCTTTTCCTTCTGCTGATTTCCCCACCTGAAGTTGTACTCCTAGTGCGACATTACAATTGGCTGTTTCTTGGGGCAACAGACGATGAACTCTTAAGAAACAAAGATCCTATTTTTGATAGTCTGTAATAGAATCAAATACAATAAAATACTGACACTGCCTGGTGTCAAAGGACTATACATTATAAATTATCAGAAAGATACAAGTCTAAGAAAAATACACTTCCTTTTACTGACAAAAATGTCTGAACTTTTTATTTTTATTCCAGAATAAGGAGTTTAGCTGTCTATAGTAGCACATGAAAAACTGCTAAACACTTCCAAATAATCTACTTTAAAATGATCTAGCAAAATTTGTTCCAATCCTCCTTAGAATTGTTAGATATTTATCTGCAGTGAAGTGCAGCCACCTTTTGAAGTCATAATGGCAAGAGTGAAGCCCAACAAGAAGCCTGTCAGCTGATATACATTATCAAAATCAGATAATGCAGTTCAGCAATAGGGTGGGTTATATCGCAGTTCAGATAGACTTATCTATATCTCAACTCAAGCAAGTTTCGACTTTATCTTGACTTAACCTTGAACCAGATGGCCTTCCAAAAAAAAAAAAAATACAGATACTGTACATGTTTACAATGTATTACAGCTATACTGGAACATGACTTTTACAATTAAAGATTTAAAATTGGAATGGGGAGAGAAAGAGACTAGAAAGCATTGCATTTAATTGAACTTCTCAAGCTATTTTTCATCTGCGCCTTTAAGTAACTTTTTTAAACAGCACAAATAGAAACAGATTGACTAGCTGGGTACTAGAGCAGAGCCAATTATTTTCAAAAAATCCAGGTACAGAAGAATTTCGGTCATACTCTGAAGTTTATCACCTAAATAGCAAACTCCACCTTTTATCCAATTACATGTCATGTTCCTTACTCTATTTGAATATACACTCTGCAATGAAAATTAAAGATGGCCAAAATAGACAGGCAGGTATGTTAATTATCCTTTCCAACCTGTGAATTGTTAGCATGTAAGTCATCTCTTCTGATGTCAGATAGTAACAGAATGCTAGTCCCTTCCATATTCCTTTCCCTCCTCTGTTATTTGGTCTCCAGTCTGCCTTTTAGTGTATTTACTCCCTCCAAGTCATACCTTTATTACTCCTCCTCTCCTTTTCTATCTACCTTCTTCATCTCCTAGAGTGTCTTTCTCATCGTTTTTTCTCACTTTGGCTTCTGCTCTTCACTCACTTCTCTCTCCCTCAAGCTAGCACTGGCCTGAAAGCTCCTTCACTTGCCTGTTTTATCTGTCCCTCTTTCCCAACATCTGCCCCCTCAAAGTCTGCTCTTTCCTCATCCCATTTCCCTTTCAGGGTCTCATTCTCTGCTTCTTCATTCTCAAGGCCACTTGTCTCTCCTCCCCTATCTGAATGAACACTGTTACACACTTACATATAAATGGACAACATTCATTATTTCAAAGTCACCCTGTATCCCCAAACTATGCCTCTTAGTTTATCTGAAGCTGCCACAGTGTTCTCTGTCAGCTGCAGAAACCGGAAGACCTTGCCACTGAATACGCAGGGCCCTGGCTATACATTAAATTTTGGTCTTCATGATTATTCCCCTTGAATTAGATTAGCAGGGTAAGTTAGGGAGAAAAGAGGAATCAATTGCTCCTATTTCTTTTCTCTGATGTTTATCTAAAGGAAACCTGCATTACCCTTGGACATCATAGGACATTGGTTGGTTCTCTTGGCAGAAAATTCACAAATTGCTGATCATCCCACTGCACGTCTCTCTGGATCACTCCATTATGAAGACAATAAAAAAATGATGGTGTTATATATTCTGTAGCTATAGTTTTATGGTTGAACATGTTATGTTTATGTCTTCCAGTTACATCAATGGCTTTATGTTTAGTTCTGACAAACAGCAACACAATGCAGTTATAGCAAACTACCTAGTAATATTTCACATGCTACTTTTCCGATAGCAAAGACAGGCCAGCAGTGGGAGCACTAGTAGGTGATTTTCAACACAGAGCATGCTAAATTCTGCTCCCATGTAAACTGATGTAAATCCAGAGTAACTCCTCTGATTATTTTTATTTAAAAGACTTGTAGCTCAGTTCAGTTGAATTATTCCAGGCTTACAATGATGTAACAGTAGAATTTAGCCTATTGTTAAGTGCATACATACACATGTACGTACACATGGTAGCTGAGGGTCAGTCATAGGATGGAATGTGAACATCACTAAGTTGACACAAGACAGCTTACATTGACCTAACTCTCTAAGCATCTACACTAAAATGTTGCTCCCGCCGATGTAACTGGCCCGCTACGCCAACTTAATAACTTCACCTCCGCGAGAGATGTAGCGCTTAGGTCGACATTGTTAAGTCAACGCAGTGTCAGCACTGCTGCTGGCTTTCAGAAGCCACCCCAAAATGCCCCACACTGACAGTTACATCAGTGCAAGCACTCCGGGTGAGGATGGGCACCGCTGACACACAGAGCACAGTATGGACATGCAAAAGCGATTGAATTACTGCGGTGGCTGTATGTTGACATAACTTAGGTCAACATAATTTTGTAGGGTAGACATATCCTAAATCATGTGGCATTATTTCAGCATCTACAGCGTTTGGCTGAGTGACTAGGGTAGGTTTGTGAAGTGATGAGACACACATAAATGAACATTTACTGACAATAGAACTATGTAGCATGCATTATGTCTATCCAAAGTACAGCCAGACTAGGATTTCAGCTCCTGGGGCTCTTATGGAGACTTACTCCAACCATCCTCCAGGATCTCATTGCAGCTCCTGCCTGATGTGAACTGCAGGCTGTAGCTGCAGGTCCTTTGTGTGAAAGAATATTCACACCGACTCAGTTCCTGCTGGCTGGGTTATTGCTGCACCTGTGACTTGTTAAATTAGCCACAGCTGGACTAGCTGGGACCTATTGGCTGCCAGTTGTCAGGAAGTGACAGACAGATTCAGCTGGTGGGAAGGGATAACTGCTTATTTCTCAGTCAGGTCTTCATGAGAAACAAAACAACAAAAGAAGGGAAGAGGTAAACTCACTCTCTCTCTCCTTCCTCCTCCTCTATCAGGCAACACTCTTTCCAGCTTAGGCAAAGCTGGACGCATACTGCTTCACCCAGTTCTCATTCTCCCCTTTCCCCTGCCCTCAGTCAAATAGGCATATTCAAAAAATAAAACAGGTCCTTTTCCTTTCTACTTTGGGAAAGGGCTGGAAAGACAGCACACAGCAGCCATTTAGAAATGAAAGAAGAGGGTTAGTTCAATATTTTTTTTTCATTCATCATCTCTATCTTCTCTCCCACACATAGGGAATTATTTCCTGTTCAGAAAAGGAACCAGAAAAGTCAATGGGGAAAATCCATAGGATCCTGGAGAAGGGCAAGAGTGATGTTCCCCACCAGGGAGTTCTGTCATCAGGGTTCCTTAAAAACAAAACAAGATAAAAACCACGCCACTTGTAGACAGCAAGAAACCCTCATCTTCTAACCACCCATTCCTTGAGAGCTCTTCTAAATCAGACCTCAGATAATGGGGAAAAAGAGTGACTACAATATGTTCTTAATGCATCTGATTGGCATGATTGGAGGAGCAGTAGCCCTCCCCCCCTCCAACTTGCAATTGCTCCATCTGAGATTGAGTGCCTGCAGCTCTCTTTGAAATTTACAAGACTAGTAGCATCAGTCTACTTGTGCTGCCGAATGCAGAGAATGTAACTTCAGGACCTGAGCTGGGTCCTTCATCCCCAATCCAATAGCAAGTGGGAGTCAGAAGCTATGTGTAAGCAGGATTGGAGCACACCGCTGTTTAATAACTTCATGATTTCCAAACTTTTTTTCCCCACTTTTCCTTTTATGTACAGTATAGATACAAGTCAGCTTGTGTTTCCAGTGAACAGTAGTTATTCTCAGCAGAAAAACTAACATTTCTTTCAGGTTAAATCAGTGGTTAAAGTGCTCTCCACTTCAAGCAATCAAAAAAAAACCCAAAAACACACACACACACAACCCAGCAGACAGACAAACCAATCTGATAGTTTTATTCAACTCTTCTCCTTTGTACATGTGGGCAGATATTCACATATGAAAATAAAACCTAGCAGATTAGTGTTTAGCAAACCAACATTTGTAATCAGCACCGTATCTATATTTACCAAAGCCAGAACAGGCCAAAACCTGTTCACCTTTCTCATTCTCACAAGCCTATTGATGTACATGTATCAAGAAATGTAGGAGTTTCCATTTTCATTCAGTTATTGGCCTTTCTGCTGGAACTGTCAACAGTGATAGTAATTATTATTCAAATACTTCTCCAGTAGAGAATGGGCTGAGATCACCTCTCATTTCACATAAGCCACTGAATAGCCACTGAAATGTAATGATTTTCAATCTCTATTTAACTTTTTCCAAGTTATCTTGCAACTGTAAGGACTACAAAAGTATTCATTTTTAAATACTCAGACTCTGGAGCACAATATTTCAGCAAGGTGTGAATTCTATGGCAAGACCCAGAGATGTAGAATCACAAAATACACCTCCCCCACCACGTGTGAAATTATTGGTGGTCTCAGTCCAGTTCCTAGTAGATAAATTCCCAAAATCATTATACAATCCCTAATCTGGCACTAATGGGCATATTCATTGCCAGTCTCAGCAGAGAATTTAAGGAATGAGTAGATAGGGAGACAGTATTACGTCTAGATGGATTAAGGCATGGCAGCTAGGGCACGGTTGAGACGCCTGTCCTGCTCCTGCCTATATGGGACCTGTTCTGTGGATAGGCAACTTCATATTCTAGGATCTGAAGTTCAGCAACTTTCACATCTTTTGCTTCCATTACAGTACAAATATTCCGGTGGGCTAGACTTTAGTCCACCACGATTCCACAGCCCACCGAAGGGAGGGCGTCCAGCTATAGTCTGAGCTAGAACCTGTTGTAAGACTCCAGCACCAGTCAGTCCCAGCAGTTGAGCAAGGGCAAGCCCAACACAGGGGAAGTATCCTCAGGTAAGGGTGGAAATTTATTTCCCATGATAGTGATGGTGCCCCCAACTTAACAGAACACAGCTATCAACTTTTCATTAATTTACTCATACCAGAAGTAGTAGTGGTACAACAAAGAGAGGTAGCATTATCAGCTTTTCACTCCCCTGTGGAGTTAGGCAAGGGGAGCTGTTTGTTTATGTACACAGGGATGTCCCTTGTATCCTCCTGAGTGATCTTGATTAAATGTTCATGGAAGTATTATGCAATCCTCTCCCAAAGGTTTCTAGTGATGGCAATCTTATTTTTTCCTCTGGGGTAGGACATTTACCGCACCACTCTGCAGTAACTTCGGCAAACACCATTGCAGCAAACAGGCTAGCAGCATACAGGCCCAGGAGGCTTTGGGATGCCAGCAGCAGCTGTGCTCTCTGTGTCTTTGTTACCCTCAGGAGTGAAATATCAGCTAAAATGACCACTGCCTGTGGAAAATGGTGCCAGTATTCAGTGTCATCATAGTTTCATATAACAGAGCAATTCCCTCATTTCCCTCCGGCTGATGCTGTGAGTGGTGTCATACACAAACACTCCAAAGTGGAAGTGTCAATAAGCAAGTCTTGTTTAAAAACTTTGGGGAGCAAGGGAAGGGAGTTCTGAATCTGAACTTTCACTTTTCATTGTGACATACTGGCAATGTTATCTCTGTGTGTTATCAGCAGCTGCTGCCATTGTGGCCTTGAAGTGTTCCCCCTCCACACCCATGGAATGTCTGATCCAGATAAGGAGGAGAAAGTGGAGCAATCGGGCTGATGTGTTCAATGAGATCCTGCAAGCCAGTGCTGCATCAGACAGCGAGAGAAGGGCATCCAGGGTGATCATTACAGACAATCTGGAGAAGGAAAAAGTGGACAGGAGAAAGGAAGGCCCAGGAGTTCCCAGCTGGAAGAAGAGAGGGAGATACACCAGGACATAATGAGGGTTCTCTAGCAGCAAACCCAGATGCTGCAGACTCTTGTGGACCTACAGGTTTAACAATCACAAGCTCACCTCCCTTTGCAGTCCATGGAGAACTCCATTACAGCACCTCCCTACACCCCACCTCCACATTCCAAGTGGCATCAGGGCCCACATCCCTACTGCTTCATCCCAGGGGACAATAAGGACAACCACAGCTTCACATACAGCAACCGTGGCTTTCACAGCTCAGCGTATGGGTAGGTAAAACAGACATGAATGTTCTTTCCCCTTGTTAAGGTCTGTTTCATTAATATGTTATGTTTTTAATGTATTTTCTTTCAAATTGAACAGATTTTTCTTTGCACTAGTTTTGTTTCTGAATAAAATTCTATTTTTTGAAAAAGAAAGGGATCTTTATTAGTTCACAGCATATGCTGTAGAGTGCCTAGAAGTTCTGAAAGCATCCAATGTATAATGACAACTCATAGATTCAGTGGCAAACAGTATAATAATCAAATGTACAGCAAGCACCACAAAATTAATAGGTGCATTGACAGAGTTCTATTGATAGACTTAAACCAAGCACCACACAATTCTTAAGAGGCACCAAATCAGCAGGGCCAGATAAAGCATAGTCCACCACAATGCATTATTGTGGCACACTGTTAAAGTGCTCTTTCTAAGCCTCCCTGAGCTGTATAGCTCCACGCTGAGCTTTTCTAATAGCCCTTGTGTCTGGCTGTTCAAACTCAGCAGTTAGCTGCTCCATCTCTGCCCTCCACCCCTATGGAACTTTTCCTCCCTTTGCTTCACAGATATGATGCAAGATGCAGCAAGCAGCTATAACCATTTGGATACTTTTTCACTGAGATCTAATCTTGCGAGTAAACAACGCCAGTGTTTTCACCAAAAGCACATTTAACCATCATTCTGTGCCTGGTGTATGGGGCCAAGGGAGCAAGGGGTAGGTTGGGTCCCCCAGGATTACCACTGGTGATTCTGAAATGCCAATAGTTATCCACCGGTCAAGAGAGAAAGTCCCTGCTTGTAGCTTTCTGAACAGTCCTGAATTCTTAGATGTGAGCATGATGCACCTTCCCTAACCAGCCAGCACTGATGTCGGTGAAGCATCCCCAGTGATCCACCAACGCTTGCATAACCATAGAAAAAGTAGTGACACTGCCAGAGCCATGTCAAGCAGCCTAGTGACCCTTCAGCTCCAAAACTACAGGCCTCTATGATTTGTACTTAGCAGGCAGTAATAGTAGGTGCTTTATCCTTTTTGCGGGCTAGTGACTAGAGAGCAGCATCTTACCCCTATTCATAGTGGGTACATTACAATGTGCCACTTCATTGGTGAGCTTATAACACAGGATATTCCAGCATGACACCTCTACAGCCTTACTACATGTACAGTCAGCGATTTGGGTTTGTACCTCGGTGCAGTGGTCCTAACAAAATGTTGCATGTAGCTGCTGAATGGTCTGTTCACTGCCAAGTGGCACTAGACTGCTATCCAGGCACATGTCTATTTGGGCCAATACACCAGCTAATATACGCTCAGTATCGTCATTCATACCACAGTGAACAGTGGTGTCAATTGCTCTCTGGGAACAAATAAGAAATGGTGAAATTCATCCATGGATGGGTGTGGAACCTGGATCAGGGACAGAAGGAGGCTGCTTGAGCCCTACAGCCTGGAGCTGATGGGGCCTGTTCAGCTCTGGAGCTGGTTAAGGCAGGCACCTGGGGTCTGTTCTAACTTGTACCTGGCTGGTCAAGGCCCAGAGGAGCCTTGACCTATCCAGGAAACAGCTGGGATCTAGGTACACTTGCTCCCAGTTGCCCCCAACAAGGCAAGTTGCCGTGCTTAATATGTGCTGAGCCACAGTATCTCTAGACTTGGCAGTTCACAGCCCCGGCACCTCAGGGCTTGCTGTATCAGTTACGAACATAAAAAAAATTTCCTTCAGCCCCAGAACCTAATGGCTTGAGCCCCACACCTCTTTCAAATTCAGCACTGGCAAGTTGCCAATGGCAATAGTGTGTGCATCCGATTCTGAAAGTTGTTGGAATGAGACAGCAGGTGGGGGCGGGGGAGGGGGGGAAATGCCAGCAGTCACAGTCAACAAGGTCTTTTCCTGAAAGCATAAACAAATCAAAATAAGTCCTCCCCCCTTAAACTCAGTAAAATGGGAATAACTCCCCAGTTTGGATTTCAGTCCTGTCCTACTGAAATGTGTCCCTTCTCCTGGATGTGTAGCCATGTCTTCCCAAAGGCAACTTTGCCCTTGGTCTTTCCAGCAGCCATTCTAGTACCCCTTCCCCTGAGCACATGCACACGACCACAAAAAACAGGAATTAAGGGTCTAGACCAAAGGGCGTTGCATTCGGTTATCTATCAGCATCTTTCTACTGTGTCAATGGCTAGAAACGTTTGTATCAGAGCTCCTCAGCTGCAACTTTAATTTAGATTAAATGCAAGAGTATGGCCTACTGAACCCCAACCCAGACCCCAAAATACCCTTATTCCAAAGCACATACTTCTATGAGATTTAATTCCCTCAGTCCCCTTAATTTAACATTGTCAAAGACACTTCAAGCTTCATGGCAGATATTATACAGTGTGCAATATGTGCAGCTATTACTTGACTTTATTTTGTGTCATATGTTATGTCAATTTTCCTAAAACAAGACTAGAACATTGTTTATGTGATAGGCCCTGATCTAGTTTTCATTTAGCTTCTGAATATTAAGGAAAATCCAAAGCTCAGCCGTAAACATTATGACAGTTACCATTTAAAATGTATTTATGTTTAAGATGACCTATATAAATTGTCTTCTAAACCTCAGTAGAAGCTATCAGTAGTTCAATATAAACATATTTAGCAGAAGCCTGTCATCTTCCTACATATTTATTCATTTAAAACTTAGTTTGACTATTCATCGGAGCAGACTACAGAAGCCTTCTTCTGAGTTATTCAAAAAACTGGTGAAATAATACATGCAGGTACAAGAGTTGACATTATAAACAGGGTCAGTGTTAGGACAAACTGGCCAAAAGGAGCAGCTTTGGTATCATTTTAATAAGCCTTTGGGTACATGAAAAGTCATGGAGTTTCATATGAAATGAAATTATTCCTTTCTTTCAGCTTGTTTCTGTTCCAACTAATCTTCCAACTCTTTATTAAACATTATCTTTACCATCTGCTCTGGGTGAATGTTCAATACCTTGCAGAAGAACAACTCTGGGCTGATTGGATTTTATGGGAAACATGATGTGAGTTTTATGAACATATTTAGGATTATATCAAGGACAAAGAGGATGAATATCCCATTAACTATAATAAGCAAGTATACACGAGTGTAACTAGAACATGTGTTGATTTCAACAGCAAAATCTGAATTAGGTATGTATGTACCCACAACCCCACCATGCTAGGACAGTATTTTCATATACACATGCTCCACTGAACAGTACTTCTGGAAATGAAATTTCAGTCTCAATGCATCAGCCTTTCTAGTGACGAAATGTCATTTCCACATCTGCTACATCCATAGAAATGGCCCTTTTGAATAGGACAACTGGTTCAACACAATATTTGTAGCAAAATATTTATCCTGATTACAGTTAGTGAGTCTATGGACTTCTTACTTCCCCACCTTGATAAGAGAAGGACATTTCCCCCCTCCCCCAATATCTTCATGGTGGTAAACGTCACTGAAGCCGAATCTGTGTGTTTTCAAGACATTTCTCAGTCATACTGTAACAAAACTTACATTTAACAATAATCATTCCAGTAATTATGGAAGGTTAGTCAAATGTTACTATCATTTAAAGCCAGTTATTACTTCTAGTCTTGGATAACCACAAACATTAAAATAACATTATTACTATTAATCATAATATTTAATGTCATGTGTATCAGCCTACCAGGACCTCATTTGCCACAAAATACATAATTGTAAGAGTCTGGTTTCGTGCTTATCACAACAACAATTTCATGTAATTACCCATCTTTCATGACTATGCGTCTCTTGTGATAATTTTGTCTTCCTTTGGTTGACCTTTCAGACCAATGTACTTACCCTCTCTCATTATGAAGCTTTATGATCCCATAATGAACAATAATTATAATGGGATCTGATCACAGTGCATATATTAACACAAAATTTCTGGCCAATATGTCTTCACTGATCTCATTGCTGAAGGCTGTCAGCAGATATCCTTGGAGCTTGCTCCTCAAGTTAATTAAAGATTAGTTTCCCTCCCTTCTTTTAAAAGCAATTTTAACTTTATTTTCCTGTGAATATCACAATTAGAAGTCAATATACTTTATTGTCACATGGTGTATTATATATTCATATATAATGATTAGCTCTTCCACTGGTTTAAATCAGAATAGCTCCACTAAAACCTATAGAGGTATGAGCAGCAAATATATATACCAGCAAAGGATCTGGCCCATATATTATTGGAGTTAGGGCAAAGAGTATATATAGGCCTTGATGGGGACATGGAAACAGTGACCAAGACACCATAGTATGGTTAAATTTGGATGCTGCAACTGTATTTAAAACTATTACCCAGCTGATGTAAAGTCCCCAAACTCCCCAGCAGGGTTATTCCAATTCAAACCTCAACTTGCACCAATAGCCCTGGGAACGACAAACCAGAGAGTGAGTGAAGGTTGTGCCCGTTCTACACCCTCAGACCTGCCTAGGAAGCTAGTCTGCAAGCCAGAGTCCCAACCTGCTTCCCTCCTCCACACGGGAGGTAAGGGATGAGATGAGGGGAGCCATGCTGCACATGGAGGCATACCCCTCACTGTGAATTAATGTGCCCAAGACCAATGTCCAAACAGCCTGCTGGCTTACAGGGACCTCTAATCAGACGCTTTCTAACTCACTAAGCGCTCCATAACCTGACAAAGTTGTGACAATTGTACCCCCCAAAACCAGATAGGAGGAAAACCCACACAGCTGTCCCAATTTTACCATGAGGGGGAAAAAAAATCCCTTCCAGGTCCCCAAAGTGGTGATCGGCCTAGCCCCTAGCAATGCAGGAGGTCCAGTCTACTAGCTTAAAAGTAGGGTTGAAAGAGGAAGCCCAAATGGCTTCTCGCGTAGGCAGCCAACAGTAGCCATTTCCCTTCCCCTCCATCACCCAGTACCCAGTGGTAGCACTGGTGGATAGGACAGGGTCCAGAGCCAGGAAACAGCATTGGATATCCTACTCCTCCTCCCCACACCCTGGAAAACAAATAAGGGGAAGAGGTGGGGGAGGAGGAAACAAAAATCTCACACCAACCACCCATTGAAAGCAAGTGAGTGGGGTGTGAAGCAGAAAAGCAAATGGAAAACCTTGCTGCTCCTGGCAAAGATCTTTCCCCTGCCCCAAGGCTGTCTCCACTGCTCCCAGCCTAAATCAAAGCTACACTCCAGCTAGCAAGGTGAACATTTTGATCAAATGTTGATTTACCTAATTTTGTGAGCACCCAGATGTCAGAGACAGATTCAGAAATGCAAGTTAACCATGACATTTTTTTTTTATTGTTTTCTGATTCATTACCATCTGCACTGGGGACAAACAGACTGTGATGCAATACTATACATCATCTTCAAAATGCAACACAGTTCTGTTTAAGTCTGAGCAATAGTCAGTGTTTAAATCTCAGCAATATTCAATATTAGAAAATCTGGGGTAAATAAATTGCAATTTAAGATGTAGAGACAGAGACTATCTTCTATTTGTGAGCGTCCCGATCCAGAAAATAGCCCAGGACATTAGTGCAGTGAAGAGGTAACTTTAAACTAAAGGAAACCACCCTGGATTTAGTCTGCAGGTTTAAATAGGAGGTATTTCTACCCATGATTCTACAGAAACCTGTGTTCCAGATACCCGTGGAACTTTGGAAATCTACCAGAGTCAAGATCATTCCCAGGGAGGCCTGTAACTCTGCTTTGCCTCTTCTACTCCCACTGCCATTCTGAAGAGTGATGGGCCTATGGGCTCCTCTGGTGGCCACTGCCCCTCAAAGCCCACTTGGCAAATACTCACAAAATGTTCTGCTAATCTTTCCATTAACCTTCCCTTTCATTCAAGGGTTTGTCTTTAGTGATGAAATTCCCTGCAGGCTGAAACTTGGCTATCAGTCTCAGGCAGAATGATTTTTTAAAACCAAATATTACATATGTATACATAATTGGTTTAGCTGTTTTTGAATTATAAGACCAGGGACGTGGAAAACAATTTATGAAATGAGGAACTAGAAAGTATAAGGGTGAGGAAGCAAAGGACAGTCATGGAAGGTGTCCCAGAAAAAAAGATTTTGTATATACCATAACTGATAACATCAGCCATACATAAAATGGATTTGGTTTGGGTAACCAGCTTTCATCCAGATTATCTGGACAATCAGCATCTGGCTTAAGTGAAGTTCACTATGTGTCCATCTGTAGTAGTGTCACATGAAGGATTAGCCTTATCTGACATTTTAACGAGTGTATGGATGGGGGTGGGGGAAAGGGAAATGAAGTACAACTGTTACAGCTGAAAAATTCAGATGGAACAACAGCCTCATTTGCTGTTTCTGACAGGGCACTGATCTGCAAAACTTTCAAATGAATGATTATCTTCATCTGACTTTAACACACAATAGCCATCTACAAAAACATCACATTGAAGACTAGTGTCATCTGATTTTTTTTTTTTTAAAGAGTGGACACATTGGGGAAAAACTTGAAATTAAGTACAATTATTTGACCTTTTTATACATAACTAGACCATCAAATGAAAACGAAGGCTAGTTCTCCATGTGCAGTTATGACAGATTGCTATGACCATAAAAACATCAAAGAAAGGCTTATCCTAATCCTGTAAGTGCTTACTGCCTCCTGAGGGATGCGGAGTACTTTCTACCCCTACTGAGGATGGGCTGGAAGTGCGTCATGAGGAAGTAATGTGAATAAAATTTCTGATCCCTGCCATCTAGTGGGACTAATGTAATAGCTCTCTAGTCCAGAAGGTCCTGAATTTTAGAGTGCAGGGCATGGAACTTTGAAGATTCCTGGGAGAATGGGCCAGGAGGAGATAGGCTCCCAAACCATATGCTGGGAGACATTGCAAAATAAACCTTTCAGGCAACTTTATTACCATTTCAGGCAACTAGTGTCCTGAAATGAAATGACCAAAACCCACTGAGTCTAAGCCAGTTTGATCTCTATAGAGCAGTTTCACTAGAAAGGGGGCAACTGGAGTCCAGTCTTCTAAGTCACTTCCAGATCAGCTCCAGAAGTGAGGGGCTCATTTTTGAAAAAGAGAAAGGAGGAGCCAAAGCCTAAAGAGAAACTGTACTGCTTTCTCAGAGACCTGCTCCAAATGAAAGAAAGATAATGGTCATGAGCATTAGGGGAACAGAACTTTGTAGGACTCAGGGTATTCCTTGGTGATCCTTCAAAGGGCTTGATTGCCCCTGAGGGCAGTTAAGCAAGCTTGGATTTTGCATCCATCATAATGTTCTAGTTCCAGTAGCGTAGCCAGGGGGGGAGCAGGGGGAGCGGCTGCTCCCCCACTGAGCAGAAGCAGCACCTTTTTTTGCTCTCGACGCTTTTTGCTCCTACGCTGCAGCCAGAGTGGAGCTTTTTTTTTTTTTGCTCCCGGTGCCTTTTTTTGCTCCCGACGCTTTTTGCTCCCAGCGCCTTTTTTTAGCTCCGCTCCTCCTGTGCTCTAAACCTGCCTACGCCACTGTCTAGTTCCTCAGTAAAATGTGGCAACATCCCATGATGCCTACCCTTACTGTCCTGGCTCCATTGAAGGTGGAGTCTCAGAGACAGGAAGAGATTGAATGGGATAAGAGATGCTGCATATGGTCTCATAGCCTGGTTCTAATAGGGTGTCAACTCAGCAAGTGAGACACCATTTCCCGGTCCAAGTGGATGCAAAAGGTGAGTAGCTGACATGGAGAGGTATGGCCACTATCGCATAGACCTTACAACGTGCTAGGTCAGCTTTCCAACTCAGAGAGAGTGGGCAAGAACCTTAGTTTCCACCCTGGATGCAAGGAATATCCTGATCCATCTAGAGTCAACAAGTACCTTTATCATGAGACATGAATTGAGAAGGTGTCTGTGCATGTGTTTCTGTTCAATACACTAGACTGGAACTTAGGAGACCTAGGTTCTATTCCTAGCTCTGTTATGGGCCTGCTGGGTGACGATGAGTGTGTCAGTCTGCCTCAGTGTTCCCAACTGTAAAATGGGGATAATGATACCCATCTTCAGTGTAGAGTGCTTTGAGAGCTACTGATAACTGCATTAATACACAGCTTTTGAGTGTCAAGAAAGAGCAAACTAATCTTTAAAATGAGAAGGGGACCTCTTGGAGACTGAGGCCCAGATAGTGTCTTGGGAGGCTCTACTGCAAGGGTGTATTAGGGTGTCTAAGATGGGGAGATGAAGTTCCAGAGCGCTGTAAACTCAAGGTGAGGAGGGGTGTTGGGAGAGGATATAATTCTTGGAATTGTCTCTGGATCACGTCAAGATCATGTAGCAACAATTTGCTTATCACCCAAAATGCCAAAGAGGTCTAACTCAGATTGCAGCCCTGCTGCATTAGGTACTATAAGAACACATAATAAAAGACAATACCTGCCCTGAAGATCTTGCAAGCTAAATGCTTACAGGAGGCAAATAAAAGGTGGAGAATCCAAGTATTCTTATCCCCATTTTACACATGGGGAACTGAGGCAGAGAGCAATTGCATGTCTTTTTCATGGTCACAGAGCTGAAAATTGGGACCCAGGGGAGCAGGGTCTAATCAAGTGTCTTAACCACACAAGCATCCTTCTTCTTTAGGGTGGTTCCTAATAGTTACCTATTAAACAGGCACCTGGCCTAATGAAGTTGCTAACAGTTGGCCATTGGAGTAGGTTTCACTGTACATGTATAATTTACTAGGTATGTCACATGTCTGGGCAGTAGCCCACCACATTTTTTAGGCCCTGGTGTTCCTGTTACAGGCAAAAAGTTACTAATGACTACATTTTGTAAATTCGTGTGAAGCATCTTTTATACCACATGCTGTGTTGGCACCATTGCCCAGTACTGGATGCAATTACTTTTTGTTGTTGTTGCTAAGGGCCAAGCTCTAACAAATTAAATTTAGAGAAGGGAAATAGGCTTATATGCAAATGGAATTAAATGCTGACACAAGGATAAGACAGCACTGGATTTAAGCAGGGTTTTTTACTTAATCACTAGATTTAAAATTGAGGGAACAAATTCATCCCTCATGTAACTCCATTGTACTCAGTGGAGCTACAGCAGGGATGAATTTGGGCCGATGGGAGTTTAACAGTTTGGAAGCAATGGTTATGTAGAATGAAGTGGATAAGATGGAATATTTTTTTTTTTTGCTTATTTGTTAAATTAAGGAAATGACTTAGTACATAAAAGGAATAGAGTCAATTGATGCCAATCACTCACCACACATTATGAACCCTCACACTGCATTAAAAGCACAGCTAAAATACATTCAGAACTTTCCTAATATTAGTTTTCCATATAATCAATTGCAGCAGTTGCCAAAGGGATGTTATTTGATCGTCTATGAGAATGGGTGGTCTGCACTGGAGAAAAAGCAACCTATGAAAAGTTGGTGCCTCCTCATGGTGAAGTGTGGCATGGCAGTTCTCTCCATTGGTGTCTTCTGCTGCTGGTTGCTCCGCTTCTGCAGGGGCCTGCCTCTTCCTATGACTTGGCCTTCCAGTCAGGTCACTTCCAAGTCGCTCCCGTTCCAAGGTTGTCAAACAAAAAGCTAGGGGAATTTACACAGAGTTAATACGAGGGAGCAAGGAATGACTCCCTATCAGGGTGCATCAGGGAGGAACCTTCAGACATTGGTTGTCGGGGAAGTTCCTGCCTTTCCTCAGGAGTTGAGGGTTGATACTCTGTTCTCTTCCCTGGTCTGCCCACAAGTGAGCTGTTCTGCTTCCCTTTCACTTCCTCCTCCATCCTGTGCATGTCTAGCAGGTGCATTGGGGCAGGGCTGGTTGAGCCCAGAGCAGCTCCTTAACCCCTTGCTGTCCAGTGTGGAGTTTGTATACCCCAATCTCTGTATTAAGAGGAAACCCATGCTATAGAAAAGTTTGGGAATATCCAGGTGTTTAGCATGTTCTGCCTTTATTACAAAACAATATGAATCTGACTTCCCCACCTCCCCCCACCTGTCTCCACTGATGCTTCTTGCAGAAAGAACATCTCTCTTGGCAAGTGCTTTGTAAATCAATGTAAAACAAACTCTCTTGCAATACGTGCAGTTAATGGGTAACTAGGGATCTTTGCACTCATTGCTAATACTAATTTGACAGCTCTTGATTTTTTGGCACCTTGCTTTTTGGCAGTTATTCTCTTCATTTCTCTCGCCTCTTTCTATTTTTCCATTGCCTCTTTCTACCGGCAGCTCATTACTTATTTACTCTTGGCCTTTTTATTCTTCCTTTGGATTGAAGGATGATTTCAATGGTGAGTTCGGAGAAACTGCACTTGGCACTCTACATCACTTACACCTGTCTTACCTTCAAGTGGCACAGGGGGCCTTGAGCAGGTCGTCTGTACTGGATTGAGTTTCACCCTAATTGCATCATGCCTTGAGTTCTTCCTGTATTCCACGCACAAATGGGTCCAGATTATCTTCACTCCAGCCCCCTTGTGCCATGACTCCAGCAATATATGGAGCTATAAAGCCAGTGGTTCTCCCCAACAGAGAAGTTCCCTGCTATGGAACAGTCTCCACCTGGCATAACTGACTTGTATGTGATGCCCACCAGCAGCCTGGTGTAGTAGTCCAAGAGGATGAAGCAGTTGGAGCACTGTTGCACTACTGTGATACTCAGCTGGCAGGATGGCCCCTGGAGACCATAGCCAGTCAGCATAATTCAGAGCAGCCCCAACATTGCTCTAATGTATTGCAGAACGGACACACGACTAGGCCCAGGATCAGGGCTTCAGAACCAGCTCATTTGCACAGCTGAGAAGCTATTGGGCCCAGCTGAGATTCTGTGCCTTATCCTTAGAGCCCAGTCCTGGGAAATATTAAACACTCAAGTCCCTTGGTTCTAAGGGCACTCATTTAACAGGATCAGGGCCTTACTCACAGATACTAAAGCAGAGGTTAATTTTGCTTTTGGAAAAAGATTTTCAGAGCAACTCACTGTAGACAAAATGGGCACAGGCACTACATTTCATTTCTTACAGCTGGAAATGACTGAAAATTCCCTAGCTCTTATTTAAGTTTTGTACATTTTGGTGTACACATTAGAAAATGGAAAAGCCAAATATGTGCCTTATTAGCTATTTGTATTTGTACCTGATGTCCCTAGTGATTCCCCAAAGAGCAGCAACAAAGGTGCTATTAAAAAGCAGTGCCCTGAACATTATCAGCTGAGTTACTTGTAGCCATATTATAGGAGTACAAATGTGATAGACTCGTGCCAGAAGCACTTGTGGGTTTTTTAGGTTTATTTGCAGATTTCCCCGATCTAAAGATAGGCAGTTGCCATCAGCATTTCATTTTGTAGAAATTTCAGAAAGAAATATATTAGAGAGTTTATTAAATATTGTATTGGTCCTAGTTTTTATTTCCCTTCATCTCTGAAATCAGGTGTCTCCAGACCACCAGTCCAACTACACAAATCTTGGTTGGGGAGGGGGGAAGGGGAAGGAGGCGAACCATCAAAGAAATAGAAATCTTAAAAAATAGCTTTCCTGTACATGATGTTATGATTTTATGGCCCAGTATCTGGGTACCTTCAAGAGCATAAGGTATTTTGTTGTGTAGCCAATTGAAAAGCCAGGAATCTCCCCGCTCAGAGTTGAGATGTCTGACCATAAATTATGGATAGGTATTAAAAGCAGCTTCATATTCTGTAGGTTTTAAAATATGGAGAAGGACCACTTAAAATAGGAAATGCACATTTAAAAAAAAATATTAAAATACTGTGAAGCCCAGTATCTCCTCTCTGAATTTTCTCTACTCACTTCGCTACTTCAAAACTGCAGTTTTTGAAATACAGCAATATACTTATTTCCTGTAATGCCAGTATTATACACATTGATCAGTTTGATGAATCAATATGATCTAATAGTATGAAGTTCACACAAATCTATGGCGCACGTGTTTTCCATTCTTTTCACATGATTAGGCCAAGTTAACAGCCTGTAAGTAGGAACAAAAGATAGAGATCTTTACTATTGCAAGATTTAATTCCTGTAGTATAAATGCTACCTTGAACAGAATAACTTGGTAGCATTTCAAACTGGTAAACACAGTCAGAAGTTTCTTATAGTTGTATCAGGTGGAAAATGCTACCTGTTCTAGGCAGAGAAAACAATGTCATCACAAGTATCTCCCATCTCCAAGTAAAGCCCTCCCTTCTGGCTCTCTCATAAGTTGAACTTGCCAAACACTGATCACCCTCAATGGATGACATACAGAGCCTGCCTGGAGACCTCTCTGTGTGTAGTCCATTAGCTCTGTTTCAAATTCCATTTTAGCACCAGCTCTGGAATTTTTCCTCCCTCTCTTTACTGACTACCAAAATTGCTGAAAATTTCCTAATATGTTCTTCTCAATAAGCTCCTTAAGTTGGTAAGGAATCAAAGCAAGCTAAATTGACATAAGCCACTATTAAACAGAATAAGAGCATCCACATGGGGAAGGGGATGCACCCATTTAGCTAAATCAGTTTGTAAAGCATTTACTTAAATTGATGCAACTTTGTGTTTAGACAAGGCCTTGTCTTCAGCTTACTCTGAGGATGCACTACTCAGCTGTTTTGCACCTCTTCTAGATAGCTTGAAGCTTATGAAGCCTGAAGTGACACATTTTGTTACTGCTTTTATTTTTATTGTTGTGGTTAGCGGGATGCCTAGAGTTCCAGATATTTATTTTAATTAAAAATCGTAAAATGCCTAAGTAAATAAAATGAGTATACTTGGCACTTGGTCATTTTTTAAAGTGCCCTTCAGTGCTGGCCAGCTGTTCAGGGAAGTTTCTCTGCTGCGCTGGAGCCTCCTGCTGTAGTGTGAACATGCACATTATATAGTCTGAAGTCACACTGGAGCAGCAGTCTTTGCACAGCCCCTTCATCTAGAAGAGCTAGTCAATTAAATCAACAGCTGTGAATGGCACATAGGTATAGGATGAAGGCAACATCATTTTCCTTTGATTCCATTCCCCTTGTTTTCTGAGTGGACAATGCCCCAGTGGTAGAGTTTTCTCTGCTAAGTGGTGTCAAATTCTAGGCCTGTCAACCAACCTAGAGAGTGTTCTTTGAAGAAGGCCTTACAGAAGGGTGGTATGATGAGTCATACAAAATCTTATTAATTTTGAAAATAGGGAGGTGAAAAACTCAGAGAACAGTCCTGTATACATAAGGGCATGAAGTAACCCTTCAGAGGGAGGGCAAAAATAACCACAAACACTGGCAACTAAAAACTGGCCTAATAGTAAAAACCTGACCCATTAATATTTTCACAAATAAAAGCTCCGAGTTTGATTCAGTGTGAGACAATAGCACACAACTTAGATGACCAAACGTACAACATGGATTATGAATAGTTAGAAGTAACAACTCCATGAACACAGTCTGTCAGAGCTATTCACCCAAACTATTTAACTCCATTTTCCCTCACCACCACCACCACAATAAAATGTAGTTTGGGAAAGTGGAGTTCAAAGAGTGAAAAAAATGTGGCAAGCAGAAGTGTTTAAACAGAGAGGGCAGCATGGATAGGGTGTTAGACTGGGAGTCAGAGGGACCTGGCTCTGCCTCTGACCTATTATGTGACTTGTGCAAGTCACTTCATCCCTTCGTTCTGCCATTTCTTGTTTGTCTTGGGCATCTAGATGGTAAGATCTTCAGAGCAGGGACTGTCCCTTACTATGGACATGTCTACTCTGGAGCAGGAGGGGTAATTTCCAGCTGTGATCAAGCTAACACACTAGAAATAGCAGTACAGGCATGAGCGGCAGGACAGACTAGCCACCTAAGTACAGACACAGGGTTTCCAATGGGATCATACTCAGGATGGATACCCATCCCACAGCCCACACTGCTTAAGCTCCATTTCTATCTTTACCACATTAGCTTGATCAGTGCTAACATGGATATGTCTACCCAAGATGAAATTTACACCTCCAGGCACAGTGTAGACATATGCAGTTCGTACAATTCCTACCCAAATGGGACCCCTTATTTCAGTTGGATCCTCTAGGCCTATCTGTAATATAAATAATAAAAATAGGTGCTGTTGTAATACAAATAATGATATATTTGTAACGGATGACTTTTTTTGGTCAGTGGCTTGTTCACAAACCAATCTCAGTTTTCTTTGAAATAATTATTTAGAACTATTCATTCTGATCCTGAGCAATTCATGCACAATTTGCATGGAGTATTAAGGCCTCTGCAACTGTGGTTCTTTGTCTGGTTCACTTCCATCACTGCCCTCTGCACCACCCTTTGTGCACAACTCCTTATAAGTTCCTCATAAGGGTTTTAAGTGGTGCCAAGGATCTGATACAAGCTTCTTGCACTGAGGTGAATTTCACTCTTCAGGAATAGTTCAGAATCTGGCAAAAAAAATTAACAGAGCTGTGGAGAGCATATTTCAATAGAAGTGAGCTAATTATAATTCTGGCTCCTAATATTTCCTAACAGCCAGAATATAAAGTCCAGCTGGCATATTCTTCCGCAGGCCTAACGAAATAATCCCAATTTATTGCATAATCAAAAATCATGTTTCCATATTTTGTTGGATTTATGTTATTGCCAATACATCGGCCTATGGAAAAACCTCTGATTGTTTTCCAAGTGATGGAATGCCAGGAAAAAATGTTTTAATCTAACTGCATTTCACCATTTCAACATGGGTTAAAAAATAACGGATTGCCTAGATACAAGTGTGGAGAGTAGAGTATCAGACAAGTCTGGGCTTTGTGAATCACATAGCCCAGGGCAATTAAGGCGCCATTGTTAATTTTCAGATTGTCATAAATCCATTTGAGACAATTCAAAAAACAATTATGATAGAATGAAAAGTGGATTGGGCAATCAGCTGAAATGAAATCCATCCCACAGAAACAAAATGCTGCAAAAAACAACCCTGAAATATGTTGGAAGAATAAAAGGCATATGGAACTGACTGACTGAGCAAGCATGGTCTTTTACAGACCAAGGTTATTTGGCAGGCAGGCAGAGGGGTTTGCATAGCTCTAAATACCCTTCTTCTATTTTACTAAATGCAGGTCTTTTTTGTTTCATCCAATTATAAGGTAAAATGTTGAAACCGATACAGATGCACAGGGAAAACAGCTGTGTGGTTTTTACTTACTATATCTGTAGCAGCAAATGAACAAAACATCAATTAAAATTATAGTGCTGCATGCAGTGAAGTAGCCTTTTGATTGGTTACTCTGCACCCGCAAGGACAGATGAATCTCTATAGCCCTCATATCCAAAATATTGTAGTTCAAATAGCAGTTTACAGTGATCAAAGCAGATTGCGGACATATTGATGTCATACTGATAGCTACTTATTTCTATTTTGACAAATCCATGTTAGGCTAGATTCTGGTTATTGTTTCACTAGCGTAAAATTAGGAGTAAATTCAGTAAAGCGGGATCTGATTTTTTAGTGAAACAGTTTGGAGGCTTGATCCTGTCCATCTGTACTCACACAATTGCCACCATTGACTTTAAGGGGTCTCTGCACATTAAGTAGGGGTTTGATGAACCAGTCCTAAGTGATTTACAGCTTGCAGCCATATTGGACAGTGATCACATCAGATCTCACAGAATAAGCACTGGCTAGTGAGTCTTTGTTATTATTTGCGTGGAAGGCTTCATGGGAACATCCATAGGACAAGGAGTAGCTTCACTTTGACTAGGTACTCAGACTTAAAACAACCTCCCATTTTCTGTGGCATACTCTATTTTAAATGCAATCCTCTGGCCCCCCAGTTTCATCCTCTCTTCATATTTGCATGTGTATATAGTTAAGCGCTTCCAGACTGACCCAATACCTACTCAGTATGCTCTACCAGCTACATAAGTTGAGATGTAAAAAGATTCATTAACTATGTGCTTGAAGTGACTGCTGGCCTATACTTAGGTCTCTGCAATCCCAGCCTTGCAGCTGTGTTCTCACAATAGTTCAGAGCTAATGCAAACTCAAAGCAATCTTGAGATTGAAGAGCAGAATGGAGGCCTCCTATTACAAATTGCCTACTGCTGCAATTATTGGCCACCATGGAAACCAGTCCCCAGATTCTCTCCATGTCCCCCTCTCTCTCTCTTCAGCTCCTATTGGAAGGTTGCATTTTACATCAGTGAATCTCAAAACAGGGGGTCACAGTAGCCAACGGGGTACATCCACAATGTCCAGAGCACTATATGCTATTACAACAGCGAAGCACCTGTCAGTCATACAGCAGTAACACTTGCTTCTATATTGGTAGCCATAGCCAGGACTGTTAGGATTTTTAGATTCCCCCCTCCGCCCCACCAATTAAAACACAAAAAGCCAAGCACATCTCTTGACCTTTTGTGGTGACCTCATGGCTGTCCTTGTTGTGTCTTCCTTTGGTGTATCAAATTTTCTCAACAGAGATCAAATGTATGGACCACTACTGGATTGAAGGGGTAGCTAACAGGAAGAATCAAATAGTAAATTGACAAGGAGAGATTAGAACAGTGAGAGCGATAAGTGATGATGTGACAATGAAGTGATGATGGGGGGAGGGATAGCTCAGTGGTTTGAGCATTGGCCTGCTAAACCCAGGGTTGTGAGTTCAATCCTTGAGGGGGCCATTTAGGGATCTAGGGCAAAAATTGGGGATTAGTCCTGCTTTGAGCAGGGGGTTGGACTAGATGATCTTCTAAGGTCCCTTCCAACCCTGACATTCTATGATTCTATGAAATAAAGTGCTACACCCAAGGAGAGGAAATAAGGCACTCAGATACAAACTGTGGGGACATAACAGCTGGACCTACCACATTAAAGTGAGATTGTTTCCAGATTTTAGCACAATATTGTGTTAGTCACTTTTTCATGTACCCAAACTCTCTAGGGGCCAATTCCAGCTCCTATTGAGGCTGTTGGAAAGATTCCCATTGACTTATGAAACCCGGATCAGTCCCTGGTTGCCAAAGGGAAAATATGGGTTTGGAAGAGGAAATTTCTGAAGAGACTTAGGCCATGTCTACATAGACAGCACTGCAGCAGCACAGCTATACCAATGCAGCTGGTGAAATCACTCTATGGCAATGGGAGAGAGCTTTCCCTTCAGCATAATAAAACCACCTCAGCGAATGGCAGAAGCTACATCAGCAGGAAAAGCTCTTCCACCAACAGCACAGTCCACACGAGCATTTATGTCAGGGTAACTTATGTCACTCAGGAGGGTGATTTATTCACACCCCTGAGCAGGATAAGTTATGCTGAGTAGGCTCTAGTGTAGACATAGCCTCAGTCTTCACAAATGGACCACAAATCTGAGAACTACTGAGTCAGTAGGTACTAAAAATTGTGTGCAAAATATGAATAAAATATTGATTTCATTAAAAATGTTAAGGACTACTTAATTCAACAACATTTTATATGTTTGCATATTTATTTCCAAATTTGCATATCTGTTTGCATATATCTTGTAAAGATGAATGTTAATTAGACTTTAAAATCATGTATAAATTGTAACTAAGAATGTTGAGTGTCTCTTTTTTCAAAAATTCATACAAGTACCATTAATTATAAACTGCCATTTAAAGCACAGTGAAGATCTCATATTGAAAAAATATTGAGCCCTTGACAAATAAAAAAAGCAGCAAGAGTTATTAACTGGCCTAGCTGATTAAATGACATCTCCCACAAGCACAGCACTGAGTTTTTCAAAGCATCCTTTTAGTTTTGCCCAGTAAAGACTGCAATGTGACACTGTGCAGGTCAGTATAAGTGATTCACCTACCTTTCCTGCATAGGAGGATTCTCTTTTGAGGTGGTTCTAATAAAGGACGCTCAGTAATCCAGAATCACAAACAACTACAGTGTTTATAATACAACTTCAACAGCATCAAGTGTGGTGAGCTGAAATGATTTTACCAAACACTAACTGGATTTGTAAAATTAAGTAATTTTTAAAAAGTGTTTACATAAGGTCAGAACTGAACTAGTTTCCAAAAAGAACCACAGAAAAGAATGAAACGTCTTAGTTTTGACACCAGACATGTAGCTCTACATGTCTCTCCTAAACCGGGCATCAAATTGGACTTTTCTTTGAAAAGTCTTAGACTGTACATCTATAGCCTGCTGTCCTATATTTCTGACAAAAAAATATGAAAAGCCAAAGTTTGCTGTCTGAAGCCTCCTTCAACAAGATTATTGCATGAACATTTAGTACTGTTTGCTCATAAAAGAATGCTCTCAAATTAGCAACTACTCTGGAAAGGATCTCTTAATAAAGGGCCATATTCAGACTTAAGGTACATCTACACCGCAATCAGGACATGTGACTGCAGCACATGTCAACATACACAAAGCTAGCTAGCTCAAACAATAGCAATGAAGCCACGGCAGTATGGGCTGTATAAGCCCGCCGGGGCCCTGGGGTTGTAGGGCTAGACCAGGGGTCTCAAACTCAAATTACCACGAGGGCCACATGAGGACTAGTGCATTGGCCCAAGGGCCGCATCACTGACCCCGCCCCCTCACTGTCCCCGGCCCCACCCTCACCCCACCCCACCCCTTCCATTAGGCCCCGCCCCTTCTCCGCCCCTTATATGTATGTATCCATTTTGTAGTTGAAGTTATGAATATTGGATATATACTGTCTGTATTTCAAACTTGTGCTGTGCTTCTAAGGGAAACCACAGACAAGTTGGTCTCAAGATCTGTTAACCTGCTTGATGGCCCATTAAGGACCATCAACTATACAACTGGCCCATTGAGAGGAGGCAGACACACCTTATGACTCAGTAAGGTATGCAGGGACAGGCCTATGGACCGAACTCTAAGGGTTTTCTTGCCATGTGCTCCAATGCTTGTCTTGGGAACAAAGAAAGGGAGGCCACATGATGAAAGAGTATAAAAAGACTGCTGCAGCTCCTCCATCTTGTCTTCTTTCCTGCTTCTTACCTCTGGAGGGACTGTGCTACAAATGGAAGCTCTGAACAAAGGACTGAATGACCCATCCCAGCTGTGGATGTATTCCAGAGACTTGATTTGAACCTGCAGTTTATTCCATCTCTGCTGCAAGCCTGAACCAAGAACTTTGCCATTACTGTATGTAATTGATTCCTTTTAACCAATTCTAGCTCTCACCTATACCTTTTTCCTTTTATGAATAAACCTTTAGATTTTAGATTCTAAAGGATTAGCAACAGCGTGATTTGTGAGTAAGATCTGAGTTATATATTGACCTGGCTCTGGGGTTCGGTCCATTGGGATCGGGATAACCTTTTTCTTTTACTGGGGCATTGGTTTTCATGACCATTTGTCCCCATAACGAGTGGCACTGGTGGTGAGACTGGGAAACTGGAGTGTCTAAGGGGATTGCTTGGGATGACTTGTGGTTAGCCAGTGGGGTAAAACCAAAGTTTCCTCTGTCTGGCTGGTTTGGTTTGCCTTAGAGGTGGAAAAACCCCAGCCTTGGGCTGTAACTGCCCTGCTTGAAGCAATTTGTCCTGAACTGGCACTCTCAGTTGGGTCCCGCCAGAACCAGCATTGTTACAGGGGGGTGAGGGGAGTTGGCAGCCATAGGATGTAACTGGAAGGGTCGCAGGGGGAGCCTGGCGGCCCACCTCTTCTCCCCCCCCCTCCCCTGTGTGCCCGCTTCCTGCTCCTTCCCCCTCCCTCCCAGAAACCACGAAGCCGCCAGACAACTGTTCTGGCGGCGGGAACTGCCTGGGAGTAAAAAAAATAAAATAAATGGGGGGCAGGGGGGTGCAGGGAGCCCAGCGGGCCGCAGGGAAGAGCTCTGCGGGCCGCATGTTTGAGACCCCTGGGCTAGACCATGCTGCCGTGCACTGGGGTACATCCCTAAGGTCCCCAGCAAGCTTGTACAGCCCATGCTGCCATGGCTTCACTGCTATTGTCTGAGCTAGCTAGATCCAAGCTAGGTCAGGCATGTCTACATACACTGCAGTCACACTTTTGATTGCAGTGTAAACATACCCTTAGTGTAAGCAGGATCAGCTCCACTGATTTTAATTCAGTTACACACACTGTCTGAATTTGGCCTTAAAGAATTTAGCATAGAATGTGTGGCAAATTGCTGGGACTACTAGGAGGGTCCTGCACTTTCTCTTCTTGTGGGGGGTTTTCAGGGTGCCATTTCTTGCCCCTGAACTGGGGTATCAGCTGTCCCACTAGTACCCAAGAGAAGGGGAATGGAGAGGGAGGGACCCAGGCCCACCCTCTACTCTGGGTCCCAGCCCAGGGGCCCTAGGTTAGTGGGTAAACCACTTGTACTAGTGATACTTTCCCCTGGGCTCCTTCCCTCTCCTGCTTGTGGGGCTTCCTGCCTTCCCTCTGCACAAGCCAGGTGTCCCTTTACCTAGGGTCTTGGTCTTCTTAGCCCGCCACAGCACTTCTCCAAACTCTCCTCTGCTTTCCTCCAAACTGCTCTCTACTCCACTACCAAAACACTCTGCTCCAACTCCTTCCTCCTCCTCCCCTGTCTGCCTGGAGCAGGGGGTTTTATTAGGTTCCTGAGAGGCCTTAATTGACTGTAGGTGCTCCAATTAACCTGTAGCCACCCTCCCTAGTCTCCAGGGAACCACGCCTTAATTAGCCTAGGGCTTATATATTTCCCCTCTCACACTCCACTACTGCTCCCTGGCCCTCCTATATCACAAATGTTATGTTCTGAGGCCCAGTTCCTGCCCCTTAGAACTGTACATGGATGGGAACTTCCATTTGGTACCATCACCTCTCTGAACTTAGAGAAACATCTCTGCATAGTCTGTGGTCCATGCTGGGGATAAGAGTGGTGAAGATGAATACACATTGTCCTCCCACTCCAATCCCACAAAAATTAGTCTGGGTCTATACTATCCCTTTGCCTATATTCTCTTTTCCATGTAGAAGCCACTACAACTCCAATGGAGCTACTGCTGTATGGCTACTAAGGGTACATCCACACTACCCGCCCGATTCGGCGGGTAGCGATCGATGTTCTGGGATCGATTTATCGCGTCTCATGTAGACGCGATAAATCGATCCCAGAAGCGCTCCCCGTCGACTCTGGAACTCCAGCTCAGCACGAGGAGTAAGCGGAGTCAACGGGGGAGCCTGCCTGTGCTGCGTGGACCCGAGGTAAGTAGTTTGTAATTCGATCTAAGATACTTTGACTTCAGCTACGCTATTCACGTAGCTGAAGTTGTGTATCTTAGATCGATCCCGCCCCCTAGTGTGGACCAGCCCTTAGTTACTCCTGTCCATTTGCAAGAGTGGGACCAAAGAGCAAGTAGCTAAGTATCTCACTTGTTCAAGGATCTCATTTATGCCCATGTCTTGCAGAGAATAGACCTCTCTCACAACACCCTACCTCTTAACCCTGTGTTTGAGGATAAGCAAGTGGGTGCATAAGAGGATTGATTTATTTCAGTGCTGAGGACTATGCCTAGTGTTTAACTTTACTTGTCCCCTTGTGTAACCTTTGCTCATATTTCCGATGGGGTTCAACAGCCTTGTGATGTCTGCTATGCATTATGCAAATGATGCCCAACTCACACAGCTGAATCCAAAGTTGTGGGAGGTCTCTGGATTCAGGCTTTCCATTGCTTTTACTGACTGCTTTCAGGATGATACTTCTCCATTTTAGCAAATGTGGAATTAATATGATAAAGTGATAGGTAAAGCATTGGTGCACATGCTCAGCTAATCTGTTTCTATCTTTAATTTTCTCAGCTGTTTTATTGCATCAAGTTGCTTTCACACTCTGAATTGTGCCCTGTATCAAAGCCTGGACTAGGTAACTAAATGAATAGATGGTTGTTGTATTTGTTAATAATGGTTCATAATTGTTACATGACAATTCACTCTTATATTTGTTTTCTTTGTTTAGTTTTAAGGGCACATGTAATTCTTTAAGGTCTGCTAATAGTCAATGTAGTTTGGCATTTCCAAGAGTAATGTTGGTAAGCCAACTTCTAACTGGAATCTTTTTCTTGATTTCCTGAGACAAGTTATCCAATTAGATGTTTTCACATCACATAAGATTCTTAGTGGAAGACAATTTCCCTTTATACAAACCCCATGCACAATAGCCTGTGTATGTCATTAATCTTGATACATAGCACACCTTGAGGGCATGAGGCCAAGAGGAAGAAAGTTAAACTACCTGAAAAAAGTATTAATCCCTTATAAACTTGCAATTTGTCTGTCTTTCTCATGGCTGTTTTGAAACAGAACTTACCATTAAAACAGAGAAAATCAGAACAATTTATTTACAAACAGGGCTGGCCAAAGTTCATAAAAGGGGACCCCTGAAAACATCAACACACAGATAGGCCCTCTCCTCTTCCACTTGATTATGTCAATGTTCTGTGCTTGCTTCCATTCAGATGCCCCCTGCACTTACATCCTGGCCAGGACACAGGAGATACGGGGTCTATTCCTTGCTCCACCACTGACCTGCTGCGTGACCTTGGACATTTCACTTCACCTCTCTGTGCAGTTGTTTCCACTCCCACCATTTGTTTCCTTAGATTGTAAACTCTTCAGAGACAGGCATTCTCTTACTGTATTTATGTACAGAGCTATGGGGCTCCAATCTCATTTGTGGCCCTAGGGGCTAAAGTAATAATAATGGAGCCACCCCTATCTTCTTGCATTAGGCAAAGTTCAGAAGAGGCGGTGGTTTGGATAAATACTAAAACATCAGTGGAGAAATGCTGGCCCTCTTGAAGTAAACAGGACCAGAATTTCACCACAGATATGTATTGAACTTCATCAAAATCTTTCAGTCTGAAAAACAAGACTGACATTCTCATACCAACAGGGTTTCAGGAAAGATTTCTGGCACTTTCTACTTCTGCTGGGGTCAAAAGCATCACAACAGGAGGAGGTTTCCCTGTATTTTGGCACCTCCATTTTTTAGACTTGAACCAAGAAGGGCTGATGCATACAAAAGTGAAAAAAAGGAAAAAACTGATCCAAGCTTTTTCAAGCCTCAAAGAAGGTTCAATTTGAGTTCTGGTATAGTGTTCAATACCTATGTCTATCTTATGCAATCCTTAATACTTCCCAGGTGTTATTAGCATCAGTGTGATATCACTTATAGCCAGTTATAGAAAGTCTAAATCCCTAACACCACCGCATATTTACTTTATGATATTTTTAATAATGTTATTGAGCATGCTGTAATGAAATCTTATGTTTTATTGTAATATGTAGTTCTTCCTTAAAGAAACTCACAATAAAACAATTCTTCTCGCTGTCATTCACACAGGTCTCCCTCTACTTAAACTACAACAGAAATTTGGTTTCCAAATTGTGTTTGGTTTTAGTCTATCAATATTTCTAATATACTTGTTTCTGTAATATCCAAGCACTATTGTTAGTAGTTCTATACTGGTAGAATACTAGAGTTCAGCTAAAACCTACAATTATCTTGTCTGCTAATTCCATTATTCCTATTGGTCTGGAGCTGATGTTTAAGGCCAGACTTTTAGTGATATGCACTTTTGCAGGTGCAAAAATTAGAGCGTATGCATTCCTTTGCATATGCAAGTTTTTCATGTACAAAATGTAGAGGCCAGTTTGTAAGTGGCTGAAAAGGTGACCCTTAAAATCTAATACTTCATGATGGCCCATAGGTTTCCTTAATGGAGAAAGAGGGTCTAATCAAACTACCACTGAAACAGCCACAGTCTTCATTAGTTTCAATGGAGGTTAGATCAGGCGAATGGTGAGAAAAAAAAAATATCCCCCAGCTGAGATACCATTCAATACAACTCATTTCGTGAATTAAAGAAAAAGGAGATGGAATCTCTACTATTTTCAGTCCTATATAAAACTTTGTTGTGCAAGAAAAAAAAATATTTTCAGTTACCAGTGTAAACTTAAACAAGTTTTCCCTGAAATTCCAGAATCTACCAAGATGTTTTGCAAAATGGTGTAATTTAGGACTAGAAAAAATGTAATAAAACCTGCAGGATTCAAAAGGCTACAAAAATACTGTTTTGGTTCTTGATCTATAATGTTCAAAAGGGACATGACTTTCAGCCAATTGGATTTTACTGGCTTCTACTCTGAATACCTGTAGGCCAAAATTCAGGCTATAGTGAATGTTAAGGTCTATTTTTCTGTGGAGATAGGGGCAGACATAAGCATTGTCAGGTGTATCTAAATCACTACTAGAGTGGACAGTCAGTCAAGGAAGAGTAATGCTTCACTAAGGTAACTCCACTTACAAAACTCAACTGAGACATTTTAAGTCAGAGACTTCTCTCACCGTGCTTCTAATCGCTCAGACTTGTACTCTGCCTAGAAAGCCACTTGCCCAAATCTACCCCCATTCACCACTGCAAGGCTTCTTTTGGTTTTAAATATAGAACGTAGCTTGGGTCCAAAGGGAAGTGGTTTATCTGGAATTCTCCATTCTGACAAGGAGATTATTTATGGATTATCCCAGGTAGTAATAGGGGGAATGCCAGTATGGGCTGAGCCCCTTCCTCCACTAGCATTTTTACCAGCATGTCACCTCACCCAGCAGTCAGTGTAGAATAGTACTTTCATCACTGCTACCACCCATGGAGTTGCATTGGTAATAAAGCAATTGGGGGGGAGGGGAATTCATTCTAAACAAGGTATCTTTATCTGGAATTCTCCGTCCAGCCAAAGCCTTACTCTGATTCATTGTATCTCCTGGGGTGGGGAGCCTCCATCAGGTTGGGTCCTATGGCACCCTGTCCAGAATTTAAAATGCCCTCCCAAAATGAATGCCTAGTGCAGCAATTCCTATGACATTTCTACCCACTGGGAATGAATCAGATATAGGCAATACTTCGCCCACCAGTGTAATTTGGCCACTTCTAGGATGAAACATGATTTAATGTTAACATTACATAACAACAAGGCAGGAAGCGAGGAACTCCTTGTCCCAAATTCAGAGGGAATTTGAGATCGATTCAATCTAATTATTCCAAATTGGAATTTGGGCACGTAATAGGGCAGGGCTTTTCACCAGCTTATGACTGACCAACTGCCATAAAGCTGGCTCAAGGGGACTATGGGTATCTCTCAAACACAGGCCAAACAAAAGATAGTTCTGCAGCTCACCCGACACTAACTCACAGGACTTCCCTCACCCCCACTTTACCTTTCAGGGTCTCACTGTCTTCCCTCCCAGGGGACTCGACAGTCTTTTGCTCCTGCAGCTTCCTGGCTGGACTCACCAGGTCTCCCTCCTACCAAGTTCCTTCATCCCACCCTCAGGTACCATCTTTTGAAGACTAATTGGGTCAGTTAATGCAGCACAGATGCATTGGCTCTGTTCCCTCCTAAGCTGCCAGTGTCACCTGTGACATTCCTCCTCACTCCTTAAGGCCTTGCCCACCCCTAGTGCCTGCCTCACAAAACCCATTTTAACTCCAGGGCCCCTTCCCAAAGCAGAACCCTAAATTTACCCCAAACCAAAACCTGTCCTCTCAATCAGATTTACACAAAATATTCCATGCAAACACAGGCCAGAGGGTCCCCAAGCTCCCTCAACCCTTAGACCCAGTCCTTAGAACAAGTCTCTAGTCCATGCCACTCCAGGCCCAGGGCAGTATGGCCAGTCTTACAAGCCATACTACTCTCATCCATACTTTTGGAACCAGCTAGTGTTGCTCAATCTCTGCTGTTTTTTGTGCTCCACTTCCACTGATGTTAAGGGTTTGCCCTGTGTGACTGATGTTAAGGTTAGTCTTAACATCAGTCACACAGGGCAAACCCCTCTTGAGTGTCCCAGTCACCCCAGTCATAACATATCCATGACAGCCTCAGAGTACGTTTTCTGGTCTCTAGACCTACGAGTGCTGGTGTGTTCTCTTTGCACATTCTCCAGCTGCTCTTCAAGTACCACCAGAGCCAACTAATCTGCTGCTGCCTCTTTTGATTCTGCTGGCAGACTACCTGGGTCTGCTGCTGCTGCTGGCTAGCCTCTATGTGAATCTGAAGAACCCCTTCAGTCACTGTTCCCCTATACACCAGTTAGGGAGAATAAGCATTTCACTGCTGAAGAACACCTCACCGCTTTTCAGCTCCCTCATCTCTGCCTCCCCACCCATAAACCTGTACTAGTGCTGATCAAAGTGCCTGCTTTCTCCACCATGCGTAACAAGGCTGGGCTTCCCACCGGCCTGCAAGCACCCCACTGCCACAGTATCTTTTGAGCAGTTTTATTTTTCATATACAGAGAGAGTATAAAATAGCTCAACCCACCCTGGGCTGTAACTCCCAGGGTGTCACTGGCTCCCCTCCCAGGGGACTCTGACAAGCCTGCTGTTTTTGCTTCCCAACTCTGAGTGCCCAGGTTCCCTTTTACCAGGTCCCATTTTCCCCATAGAGAGGGGCCCTCTTTTAAAGCCTAACCTAGGTCGGCTGATGCGGCACAGGTGCCCTGGCCCTGCTCCCTCTTAAAGGGCCAGTGTCATTCTGTCACAGGGTAAAGCACTACGGTTAACTCCCTACTCTTGTGAAAACTGCACTGAGATCTTTAATGAATGGAAGTGGTAAAGATCTGTTTTACACATCTTCCATATCACATCTTCCGTGCCTAACCTATCCCTGTGCTGAGAGACACCCATTCAATGCTGCTGACTCAGAGACACAAGTAATAACCACAAATGCCAATTCAAATGTGGACCCCTACTTAGCTTATTAGATTGCAGCCTGAGGCGGTATGGTTGTACAGGAACACTGAGGATACCACATTATTGCCTGTGTATGCACACAAAGCAAAAAGTTCATCAACTGTATAAACCCTCACACCCTACATATAATGATAATATGCTAATACAATAATTGCACTGAGAGAGCTACCATATGTAAATATTAATGCTACCTTAAACCCTTTTTATTAGTTTACTTGTTTGAGAAGTCAATTTTTCCTCCACTCTTGTAGCAGTGTGGTGCCTTTGAAGAGACATATGCAATTTCAACTGCTTACCCTTAGGTACTGCTACAGAGCAGAACTGGTCAGAATCCAGCATGACGTTTTGCTACAACCTTCTCAGAATAGTTTTGATAAAGTGTTCATCAAAAATTGACAAAAATCAGTAGGTTCCTGCAGAACGTTTCATTGAATCCAGGTTTTCTGATGGAAAAAATATTCCACGGAGAAAAAAATTGACCTGTTGTGCAACTGAATATTGCTCTGTCTGTGCTGAGTACATTCAGTCAGTCCATAGCTCCTTCCCATCCTGCAGAGCTTCACTGAGATGGGCAGGGGAGAACAGAGAGCCATAACATAGAGCACTGAGCCATTAGCCAGGAGAACCAGCTCTCAGCCTGCTTGGGAAGTCAGTGGTAAGTAGCCCAGCTTTCCCTCCCTCTTTGACCCTGTCTAGACAAGGACAGTAGGTCATGTGTTAAAGCGTGTTAGTTAATATGGTTTTAAGTGCATGAATTTGCACCTAATGTAGATAATACGGCTTAAACCCTTTAAAAACATGTTAGCTAGTCATGGTCAACCCTATTCCCTCTACATCATACACACACATTACCCTCACATGCACCCTTGAGCACAGAGGCATGGCTAGAGCACTGTAATACTCCTTGTCACAGGGTGGCCCCAACTGGAGTACCCTCCTCAGCAGGCCATAGCATGACAGGCACACCTGCCTCAGTTTCCCCTCTCAGATAACCCAGTTGGGTGGGAGAACTGGATCTAGGCTTTTGATGCTTCCTAGGGAAGCAGGGATGCAGACGAAAGATGGAGTCTGGGGCTGCCAGAACTGCCTGGCCCCTGGTGGGGATGGTGTTCTTCAGCCTCCCTGGGTAAGAGCTCAGGGCTGGGTGGGGGACTGTGGGGCTGGCGGCGGAGCTCGGTGCAGGGCAATGTAGGGGGGAAAGCATGCGGCTGGGTGTGGGCAGCAGAAGGGAAGTGCGTGTGGAGCTAGGTGCAAGGTAGAGAGCTTAGCATTGGTTTCAGGGCAAGGGAGGGAGAGCTCTGGGGCCCCCTCCTTAGGAAAATGATGGTTGTGCCACTGAATGTAGACAAGAATTATGACCATGTTTTGCATCTCCATTGCTAGGTACAAATGCATGATTCATGTGCCATACATTTCCTATTCGTTTGCTTGGTCAATGAATCGCCCTCCAAATCTCGGTAAGTTTTCTGTGTTGACTGTTATTTTATAGCCTGTCTGGGTTGCAGCAGCTTGTGATGTTTAGGGGAAATCAGGAATATGCTTAGGCTCAGACGGGTACAATCACAGAATTTCACCATGTGTAGAGTGCTACAAAGACTGTCACTGGCACTACAGGTGAAATGCAGAGCACCGAGTTGAGATTCTGCCAGGTAAGTGAAGGAAAAAAAGACCTATCAGCTGTTCTTTTCTGAAATAGGTATATTTGTAATTTTGTAGCAAAATTTTCAACAGGCCTCCAAACTACATCTGTCAGCTTTTCAAGCTCACTGTGCACATACATGAAACACTTATACATGAACCAACCTGCTTAAATGAACAGCAAATTAAGACACAATAGCAAAAGAATAAAGATACTTGGCCAAATCCATCCCAGATGCAACTCCACTCGATTCAGTTAAAGCCCGTGAATTTGGCATCTGGTGACTGGGGTTTCCCCCTGAAATCCTTTATCATTATTAAACATTATTCTTGTTCTGAAAATGATTTGCAACTAGGGAGCTAATAGTTCTTGCTTGGACTGAACATAGAGCATTAGCTGGGAAGAGCAATGTTGAGAGAACAGAACAAGTCTCTGAAACAAGACTGGAAGAAAGTCATATTCTATTTTTTTTTCTTTGTGAGTATTTCTTATCTACTTACACGTCTCCTGTCACTCTAGCATCCAAGGGCCTCGCATACATTTATCACAAAACCCCTGTGAGGTAAGGAAGTGTTATTACCTGTCATACATCCATCCACTTTAAAAAACCAACCAACCAGATGGGGGAGAGAGATTAAGGCTCAGGCACACTTAAAAGCTTTACAGGTTTAAATAGTTTCATTACCGGTGTGATTTTAAAAAAAAATTAACTGTTTTTTTTTTAATTCTATTCCTCACAGTTGTGAAGAGTAGTTTGAAAACATGACTTGAGTGCACCCTAAAGGCTCAAACCAGAAAGCAAACAATCCATCACCAGCCTAATTTTTTTAATCTTCTAATGATTTTAAGCAATTCAGATTTTGGGGGGTGAAGGAGAGGGGCTGACATGGTTTTTGAACATTTGGGGTTGACAATACTGAAATACTTAGCCAACAAGCTAGATGTCTCCCTGTCCTCTGCCGAGGTAGATCTTTCTGTGTTAGCCACTGTCCCCACCTTGGGGTTTCTGTTGGTTCAGGGAAGCAATCATTTCTTCTCAGAGGCAGAGGAAGCTGAAAGAATGTTCTGAATTAGTATGTCATTTGCCCCAGCCACTTGCCACATCCCTCTCTAACCAGTAGCATCCCCACATGAGTCCTACCTATGAACTTTCCTTGGTAGAGGGAATGTTGGAGGTAGTTTGCAGTGCCACAACAGCCAACCCCCTACCAAATGGATTTTCCACTATTAGGGCCCATCCACAAGGAATTTGGCCCAATGTCTTCAATATTGTGGGCTGCAGTAAAGCCTAACTAGCAGCTCCTTTTCTTGGTGAATGAGGATGAACCTAACTTTAATCCATAAAAAGCATGCCTAGGTACCACAGCATTGGGCTCTTCAAAGGCTTAACAAATACAATAAATAATGGTGGGAAGGAAGTTGGACACAGTTCTATTAGAATAATGAAGATAATTTTGTGTAAAAACAAGAGTAACAGACTACTGGAAGATACCCAGGACATGTATGTCAGTACATGTATACTAATAGGGAGCATGTGAGTTTCCAGCATTTGATGGAGACCCATTGTAAAGACTAGTTGAACATTTGTAGAGCCGGGGGGGGGGGGGGGGGGGCAGAGGGGAGAAAGGCAAAGTTGAAAGACACATTAGTCATTATTGGTCATTTGCTTCCTCGTGGGAGTTGCTTTCCTTAGAAGCAAAGCTGAGCCTTATTTGCCACTTTGCTGATAGCTATGTTCCTGCATATATTGTACGGAGGTAGGAGTTATTGTGCAATACACACACACACTCACACTCTCTCCCCCTGCTTTCTTTTCCAGAACAAAAGCCTGTTCCAAGTAGTTAACATTAAGGGGATTTCACAAATTATTTTCCAATCATTTACATAGTGATAAAAATATAGTTTAAAAAAAACAAGAATTCAAATAGGAGAGGAATATTTCAGTACATACAAAGGTTGAGGGACACATTTAAGATTGAAGCTTAAAACAATTTTGGGTTCTCTACCTAGTTTTGGTGGCATTGCCTGGCAGAGGAAGAAAATAGTTTGACTTCATTGGCATTACTTATTTAAGGGTTCCAGGATCAGGCCCTAATGTTATAAACCCTGATAACCTTTTTAAGTATTCCCACTTTACCGCTTTTTACAGCTGATAGTTTAGTTCACCAACTTTACAAACAGTGATTATATGCTTTCATAATAGGTGAAGGTAAGTTCCTGCAGCATGGCTGTGGGACCATCATCTGAAAATATGCTCCACAAACTTAAGAAAAACAATTTCCCAGTAAAACAAGAAGCCAAGCCCAGTCTCTGATTGGGCATTCTCTCACCCTCACAGGCAGGTGGGAGCACTCAAGGAAGCTTCTTTCATTCCTTGAATGTCCATCTCTCTAGCCCATCAATAATCCTACGAACTGTGTTCCTCATTACATACACAAGATCAGACTAGATGATCACAGTGGTCCCTTCTGGCCTAGGAATACATGAATGATTTGCATATTAGTGACCAGCCCCTGGCCACAGCTGTTGTCACTACAGTCTCCTGAATACAGGGACTATTTCTTGCTGACAGCTCCTGGAGCACCAGCCACCCTAAAAGAAACAGAGCCATGGCTGTCTACTTGCAGCAACCAGCAGAGATTGCTGGCCTCCCAGGGACTGGATGCTGCACCTCTTTAGGGGGAGTGCACTTGCTGCTACTCCCCATGTCTTCTAGAGATCTCCAGGAGACGCTGTGCTAACTTTGCTTGCTGCGACAGGGTTGGGTCCTATGCTGACTAACACAGGGCTGGGGCTAAGAGCCAGAGTTGAGCCCTTTGTTATTACATTAATTCTGCTCCATTATAACAACTTTAGAATACAAACAGGGAAGTGCACAGATGCAATGCCAAGTTCTGGTCCCAGTGAAATCAGTAGTTTTGCCATTGATTCCAATGGGAGCTGGCTTTAGCCTACAGAAACTAATTATTGCCTTCTCTGTAGAGCTGCTACTTTTCTTGAGGCTTAGTTGCTGTTTCTTCCCCTCCCAACTTAAACTCTTTCTTCCATTGAAGAGCTATGCCGCATCTACAGCTCTAAAAAAAAACAATACACACACACACACACACACACACAAAGACTGAAAGGAGATTAAGTAAGGGTCATATGTTCCCATGTGTGCCCTATAGGGTTGCCAGGCATTTGGTTTTTGACTGGAATACCTGATCGAAAAGGGAACCTGGCAGCTCCAGTCAGCACTGCTGACTGGGCCAGTAAAAGTTCGGTCGGCAGCGCAGTGGGGCTAAGTCAGGCTCCCTGCCTGCCTTGGATCCATGTAGCCCCCCGGAAGCCATAGGCGCCAACTTCCGGTGGCGCCGGTGGGGGCTGACGCCCGGCATCAGGGGCGGGGCCCCGCCCCCGACGCCGGGCGATGTGGCGGGGCCCCGCCCCTGACGCCGGGCGATGTGGCGGGGCCCCGCCCCTGATGCCGGGCCCCGCCCCCGACGCCAGGTGACGTTGCAGGGCCCCGCTCCCGATGCCGGGTGACATTGTGGGGCCCCGCCCCTGACGCCGACGCAACGTCGCCCAGCGTCGGGGGCGGGGCCCCGCAACGTCTCCCGGTGCTGAGGTGAGGTTTCCGCGGGTCCCGGGTCTGGCGGGGAGCTGGGCACAGGCCCCAGGGATGGCGGGGAGCTGCCGGTGGGTGCTCTGCACCCACCAATTTTTCCCCGTGGGTGCTCCAGCCCTGGAGCACCCACAGAGTCGGCGCCTATGCCGGAAGCAACCGGCATTTCCCTACAGCCCCTAGGCACAGATGCAATCAGAGAAGCTCCATGCACTTCCCCCGCCCCAAGCACCGTCTCCGCAGCTCCCATTGGCCGGGAAGCACGGCCAATGGGAGCTGCGGGGGCAGCACCTGTGAGCGCAGGCAGAGTGCACTGCACAGAGCCGTCTGGCCGTGCCTCCACCCAGGGGTCAGACATGGCGGCCACTTCAAGGAGCAGCATGGAGCCAGGACAGGCAGGGAGCCTACCTTAGCCCTGCTGCGCCGACTGGAAGCTTCCTGAGTTAAGCACCGCCTGGCTGGAGCCTGCACCCCGAAGCTCCTACCCCAGGTTGGAATGCTCTCCCGCACTCAAGCTCCCTCCCAGAGCCCGCACCCCAAACTCCCTCCTGCACCCCAACTGCCTGCCCTAGCCCAGAGCCCCCTGCTGCACCCTGAACCCCTCATTTCCAGAGCCAGCACCCACAATTGGAGCCCTCACCCCTTCCCGCATCCCAACCCCCTGCCCCAGCCCAGTGAAAGTGAGTGAGGATGGGGGAGAGCGAGCAACGGAGGGAGGGGGGCTGGAGTGAGTGGGGGCAGGGCCTCAGAGAAGTGGGGGTGGAGCAGGGCTTCGGGACAGGGCAAGGATGTTCGGTTTTGTGCAATTAGAAAGTTGGCAACCCTAGTGACATGGTGCCTATCAAAGGAACACATCGCAAGATGTGAGAAAAGCCCAAGCATATCACCTTGCATAGGAAAGAAAGTACTAGGACTCCATGCCAAACTTTACCAGTAAAAAAAAAAAGCCATTTAATCTTTTTATTACTGACCTCGGCACAAAAAGTGGAAGTGTGCTAATAAAGTTTGCGGCTGACACAAAGATGGGAGGTATTACCAATACAGAGGAGGACCAGGATATCATACAGGAAGATCTGGATGACATTGTAAACTGGAGTAATAGTAATAGGATGAAATTTAATAGTGAAAAGTGCAAGGTCTTGCATTTAGGGATTAATAACAAGAATTTTTGTTATAAACTGGGGACACATCAGTTGGAAGTAACAGAGGAGGAGAAGGACCTCGGAGTATTGGTTGATCACAGGATGACTATGAGCCGCCAATGTGATATAGTCATGAAAAATGCTAATGCGGTCTTTGGATGTATCAGGCGAGGTATTTTCAGTAGAGATAAGGAGGTGTTAGTACCATTATACAAGGCACTGGTGAGACCTCATCTGGAATACTGTGTGCAGTTCTGGTCTCCCATGTTTAAGAAGGATGAATTCAAACTGGACCAGGTACAGAGAAGGGCTACTAGGATGATCTGAGGAATGGAAAACCTGTCTTATGAAAGGAGACTCAAAGAGCTTGGCTTGTTTAGCCTAACCAAAAGAAGGCTGAGGGGAGATATGATTGCTCTCTATAAATATATCAGAGGGATAAATACTAGGGAAGGAGAGGAATTATTTAAGCTCAGTACCAATGTGGACACAGGAACAAATGGATATAAACTGGCCATCAGGAAGTTTAGACTTGAAATTAGACGAAGGTTTCTAACCATCAGAGGAGTGAAGTTCTGGGACAGCCTTCCAAGGGAAGCAGTGGGGGCAAAAGACATATCTGGCTTCAAGATTAAGCTTGATAAGTTTATGGAGGGGATGGTATGATGGGATAGTCAAATATCAATTAATTGCCAAAATTAGGCTATCAGCAGTAAATATGCCCAATGGCCTGTGATGGGATGTTAGATGGGGTAGGATGTGAGTTACTACAGAGAATTCTTTCCTGGGTGCCTGCCTGGTGAGTCTTGCCCACATGCTCAGGGTTTAGCTGATCACCATATTTGGGGTTGGGAAGGAATTTTCCTCCAGGGCAGATTGGCAGAGGCCCTGGGGGTTTTTCGCCTTCCTCTGCAGCATGGGGCATGGGTCACTTGCTGGAGGATTCCCTGCACTCTGAAGTCTTTAAACCATGATTTGAGGACTTCAATAGCTCAGACATAGGTTAGGGATTTATTACAGGAGTGGGTGGGTGAGATTCTGTGGCCTGCGTTATGCAAGAGGTCAGACTAGATGATCATAATGGTCCCTTCTGACCTTAAAGTCTATGAGTCTATGAGATGATTATCAGGATTATTCTAATCACAGAAAGGGGAGCATGTTCTGCCAAAACTGTAGGAGAAGAAAACTATTCCACATAATAAGAAAAGTGCCCTAGTTAAAAAAGGGACATAATGAAGGTTGCATGAAGCAGCATTAAATCTGGTCAACTGGGAGTAGGGTGACCAGATGTCCCGATTTTATAGGGACAGTTCCGATTGTTGGGTCTTTTTCTTATATAGGCTCCTATTACCCCCCACCCCATCCCGATTTTTCACACTTGTCTGGTCACCCTAACTGGGAGTATCGATTATGGGCAGAATGAAGAGCTCAGCACCCACAGGTGGAGCTAGATTTTAAAAACATATCCGCACATTGGCTGTTGAACTCATTTGAATATCTAGCCATAAGTGTCAAAATGGGAACTGAGCATTTCTGAAAGTCTGCCCCAGTTGTGGGTAGTGAGCACTTCATAATCTGGCCCTGGGCAATTTTAAAAGTTTGGCCCCAACGATAAGGCACGGTAGCAGCCCACTCTGGTTATCTGTATCCACTCTGGACACGACTTCCAACAGTATGGGATCAGACTCATACCCAGGTTCCTTTTGCCTAAAGCAGTTCATTGCTATGCAGCTGCTCTACCATTTTCCCTTGGAGCTGAGGTCTGAACAATTGCTTTTGTTGACCATCCCCTTCTTTGTGACAAACACATTTTCAAGCAGCTCTAATAAAATGCTATTTTGCAACTTAATCAGGACTCATTATGGGCCTGATCCAAATCCCAGTGAAATCAATGGAATAACTTCCATTGACTTTAAAAGGAATTGTATTAGGCCCTATTGGCCCAGTCTTGCAAAAGCATGTGTATGCATTCAAGCAGTCCCCCTAAGCCAATGACACGACTCATGAGAAATGGTTGTTTGCAAAAGAAATGGTCACATGAGCAAGGGTTTGCAGGATCAGACCCTATTTGTATATATTTATGTGAACATTAGCTCTTTCTACATTCTTTCCCTGTGAAAAGCCATCATTCAGGGTTAAATTTCTTTCAGTTGGATGTGGTAAAATGACAGATTTTATACACTGAATTATAAGAAAATAAATATGCTGAATTATTATGTAACATTGCATAAGATGAAGAGTATTTGGGGGTCTTCTTTATCACTCTAAACCCACAATATCAAAGAGATATTCACTTGGTAGTTTTTATCATCCATCAAGCATGAAAATGGATATTATTCCCTTCCTAACAATGTGTGATGGTTCTGAATTTAAAAAAAAATACTGGCAAATTAGAGCCATATAATAAAGCCTTGGATATGTCACTGATGCAATTAAAGAGGCAAAGCAATAGACACATAAAAAGAATTAATGGAACACAATTTAGCAATTGTGTTGTAAACAATGTATTTGCCTATATTACTAATGCCAATTCACTATTTAAAGTGAATAATTTTAAAAATTCACTTTACTTGTCTCTATTTATGCTTTATTTACTTTTTGCAAGTTAGATAATGAATATTAATGAAGCTAGTTTCCTTTTGTTTACAGTCAGTTTCACTTTCAGGTTTTCAGTGCAGAAGTGTCTGGGTTTCAAATATGGCACAGGGATGTTTATTTAAAAAAACCTGTTTTCATTGGAATTTTTAAAATGAAAACACTCCTTTTTATCTTAGGTTTTAATTTTAGAGCTCTTCTTTGTCACAATAATTAAGATTTTGGGCCAAATTTAGACCCAATTCAGGACTGCATCTTGTCATAGGGAACCCCCTTCCCCAGGAGTGCCCTCCTGCAGCAGACTGCAGCACAGCAGGTACGCCTGCCTCAGTTTCCTCTTTCTTCCACCCATGAAATGAACCTAGTCTCTCAGTGCCCACTACAAAGCCTTCCTCTGGGCATAATTTATTCATATACAGTGGTCCAGTAATTCCCCCAAATCTCCATAATAAACGTTTCCACAAGCATATAAAGTGACAATGGTTTTTCCATTCCCCTCTCCAGGGACATCACCTCCAGGTCATCCACTCAAGAGTCAATAGCAGCACTTTGATCCTTTCGCACCTGATTCATGACCACGCTCTCCAGGCCTACCTGCCAGACAGTGACCAGTCCCATAACTCTTTATCACAGCCCCCAAATCAGGTCTCGCACCAGAGAGCTTCCAACAGGGTTGTCAGGGTTCCCTCCCCACTCTAAACTCTAGGGTAAAGACGTGGGGACCCGCATTAAGAGCCCCTAAGCTTATTTTTACCAGCTTAGGTTAAAACCCCCAAGGTACAAAATTCCCTGCACCCTGAGAAATGCTTCTTTCGCTGCCACCATCAAATGTCTAACAGGAATCCAGGAAAGGAATCATTTGAACTTCCCTCCCCCCCAAAAAAATACCCCCTCAAGCCGTACACCCCCTTTCCTGGGAATCTTGAGAACAATCTCCCAACCAATTGGTTACACAGTGATCTAAAAACCCACCCCCTGGGTTTTAACACCATAGAAAACAGTCAGCTTCTTAAAAGAAGGATTTTATTAAAAATAAAGAAGGTAAAATCATCTCTGTAAAATCAGGATGGTAACTATTTTACAGGGCACTTAATTTCCAAACTCAGAGAGATTCCCCCCTCTGGACAAAACCTTAAAGTTACAGAAAACCATGAATAACCCCCCCCCCCCAACACAGGGAATACACCAAGCAAAATTAAACAGAAATCTATTCGCTATACTATCTAAACTTACTTCAGAAAAGGGAGGTTTGATTTTCTGTAGGTTCCTTCTGTCTTCCAGGATCACTCTGACTCAGACCAAGCCACACACACACACAGCCTTCCCCCCTCCCAAGATTTGAAAGTATCTTGTCCCCTTATTGGTCAGATGCCAGCCAGGTCAGGTGTCAGTCTGGCTACCTGTATTTCTTAACCCTTTACTGGTAAGAGGATTTTATAGCACTGCATCAGACCCTCTCCCCCTTCCCTTCATTTATGACAAGGGTTCAACTTCCCACTTGCCTGGGAGTCCCACCCCTCTTCAGGGAATGTCCCTTCAGGACTAAGCCTTTGTGCTGGGCTCTTTCCACAACCCTCCCACTCAGGTCTTCCCCTCAAGGGCTCCCCCTCTTGGAGTGTTCCCCTTCCCAGGCCTCCCTGCATGTGAGTCCTACCCCTGCTCAGGGGATCCACCCTTCTGCAGGAACCCTCTTGCTTCTAGTCTCAGCCTCCCCTGACTAATCTGGATCTTCCCCTTTTACCTGGGGCCACTGCCTGAGCTTTCCGCTCATCAGGGCTCCCCAGCTTTGGCAAGTTCTCATCCAAACTCAGTTCTCTGTTTGGTCTCATGTAGCACTCTCCCAAGTGACTCAGCTGCCAGCTCTTCCTTGCTATTTCCTGTCTCCCCCTGAGTCTCTGGTAGCTGGCACCTGCAGCTCCCATATCTGAATCTTCTCAGGCTCTGAGTCTCCCAGTTGCCTCTCTTTAAGGTCCAGGTGCCCTTTCTTAAGCCTAGCTGAGGAAAGGAGACAGTCAACTGACTAGTCACAGGTGCACTGGCCTCTGCCCTCTTAAAACCTCAGTGCCACCCTAACATAGGCTTAAGGTTAATCATGTGCTTAATTCCCACTGAAGTCAATAGGACTTCTATGCAACTTAAGCAGAGTCTTAAAGTTAAGGATGAGCTCAAATGCTACTCTGAATCAAGGTCTTAAATTGCCAGTGTCCCTTTACAGCTATCAGTGTATTTTATATGAAGCCAAGAGTGACAAAAACTAGTAGAATATTTGACAAGTAACTTTCAGATCAAATTTTTAAGACATTCTACATAAAACAGAAATAAAGAAACTGTTAATGTGCAGAATACACATTGCCACTTTGCCTCTCCCTTCACTAAGGGTGCAGTGTCCACTGGGGAGGAGCAAAAACATTGACAAATGCTGTGAGGATGGAAAATGTAGGATGTTTCTGCCCATCCATCCAAATGTAGCCAGAGCATAAAAGAGGGTATGGGCAGAGCTGGAGGAGAAACCAGGGAACACCCATCATCAAAGTTATGTTTCCCTCACTCCTCCGTAGGCAAAAGTGCATTTAAAAAATGGATTCCTTAATGCTGCTTGAAGCAACATTAACTCATCCTTCATGCTCTGTGGGCCCCATCAGGGTCACAGAGTGCAGATGCTGGCCAGCAGCCAATGGCAGCATCGCCAAGAGCCAGCCATGCTGCCATGACTGGAGGGGGTTCCTGAGAGAAGTATAAAGTCCTTCCACACATTTGCAGGGTTGCGGGCCAGGGCTCCTGCAGATGGCAGGTCTCTGTAGCTGATTTTTTGGCCCTGTACTCTTCCTGCACTGCAATCCCAACTCCCCTGTGATCTGAGGAGGCCGTGCATTCAAACCCATATAGGGCAGGATTCCTTTGTTCCCCTCAGTGTGTTTTTATGTGGGTGCATAATATAGGGCTCCCAGTGAATAGCTAATGCTAGTACAACCAACTTACCAGTAAAAAAAAATTTATCAACTTTAAGCAATGCATAATTCCAATTTTTGTGTAATTTAAATGAGGCTCATAAAGAACACTTCTCTGTAGACTGTGAACTCTGAGTCAGCGACTGGGTCTTGTTCTGTCTCTTCCTCCTGCAAGGCAGCTAGTTCCCCCTCCTCAAGCTCCAGGGAGCAAATGAAGCTGTTCTGCTCTGCAGCTCTTCTTATATGGGCCTGCCAGGCCCGGATTGGCTGCTCCTCATAGCCCCTCTCTTATTGGCTGCATTCTGCGCGGCCTCCCTAGGGCAATATTAACCCCTTATAGGCCATTGTGGGGCAGATGCCCCATTACAGACAAGTTATCTAAGTATTGTTCAGACTGGTTTTCAGAATGAAATACTAGTTGAAGTTTGTATTTACTTCATGCCCAGTCACTTTAACCTTGCTATTTGGACAGCAGATATCTTCTTCACAAGGCTACATAAGCTATAGACGATACATTTTTTATAAGATAAACAGTTCATTCCTTGTTTGTCAAAATGCTGCAGGAAAAAGAAAACAGTTACTGAACTGAAGCAAATACCAAACCCTTATTCTGATTCAATGAGAGTTTTGCCTGAATAAGGACTGCAGAATTGGGACCATTAAAAGGATGACATTATGCAATATGTTGTTCACTTGTGATATTAAATTCCCTACTGACTCCAAAAGCCAGCATTACAGCTGACACTAATTTGCACCATTCCTGGAAGTCTTGGTAGTTAAAATAAGGGTAAAATGGGCACGGGAACTGAACTACACTCTCACCCCTAGAGGTTCCCACACATCAGTCATCCAGGATATAGTGCATACATGGAATGGCGATGGGGAAGCTTGTGCTGACTCTGCCTATACTGTACCTGTTCTGTGGATAAAGAGAGTGTCCAGGGCTGCCAAGCCAGCACTTTCAAGTAACAAACTCTTTACTGAATGCTTTCCAGTATTTCTTAAGTTAATGTTTTGGACTGTGGACTTCATCATATCTTTCTGCTTTAGTGACTGAAAGAGGGAGAGAGGTTATTCAGCTTAATACCAAAGACAAAGTGAAACCACAAACAAAAAATTCCCACCTCAACATGAGTCGAAAAAATAAAAATGGAAGATTGGGAGGATGTGCCACCATCTCAGGGCAGAAAGCTAGGAAAATACCTCCTAAAATACAGAGTACAGCCAAGTAGCTGAAGGGTGGGAGCCACAATCTGTACAGTCAGAGCAAAACTTCAGAATGAGGCAGATTGTCTCTCCCAGGTTTAAAAGGCCAGTTAACCAGGACAGCATGCTGGGAAAGACTCCTATAAAGGGTTAAAACAAGGGAGTTCCCTAATGGCTAGGTGGTCAGAAAGTAAAGAGATTTTATGGCAATGGGAGTTGAATTCCCACCATGAATTCCCTAGACAGTGATCTAAGTGAAAGACAAACAGACCTCCAAAACTTGAGCTTATGATACTGTGTATTTGAGCTAGTTCAATCTCCCTCTTTGCTTGCTCTTTTTATTTTCAAATTTGCCATGAGATGCTATTGGCATAATTATTATCCAAGTTCCTTTTGAACATCTGTGGCTTCCTTTGCACTTCTGATTTGCCACGGCTAGGGTGACCAGATGTCCCGATTTTATAGAGACAGTCCCAATTATGGGGCCTTTTTCTTATACAGGCTCCTATTACCCCCCACCCCCGTCCCGATTTTTCACACTTGCTGTCTGGTCACCCTAGCCACTGCATTGTCACACAAGGGTGGAAAAAATAAAAATAAGATAGGGTTAAAAACCAGAGGAGACAAAGGAATATAGCCAAGGTTTAAAGAACTATATGAAAGGCCACTTGATAGGATTCAAGCAGTAGAAAGGCAAATAGCCAAATGGTATTTAAGAAAAAACAAACAGGAAGAGGGTTTTTAAAAATGTCTTAGTGCATTGTACTTTGGCCCTTTCAAACAGTTATTGTACAAGCTCTTGAGGATTTTTATGAATGACAAAGATAAACTATTAATTTATTAAATAAAAGCATTGTTGTCTGACAACATTTTCAGAGCTGCCTATTTGGGTGATTGAGGAGTTCAATGACATCAGGCTCAAACTAAACATTTTCCATCTTACTTTTCTTAGTGAATATTTCACGACAGTGCTGACTACAAGTGCAGTTTGGGAGAGCTGACCAGTAAGGCTCCGATCGTGCATGATGCTGCTGCATGTAAGCAGACCCCTGGACCCAGGAGGAACAAAACTAATGTCAATGGGTCTCTGAATGGGCCCATTGGTCCACCCACAAAGAGCAGCTTCAAAGATCACTGCCTAATGACCCAATTCTGCAAACACTACAGGGCTTAGTGCTGACTGCAGTGAGTCGCCTTGCCTATTTAAAAGGAGGATTTTTTTTAAAAAAGACAGTCAATGAGATTCATGCTAGTTAGTGCTTCCCTGGCTATTAAGAGTGTTTGGATTATTGGGCCCTTAGTTACATAAGCCACGATGATCTGGAATGCTATTAACTTGAGGTCAAATTTGTTGCTACATTACTAGCTCTTTGCAACCATATGCAAGTCCCACCTTCCTTATATACATTGAACAGAAGTGCATGTGTGCTGCCAATTAGTAGCACCTCCTGTGAATGGAGTTCTTATGTTCTACAGATGATTAAATTCTACCTCTTGCACTAATGACTAACTGTACACTAGCAGGCTATAGAGCTTTCAAAATATCATGATATACCATGTTGTTCCTGCTGATTTTGGCTTGGGTTAAACAGTCATTACATTTTTAAAAAACCACAGAAATGCACATAGTATAATAGAAATGTTTTGCATTAAAACAATTACATTTAAAAATACATTGAATCTTCTGTTGCTTATTCAATTTTTATTTTTTTAAAAGGCCTTTTGTGCATAACTAAAATTGTATAACACCTTTTGTTAGATGTCAATTTCTAATTAAAAAGGAATAAGAAGTTCAACTTTAAAAATTACATTTTCCTCCTGAGTAGTATTTCCAGATATTGCTGCAGTAAACACTAGTGCCACCTGAGTTAAGTTTTTGTCAGCATTTCTACTTTAAGCCTCTGTTTTATGGAGTTTATAACACAACTGTGTTTCACTGCTGTCGAACTTGGTATGCGGGATGAAGCCAGTACAAAAAGATGGAAAACAGTCCTACTGAACTGAGGTGTGATCTGAAAACAGACTATTTCTTTAAAGAGCAAACCAAACTTCTAGACTACCGCGACACCTATATGCTGCTGAAGGATAACATGTGATAGCTAGAGTCAAAGATAAAATGAAGGAAACGCATTCTGGCATCTATGGAAAATATACTAAAATCACCAAAGTATACAGCTATTTCACATCAGAGAACAAAAAAGAAAAATCAAATATGAAAACAGAATTCAATATTTTACAATATTTTTATTATTAATTATTATTATTATTATTTCACTTGTTTATCTTATAAGTATTAAGAGAAGGCCCCAACTGAGATCAGGGCTCCATTGTAAAGCTCTTAGTGCAAACACAGAGCCAGGGACAGTCTCGACCTTGGAAAGATTACAATCTAAGTAGACCATTAAAATAAAGGACAGAAGGAAAGGAAGTATTATCCCAATTTTATGGGGTACTGAAGCACTGAGATTAAGTGATTTGCCCAAGGTCACACAGAAAGCTTACAGCACAAATGGGAACTAAAAATCCCAGTCCAGTATTTTAAACACAAAGCAATCATTATTCTTCTTTTATTTCTTTTGCAAAAGGACACCATTGTTGGTGGGTTTTTTTCAAAATACTTTAAGACAGGGCAACATCCTGTCAACCTTACTTGGAGCATCATTTTAGAAAAATTCTGAGGGGTGCAAAGTTGTGTCAACATCCCTGCTTCCGCCTCCCTGCTGAGGCTGTGGCTACTTGTGGGGGTTACTGGGCCAGTCTCATCTTTGAGGGGGACAAGGAGGTGCCAGGCCAGTCCTATTCCAGAGACTGCGGGATGGGGTGGGGGGTGAGTCAACAAGCATGGGTGTTGAAGGCAGCGGGAGCCATTCCCACACACACACTTTTTAAACAGGCCCCCCTGGCAGAACTCCTTCCCTGCTGGAGGGCCGTCTGGGCTAAATTTCAGTGAGTGGTGTTATGACTTGGCTTGGCCCTCCAATTTCTCCAGTCCTTCCAGTACCATTGGCAGTGGGTCAGGGGTGGGGTGGACACTAATGGCTGGTCTGTGGTAGGGCCTGGGGCTTGATCCATGCTCAGCTCTGGCCCAGGCCACCATTGCTCTTTCCTGTCCAGCTGGTGGGGAGAGGTGGGCAGAGCTGACAACATGGTGATTATGAGTGCTGCCCAGCAGCTGCCCCTGCCCCCCAACCCAGGAAGACACCACAGCACCAGCTGGTGAGGAGCTATGAAAAGTTGAGGAGGGGCATGCAAACCAATGTCTGTGGAAACAACTGCCCTCCCAACCCATAGCAAGTGACACCCCTGGCTTTACTCATGCAAATAGTTTGATTGGCTTCCGTGGGAATGTCTACACTGCAATAAAATACCCACAGCTGGCCCATGTCAGATGACTCAGGCTTGCAGGGCTCAAGCTGCAGGGCTATAAAATTGCAGTATAGACTTTTGGGGTCACTTTTATTGCGGTGTAGACATCCCCTCGAACCTACTACTCATATGGGTAAGGCAGGAATGATATGACGTATAGGAACTGCTCCTGCTCCTCTTGAAGTTGATAAATGAGTTCAGACTGTTTTTAGTAGAGCACAATTGGGTCCAGATTGGGTAATACCTCAATAAACAAAATGATGAGATAATTTATAATAGAAACAGTTTATCTATTGTCCTGATTCCCAGATGTCTGGAGCCATCAATGTAGCATTCTGGGGACGCAGCACCCTATAAATAAGACATATACTTATCTTGGTTAAAACGATTTGCATTTCTATCTTAAAGGGAGGCTTAAGGGACAAATTAATCCATCCTATTATAGTCCTATCTATCACACAACTCTCCAATTTCCCTACTAGAGCGCCATATGCTACTACATCTAATACCTTTCCAGAATTAAGGTATGTGATATCTACCACATTCTCTTTAGCTACTCAATTAGTTATCTTATCAAAGAGGGAAATTAGGTTAGTTTGACATGATTGATTCTTAGTTTGACATGACTGATTGAACAAACCCATGCTGGCTGTTATTTATCACACTCTTCCTTTTCAATTGGCCACAGATTGACTCTCTAATTACTCATTTTAAGTCTGTCCTGAAATTGAAGTTGCACTGATTGGTAGGTAATTCTCTTAGTCCCTTTCACCTCCTCCCACCTTCTCAAACTCTTTTACATTTACTATTTATAGACACAGGTCCTAGCATTAACTATTGGCCAGTCCTCTCCTAGGGACCTCTCCTATATGCTAGAGTTTTAGAAAATGATTGCCAGTGGACCTCAGGGTTCTGGGACTTTAGAATTCTCATATGAGAATTGGGCACTACTAGTTTAAGAACATGACCCAAGTATTCCTTCACAATTCTCACACAAAAAAATACCGTTAGCCAATGGTTAAGACAGGCCAAGCACATTTCCAAATAAATGCAACCATTTAACAAAAAAGGAAATCACCAGTTAAGATGACATGAACTTCCTCCCATTCCTAACCACGCAACCATGACAATATCCAAATGCATTACCATAACCTACGTCTGTGCAACAAACTCCCTTCACACTTCCAACACCCAACCAACCACAATTCACAGATCCAGTTCCTCTAAATCACACTCAGAAGTACAACTCAGCTCCAACCTCTAGGAGACATCTCAAATGTGTCACTTCCACCTCTTATATTTGCCTTTCTTGCCATCCCGCCTTCCCTTTCCCTTTGAATAATGTTTGTCCTGAATCAGCTGGTATACTGTACCCTGCTCTCTTCATGTCTCTTTCTCTGAGGAGTAGAAAACAGCAATGCCCAGATATCCCCTGAAGTTCAAATAGTGGGGAAAACACAAGGCTTAAATTCTCAGAGATTATTTCCCGGAGGCCCCTACATACCACGTTCAGGGCTCTGGGCTTCAGCTGCAGGGCAGGGGTCTCATGGCTTTAGCCCCGTGGGAGTACTGGGGCTCAGGGCTTCATCCCCGGGGCAGGAGCCTGGGCTTCTTCCTGTAGGAGGTGCCAGGATTCCCGTGGGTTTGAAAATATTTACCGGAGCTTTGCACAGGTGGACTCCTGCTGAATTTAAGCCCTGGGGCCAAAGTGCAGGAAATACAATGTTAACAAATAAAGAGGAGTACTTGTGGCACCTTATAGACTAACAAATGTATTTGGGCATAAGCTTTCGTGGGCTTAATTCCAGTTCTGCAGTTTCTCATTGGAAACACGATCCATTGTCTACAGCCAAGCTCTAAGATACAACCACATTTGCTCCAATCCCTCAGACAGAGACAAACACCTACAGGCTCTCTCTATCAAGCGTTCTTAAAACTACAATACCCACCTGCTGAAGTGAAGAAACAGATCGACAGAGTCAGAAGGGTACCCAGAAGTCACCTACTACAGGACAGGCCCAACAAAGAAAGTACTAGAACTCCACTAGCCGTCACCTTCAGCCCCCAACCAAAACCTCTCTGGCGCATCATCAAGGATCTACAACCTATCCTGAAAGACGGTCCCTTACTCTCACAGACCTTGGGAGACAGGCCAGTCCTTGCTTACAGACAGCCCCTGAACCTGAAGCAAATACTCACCAGCAGTTACACACCACACAACAAAAACACTAACCCAGAAACCTATCCCTGCAACAAACCCCGTTGCCAACTCTGTCCGCATATCTATTCAAGGGACACCATCATAGAACCTAACCACATCAGCCACAGCATCAGGGGCTCGTTCACCTGCACATCTACCAATGTGATATATGCCATCATGTGCCAGCAATGCCCCTCTGCCATGTACATTGACCAAACCGGACAGTCTCTATGCAAAAGAATAAACGGACACAAATCAGACGTCAAGAATTATAACATTCAAAAACCAGTCGGAGAACACTTCAACCTCCCTGGACACTCAATAACAGATTTAAAAGTGGCAATTCTTCAACTAAAAAACTTCAGAAACAGACTCTAACGCGAAACTGCAGAACTGGAATTAATTTGCAAACTGGACACCATCACATTAGGCCTGAATAAAGACTGGGAGTGGATGAGTCACTACAAGAACTAAAAAAACCTAATTTCCCCATGCTAATTTGCCCCTACTGTTACTCACACCTTCTTGTTAACTGTTCAAAATGAGCCACCCTGATTACCACTACAGAAGTGATTTTTCATCCTGTTGATAATAACCCACTTTAATTGATTTGTCTCAACCCCCCCCCCCCCCACTGGGTAAGGCAACTCCCATCTTTTCATGTGCTGCTATATGTATCTTCCTGCTGTATTTTCCACTCCATGCATCTGATGAAGTGGGTTTTAGTCCACGAAAGCTTATGCCCAAATAAATTTGTTAATTTATAAGGTGCCACAAATACTCCTCATTGTTTTTGCTGATACAGACTAACATGGCTACCACTCTGAAACAAAGAGTTATCTTAGAATCCTATTTTTCCCTGCTACGCCCAGTTCGCAGCTCCAGCTGCCTACTGTCACAAATCCCTTCCACCACAGCAGTTCCTATCAATCTGTAAGAGAAAGTACTATGTAGCAGAGAAGAGCCAGGTAATGAAATGGTGGGAGGTACACATTAGCTCAGAAACACTGGGGAAGTGCCAATAGCCCTGGCATAAGCCTTTTATTTCCTGTGCATGAAGATTATTAGTGCCACTTGTCTATCCCTTCTTTTTAAAGATAACTGATGCACCAAAGAAGTAAACAAGATGGCTGAAAAACAAAAGGCTTTTCTACATGGAGCAACGTACTGACATAGCTGTTCTGGTATAATAGTACTGGAATACCTATGTCAGTATAACACCCTGCGTTGCACTCTTATTCTGGAATAAGAATGTCTTTTTTTTCTGATTTAGCTTAATCTGCTTTCAAAGTTTTGCTTCAGCTCTTTATAGAGATATGAGCCAGATGCAAAATGCAGATAATGAGGTGGGGGTGGGGTTTCAGGCCCATCTCTGTTCAGAAGAAAGGCAAGTTAGTCAAACTGGAAACTATCCAGAATGTATGGTATGGTATGGTATGTATGGTTCATACACCCTTATGCGACAGGTTTAAAAAAAATTGAAGTAGACCTGACAAAAATAAGTTCCAGAGCAACGGTACCCAAGCTCTTTTTGTTTGATCCCTACATGAGACAGATTGGCAAATGGTAACCTCAATATGTCCCCTTGCCGCATTCCCAAGAATAGTTATCACCATTACCTTCTTTTTTTCTATCCATTTGTATTACAGTAACACCTAGGACCCCTACTCCTGGCAAGGACCCCAATGCGCTAAGTGCTGTACGAAAACATAACAAAGAGACAGTCCCTGCCCCCAAAGAGCTTTACAATCTAATAAGGCAAGAGACAACAGATAGATACAGAGAGACAGACAGGGGAGTATAAGGAAAAAAATAAGACAATATTGGTCAGCATGATGGGCAGTGATCTCATCCTAACTGTTAAGTTTATTGTAGGCAACATTTTCTCCTTCTCCCATTCTGTCCTTTTCTGCTTGTACTTTTCTCCTTCTCATGTACACTTTTCTTGGTATTTTCCCCTCTTTTTGTTGCTTTTTATGTTTAAGTAGTTTTGCTCCCCCTCTACAAGGCTACATGCAGTTTGGGGCATCGGTTGCTGGCTACATAGTGCTGGGTTCCTTCTTCCTTGTCCTCTTTGCTTGAACTGAATGTTTTCTGAGCAGAGATCGGACAAGAAGCTTTAATTGATAGGGTGCTCTCTGATTCTACATCCTTGAACCTGTGAACTATTGCAGCTAGCTGCATTTGGGATCACATCAGGACCCAAGAAGGAAATCAAGTATTTTTTAAGGAGCTGTTTGCCATTTTATCCAAATGTCCTCCCAAAGTTATCACAAATCAATCTGGATTCAAGACTCAAATACAGATTTCAAAGTTTCTGCCTCTATTATTTCTCTCCTTTTCTCTGACTACCCAATCTGGATTCCCTCTACCACCTAGGGTTTGTTTGTTTGTTTGTATACTGCCATAAAAATTCTAATTGCTGAAGCCAGTGTATAGTGAAATTAAAAGAAACATCACAAAAATTACTCAAATTTCACTGATAAAAATGCAATATTAATAAGTTTGGTTTAGAATTGAATCATTCAGCAGAAGACTGTGATCTTGTGTTGTATTCCAAATATATGCCTTTGAATTCCAAAGTTTTAACTATATTTTGAGTCTTCTTTACAAAAAAAAAAGTGGCATCTAGATACAGATGAAATATCTAATTATTTACCCAGCTAATTCTTTTTACTTCCAGAGGACAAAATGAACCAAAGAACACATGGCCCAGTCCTGCTGCTATAGAAATAAAATGCAAAATTCATGTGGAATTAAAAGCGAGCAGGATCAAGCCCTGTTCCCCTTCTCACATGTGTAGTCTCATCAGCATCAGTGGGACCAGTTGCATAAAGAAGAAGAGAAGGATCAGACTCCAAAAATTTTAACAGGACTAAACACCAACTAGAGTAAAATTATCAGTTATAATAATTTACCACTAGATGGAGCAGTTCAATTTTAATATTCTCATTTACAAAGAAAATCTTCTTGTAGAGTCTCAGGTTTTAAACTAACACATCCCCTCAATACAACAGTTTCCAACTTGTTCCTTTTACATTACAGCACATTTGGAAAAACACAGTCCTTACAGAATAGGGAAGCGGGAAGCAAATTAGCATATGTATATTGGTGAGTAATTCCATATTCCTTTGATATTATAGCAAACACTAGGACCACAGTTGGAAATAAAAGTCTGTTAGGGTTTCTGTTAAAACCCCAGTTCTGAAATGTTTATAATTTAATTATTAAAATTAATTCAGCTTGGCACAACATAGAGCTGTCAGCATTTGGGGCAATTTTTAGTCTGAACAGGACAAAAAAGTAATAGCCTGAATTTCACAAATACTGAGAGTCAATCCATATATTTTAAATCAAATTAATTTATTAGTGGGAGAAAATTATTTGCTGGAGTCATATTTTGCTATGATGTAAAGCCAATGAGAATTTTGCCATTTACTTCAGTGGGAGCAGGTCCTAAGTTTGAGGACTAAATTTTTTGAAGAAATATTTTTATTAAACATTTAGAGTGGTTCACATAGTAATATCATAACAGAGCAAAAGGGCCTGATTCTCTTCTTGTGTATGATGGTTTTACACTTGTGTAGGACTACTGACATCATTGGAGTTAGTTTTGATTTACACCTAAGGCCCTCTGATGGGGCTTAACCCGCATCACCTGAAGGGAAAGCGAAAGGATGCGTTAGTCATGTTCTGCACCTGGGTGCTTGGAGAGGGTTAACTATTACCTTCTGGACAGAGGAGGCAAAGCTAAGACTGAGAAAACTCAGTTGTGGGAGAGTGTGGAGGAGATAGGCCTCTCTGATGGAGAGGCATCCTGAGCCAGGGCCAACAAGGGTAAGGGAATTAAAGTCAAGCCCAGGAGGGGCAAAGGATCTTTTGTTTCTGCAATCAAGCCCAGGAGGGGTGAAGGATCTCTTGTGTAGAGCTGAAACCAGGAAGGGAACTGGACTGTTGTGTGACTTGATCAGAAGGCTAAGCCATAGAAGCAGGGCCGGCGCTCTCACTAGGCAACCCTAGGCGATCGCCTAGGGCGCCAGGATTTGAGGGGCGGAGACTCCTCCCGGCGGTTTAGCCGAGGATGCAGCTTCTCAGAAGCTGCTGCTACCCCAGCCGCTGGGGGAGGTGAGCTGCCGTGGCGGGGCGAGGCGTGGGGGGGGGGGTGTGACTTGGCAGGGGGCGCGGGGAGCCGGACCCGCTGGGGCCAAGCTCGCTGCCACCTGCTGGGGGTGCGGGGAGACGGACCTGCCGTGGCCGAGCCTGTCGTGGCCTGGAGGGGGCCGAGGGGAGCTGGGCCCGCTGCGGCCCGGAGGCGGCCCGAGCCAGCCACCACCCGTGGCGGGTGTGGGGAGCCGGGCCCACTGTGGCCAGGTGTGGGGGGCGCAGGCAGCTGAGCCTGCCGTGGCCCGGCGGGGGGTGCGTGGTGCCGGGCCCGCGGGCGGGTGAGGAGATTGCCGCGGCCCGCGGGAGGGCTGAGCCATCGCTGCAGGGGAGGGTTAGCTGCCGCTGGGGGGGGGGTGGAGCTGGCTGTGGGGGAAGAGGGGCGGCGCAGGGCTGGTGCAAGGAAGTTTCACCTAGGGCGCCAAACTTCCTTGCACCGGCCCTGCACAGAAGACCTCATTGAGGGAGTGCAGGGAAGAATTGCCTGGTCCTGGACCCCCCCAGCCAAGAAAATGGCTACCAGAAGGTGTGTCAGTTGGGTGACCAGATAGCAAGTGTGAAAAATTGGGACAGGGAGTGGGGGGGGGGGGGTTTAGGTGCCTATTTAAGAAAAAGCTCCAAATATTGGGACTGTCCCTATAAAATTGGGATAACTGGTCACCCTATATGTCAGAGGCAAAGTCACCTGGAATGCCATGTCCACGCATGAGGAGGAGCCCTAGAGGTGAGGGCATGCACTTACACATGGTACCGGAAGTGGGGTTTGGAGACCCCTCTCCAAGGAGGGAGGGAGATACCAATTATCTTAAAGATGAGGGGCAGACTAAAACTCCTTTTTTTCTTTTGGAAAGGTGGAGGAGTTAGTCTGCAGGCTGGCAGCCCAACAGGAGCAGATGCATGCTCTTTTGTTGCACCTATTACAAGGGCAGCAACGACAGCAAGAAGCTTAACAAGCTCAGTAAGAACATTTCCTGCAATGCCTAGAAAAGCAGATACCTGGGTAGTTTTGGGAGAAAAGAGTTGGTCCACACCAGGATGAGGCCTGGCAACATTGGGCCCAGGTGATGATCAAGCGGTGTTTTTGTGCATTTTTGAGAGGGTAGTGACCACTGCAGAGTGGGACAAATCCTCTTGGACCACTTCTTAAGAGAGGCTCAGGTGGGTCCATTGAGCTTTCTCTGACAAGCAGGCATGGTCCTACAGAATTGTAAAAGAGACCATTCTGGATAGACTCGGACTGATCCCAGAAGCATACCACCAGTATAGGCCATAGCCTTTCCCTCTGGAGCTGCGCACTAAAGTGGCAGCACAACGTTTACAAGATCTGGCAATGCACTGGTTGAAGCCCAACACTAATACATTATACAAGATGGGGGAACCTTGTATCCCTAGAACAATTCCTAAGGGTCTTGCCTCTTGGAGCCCAAAGTCAGGTCAGGAGGTTTCAGCCAACTTCTACTGATAAGGTGATGGCAAGGATATAGAGGCCTATATGGAAGCTGATAATGCCGAACCCCTGAACAAGGGGTTAGTTCAAGAGCACCATTCTCAGGGAAGCAAGGTGACAGAGAACCTTGCCCCTGGGATGGTAAGAGGGACACAGGAAGAGCGAAATTCTTAGACAAATCTGTACCTAAGGAAATGATGGAAATTGCAGTGCTTCAGTTGATACCGGGAACCCGGGACAAGCACCTGAGAATCAGGCAGCAGAACCCCATTGTCTGTTTCCAGTGTGGCCACAGGTTAATATAAGAAAGGGCTCCCTACTCAGAGTGTGTCTATTTGGACTGCTACTAAGCAAAGTGCTGGATGGGAAATGAGAGGACTGATTGACTCTGAGTACAGGTAGATGCTAATTTGGGAAAGTAGTCTCCCAGCAGTGAGACTAGATTGACATTTTCCAGTGCACATTTCATGTGTATACAGAGAGTCATGGGTCTACCTGAGAGCAGAGGTAGAGACAGAACTACAAGGTTGTGTGAGCAAGCTGAGGGTCAGCATGGTAAGAGACCTCCCCTCGCCTGTAATTGTAGGCAGAGAATGGCCTAATTTCCAGCCCTATTATGAGAGAGGAAACTGGTCCAAGCAGTACCCTGTAAAATGATCCTCACCCCGACGTGGGGTGTTTGGGCTGCCTGGCAGAGAGGAGTCAACAGACCAGGGGGTGCTACTCCAGATAGTCCAACAGGAGACATCAAATCAGTTACAAGCCCTGGAAACACAGCTACATGAGGCAAACCAAAGGCTGGAAGAGGTGAAAGACTCATAAAAGAAAATAACAGGAGGCAGCAGAACAAGAAATGGTTCAGACAAGACTAGACCTGGCGTATGAAAAAAATTGTCATCAGCAATTTGAATGAGCACTAATTGCACTGCAAACTACAAAATTATGTGACAATGGGGCCTCAATCCCTGGAAGCCAAGAGCAGGCCCTTGAGGGAGAGGAAACAAACTGGGTAAGGTTTGTGGAAGACAGAGGTCATGAGTGAAGAGACAAGAGCAGCTGACCTGATTGTGGATGCTGACCTGCCAGCCCAAAGGTAACCACAAGAGGCTGGACCAGCAGTAGAGAGTACACAAATGCAGGATCTCCAAGAAAGGTTTGCTGCAGAGGGGGCCCTGGACAAGACAAAAAATACTGGAAATAATATTATCAAGATGGTCTCCTGCCAAATAAGGTTTGTTTACCTGGATACATGACTTGGAAGAAGAGCTGCAAGTTTGCAGGGCTCAGAACAGTAATTTGGAGAGAGTACTCTGATGGGTACTACCTTGAAATGAAGGGTATGTGATAAGGCTTAACTCCTAGTACCTGACAGGCAAGCGAAAGGACCCAATTAGTCATGACCTGCACCTGGGGAGGTAACTAATTACCTCCTGGATAGAGGAGGCAGAGCTAAGCCATATAAGTTGATGGGGGGTGGGGGAAGAAAGGTCTCTGACAGAGAGGTGTCCTGAACTAGGACCTACATGGGTAAAGGAACTGAAGTCAAGCCCAAGGCCTTTTATTTCTAGAGTTGAGCCTAGGTAAAGGATCTTTTGTTTAGAGCTGAACCCTAGAAGGGAACTGGACCCGTTGTGTGAGTTGGCTGGAGGGCTGAGCCACAGAAGAGCCCAGTGAGGGAGTCTGGGAAAGAGACTGGCTGGGAGTGGTCCCTGCAACAAAAAGTGGCCACCAAAGGGGTGCAGGAGGCAAAATTGCCTGCAATGCTGCATCCAGGCCTCAGGCGGCACGTAGAGGTGAGGGCATGTGCTTACAGGGCCCAATCATGCAAACATGCACATACTTAACTTTAATCACAAGTAATGCTACAGGGGTCTCTCTGAGATCAAAAGTTGGACTAATATCATAGTACCGGATTATTATTACATATTTTATTAGAGGGGAAAAAAGTACAGTTATGCATAAAATGTCTGATAGTGACCTGTGAACCTATACATAAATTAAATAACAGTTTCACTGTTTTCACACGTAATGTCATTTCAAAATATATACCTCTCCAAAATACCAAAGGGATTAGATAGGCCTTACAATCTGTCCTGAAGGTCAGCTGATTCTGGTTCATTCAAGCAAAGAAGGGAAGCAAATTACTAAGTAAGGCGCAGCCCAGCAAGAAAGCCCTCCCAGCATCACCCAGGTATTCAAGTGAGAGCCTCCCCACCAGTCTCAGCTTCACCCTTATCTCTCAGTTGCTTTGCTTGTAGTTTTCTATGCTGCTCCTGAAGTATTCATAATTTTCTGAATTTTGTAATAAGTAGATGGTGAATGCTGTGAAAAAATCCATAACTGACTACTGAAGTATCAACAGCATCAATCATATCTACCTATCTATAATATTTTGAGGACACCTATGTTGGGGTAGGTAAACTCTCTTGCAGCCTGCACAACTGATAATGCACTACATGCAATTAGAAAAAGGTGTAGTGATAGGGGGAATACAGTTTTAAATCAGTATATGGCAGGTACAAAAGTAAACAGATGTATTGCTTTGTTTTGGTCTATTATGAAAATATATCCTTTTATGTCAATAGTACATGTGTTATAGTCCCCTAACAAAAATGATTCTTCATGAAAGATATAGTAACAAGGCAACAAACATCTGGCTGCTTATGCAACTCCTTCGAGGTAATTGTAATTTTTTGCCACGCAGCATTAGTCCATAGTCCTAAAGATACTGAGGACACACATAACTGATGTGTCCCTGTCATCTTTATCATCATTATGACCACATTATGCTGAGCTCCAATTAAGCTAAGCCCTTCTACCTCAATCAAATAGTCCTTAAGAAAATTGCAATTCAAAATTGGCCTACTCGATGGATCTGAGCATTATGGGAGAAAGAAGGACAGTATGTAGGACTGACAAAAAGGAGAAATCAAAAAGCATTATTACTGTAGCTGTAAGTTATTACCCTTAGTTTACATGCCTCACTTCACCTGTCCAGTCCAGGTAATTTCTAACGAGGGGGGATATAAGATAAGAGAGAACACTAGGAAGTGACAATAAGACATTTTACCACTTATAGAAATCTCTAGCACTTGTGTTAGCTTTGATGAAAGCAGCTCTTATACATCAACATCACAGCAAGTACTGAGGAGAATGAATGTGAAGAAAATCCAGGTCATCACATTTCAAATATCCACCAGAAATATCTTTGCTTTCTCCTCCATTAACACTTCCTCTGTGTGCCTGTGGTTGACTGCTCTTTGACAGTGCAGATATAGAAAACAGATCAAGGCTCTGAAACATTTTTTTCATAGATTCTTCAGTAGCTCCTGCCTTCATTTATCTTTCAAAGGAGAAACAAGTTCACTGAATGCAAACTACATGCCTTACAGCAAAGTAACCTGAAGGTGCATTCTACACCTATTGGTACATTTTGTAATATAGTTATAAGAAATTCAAATCTGAGAGCACACTGGTGGCTTTACTTACATGAAATCTGAAGACACCTTCAACGTAAAATAAAATTTTAAAAAATTAGATGCCATTTGCAAACACTTCATTTTGAATAGCTACTACACACATCCATAGAATCTTATTGACAAGAGAACTATAAGAAGACAACAATCTGAAAGTTACTAACTGTAGTGAGGCAGCACAAGGTAGCTGAGAAGAGAAGAAAATTTAGATGAATTACTATATAAAATCTCTTAATTTGCTTAACAATTGAAAGGGGCAAGATGCCATTAAAGATCAAGAAGTTACTCTGTTTATTACTCCAGGAGATACCTGAAATTTCACTTTCCAAGAAAAGAGCAGTGAATTTCAAAGAGGGAAAGAGAACTCAGCCAATCATTTTACTTCAAGTTGATAAAACATTCAGATTATAACAAGGTACTTTGTTCCATGTTTTGGGGTTTATTAATTTTAAGAATTCAGTCTTCAACTCATTAATCTTTAAAAGTTTTATTGGATTTGTTGAACACTATATTTTGTTATATCAGTGGGATTAACACATTCAGAGGCCAATCCTGTAATAATGGCACAGAATGGATATAGATAGGCAGTAGCTTCTCCATAGTTAAGTTTGCTGACAGCTTCCATTAATAAAGCTGTATTTGATCCCTCTTATAACTCTGGCTTGTTAGTTTTGCCTGAAATTTTACAGATTTACTCAAACAGCAAAGGAGAATGTTTCTGAATACTGTGAAGAAAATTGAGTTTCAGTTACAGCTGGTTAAAAATTACGCTGATTAGAAATTTTGATTTCTTTCTAATGTTTCATTTCCTTCTTGTTCTAAAAGTAGCTTGTCACTACACTTTTCTATGTATTACATATATGTATGTAATCCTCCTTGGAAATTCATGGTCCCACTATATATGAAGAAAATAGGATTTAATTAAACAAAGTTATTCATTTTTGTTGTGAATAATTTTGAGTCCAATCCTGCTCCCCGTGAAGTCAATGAGAATGTTTTGCAAGATCAGGCGTTATGGGCCTCATTCTCAGTTATGATAAGAGGAGGCAGAAATGGACCTCTGAGAATATTCCTTGTGAATATTCCTTCCTTGGTGCAGAGCTAGTATAAGGTTTCTATATGAGCCCTGCTCCCAAACCTCTCCACAGGGGACAGAACAGGGGTATGTTGGGAAGATGGCTGGACTACACTCCACTACAAGTATTCTCTGCTTCCAGAGGTCACAGGAAATAGACCATTGATCAGAGCACCCCTGAGGCTGCTCTAATTTACACTGGGGAATGGCCAGGCCCCTGTGCAGTCTTACAATATCAGGCATGAAAAATAGAACATCATCTGAGTTTGATACTATTAGTTCTTGATCTTGTCTTCCTCTTTTACAGCTGGTAGTTTGTCCTGGGAACTCTGTAATATAAACTTTTCTTTTTACATAATGGGAGAGATCCTCACTGGTGTAAGTTGGCTGCTAGAGGAGCAGAGCAGGGGCATTACTAGAGAAAGATGAGATCAGCACATTAGGGGCATGGTGGAGAGATTGCAGGGTTTGGCTCGCTGTAAAGCTTCCTGGTGATTATCTTTTTTAAAAATTCTCCATTGGTTGAAGATGGAGCTTTCATTGATCATTCATCTTAGAACACTAAGCAACTACCTATGAGTTCAAAACCTTTCATTGAAGTTCATACGAAGGCTACTAGCTCTGAGATAACAGACAAAGACACAGAAAGAGAAGGAGAAAAAAAGCTGGTCATGACCAGTCATCTAACACTGTTGGGTGGTCTACGTAAAATCAGTGAAGATGCTCCTATGCCGACAGGAGAGCTTCTCCTATCAACATAGTTAATCCACTTCCGTGTGCAGCAGTAGCTATATCAATGGGAAAAGGTCTCCTGCTAACACAGCACTGTCTAACAGCGGGGGGTAGGTCGGCAGAACTGCGTCGCTCAGGAGTATGGATTTTTCACACCCCCTGAGTGACGTAGTTATACTGACATAAGTCTGCAGTGTAAACCTGGCCTAGGTCACAATGAGAGACACTCGCTGAACAATGTGGAGAAATTTGCACTGCACCTCTGGGTGTCTGTGCAGTTTTTAGATAAAGGACTTTAGTCTCCATTTCTGCTGTAGACCTTGAAGACAGTAGCTTAGGGTACGTCTATACTACCTGCCTGATTCGGCAGGTAGCAATCGATCTTCTGGGATCGATTTATCGCATCTCGTCTAGACGCAATAAATCGATCCCGGAAGCGCTCCCCATTGACACTGGAACTCCAGCTCCACGCGAGGAGTAAGCGGAGTCGACGGGGGAGCCTGCCTGCTGCGTCTGGACCCACGGTAAGTGCTTTTAAGTTTGAACTAAGATACTTCGACTTCAGCTACGTTATTCACGTAGCTGAAGTTGCGCATCTTAGTTCGACCCCCCCTCCCCCAGTGTGGACCAGCCCTTAGGCATGGATGAGGCCAAACCAAGGTGATACATTATCAAAATCGATATAAGAGCTCAAAATGTATCTCTCTGTGTACAGCAAGAGGGAGAGGGATACAACAAGCCTCTCCTCTGCCCATTGTGCTGGGAACTAGGCTACAGTTGCAATAAGGACAAAGTCGGCATGAATCTAGCACTGCTGGCAGTGATAGATGTCTCAAATAGGGCAAGGACATATTCCTCTTCCACACTGGCCAACATAACTGAGAATACGTATGCTACACCCTCTCGAACAGTGGTAGAGCTCCTGCTCTGGTACTTACTCCGTCCTTGCTCCTCCAAATCAGCCAGAATGACTTTCAAAGCTGTGCAACCCATTTTCTCTTCCTCCAATGCAAGCCATGGCTTGAAAGCCACAATATAGCTCAAACTGTTTATTTCTGATATTTGTAAAGCCTTTTGTATGATTTTATGTTCCTAGAATCTAAAAAGTGCCACACACTACAGCAAAAGCAAGCATGTGAAAACTCTTCAATAGCATCAGAGCCCCAGTTTCAAGTTAATGGATTAAGCGTCCATACTGGTGGCAACTCTAAATCGCAGCTGTCAAAACTGCTTCCGAAATGTAGATCTCTTCATACAGGATACCACAGCTTGAATCTTAATTTCTTGAATACATATTGCTGGGAGCTTATCTCATTTGGATGATGAAAGACAGCTGAAGTACAGTCTTTGAATCAGACACCATTTGTTTTAATAAAGGAGGATTTGGGGAAGCTATCCTTGTGATTGGAAAAACAATGAAGCAATTGAGACCAGGAAAAACTTTGTAAGAGTACAGTTGTATTACTTGGATGAATCTATGTATCTGGTAATAAGACTCTCAGAAAACTTAGGCCCTATGCTATAATGAGCCAGGCGCATAAGCACAAGGTCCATCTGTGCAGAGCTCATTGCAGGATTGAGGCCTAATACACTAAGACCTGATCCTATAATCAAATTGAGTTCAAGTCAATGGGGCTCAGGATGGTGGCAAGGATCCACCTGAATGGATCCAATTGCAGGACCATAGCCTTAATTTAAAGACATCCTATACTTTGTTAATATTTAGATATATCAGTATTAAAAACAGTTAACCTAAATTAATTGTCATCTTAAATTCAAACAATCCAAGTTATAATTCTTTATAGAAACAGGCCCTGATCTTGCAACTGACTCCACACAGGAAGAGTCTGTTGAAGAATTGGGCCCATTATAATTTTTCATCAAATTATTCTTCAGACTATTTAACAATCTTTAGGGAGTAAAATATCATTTTAGCCAGATTCCTTATACTTTACATAGTCTTTAAATGAAAAACAGAGCACCCTTTACATACCACACATGCTGAATATATGTACAGGAAAAAAATGTGACCCCTTATATCATCATAAGTCGGAGTAATACAATCAGAACTCAAACATCAAGCATACAATTCAAGAGAGAATAGTGCTATTTTTGTCACCCCAGAGGACTGGATTGTAACATTTATATGAGTGTGTGTTGCATTCCAAGACTTGACAGCTGAAGCACCTATTGACTGGTACAGCAGCTGAATGAGAATGACTCGAGTCAGGCCACACTAGGAACCTGATCCTGCAATAGATGAACTAGCACAAATCCCCGTGCCTGCATGGAATCCCATTGACTTCCCTGAAACTCTGCACAAGTGCTAGTACATCCATTTGCAGCACTGCTGTCTTAGTTTATTAAATTATAGCAGAGCAACAGCTACGTTGCTAAAGAAGTGCATACATACCTTGAAGTGCACAGTCTGCATCAGTTTTATACAGGTTGTGTCAACAGCAGGCCACTCCTGTCTTGCCTTTGGTACTGTCAGTAGCAAGGTGGGATATGAGACCAGTCTCTGGATTTAATGAAGGGTAGAGGAAAGTATTGGTTTTTGATGGTATCCTATGTGCAAATATGAAGGGGTTGTGTCAGGGTTCCCTCCCCACTCTAAACTCTAGGGTAAAGACGTGGGGACCCGCATTCAGAGCCCCTAAGCTTATTTTTACCAGCTTAGGTTAAACCCCCCAAGGTACAAAATTCCCTGCACCCCAAGAAACGCTTCTCGCTGCCACCATCAAATGTCTAACAGGAATCCAGGAAAGGAATCACTTGAACTTCCCTCCCCCCCCCAAAAAATACCCCCTCAAGCCGTACACCCCCTTTCCTGGGGAAGCTTGAGAACAATCTCCCAACCAATTGGTTACACAGTGATCTAAAAACCCACCCCCTGGGTTTTAACACCATAGAAAACAGTCAGCTTCTTAAAAGAAGGATTTTATTAAAAATAAAGAAGGTAAAATCATCTCTGTAAAATCAGGATGGTAACTATTTTACAGGACACTATATTTCCAAACTCAGAGAGATTTCCCCCTCTGGACAAAACCTTAAAGTTCCAGAAAACCATGAATAACCCCCCCCCACACACACACACACTTTGCCCTTTCTAACACAGGGGATACACCAAGCAAAAATAAACAGAAATCTATACGCTATGCTATCTAAACTTACTTCAGAAAAGGGAGGTTTGATTTTCTGTAGGTTCCTTCTGTCTTCCAAGATCACCCTCTCTCAGACAAAGACACACACTAAAACCTTCCCCCCTCCCAAAGTTTGAAAGTATTTTGTCCCCTTATTGGTCAGATGCCAGCCAGGTCAGGTGTCAGTCTGGCTACCTGCATTTCTTAACCCTTTACTGGAAAGAGGATTTTATAGCACTGCATCAGACCCTCTCCCCCTTCCCTTCATATTTATGACAGGTTGTAAAAGAGGATGAAGTGGTTCTACATTTTACAACTGTGGTATTCTCTCTGGGCATAGGCTCAGAGTTTGAGAGTAGAGCAATTGCAAGTAGAAAGTGAAAAGGCAGGGTATATGTGTTCTGGGTGTTGGGAGGCATTTCTGAATGAGAACAGAGTTAAGCTTGTGCAGGCATTTATCTTCACTCTGTATTTCCTGGTCTTCAGAAGTTTGAGTTCTGCAAAACTCTATGTTCTGGAAGGGCATGAGCTATCACCAGGCAAACTTAACTTTGTATTAACCATTTTTTTGCTATTTCCTAGTTTTTTAAACAGAAAAAGAAACACTTGTTGTTAGGAGTTAATGGTCTGTAAAACCATGGTTTGCCCCTTCCTGGCTGGAGGGCTGGCGCTAGCCAACACTGATTACAGAATGAGCCCCACCTTAGAGGAAACTGTGGTAATACCTGCAGCGGTTGTACAAAGTCAGAAAGTGCAGCAGGGAAGGGCTGTGAAGAAGAACAAACTTGAGGAGCTGGGAGGCAGAAAAAAAGACAGACCCTTGTGGAGGAGAGGCGGTGACTAACTGAAACTTGGATAAGGACAGTGAATTTGTGTTCTATTTTGAAAAAATATTTTGGATTACCAGGAGAGAGACACTGAATTGGGTTTGGGGCCTGGAGGGAATGTTTAATTTCCTTTGGACTGTGTGGAGTTTAAGAAGCCCAGAAGAAGGGGAAAACAGAGGCAGAGCACTGCATGGGCACCCCTGGCTACAAGGGCATGCTCTGGAGGCAGCTGGTTAGTTAGGCAATTGTTCTTACCAGATTCGCAGTTGATATGCTACTGTGGCTAGGCAATAATCAAAAGACTTGGGTTTTATATAGTGCTTTTCATCAGTAGATTTCAAAGAACTTTACATCATTATCCCCATTTTTCAGATGGGGAAACTGAGGATCAGAGAGGTAAAGTGACCTGACCAATAGGTTGGTGGTCCTTCCACTAGACCACATGGTTGCTATGTGATTCTGCAGTGCTCCTTTTCCCTTCTCATTGTGTTAAGCCATTATTTGGCAATGTAGAATTAACATATAAGAACTTGCTGTCTTCCATCCTGTGCTCTGTGTATGCATAGCAGCAGCTTACTAGAGGGGCACATGCTACCTTGGTTATATAGCCCAAGCTGCATGTTGAGCTGGGCCCCTCACTCTTATTCCCCAGCTCTAGCTGTGACTTCTGTTTCTGGCTTCCCCAGCCAGGCCCCAGGTCCACCCAGCCTGCCCCTCCCACACACACTCTGGCCAGCCTCCATCACCCTCACACAGGGGTGATGTGTATCTTAACTTTTTGGGAGGGGATTTCAGATGTTTAAATTTGTTACCTTCAGTCCCCCTATTCCAGATCCCAGCTCACATGGAGGGGCAGGAGGAGGGGCTCAGACACCCAAGAGGAGCAGGGTCCCCCAGAACATATAGCTGAAAGTGAGAGGGGCTCAGATCCCTGCAGGGGAGAAGGGCTCCCCAAGATCCCAGCACACATGGAAGGGGAGAATTCACGGCTGATTTCTCCCCCCGCCCTGCTTAAATCCCCAACTTCTTTTGCTACCCCTCATATACTCCAACACCTCCTGTCTTCTCCTCTCCCATTCCCCCTTACCCAAGCCCCCAGATCCTCTTCTCTCCCCTACCACCCTTTTATCCCTATTCCTTGTTGCAGAACCAAACCTCTCTTCCCCTATTACCATCCACTTTTGTGCCAGCTAATCATCCCTCCCCAACTAGTGAGTATTTGTATGTGTTTCTTATCAAAAAGTTTCAGCACTGTCTCAATATTCCGAGGTACTCACATTTTCCCCCAAAAAATAAAACTCTCCTTTAATAGAGGTAGACTAGAGCAATATACCTGCCCTTTTTAAAAAAAAAACTTCAGATTTATGCCTGGGTTAGATTCAAACTCTCAGTACCTGAGGCCTTGCTTGGATTCGATAATCATCAACGCCCTCAGAACCAGCCAAGTCCTGTGATTTGAGATAGTTTTCCAGATAGTTAGCGCCTCTCTGAATACATGCTCAGTATAATCCATTAGATGTGTGAGCCTTCTCAAGAAGTTAACTAAAAAAGCCAACTCTTTCTGAAATAATGTTTTAATCTGATTTCCCCCAATGGTTCAGTGGGAGTTACTTCTATTGGAGTAATTCTTGAGCGTATGAGACCCTGGTTTGATTTCTATCTGTGAACAAAAATACATTTGCCAGAATGTCAACTTTAAGAAAAGCTGTTTTTTCTGGGTACCATAAGTTGGGACCCCCTTGATTAAATGTCCCCAAATTTGGACTGTTAACAGAACCCTGCACTCTCATGAGGGACACCAAATTTCAGGGCAATCCAATCAACTGTATGGATTTTAGAGCACTTAAGAGTCAACCTTTAAACAGAAAGCTAGTCTTAACTTAATATGTATAAAATGCAAGCACTGTACAGACAATCTTATCAAGCATGCAATGATCAATAATGGGGCAACAGTTCTATCATGGAAATAACTTGTAGAAAAGTTATGAATTGGTTTTACGAATAAAAGTAAACAAATAGTTTAAGAACAGACAAAAATCACATAACCTAAATACCCCTTATTTAGCAGCTTTAGTGCTAACAGTTCTACATTTCATTCCATGCCATAATCCCTCCTCTGCATAATCAATGACAGCCTCAATACTCCACTTGTGCACCTCCCAATGACCCCATTCGGTGTGGAATTCCCTACACAAACCAGTTCACCAAATCAGCACCTTCCCTTCACTCAAATTTTTCCTAAAAATTCTACTTTTCTCATAATACCTATAAGAAATTTAAAAGAAAAGAGAGTTTTACATGGGGAAAAAAGCAGCTACATTATCCTCCATTCTCATTTTCACTGCATGAGGTTCTTTGAATGAGCCTTTTTTTTAGATCACAAGATCTTTGAGATTTATTTAAGATCCTGAGTAGTTAATATAATTTTTTTCTTGTTATTTCATAGTACAGAAGAAAACCAAAGAACCACATTAAACTACAGCCCACCCTAAATAGCTTTTGTCCCTAAATACAACTAACTGCGAACTCTTTAGAGCACAGCTTTATAACCCTTTAGTTCCCACAAGAGGAGAAAAAAATATTTTCCAACTTTTCCCTCATGCTTCCATTAACAGTAGGAAAAAATAAGAGGAAAAACTAACAAAGAATAAAAAATATGTTCCTATTACAGTGCTGAGTCACCGCTCTCTAGCTCATTTTTAACACCCAATGAGCATGCCCAGAAAAAAGGAACCCCTAACTCCTCTAGCTTCATCTGCACATCTCCTCAGAGAACTGTGTGAGGTCTGCAACTTGCTGCTGTTAATCCTGGACCACTACAGCTATGCCTAATGCAGTGAGTCTGTGAAGAGCAATGATGGTATAGAATTGTGTTGGATACAACACAGAAAATGGTAGTTTTTGTTGGGGATAGGTCAAGATTTGTTTGGTTGCAGTGTCTCCTGCCAACTCTAGGAAATACAGAGTTAAGGTAATGTCTCCCACACCAAATCCACACACATTAACTCTGTATTTTCTGATAGTCAGAGGCTGAAGATTAGCCACGTTCCACATTTTGGAAGGGCGTGAGAAAGCACCAGGTAACCTTAATTCTTAATTAACAATGTTTTATGACAGTGAATGTCCCTTGTTTTCTGAGGAAGTGGTGGTAGTGAGTCTTGACTGAGTTCAGTGGGCCTCTCCACCAGAGAACCAGTTCTTTTGGACTGTTGAACTGGCCTCTCTGGTGTCATTTTTATACCCCGCCCCTATTGTCAGACCAGTTTTCAATAAAATATTCTTATGCAAGCAGATTTTAGACTAAGTTTCAATATACTCTACAAATCAAAAGCAGGTCATCGTGCATGACAGTATGAGGCTGTATCTTGGGAACTCCTTGAACAAATGACTTTAAACTTGCACCACAAAGTTTACTCCAATCCCAGTTCTGGCATACTGATTTTCAAGACAATCTCCTTATGGATATGGATCATAGAGCACTTCAAAAAATCTGCTCTAGAGCACTTCAAAAAATCTGCTCTAAAGCTCTTCAATAATACTGCCTACACTTGAGGCACAACTACCATAAAAAGTCTCTTTGCAGCTCCTCACCCCAAGCAGAGTGCCTGCATAACCAGACACTTTCAGGTATTTGCAAAGGAGAGGATTTGGACTCTTAGCCCCTGAACAGTGCATGGGTGCAGGACAACTGCTTATTCCCCTACGTCACGAGTAGTCAATTATTTTTTGTCATGGTCCAAATTTCTTGGTCAAGATATAGTCAAGGTCCAGACTCTGGAGAAAATAATAAAAAAAATTAACAACAATAACAATGATAAGTAAAGAAAAAGATCTTGGGGTCTGTTCAAAAGTGTCAGCCCGGATTTGGCCTGCAGTTTGCCTGTTGACTACCCCTGCCTTAAGGCACCAAGTGACTGTCATGTGAGCTGAGCTCCAGTCAGATGGTCATCATAGTGCAGTGCCCCAAGCTTTAGGTGCACCATTCTAAAAGAGTATGTGCAAATCACTTTTTCTGGCATGCATCACGGATGTGTGCCAATTTATAGAGCCAGAAAGACACTTTAATAACTCTTTTAAATATTTTTGGGGGAGATACTGTAGCTCTGGAATCTCTTGGCAAAGTGATGCTACATTGCATCAGCATCCCCACCCTTGGCCCAGATGAGGCATACCAGTTTTCAAGACAATCCGAGTATACATGCGGACACTAGCACATACTGAAAAACTGGCTCTTAACAAGAGAGCTCAACTCAACCTATGATTTGGCAAAGCCGCTCCATGATTCCCTTGTGTAGTCTAAACAAATTAATTTAGTCTTGGACAACATTCTTTCTTTTCCTTCCATAGAACTACAATCACCTTTTTAATTAAGGTTAATTAAATAGCTTTTAAGTTGCATAGTAGGTGAAAACTGGCCAAGATCCTGAGCTGCACCAGCAGACGATTTAGTATAACTCAAGAAGGGGACGCAAAGATTATTTTTTGTTGGAACCTTTTTGTTCCCCTATACAGATTCTGAGTCAGTCCCCTCCCCTGGTACAATTTAGAGCTGCCTGAAGTGGGTTTATGTGAAGTTGTCTACCCTAAATATGGTGCTATAAATAAGATGAAGACTTGACATACCTGTCCTTTCTCAATCCATTAACTACAAGTGTGATGAATTAAGTTTCCATGGCAAAACTGTCATTATTACCCAAAACTTTCTGAATGTGTGCCACCAGGACCCTATCAGTAAAATCAGGACGACTAGTTATGCAGTTGCAGAGTAAACCTTGTTATATATTGTCTAATAGTTTTTATGAAATAGTTGTAATTTTTCTACAACATCAGCTTCAATGGGCTACTTACCTGTGAAAAGTTAAGCATGTGCGTTTGCAGGATTCAGGTTTAAGTAACTAAATGTTGAGTTATAAATAAGTAGGCCTCATTTATCTTATCTATAAAGATACCCCTGAAATATAGGTACAGATTGATATGATTACTGTAGAACTATTTTGACAGCTTTGTTTTTATGTAAGAGAGACAGTCTGCATGTTCACATTTAATTATTTTTGCACTGCATGCCAGCTTCTGCTGGGGAGTGTTGCTGCTTCCTTGTTGCTGAGCAGCAGTAGTATGAGTACACTCAAGCTGTTCTGGCCAATCTCTGCTGGCAAACCCAGTCTGGAAATAGTCATTGTAATGTATTGTTTGATTTTTTTATATCTGTGAAAACATAAATTCCAGTTCTAGAGTATACAAGCTACGCGTAAACCTTGTCTATACAAATACATTGCACTGGCTTAACTAACAATCTGTTTGTAAAGCAATTTTAAACAGGTGCAAATCCCTGTGTGGACACACTTCCATTAGTTCATAAATGGTAATATCAGTTTAGACTGAGCCGCTACATTTACTGAAACAAGCTAAACTGATGTAACCCAGCGTCCACACTGGGCCTGGCACCAGCTTAACTAAATTGGTTTGAAATCATATTTGCAGGTAAATTGGAACAACTTTGTGTTGGCTGTAGACCAGGCCTTAGTGTCAGGGAGGAGGAAACAAATGGTTTAAAGGTGGGATTCTTTCTGACCTGGGGAGACAATGAGGATAAGTGGCTGAGCCTAATCCCCAAATGTGGCAGAGATGCCCCTTCTGGCCAAATCCAGGCAAAAACACAGCTGTCTATATCACTGACAGGGCTGGCTTTAGCGGATGTGGGGCCTCACGTGAATAACGACGGTGGTGCCCCGCCGACTTTGTAGAGGCAAAAAAACCCAAAAAACCACCTCCCAGAAAACCTCCCGATCGGCAGAGCAAAAAAACCCCAAACTGCCGGAGTGGGGGCTCCGCTCAGGCGCAGGGTCCGATTCCGGGGAATCGCTGGAATCGGCTTAAAGCCAGCCCTGATCACAGATATATTACTGAACTGCCCCTCAGCCTCCTTCTGGGGGCTATGTTTGTGTGTTGTATTGTCAAATCCAAGTGGTCATAAATCCTGAGGCAGGCTTCCTGAAATCATGATTAAAAATAATGTGTGTGTGTGTGTGTTCTACTGGACTATCTGATGCTTGCGCTTTAAGATCTGAGCTGTTCATTGCGACCATGAAGATTAGAAACTTAGTTTAAAGAAAGGTGAGAGTTTTACGTTGTAACAGGACTCCAGGAGCCGGGGATTTACGGACACAGGGCTTCCCGCATAAAAAAAAACTAACAAAAATTCACAATGAGTTGGCAACAGTGCGGGGCACCATCTTCTCTCATCCCCACTTCACAGCGATGGGGGTGGTGGCCCCTAGGCCGTGCTGAGCGGCTGCCCCCTACACTCACCGCATCCCCGCTGTGCCCCGAAGTGGAAAGTTCCAGGGTTCGCTCCCCACGAACCTGCACCCCCCCACGCCACACACCATCACGTGCTCATACGGAGCCGCAAAGCAGCGACGCGTTTGCGACAGGGTGACAGCCAAATGGTGCGACAGCCGCGCTGGGCGGCCCCAGCTAGCAGCGGTGGAGGCGGCGGCCGAGGGCTGCTGGAGCCGAGCGAGGAGGAGCCAGGGCGGGGGAAGCGGAGCTCGGGTGGGCGGCCAGCCGGGGAGCGCAGCGCCCGTGCCGACCCCCATGAGAGGGGGGGTTCTTGCCCCTCCCGGATCCCCCAGCCTCCCGCCCGGGCTGAGCGCTCAGCGCCCCCTCCCCCCGATTCGTCCCGGCCCCAGACCCGCCTCCCTCCCCTCCCCGGCGGCAGCGTCCAGGTGCGGAGTTCAAACCCGAGCGCAATGGCGTCCAACACGGCGGAGAGGGAGATTCTCCTCACCGACCTCCAGGTAAGAGGGGCCGGGGGTCGCTCCGTGCCCGGGCTCGGGCCGCCGCGGGGAGCCCGCGCGCCTCCTGCCCCCAGGGGCTGGGCCCCGTTCCTGTCTCACTCCCGCTGCCTGGAGAAACCAACCGCCCCCTGGCTCCTTCAGGCCCGGTCCCGGCGGCACAACGCTCCGCAGACTGGATGCTGAGACCCTCCCCCCGTCCCAGGCCGGTGCTGAGGGGCTGGACCCCACCCCATTCCCGTCCCATTCCGCCGCCCCGCCTGGGTCCGGCTCTGGCCTCTCTCCTCCCCCTCCCCAGCGAGGGGATGCTGGGGCAGCCGCCTTCCCCCTCCGCCAGGCCCCCAGCCCCGTCTGGGCTCCTGCTTAGCGCGCGCTGCCCGGAGGATAATCTTCTTGGCCAGAGCCGCTTCCCTCCCTCGCTCGTCGGATTAATGCCCGGAGTGACTCAGGAAGCGTCTGTCCCCCCCCCCCGGGCAGGTTGTTTGAGAGTGAGCCTTGGCTCGAGCTCGCAAACAGATTAATAGCCCCTGAAATCCTGTGCAAGTGGTGTGAGGTCCCTTCTCTTCCACGTGCCGCTGCCGAGATTTTCCTTTTTCCTTCTCGCTCCGTTCAGCCCCTTAGGTGCACATCGAGCTATGTTTACAAACACCCGAGTCGGTTCATTGAAGGAAATAAACGTAATTGGCTAGTCAGTGCTGGGCACCCTATGCATAGTAGAGGATGTGAGTAGAGCAACTTTTTCAGCTGTGTCACATGCAAATGCTCTCTCCAGCAGGGAAACCGTCAGGTCTAATTCCAGTCTTTTTCTAGTAGAAAGTATTTTTCTTTGTTTTTGTTTTTTCATTCCCGTTGAAGTGTTTAATGATCATACCACATGCAGCTTTTCTTGTATGTAGGCTTTGGACTCATAATCCATGCAGAGAAGAAAATGGACAGATAGAAATGTAGTTCAGTACATTCAGAGAACTCCTTTCTTTAGTTATAGAGTAATAACTGGTAGAATGTTATGAAAATGCAGCTGTTTGTCATTTCCAAGCCTCTCTGAAAACAGGCCAGTTTCTTTGACTTGTGTAAAGTATGGAGTTAGACTATGAACAGCGTAACTGTTATAATTCTCCAATATGTTTTGACTACAAGATTAAATAGAGATCTTTAGTAGACTTGCTGTGTACTTCTACTGCATGTTAGATTATTTCTCAACTAGGAAATGGATTTTGGTAGCTCTTGCCCCCTGCTCCCCAAACCTCTGTTTAGATTTCATAACTTTACTAAATCTATACAAAATAAGGGGTTACAGTTTTTATAGGGCAAAGATTCAACTCTGAATATCTCTTTCTTTCAAGTTAGTAATAGGATAATAAGCTAAAGAAAAAGTCTGTAACTGGAAAGCATGTAATTTGAGTGGAAATGAACAAAAGGTGCCTGAAAGGAAGATGTTTTACTTTGAGTAATTTGTATGCAATTTTAAAAAATCTAGTAGTGATGTTTACAGTATGTATGTGCTTACTGCTAAGAGTCTAAGGCAGGAGTGGGTAAACTTTTTGTCCCAAGGGCCACATCTGGGAATATAAATTGTATAGTGGATCATGAATGCTCATAAAATTGGGGTAGGGGGGCGGAAGGGGGTAAGGGATCTGGCTGGGGGTGCGGGCTCCGGGGTGGGGCCAGAAATGAGGCATTCAGGGTGCGGGAGGGGGCTCTGGGCTGGGGTGGGGGGGTGAGGGGTAGGGCTGGAGATGAGAATTTTGGGGTGTAGGAGGGAGCTCTGGGCTGGGACAAAGGGTTCGGAGGGTGGGAGGGGGTTTGGGGAAGAGGGTTGGGGTGCGAGAAGGGGGGCAGGCTATGGCTGGGGTGCGGGCTCTGCGGTGGGGCTGGGGATAAGGTTAGGAGGGTGCTCAGGGCTGGGATTGAGGGGTTTGGAGGGTGGGAGGGGGATCAGGGCTGGGGTTGAGGCATGGGGAGAGGCTATGGGGGGCAGGCTCTGTGCGGCGTTTACCTCAAGCAGCTCCTGGAAGCAGTGGCATGCATATCCCTTCTCCGGCTCCTACATGGAGGCGCGGCCAGGTGGCTCTGAACACTGCTCCGTCTGCAGGCACCACCCTTGCAGCTCTCATTGGAGCGCCGGAGGGGGCCATTGGAGCGCGGTCATGCCACTGCTTCTGAGAGCCACGTGGAGTGGCCCCTGATGCTGCTCCCTGGCTGGAGCGCTGGAGGGGGGCCATGGAGCAGCCCCTGACCCTGTGCGCCAGCTGGAGCACCGGAGCGGGGCAAGCCCCAGACCCCGCTCCACTCCCCAGCAGGAGCTCAAGGGCCGACTTAAAACGGCTGGCGGGTCAGATCCAGCCCGTGGGCCGTAGTTTGCCCACCCCTGGTCTAACGGAAAGAATGTACAATGAATATTGAGCATACTTCATTTACTTACTGCAAGGGTAGTCAATTATTTTTTGTCATGGTCCATATTTCTTGGTTAAGGTATAGTCAAGGTCCAGACTCTGGAGAAACATTTTTCATGCTGCAGTAACAATAATGATAATAATAAGTAAATATAAAATGTTGTGGTCAATTCAAAAGCACCTGGAGTACGGTTTTGGCACATGGTCTGCCTATTGACGAACTGCCTATAATGAGAGCAAGACTAAAAGCAAGGTACTAGCTCAAAAGTTTAACTCCAATTGCTGGTTCATAACATGACTTTCTATATAAAGAGTTTATACTGACCTTTCATAAACTATCGGCGTTTTAATAAAACTTGATATTGCTGATACCCAAGTTGTGTGATGTTTTTGAAACATCCCTGTGGCAGAACAATTCTTTAATTAAATGGTTGTCACAATGTTACATACACAAAAAAGTGAATATGAATAGAGGCAAAACTGAATTTATTTAGAAATAGTAGAAATATTTACTAGAAAACGCAGAACTGCATAGTAGAGAACAGTGACATTTTTTGTGGAAAAACCCAGAGTGGAACAAATCATGTCTCTTCTGTATTTTCTGCACTACTAGTAGTAATATATAATATGTACCAATATATGTAAAGCTAGCTGTCAATACAGGAAACCTACAATATTAACAAGGAAATCCAAATTAAGTTTACATTTATTATTCTGTCAATTCTGCAAAATATAGAAAGGAACCATCATCAGAATGAACAACGTTGTGAAAGTTACATAATTAGTTTTATATCCCCTTTTCACTTAAACTGTGGTTTATTAGATTTCTGCTTTTTTTCTGGACAAATTGCATATTAGAATTTTGAATTTACCACTCTTATTATTTTAAAATAAGACTTAATGAGGTGTATTAAATCATGTACATTAAAGTTTTTTTTGTTGAGATGATTCCAGTATAAGGCACTTAACTGTAGTTCACAACAGGAGTGCACAGTTGTGCTCACGTTTCTTTAATTCACTGGCACATTTTTTACCTACAAGTAACATCTAAAACTACTGTAATTGATATGAGTTTGGAGAATTTATTTTCACTTTGTGTATTTGACAGAACTTTGCCTAGTCAGTTTTCCCTAGGTAGTCAAGACAGTCTCCTTTTGTTCATGTGGGTCTTTTGGCAAGAAAACTTGGGAGCAGGTGTACTAGCTGAAACTAATTCTAACTCATTTTTGTGAAATGGATAGATTTCAGGTTGAAGGTCCCGTACAGTGACCACTCTAAATGTCTCATTCAGTTTCCACTGTAATTTCATTCAGTCTTTAAAGACCATTTTTAAAGCCTTGTGTTGTCACGAGACACATTTCACTGTAGTTTAGTCACATTCGCTTGGGATTCGGCTATGTGGGGGTAAGGAATTGAAGAATGAGAGAACAATAAACTGTGGCTTCCAGTGTGTATGCTGGTGATCTTGAATTTCCCAGTAACAGAATCTACAACTTTGTTTTCTCTGCCAGCAACATCATTACAAGCTGCTGCAAAATATTTTATATCTGTGCTAATGGAGAGTATTAAGAAAATGTTAAAATAATGCATAGAACCAACTGATTTTGCAGTAAAGATTCAAAGCATTACCTAAATCAGGTATAGTCTAAGTACTTGCTAGAATTCTGTAATTAGAAGGTAATGTTTAGTTGTTGGACGTCTTGACAAAATATGATGAGCATGATAAGGTGAAAACATTCACAAGTAGCTGACAGAACAGTTTACTAGGAACTGATGTAGCAGTTACTGTAGCACATTTGCTTGTTTCGAAATGAACTTGACCTACAAAGAGAGATTTTTAGTAACTTTGACATATCAACTGGACATTTATTATATAACAAACACAAGGTTTGACTGTATATCTGATTACATTGATTTTTTAAAAGAAATTCAACTTAAAATTTGTTTGGGTTTCCACATGTAAGTAGGAAAATAGATTTCAGTTGGTACCTTAATTTTCCATATCCATCTTCAGTAAAATACAAAAAAGTTAAGAGTACTGGATTGTTTACAGAATTATTAATGAGATACGGAAAAATCTTGCACTTGTCTCTAGGTTGCTGGTTCAGATTTGCCAAAGGTCAGAAATACAGATCAATAACTATCAAATGAAAATATGTGAAATGAGTTTGGTGGGGTCTATCGGATTTTTTCATAATAGGTTCTGTTTGACATCCTTGTTGTCTTATCAGATGACACTGCCAAAGTCATGGAAAATAAACTACCTTTTTACCTCTAGAGACAGTCCCTTCATGTCAAACAATTCAGGTACTTCTAATCACTTAAGTTATAATACTTGATTTATACCTTCCTGTTGTGCTACATAAACAGTTGTAGTAATTTTGAGAGAAAGATGGGAATTACTAAAAGCCTATGCAAAACCTGCTTTTATGACATTCTGTAGCTTACACATATAACATCATCTATTTCACAACTTAAACAGATATGTTTTTTTTTTTTAAACAAACCCCTCCCTTCCAAATATCTACCATCTGCATCATAAGCCATTCACATATGCTCCCCTCTTCAGCTTCACAGGGAGAACGTTATTACAAATAATGTTTTGTGTGTAGTATTCTGATTTCTAATTGTAAATTTGACAATTTGTATAAGAAGTGTTGCCTATTTCAGACTACTGGTGCTTCCTTGAGAGTGGTGAAGCTTAACAGAAGCCATATCATTAAGAAGTTGATACAGAGTTGGATAATGAAAATACTTATGCATGTGAATAACTTTACTTATGCATATTAAATTGCATTACAGAATTTACATGAGTAAAGTTACTGATGTGCTAATTGTGTATAGGACCTGGTCCTTAGAGGTTCAGGCTTTGATTTTGCTCTTGAAACCTCTTTCATTAATATTATAAAATATATTTAGATTATTACATTTCATATTCAAAATTTTGCCCCAAACAACTATTAGCACTTAACTCAAAAGAACAAACTAAGGCTATGTCTACACTGGCAACTGAACCACAAAACTTTTGTATTTCGGAGGTGTTAAACACACACACACACACACACACACACACACACACACACACACACACACACATACGAAAGACAAAAGTTTTGCCGACAACAAGCACAGGTGTGAACAGCACTTTGTCGGCTGACAACCCTAATGCTGCTCGTTGGAGATGGAATTGTTTTGTGAGCAGGAGAGCCGATAAACAGCGGCTATACTGTGTGCCTTTTGCGACACGGCTGTAGCGAGATAGCCCTGTTGCTAAAAGCTGCTCTAAGTATATTATTGGCAGCAGTTTTTTAATTTAAACTGAGTGGCAAAGAATTAGGACCTAATTCCACCAATACTACAGGCCTAGCCTAGTATGATTTTCTTCAAATTGGGCTGCTGAAGTTAGTAAATTATTCACATGTTTTTTCAGAATTGGGTCTTAAATGTGAACAGGTATATTTACCTAAATAACTTAATTTGTAAACGTCTTTTTCTGAAGTATTTCTATGTCCCTGAGCAGAATAAGGGGGAAAAAAATGCAGTTTATGTTTTCATAGAAACTTTGATGAAGTCTTCCAGCCAGACCTGTTACCTGATGTACTAATCAGGTACTATATTACCGGCAATCTTTCCAGGCTAAACTTCACAACAGAAACCTTTCATAAGTCATTTTAAATGTTTACCTCAAAATGGCAATAAGTTAAAAGGCTATTACCAAGTTAATTTAGACAGAAGTGTGTTTATATTGTTTGAAATTACACTGAACATTATAACGGAATGGCAGAGAAAAATAATCGTTTCAGTTAACTTAATGGCACATTCTGTATATCACTTCTCTGTAGTGTTAACTTCTCATGTTTGTGTTTATTTTTTTCCACATTTCAATTTGGGAGAAGAACACTTAAAAAATAATGTGATTGGGGATGGGAAAAATTGGCAAGGGTATCGATGACATGTGTAGTATGTGAAAATGATTCACTTTCTTTTGAAGTAAGTTTTACAGTTTTTTGAGTACTACTATAAAATTATTTTTGTCTTAAATGAAATGGAATATTGACAATTTATGTTTTGGGTTAGAGCACTGGGCTTGAGCTCGGGAGACCATGGTTCTATTCCTGGCTCTTCCACTGGCCAGCTGGAGCTGGGTGATCTTCGGCAAGTCATTTCACCTCTCTGTGCCTCAGTTGGGATGGAGATAACGATACTAACCTCCTTTATTAAGCACTTTGTGATCTACAGGTGAAAAGCACTATATAAGAACTAAATATTATTTTTTACTCAAACTTAGTTAACATAGTTGGGTGAATTTTAAAACTGCGCAAGTATCCTAGGTTCTCTGCTGAATCTGGGCCTAAAACATCATTTCACATCTGCCTCAGGTTCATAGTGACCAAGCATTGTAGACTATCTAATGTGATCTCAGTCTAATTTTTCCCCATCACCAAAACCACTGTAGCACTTGGCACTAGTTGGTAGTTTCATTGCTCTTCTTAGATAAGGTGCCAGTGATGGAATGAGAATAGAAACTAAACTGGACTTTCACCTGTAGGGATGTTTCCTGCAGAACATGAATGAGACATTTGAATAGTGTGTTGAAGCTTTAATTACTACTGCCTGTGCTTTACCACTTTTGGGAATAGTGGGCTTAGTTTCTAATGTAGTTGAGATAGCATCTTTCATAAGTGTTACATTAACTTTTTACAAATAATTCCTAGGTTGAGGTTTATATTAATTTCATATGCCTGATTTTATAACACTTTGAATAAGTGATTAAAAACTGCTTTATTGCTGCATAAGAACTTGAAGCTTCATAAAGCCAACAAAACACTTGGAAAAACATGCTGTAGGGGCTGGGGGATGTAGACTGGCAGGGACATGTAGCAGATGACTTACAAGTTGTCTTCAGTTTCATTTCCTTGAATCTGTGATTTTATGATTGAAAAAATTAACATTTAAGATTAAGAATTTTGCATACACAAAGGTCTGGAAACTTAAATAAGCTTCTCACAGACCACTTATCTCTTTTGCCTTTAACATATAGTAATGACATCCAATAACCATACAATTATGATTAAAGTATTTTAGTATTTGTGGTCACCGACTATATTAAAGTGTTTGTTTTTTAAAGGGAATAGGTTTGTATTTTTCAACCATAACTGAGCATGTGTATCTTAATGTTTTGATTTCTTTTAAGTGTGACTTGTACTCTGAATTTTTTGTGTTTATAATGTTTACAATAATTAATAACATTGCTTAGTTACAACCTAATTTCTTCAAATATGGCCACACTCCAGGTGGATGGTTAATTTGGTTTATATACACTATGTATATTTATTAGGAGCAGCATGAGAACATCATCTACATACACATTAATTTGTGTGGGTCTTCTAAGCAGCAACATGTAAGAAAGTTTAAAAAAGAAAGTATGGTGTAAAACAAAATAAAACTGGCATGGGAACTGAGGAGGAGGTTATTTATCCCTTTTAAATGACTGGATTTCAAGTTGGAGTCCATTGAACAATGTCTCATTCAAGAAGTCCCTAAATCTTCTTACATTTTTTTGAAAGAGTATGAGAAGAATATCTTGTATTCACTTCTGTTACTGATGAGGCTGCTGCTTTATTGAGTGTATACTTTTAGACACTCATTTTCTTCATGTTTATGGTTAGGGCCCATATTTCAAATTTATGGTCCATTTTGATCAATTTCACTGTCATATGATTTTTAAAATAGTAAATTTCATGATTTCAGCTATTTAAATCTGAAATTTAACCCAAAAAGGAGTTGTGTGGGTGGGGGTGTCTCAAGGTTGTTGGGTGTGGGGGGGGGAAAGGGGGGTTTGCGATATTGCTACATTTAGGATGGCAATACTGCAACCCCCCTAAAATAATCTTCTGACCCCCCTGCAACTTCCTTTTGGGTCGGACCTGCAATTTGAGAAATGCTGGTCTCCCTTGTGAAATCTGTATAGTATAGGGTAAAAGCACACAAAAGACCAGGGGAGACCAGCTTTCACGGTCCGTGATGCGTTTTTCATGGCCGTGAATTTGGTAGGGCCCTGTTTATGGCAGATGAAGATACGTCCTTGCACAACTCCCCTGAGTGTGGGTTGTGCCAGTTAGTATGAGAGGAGACTAACATGGCTACCACTTTGAAACCTATGAGACGAGTGTTACTTAATCTTTGTCCGTCTTAATGACATTGCTGAAGTTAGGTGCATGTTCCTATGCCTTGCATTAAGACCATATGTACACTAGCAGACGTAGATGTAGTTTATTGAAGCAAAACTGTGCTTTTGCCTGCATAGCTAATTCCAGCCTCCTCTTTCCATTGGGTGAAGTAGAATAAACTGTGTTTGCCAGTATGTAACTGAGTCTACACCAAGGGCTTCTGCCAGCACAGCTGTCGGTCAGGGATAATACCTCTTCACACTCTCTACTGACTGTTATGCTGGCAGAAATTTATAGTGTATGTATGGACTAATTAGCTAAAATTATCTCTTTAGCCTGAAGTCCTGTGTTGTTTTTTTAGAAATCTGAGTTTCCTTTACTGTAGATTCTGTTACTTGGAGACAGACAAACTGTCTACTTGATGTCTGACTAAGTACAAATCTGAGGATATGATGGCTAGAGCCGGAAAATATTAATCTAATTTGTGGCTGCTGTTTGTACTTCTATAGTTTACTGAAGTTTGTACAACAAACTAATGATCCTGTTGAAGATTTTTAAAAACCATTTTCTTTGTGAAGAGGTGGTAACAAGGATTATAGATTTCAAATTATGAGTGAATCTTATTTTCTGTGTTGCAATAACAGTGTTTTTCCTGTTCAAGTTGAAAGGTATTTCTTTTGATAACTCTGGCAGCATTTTTTTGGGTGACATGAAAAAGAGTGTTACTGAAACTAAGATCTAGAGCGGTAAAAGAGGAATTAGTAGTATGTGCGTAATCAGGTATACATGCTTGCACATCATGATTTCAGAACTGATCACAGAAGAGTTGAGGGGGGGGTCTGTCTATTAGCGTTACAGAAGTGTTTGCAACTGCACCAGGTTGAAAAGAGTAACTTTTAATTTGGCTTATAAATCAATTACACAAAAGTAATAGGTGGCAGAATTAAAAAGTGTTGGGCAATGAGCCCAAAATATTGTTCCAACCCTCTAAGTATAAGTGCTGATATACTTGTTTAGATGAGATTTATAGAAGTTGATATTCAGAAGTTTTTAAAAGGTCATGTTTTTCACACTGCCTTTATAGACATAAGAGAGCTACATGTATATGAACATTCCAAATGCATATATTACATCCCTGCTGTGTGCTGTTTGTTAAATTACCAAAGGAAGTAGGTACCGAAACTAATGTGACAGTTATTTGCCTGAGGTGGAAAGATATTTCTGGACTAAGTGATTCAGATAACATTTCCACATGCAAACAGGCGCAACGATATATTGAGGGATGGTGTGGAGGAATGGAAATCTATCAGATCAATAGGCAATTTCTCATTTTAAGGTGTAGTTGTATTCTTGTGTAAATACGATAAAGAATCAAGTAAGACAGACCTGAACAAATACGGTTGTGTAAACAGTCTATGGGAGTTGTTTGAGAAAGTTACTATTATGTACAAATATTGATAGCGATAATATAGCTCAGATCTTTCAGAAAGTTCCATGTCACAAGTTTCTGGTAGGTATGGAAATATAAGGATATCCAAACAATCTTAACTGTGCTTTATACTGACACAATTTTTTAAAAAATCATCAGATCTACCATTATACATTAAAATTATGTGGCTGTTGCATAGTGTCACAACAGGACAGGTAAGGTTATTATAACTATGCATTTCTTTACTTTAAGATGTGTGGATTGATTTTAATTTGAACTTTAACTCTGAATTTCCTAGGTTTATGCTTGGTTTGGGGATAATAAAACCTACCTGCAGCTTTTATACCCAATATTGCTCATATATACTCAACTTTAGCTCCTTTTTAACATAGTCTTTGATTATAAAATAGAAGTACCAGTAATCATTCTGGCTTTTATCGAAGGCAACTTGCCACGGTTTTTTGGGAGAAACAGTGAGAAATTGAAAGTAGACAACTTAAAAACTTTAGATAGAGGCAAAATAGAAGGTATATGAGAAGTTCTTTAGCACATCAAAACAAAGCTTTATAGTTCAACAGGAATTGTAGTAATATTATGGGGTAGCCCTTGCTTACTATGCCCCTTGCATTATAGTTTAAAGTTGACCTATGATTTTTCTGTTTTAAAAGCTGATTTTTTTCCCCCAAAGTGTTCTAAAATCCACATGCATATTCAGATTGTCTTGAACATTTCTGAGCTTTATTGGGGCCAAGGGTAGGTTTTTTGGTGTAAACTTGGGATCATTTTATCTAAGGGTTCCAGAGAGAAAGAGAGAGAGACCAGGGGAGGGGAAAAAAGCCTTGTCGGTAAACTTTCCATTATTATTATTTTTTGTTTTTGCTCGTACCTATGGCTCAAACTATTGCACTGATTTCCCCCCCCCCCCACACACACACACTTTCCCTCAGCCCCAAGTGTTATCTGATTGACTTTGATCACAGCTAGCATCTAGTACTGCTTTCCCAATGTGGCAGAGGGTATTTAAAAAGTTTTGGGTTCATTCTAGCTCTTCAGACTGTCACGTCAGGGATCCACACTACAATGATTTGCACGTATGCCCTGGGACAACTGCTCTGTGGCGAGTAAGAGTGCATAGTGGCATGTCTGATATCAGTCAATGGGTCGCTATGGGGAAGATACTAAAGACTGAATCTGAGCAACAACCACAGATTGTGAGTTCAAGTCCTGTCCTTGGCAGATTTCTGAGATTACGCATACTGTGTATTGAGGGGCTGGGAAGAATCTAGTTCTGTAAAAAGAGGTATTTCCTTATCTCACCTATTTGGATCTCTTGGATAGCACACACCAGAGAAAAGAGTTCCCTGAAAAACTCTAACTGCAGTTGCACATCCTTCAGATGGCAAGTCTGGTAATTTGCTACACCTAACACAGCCTGAGTGTTTGAAGAGGCATGATGGCGTAGTGTAGAATTGTGTTGGACACCACACAGAAAATAGTAGGCTTTCTTAAGAAGTCAGGCTTCGCATGGTCCCAGTGTCTATTGCCAGTGACCGAGAGACAGAGTTAAATGTCTGTGGGTATGATATGATGTTGGGGACATTACAGTAATTCTGTATGTCCAGTTTTTCAGAGGTTGGTGTTAAAGCCACCTTCCACATTCTGGAAAGGCATTGAGGTAGCACTGGGCAACCTTAAAACTGTGTGTTAGTGAAGCTTTTTGCAAGTGAATTTTATGTTATTGAGTGAAAGGAAAACTGACTTGATGGGTGTGCTGTTGAAGCAGAAAAGATGCACAATAAATAGAACATCAAACTTTTGGCATTGGAAAGAGCTACTGTTGCCAAACTTCAGGATGGACATTTAGGACCCAAGAACGCTTTCAGTGTAGACCCTTACAGTATGTGGGGTTTTTTCCTTCCAGGCCTGACTGTTCTTGTAACTTGGGTAGCACTGTTGTCCAATACAGATTATAAAGATGAAGTATCTGAGCTAATAAGTGGTATTACAGTTAAATATGAAAACATTTTCATCATATTTATCAGTTACTGAATAAAAAATATTTTAAATGTTTCTTCACTAAAGAAAGCAAACAATCCTGGGTTTCATGTCTACAATAATATAGTATGCTCAGTGGTGGCATGAGTGATTGTATGAGGTACTGATTAGACCAGGGGTCTCAAACACGCGGCCCGCAGGGTTGTTTTCTGTGGCCCGTGAGCTCCCCGCGGCCCCCCTGCCCCCTTGCGTTGACGTACAGCGGCTCTGATCCAGCGCGCACTGGGGGCAGGGCAGGCTCCTGCCTGGCCGCCCTGCGCCGCTCCGGCAAGCTCCTGGAACCTGGGGGAGGAGGGGCACAGGGGTCTGTGTCACTGTTGCGTCCAGGCACCGCCCCCAGAAGATCCCATTGGCCGGGAATGGGGAACCGTGGCCAATGGGAGCTGCTGGGGGCGGTGCCTGGACGCAACAGTGACACAGACCCCTGTGCCCCTCCTCCCCCAGCTTCCGGCCTCTTCCCAGAGCAGCGCCGGGGCAGACAGGCAGGCAGGGAACCTGCCCCCAGTGCATGCCAGTCCAGATCCCGCACCCCTCCTGCACCCTGACCCCCTCCCCTGACTCCCCTGCTGCACCCCACACCCCTCCCCCTGCCCTGAGCCCCCTGCTGCACCCCTCCTGCACCCTGACCCCCTGCCCTGAGACCCTGTTGCACCCAGTACTCCTCCTGCACCCCGACCCCCCCCTGCCCTGAGCCCCCTGCCGCACCCTGACCCCCTGCCGTGCCCTGCACCCCAACTCCCTGCCCTGAGCCCCTACCACACCCCACGCCTCTCCTGCACCCCCTGGGGGCAGGGAGGGGGCAGAGTTGGGGTGGGGATTTCGGGGAAGGGGCGGGGCCAAGGGCAGCGGGTGGGGGGTAGGTGTCAGTAATGTGGCCCTTGGGCCAATGTACTGATTCTCATCTGGCCCTCGTGGTCATTTGAGTTTGAGACCCCTGGATTAGACCTTCCTTGGACAACTGTACAGTACTGGTGGTTATGCTTTAGATGCTTAGCCTGGCCAAAACTCCACAGCATATTGGTAAGAAATGCCTTGTTAGTTTCAAGTAAATCTGTTTATTGAAATATTGTTTTTAAGTTTTTGCTTCATTAGCGTCTGTTTGGCAATATATTGGCTTTCTTCACCCACTCTATGGCCCCAATCAATCCTGGATCTTTTTTGTCATGATTGTTATCAGTGATGCCATTATAATTTTGCAAGTAGGATTTCTTGATTTACGGTCTCTGTTGGCTAGAATGTGGCTTTTAGGTAAGCAGAGTAAAATGATGCTCAATGTTTTTCATGTCCCTTATTTCTTTACAAACATAATCCGCATAGCATCCCCATGAAGTGGGTTAGTAATAACATTAACCCCAGTTTACAGATGAAGAAACTAAATCACATAGAATATTGGTGGCCAATGAGATTAAAACATCCTTGATCCCATCCCTGTGCTCTATCCCCTAGGTGACATCAATTCTCCAAGCCAATGCAGAAGGTAGATTTTTTCTTTCTCAGAAAAAGTAATAGATTATTTTTAAAAGTTTTGATAAGATTTGTGAGCTAAATAAAGGTCACACCCGCTTAAGTTAATGTTAAATTGCTGATGCTCATAATTTATAATGTGTAGCACACATTGTAAGATAAAAGTACTTTATCATTGGTTTAAGTTTTATAAACCTGATAGTATCAAGAAGTTGCCTAGAAAACTTTTAAATAAAATTGCAAATCTGCAGTCTGGCCTTTGCTTATGGTTTTAGAAGCACCGTATTTAAAACAATCAATAGCCTTTCCAATAGCCTATTACTTATACTGTATTATTTTCGAAGCTTAATTGGAAGTTTTAAAAATGTTTTTTCCATTGACCTGTTTCAGTGAAAGATTTCTCTATAGATTTAGTGTGTGTAAGGTATGACAAGATTATTATTTCTCTTAGTGATGCTGGATCTCAAATTGATATTAGAAGGAAAAGACTGAGTGAATTGGGTGTATTTCCTTTAGAAAAGAGATTTATATTCTGGAATTGTGAGGATACATTAACTGATATAAGATGCTGACTGCCAACCTTAAATACATGAAGGTGTGTGTAGTGGGGAGGGGGAAAATGCATTAAATTACAGATTCTAGATAAAGTTTTTAGAAAGAATTTTTGCTGACACAGACTAACACGGCTACTTCTCTGAAACCTGACAATATTGTTTCAGCTTGGGAAAAGGCAAGGGGTATGTTTCAGGAAAGTAGTTTACATACTTATTTTATTACTTGACATATATAATTACTGAATGATGTTTAGATCAGCAGTGGTTTTAGAGATGTTCTAAAGTTAGCGGCAACACTAGAAAAGTAAAGAGTGCTGTAAATTATACATGCCTGACTATTGCTGTAGCATTCTTGAACTGCTGCCCATTTAGGACTCTGCAATCTCCTTTAATGGAGACATGTTTTCTTCAATATTTGAGTTTTATTGCTAATAAGCTAATATGAAGTTAATGTTTTTAATCAAAGAATGATAACTTTTAACACTTTGCAGTTTCAGAATGATTAAAACTTCACTTGCAATCATAATTCATCAAGAAGATGGTTTCTTCATTTTTATTCCTGACATTATTCATTACATTAATCAAATGTGACCAGTCCTGGCATCCTGAGTGTCTTTCAGGAAAAGATGGAGGGTTACAGTTTTGGAGCTGTTTTAAAACAGATATGATACTACTTATTATTAAAACAAAACAAGTTTTATTCCAAAATTTTGCTGATTACCATATAGTCTGATCGGGAAAAGAAAAATTTTATGTAAGTGAAGAGCGAAGATGCATAGCCAATTCAAACCCATATAAACAATGTGCCAAAAACTTGGCATAAATCATGTTAACTGCTTCCTTGATGAGCGTATAGAAGAACTTTTTAAAATAAATATTTAAAGTCAAGGGACCGTATTTGAACTAAATCATGTTTGGGGAGTTATATAATCTGAGTCCTAATTTCTCCCATATAGTATTTCCACTCCAACATACAAGGCTCTTCTTCATGCCAAACATTTGAGGAGAAGGAGGGCCAGGTGCCACTTAATACTGATCCTATAATCAGCTAAGGGGTTTGCTCACCTCCTTATGGCAGGTGCCCAGTGCAAGAACTCACTGATTTAAGCTCCAAATCCAAAAAGGTAACATAGTGGGCATCGTGTCTAACCTCCTGGGGGGAAAATGTGAACCAGGGACCAGGGTATCCCAGGAGACCACTATGCCAATGCACTTGACGGTGGTACTGGCTGGGAGTTGAGGTCCCTTCTCTCTTCAACCCCTGAAAGGAGGAAGGATGTTAGTGAGTGACTGCGGGCACCCAGAGACCCTCCCAGTGTTGAGTCCTCCCTGTGGTGGGAGCCCCCAAGAATTGGCAAAGGATCAATGGCGTGTGAGTGATTGTGCTGGGCTGTCCCCCAACGGGAACCTTGGATGTAACTTGACTAATAAAGTTGCAGCCTGGTTAAAACCCATGCCACATGTCCTTGTCTTCTTCCATGCAGTGAGCACACCAAATCCGAGGTTGGAGATGGATGGTAGTTGGAAAGGTCTTCAGGATTGAGTGATAGAGGCTTAAGGAAACTCTCATGTTTTTCAAGGAGTTTGGCGGGGGTACTCTGAAGGAAGCATTGACTATTTCTATTAATAGTGGGCATAGTTGTTTTTGGTTGGTTTTCACCAGTCATGATGGGCCTGGGTCTGGTGGACTCATTGTTGCGATATTTTATTAGGGCTTCTTCACTTTGGCATGTATGGTGGGGCAAAACTTAGCGGTGGCAGAGTGGATAATATGATCTGCTCAGGAATGGGATTTTCTTTGCCAATTAATTATAATTCTATTAATCAGCAAAGTATGCTGATCGTTCTTCAGTGGTCTGTTTGAGTCAGTTCTCAACTGATTCTGCTATGTTGATTGCAGAGTTATAGAAGGCTCTTTATACCTGTACTCCACTGTAAGAATTATTTGAACAGTTGGCAGATGGATTTGGAATGCTTTTGGTGCCATTGGTGATCTCAACTTTCTGCCTATGTGATTTAGTTTCTGTTGTTCATCTGAACTATGGTGACCTAGGTCATCATGGAAGGAGTTGGTGGCTAAAGCAGGGGTCTCAAGCACGCGGCCCGTGGCCACATGCAGCCCGCAGAGTTATTTCCTGTGGCCCGCCAAAGGCGCCAACTCCACTGGCAGCCAAGCGCCAAACATTACTGAGTGTTTATATTTTATTAAAACCCCTCTTTGCATTACAGTTTTAAAAAAAAATATACATTGACTTTTAATAGAATACTATATTACTCTTCATTTTTTTCATTTTTGACTATACTTTTGTATCATTGTATGAAAAGGTTTCAGTGATGCGGCCCTCGGGCCAATTTACTAGTTCTCATGTGGCCGTCGTGGTGATTTGAGTTTGAGGGCTAAAGCATCTGTGGTAGTGGTGATTGTACTGTTGTATTAACTAATCAGTGTTTTTGTCTTTTAGTATTTGGGTGGCTTATTCTCCTAGGGTGAGTTGAAAATCTAGAGGGTTCAAGGTCATTTCTGTTATCCTGGTGGGAAGGAGGTGAGGCTCTGATTTTTGCCTGGATGAGGTGGTGGTTAGACTAGAAGATATGTCTCCCATGTCCATTTCTAAGATGACTATAAGATTCAGCATATGTCCTGCTGAATGTGTGGGTCTGGAGATCGTCTGGGAAAATCTCATGGTTTCTACATGGGCCATGAGCAAAAATACTGGTGTATCCTTTGTGTATGGAAGTTCAGATCAGAGAATACTGGAAATCTGAGGGATTCTGTCACTGTAGTGGGCAGCGCTCTGTCAGTTTCTTGGAGGAACTGAGAGTTTTCTATCTTGAAGTCTATACGCTGCTAGGAGTCCTATGCTCCTCCTTGTTCTTCACCTCACAGAACATATGGGATGCACTCCAATGTGTGGTTCTGGGTGGAGAACTTTCTGCATCTGGGGTATTAGGAGAGCAGAACTGCTAATCTCTCTTCCCCCCCCCCCCGCCCCGCCTCCCCCAGTGCATTTTAGGGTCTGTCTTGGCTTATGATATGGAAAGTATCCTCTGGGTACTAGCTGTGCTAGGGCAGGATTAGAAGTGGCATTGAACCAGATCTGAGTGACACAAGCAAGGTTAATTGCTTCATCCAAATTAGATCAGGAAGTATTTCTTCACCCAACACACAGTCAACCTGTGGAACTCTCTGCCGGAGGATGTTGTGTAGGCCAAGACTATGACAGGGTTCAAAAAAGAACTAGATAAGTTCATGGAGGATAGGTCCATCAATGACTATTAGCCAGATGGGCAGGGATGCAAAACCATGGTCTGAAGTGTCCGTAGCCTCTGTTTGCCAGAAGCTGGGAATGGGCGACGGGGTGGATCTCTTGATGGTTACCTGTTCTGTTCTTTCTGAAGCACCTGGTATTGGCCACTGTTGGAAGACAGGATAATAAGCTAGATGGACCATTGGTCTGATTCAGTATGGGCATTATTTGTAAAATATATATATCATTGTCAAATAATTTGTTCTCTGATTATCTTGCATTCAGAGGCTGGAGGTGCAGCTATTGTCATCTTGTGTTTCTTAGTGGTTTTGCTGATTAAGCAATTGACTCCAAGTGCCTAGCTTTTTTATTTATTCTAGTGTGTGATGATGATGGAAGATGTCACCTCAACTCGGTGGCAATAAGGATTTGGCAGGGTGAGGAGTAACTGAGTTTTAGAACCTTTGAGGATGCTGATGTTTCAGTTCTCCAGATCCTGAGGTTTGGTAGTGCTGTACAGTAGTCCAGAAGGTTTGCAGTAATTGTCCTTACATGGGTGGTAAACCATGCCTCCACTGCTGCTACCCATGCTACCATAATAACACTGCTATTTATACTCTCGATGAGAGCTAGCGCAAATATATATACTTGAGCATGAGTCAACACAGAGAATATGCAATGAGGCTAACTGTGGTAGTCATTATGTGGCTACTTTAGTTAGTTCATTGGCTATTTGGGACCAAGTTGCCCCCTTACTGGTCAGACACTGAAAGTTGTGATTGCTCTGGGGCAGTGGCTGAAATTGGGAGAGATCATATTAAAGTGGCACAAGCAAGAAGTGGGTCAGGAAGTGACATACCCAAGGGCTGCAGTTCAGACTGGTTTCAGATGCCTGTAGAAGGATGTTGTCTTCTGCCAACTCCCCAATTTTCAGAAAAGTCAATTTTCCATCCTTATTTCAGGTCCCTGAGAGCCTGCTACAAGGGGTTTGGTTGGTAAGGGGCAAGAAAGTGGTAGTACACTCTGAGGCTTGTCTCACTTTTGACACTCATAGTAAATTGTTCAGGTTTTCATATAACTGTCTCTCTTTTTAGGTGGTCTGAGTCAAGTAGTTAACAATATTGTATGATCCTTAGGCTCATCACCTTTTTGAGATTAATTGGAAAGTTCATACTTAAAGTTTTTTGAGGTTATCTGTAGAGTAGATTCAGTTTTGAAGGAGTGTGTGCACCAAAGTAATTGAGATCCTGTAATGGGATCTACAACCCACATACTGAGCCCTGCTCCAGACTGCCTCCAAGAAAAAAGCCAGGAGACTGCAAGCTCTAACATTGAAGGTTTGATAGACTTAATTGAAGGTGAGGGTCCAGGAATTGACCCAAATGAAGACAATTGACCCAAATGAAGACAAACTAAGAAGAGTCAGTCAGGAGAAGCTGAGACCCCTCAAAAGACCGCTTGAAAATGAGGTGACAGACCCTTTTTAAAATTTGAGCTGGTACATCATCGTATGTCCTAATACTGTATTGGAGAACTTACCTAAGGAGTAGAATTCATCTAATCTCTCTGCAAAATGCACTTTCAGTAAAATCCTAGGTTTTCCAGCAGAGTCTGGAGGGCCTCACAATCAATGTCTAAAATGTCAGGGTTCCATTGTGAGAGAATTAGAAGGAAAATTTAAGGAGTATACTGCAGGCCAACACAGATACAAGGGCTCTTTTTTTTTTTTTTTTTTTTTTTAAGGCATTAACCCCCCTCCCCCCTCCTCCACCCCCAACCTAGGAAGCAGGTTATTTGTACTTTAAATCTGTTATTACAGGCTCTGTATAATTCATCCAGTGGCATCTGTTCTTTCAGATTTCTTAAACCCTAATGCCCTTTTTGTAGTAGACATTGTCTCTGTTCATGGAGGGTCTGAGAGGGCATCCGTAGTTTTCAGATGTCCCTATTTAGATTTTTATAAGAGCACAGTTGTCCTGAGTACTGTTCTTTCATTGACAAGTTCACTACTAACATTCATTGGAATCAGGAAATGTTCTTCCCTTCTGGTGCTCTTCTTAGGTGTTAGAAGAGCTGGAACTTCTTTACATAAAAATGGGAATTATGAGTCAATGAGTTGTGTTCACTTCTTTGAAAGGGCCGAAGAAAGAGATAAAGACCACAGAAATATGCTCCAAATGAATCAGAATGTATATCAGCAATGTTCTGGGAAGATCTTGTCAAATAGTGTTGTTTCTGGTAGAGTGCATCCTCTTCTATCTCTTGAGCTGAAGTAGCACTTCCATAGAGTACTGTAAAATGGGTGTGTGATTCTCCATATATTTTTACTAGACATGGAGTTAGAACATTTGATAAAACAGCTTTAGCCTCAGCTCTTCAAAAATAATCTTACCATAATCTTCCTTGACAATGGTGGGGAATATAGGAGGCTTTTCCTTCCCACCCCAGTAGCTGGGAAGGAAGGCAGCAGTAGCTTTCTCAGCAGGTTGGGGTGTTTGAGTGAATTTTCGCTTCTTAAAAGGTCATTTCAGATACACAGCTCTCAGACAAAGCTACCATAATAGATAGCGCACACAAAGAGTACAGGGATAATGCCTGAGTGCAAATCCAAACATATATCCCTTTCCCATAACTAGTGTGTATAAGAGCACTGTTTTCAACAGTGTGCTGCCACTGAACTTGACTGAGGAACTCACCTGTCTTTTATTGGTCGCTATTAGGTATCTGGCAAATTTTTCAAGCCCTGGTAAAACAGTGTCCTAGAAAGCAAAAACTGAGATCAACTATGTAGCCAGTTGGCCCATTGCCTCATAAAACAGAAGTGTTGGTTTTTATCACTGATATATATTGCCACATTTATAATGGCTTAAAATAGTTGGCTGCTAAACATGATGGCATAATTAGAGTGGAATGTAGACTCTCAACTCTTCTGCTAGTTTTGTACTTGGCTAAAAATAACTTAGTTAAAATATAGTAATGCATCACTTGCGAACTAGAATTTGCCATAAACAAAGTAGATTTCGAACATACCTATAATACATAAAAATATAGCTTCATATACTGGGGATAATTCAGATTTCTATTAAGCTACCGGTGTACGTTTATTTTCGTTTCAGTAGCTTACCATCGGCATGACATTTGGGTAGATTAATAGGAGATCTCTTGTATTTTAGTTGAGGCTTCCATTTACATAATTTTAATGGCTTGTGATTTTTTTTAAAAACAATTATACGAAATATGGTATAGAAAAATTCCATTTGTACAGACTTCCTAATAATTAAGTCAGTTATCAAATCATAGCATCACTCTTGGGTAGTTTAGCTAATGTGTAACATTAAACAATGACCATCCAGAGATTTTGGGGCTGCTCACTTCTAATGCTGGTTTCTCCTTTTATAGGTGAATTATTAACCCCTCTGCAAAAATATGTGCATGGGTAAAATGGAAAATCCTTCTCCTAATTAAGAGGAGCCTAATTTCAATTTAACTCGTACAAAAAGGTAAATTTATTAAGAAAACTTTCATGTTTGTGATGGGCGAGCTCATCAGTCAATTTTAATGGTTTTTAGAACTTTTATGTCCTCCTGCTTAATGACTCAAATTATCATTACAAGCAGAAATTTAAAATACTAAAACCTAGTGTAACATGTCACAGCTGTCCACACTCGGGAGAAAAAGCTAAAGATAAGGATGGATGTGCAACATTGACTCTCAGACTTGTACCACATTCATTATAATTTGAGGGGGACATTTCAGTTGTACAAAGGACAGTTAGGTGCCCCACACCCATTTGCTGCCCTTTTTACCTTTTAAAACCTCCCCTATACTGTCACATGCTGTAACTCATAATACAATATCATTCAATTTTCTCCGACAACCTTAGATACATATGTGATATCTTGTATCATGTAGAATAGATTCTGTATGCTAGACAAAGTTATGAAAGTATTTTATATGAAAAGTAAGCAGTAAAAGCATTCACATGTAGTACAGGTAAAATAAAAGTTACATGCAAAAAGCATTCTGTACTGGCACATAAAATGGTTTTTAATTAAATCATAACTCTATTAAATAGTCTGTCAGTTTGCTTCATTATTCACTAAGGTATTATATGCCAGTTAAAAATATTAAATAGTAATTGATGAGGTATGTTATCTGTCCATGGGGGTGGGGAAATCATTTGGCTGTTATTTGCAATGTACAAGTAGAAATGAGATGCTAACTCCCAAATCAGTAATGCTCAAATAAAAATTATTTATATGACAAGTTGTTATATTAAATTTAGTTAAGAAGGTACATCTAGTAATCAGTAAGTGATATTTGAAATGTATTGAGAATTTGAAAATAGGTTACATAAAAATGCAAATTAGCTGACATGGGAGACAGCAGAATAACTGCCTGGGCCAAATTCCTTCCTAGTGTAGTTACACATGGGATGAATATGGCCCTATCCATGTTCTTCTCAAATGGCATGAAACACTTTTTTCAATGGTAATCTAATACTGTATATCTGTTTCCAGAGGAAATAAACACCTGTTTCAATGGATAGCGCGTGCACAGTGACAAAAATATTAGAATACATTCTTTATAGAGAAGAGCACATATTAAAACATCTGGATATATACTGGAAATATACTAAACTGAGCTATTAGGATGAAATTTTTGTAAGCATTAACAAATGTAACTGAACTATAACATATTACATTATTTTCTGCATATTCTCATGCAGAAGGCTTCAACCTGGAGTTAAGGCCAAAAACTTCAGGTGAAAAACTCTCTTGATTGGTTTGATTTTTCAGGCTGCTGTTAAAATTTAAGTTAAGGTTTCAAAAAAGTCTTGTAAGCATCTAAAGTATAGAAATACAGTTAAGGTCACTCAACCAATCATAACTCTGCCCCTTTACCATTACCATATTCTCATGTTCCACTCAGCATACTTTTTCATAGCTCCATTAAAAAAGGTGTCTTGTATGGGTAATTTTCCAAAGAATAATTCAGTTAGTTTAAATTTGACATGTTATTTGAAGAGGTCACAATTTATTTTGCACATGGAATGCATTTATTGGTAGTACAGGGTATTGCATGTGCACACCATACATGTTTCTGATACAAAGGGCAGTCCTTTGTCCTTGCAGAAATACTCATCTGTAGTATGGAAGCTGCAGTGGGTAGACTCTGCTTCTTCCATCTCTGAATTTGCCTCATACTTTCACCATATAAGGCAGTGGTCCCCAACATGGTGCCCGCGGGCGCCATGGCGCTCGCTGGGGCATTTATGTGTGCCTGCCGTCAGGGCTGGCGCCAAGGAAGGAAGAGGAGAGGAGCATCCGCCAGAGAAGCGTCACCACTGAAATGCCGCCATGCAGCGCTTCCAGCGGAGAAGCTTTCGCTGACATGCCACCGAGGAGCACTTCCGGTGGAGAACCGTCGCCACCGAAATGCTGCTGAGAAGTGTCGCTGCCGGCCACACTCTGATGAAGGGATGAATGTGCTCTTGGCCACAGAAAGGTTGGGGACCACTGATATAAGGGACTTGTCGACAAGGGGCTCAACTGGTCTATTTCCCCATCTTCTAAACATGAAAATGTTTGAGGATTTATTCATGTTATGAAGAAATGATGAAAATGAATTTTTATATTCCAGGGTTTTTGTTGCACTCATTTTGGGGGAACTCACTTTGTTTTTCAGCTATTATCCAAGTACAGTTTTGTGAAGTTGAAAATAGTCCCAATAATGATGCAACAAGAACTTTAAAAAAAAATAGTAAGCAATCCATTGTTATGGCAGTTTAGTTCTTTCAACACAGATGACAAGATCTTATTTATATTTTGGCAGTTAATAAAAATCATGGTACAACATATGTGGTCTTCTGAAAATCATAATACTTAGACTTAAATACAGTTTTCCTAACTCTGTTAATATAATATAAATGAGTAAAAAATGGTTTATTACAGTTCCATAAATGGTGTTGGGATTTCACATGCACAGAAAAACTACACGCTAAATTATACATAGCATAGCAAGGTCTGATAAAATTAAAATGGAGGAAAGATATTATATGCTTTAATTCTACATACTGTGATGGGGCAAGGCCAGATGGCTATAGAAAAGTGGTGAGGAACCAGTATGTTAGCCCCAGGCTAAACAAATCCCTGATACCTTGTTAACCAAATGGCAGTTGCTCCAGGTTAATCAAGACACCTGGGGCCAATTAAGATCCTTCTAGAAAAAGCAGTGGAGATGGTTAGATTGATTGGGACACCTGAAGCCAATCAATGGCTGGCTGGAACTAGTTAAAAGCCACCCAGTTAGTCAGTAAGGGGGGATTGTCAGGAGCTGTGGAAGGAGGTTGCGTGTGAGGAGCTGGGAGCAAGAGGCACTAGGAGCTGAGAGTGAGAAGGCATACTGCTGGAAGATCCTGTGGTGAGGATAAAGAAGGTGTTGGGAGGAGTCCATGGGGAAGTAGCCCAGGGAGTTGTAGCTGTCGTGCAGTTGTTCCAGGAGGCACTCTAAACAGCTGCAGTCCACAGGGCCCTGGGCTGGAACCCGGAGTAGAGGGCGGGCCCGGGTTCCCCCCCAAAACTCCCAGCTCCTGATCAGACACAGGAGGAGTTAACCTGGACTGTGGGTTCTACCAGAGGGGAAGATCTCTGAGGCAAGCAAAATCCGCCAATAAGCGCAGGACCCACCAAGATAGAGGAGGAACTTTGTCACAATACTAATCTCATTCCTAATTAAGTATAATAAAAATTGACCAGAAGAAGGAGATGTTGTTTTCCAGGGCTACCCTAGTCTCTTGTGCCCTTGGAAGAGTCACACCTAAGTTTGTTTCCACTGTTGACCTCCCCTGGGTGTTTTTTGTCAGGAGTAACAGTTTTAAGTTTGTGGATGGTGTTCTCTGGGATTTCCACTGCCCACTGTTGAATCAGATGTCTATAACATGCCAGTTAGCACAGTGGACAGGTGGGGCTCGTTAGCCTTGGAAGGCAGCCCACCTAGGAGAAGGAAAACTCTGATTTAAAACCTCCGCTGCCTTGTGGCAATACCCACTCATGGGAAAGGCTAAGGGAGTCAACCCTGAAACCAAATCCGGTGTTGGAGTCCTGATGGCGGTCTGACATTGTCCTCAACGTCATTCCGGCAACTCCTGCGACGCCACTGGTGCCAAGTTGTATCGACATTGTCTTTCCCTTGGAGCCATCAGTTGCGTGGAGAGGGGGGTTCTGCTGCATGGGCAACAGCTGTTCCTCCATATCACCCTGCCCTGGCTTACGCCCTGGAGAGGACACTCCAGCTTCGCCTCACAGCGTCGATACAATACGGGAAGCAACAGTTTACCGGTTATAAGCCTCCTGCTCAATTGGCGTAGAGCTGGCACCAGGGGTTGCTTCCGACGGTGGGAGGGATCACCACGTCTCACTGGACAACTATTGCCCGCCTCAAGCTGGGCAGCCCCCAGCCAATAAGGTGTTGTCCCGCCACAGTTCACCTGCTTCACTGGGTGTGTGGGGCTTAGTGTACGTGAGTACCCGATAAGTGGACTGCGAACCATGCACCAGGCAACAACAAAAGAAAACCAACATAAGAAACCAGCCCTCAAGTTAGGATGCTGGAATGTATGGACCATGACAACTGGCCTATCACAAGACCTTCAGGCAATCAGCGATGTTCGGAAGACTGCAGTCATCAACGATGAGCTAGCACGACTCCAAATCGACATAGTCACTTTGCAGGAGACATGGCTGCCAGACGCTGGGACTCTCAGGGAAAAGAACTATACGTTCTTCTGGCAAGGGAAGAGTGCCGAAGAAATCAGAGAGTGTGATGTTGGATTTGCCGTAAAAAATTCTTTACTGGGGATGGTGGAACCTGGTCAACAAGGAACTGAAAGACTGTTACCACTCCGACTCCACACATCCACTGGACCCGTCAACCTGATCAGCGTGTATGCACCAACACTCGGCGCCACCAGGGATACCAAGGACAAGTTCTACGACCAGTTAGACACGATCATCAGGAGTATCCCTAAAGAAGAGCACTTGATACTACTGGGTGACTTCAATGCCAGAGTGGGCACTGACCATGACTTTTGGCCAACCTGTCTTGGAAAGTTTGGCGTTGGAGAAATGAATGAGAATGGACAACGACTTCTGGAACTGTGCTCGTACCATGACCTCAGCATCACCAACTCATTCTTCCAGACAAAGCCTCAACACAAAGTGTCCTGGAGACACCCTCGCTCCATGCACTGGCACCAACTCGACCTGATCATCATCAGGCGGTCTGCCTTGAAGTGCATCCTGCTTACTCGCACCTTCCACAGTGCTGACTGCGACAGTGATCATTCGCTGGTGTGCAGCAAGATGAAGCTACAGCCAAAGAAGATTCATCGCTCTAGGCCAGAGGGCAAACCCCGCATCGATGTGAGCAAGACCGCACACCCAGACAAGGCAGAGAAATTTACCCATGAGCTCTCCGAGGTGCTGAACTGCGTGTCTCCCGGTGGCTGCGCCAGAGAGAGATGGGACCACATCAGAGACGCAGTACACAGCACAGCCATGAAAGTTTTTGGAAAGAAACAAAAAATGAACAATGACTGGTTTGAGGCCAACTCCGCCACACTCACTCCAGCCATTGAAGAACGCCGCGCTGTTCACCTGGAGTATAAGCGTTCCCCCAGTCAGAGGACTCTACAAGAGTATCGATTTGCCAAGAGCAAAGTACAGAGACTAGCTCGACAGTGTGCAAATGATTACTGGCTCCAGCTCTGCTGGAGCATTCAACTATCTGCTGACACTGGAAACATCAGGGGAGTGTATGATGGCATCAGGAAGGCCATGGGACCCACAAAGAAGTGGAGAGTGTCACTAAAGTCTGCAACAGGCAAAAACATCCAGGACAAGAGCAAGCAGATGAATAGATGGGTGGAGCACTACTCTGAAGTGTACTCCAGGCAAAACACCGTCACCGAAGCTGCCCTCAATACCGTAGATGGTTTTCCCGTTGAAACTGAGCTGGACGAGAAGCCCACCATGGAAGAACTGAAGAAAGTCATTGAGAGCTTGTCCACAGGAAAGGCTCCAGGAAAGGATGGCATCCCACCAGAAGTTATCAAGTGTGGCATCAATGTCCTCCTAGAACACCTCCACGACCTCCTCTGTCAGTGCTGGGATGAAGGTGCAGTACCTCCAGGATATGAGAGACGCCAACATCGTGACCCTCTACAAGAACAAGGGTGATAGAAGCGACTGCAACAACTACAGAGTCATATCACTCCTGAGTGTTGTGGGTAAAGTCTTCGCATGCGTGATCCTGAATAGACTGCAGAAGCTTGCTGACAGAGTTTACCCAGAGTCACAGTGCGGGTTCCGAGCAGGGAGATCCACAACCGATACGGTTTTCTCCTAAAGGCAGCTGCAAGAGAAATGCAGAGAACAGCATAAGCCGCTACTCCTTGCCTTCATAGACCTGACCAAAGCTTTCGACTTTGTGAACAGAGATGGGCTGCTCAAGATCCTGGCAAAGATTGGCTGCCCACCAAAGCTGCTGAGCGTGATCCAGTCTTTTCACGACAACATGAAAGGCACAGTCCTGTATGATGGCTCGTACTCCGATGCCTTCGATATCCACAGTGGAGTAAAACAAGGCTGCGTTCTCGCTCCCACACTCTTCGGCATCTTCTTCGCAGCATTGCTGAAACGTGCCTTTGGAAATTCCACAGAGGGAGTCTATCTCCGCACCTGGTCTGATGGGAGACTTTTCAGTCTGGCTCGACTAAAGGCCAAAAGCAAGGTATGGGAGGCAACAATAAGAGACATGCTGTTTGCAGACGACGCTGCCCTGGCCACCCACACAGAAATCGATCTCAAGCGTCTGACCGCTTTTCCAGAGCTTGCGAAGAGTTCGGGTTGACAATCAGTCTTCAGAAGACCAAAGTTATGGCCCAGGATGCAGAACATCCAAGCATTGCCATCAATGACTATATGCTAGAGGTGGTCAGTCAGTTCACCTACCTCGGATCTACCATCACAGACAACCTCTCACTGGACCCTGAGATCAACCGTAGAATCGGCAAGGCCTTCACAATTTTGGCCAGTTTGTCACAGAGAGTGTGGAACAACATGCTGACCATCAACACAAAGGTTGCTGTGTACCGCGCATGTGTGCTAAACACTCTTCTCTACGCCAGCGAAACTTGGACCCCCTACGTTTCGCAAGAAAAGAGACTGAATGCCTTCCACATGCGCTGCCTCCGTCGCATACTCGGGATCACTTGGAGTGATCGAATAACGAACAACGAGGTGCTGGAACGTGCCAAGATCTCCAGCATGTTCACTCTCCTCCGTCAACGCCGCCTCAGATGGCTTGGCCATCTAAGTCGCATGGAAGATGGACGGATCCCCAAAGACGTGTTGTATGCCGAACTTGCCTCCGGAAATAGAGCTACAGGACGGCCCCACCTTCGCTTCAAGGATGTCTGTAAGAGGGACCTGAAGACTGTTCAAATCGACATCAACAGCTGGGAAGAGCTCGCCCAGGACAGATGCAGATGGAGACACGCTCTGACTACTGGATTGAAAACTGGTGAAGACAAGCTGTGGCAGCTTGCCAAGGAAAAGCGGGTTCAACGAAAAAGGAAGCAGCGGCTCCAACCCACAGCTGACACCGCCTTCAAATGCAGCAAATGCAATCGAGACTGCCACTCTCGTGTGGGGCTCTACAGCCACAACAGACGCTGCACAACCATCAACTAAACATTCCCCATGGGCGCATATCCATCGTCTCTCGAGACTAACGGACGCCAACAACCACAGTATCTAAGCCCATGTCCCCTTTCCAGATACAGCTACTTGCTGTTGGGCTGTTATCCCTGCTGATCTCTACGCCCAGGGGAGGGGGGCATTTTTTGCTGGTGCCACATCCACTTTTAGGCCATTTGCCTTGAGGGTACTACTGCCTTGGTTTAATGCTAGCAAAAACTGGAGCAACGCGGGGATGAATATGTCCAAATGTATGGAGTTAATGTAATATCCTCCTACATTGCAAATTATTGAATTAGAAATATTTCCACATCATAAGCATAACTTCATCACTCTTAAGGCACTTTTGTTTATCTTTTCCTCCAATATAATGTTTACACAATATGACAAAGTTCCTTTTACATTTTAAAGGAGACTTTATTGTATGTATTAAACTTGTCCTACTATTAGAGGTGCAACCAGGAACTCATTTGAAAGCACATGAGAATTGAACCCCATTTAATCAGCGTCCTAATTGACACTGATTATCCTCATAATGCAGTGCATTGTGGTTATCTGTAGCTTAACCAGATTGGTGTTACAAAGACAAGATCTGTGACTCAGATTAAATTTAAATCCTGATTTGCTAGCGTGGTAGCTCAGTAAACTAATGCTCCAATCTTTATACTCTCTACTATATACTTTATACTATATAGTCTCAATACCCACGCAATATCAAGACCAAAAAACAGAAGGTTTTTGGTCTTGATACTGCATGAGTATTGAGATCTTAACCATAGTAGTATTTGTTTCTGGGAGGGAGGAAATAGTCCATGTAGTTCCAGTAATCCAGACAAGTAGTCACATCTGGTTTTGTGATTGCAAGCTTCCCATTTATGGTACTCAATTGATTAGCTTTGTTCTTAAAATAAAATACTACTGTGTTTTGCAGGAATTACTATCATGAGCTTCAAGGAGTTTGGCAAGTAGTTCACTATAAAACAACTCTTTCGTACAAAGAAATCCTTTAAATGTAGGTATTTTAAATTGAGTTCTCTGAGTAAAGTTTTCAAGACCTAATTATACATCTTTCTATACAATCAGTTTAACTAATCTCCAATTTTTCAGAATGCTGCAGGAAACTACAACGCATTTAATCTTTCTGAATTCTAGTAGCACATTCGTCTATGTATCAAGTGAAAATTATTATCTTCTTAGAAATCAATATGCTGTTGTACTGAAAGATTGGTACTTAATTATGGCCACTAAAGTAAACATTAATTAGTTACTCTTACAATTCCAACGGAATGCAATATTGAGAATAAAGTACTGGTCAGTATGTTTTTGGAAGTCAGGAGAATGAGAGTGAACAGTAATGCTTTAAAACAAATATATGCAATTTTTATTGAATTTTCATGTGGCTTCTTTTCAAAACCAAATTAAATACTTGCACAATTAAATTTGAGACTTGTTTGCTATCTGCCTCCATGTGAGTTGCAGGTTATTTTATTGGCATGAATAAAAGCAGGTTTTTCAATAAAAGGTATCTACAGTATTCTGAGACTAGTCCACTGTGGATTGCCACGGGCACGCAGGGGCAAAAGAAAATGCAGGCCTGTTGTTTACTAGGCTGCACGTGGCAATAGACTAAATTGGTAAGGGATGCAAGGAGAGTATGGGTCACGATGCAAACTGCAGACACGCGCGCACACACACACACAACTAAAATTAATCAATTTAAAGTTTTATTGGGGATAATTACAAGGGGTAAGGGAGCAGCGTTAGATTAGCTAAATAGAGTTAATGAAACTTGTAACACACAATGACTAAAATATGTACTAACAATATTTATAAACAAAGATGCAGCATTTAGTAATAACTGATACTCACAAATACAAACCAACGCATAACGACCGGCAAATGTAGAAACCCTGTTTGAAACACGTGAGCTGAGAGAGAGGCTTCGAGGTGATCAGGCTCGGTTACGGGTATACACAGGATTCGTTTTTCTTTCTCCTCTTCCTGCCTGCACGTGGCAGGCAGGCCCATAAAGTACCAACTATGACATAATAGAAGTGTCATAGGGGACGGGGCCCAAAACCTGTTTGTGTTCGTTTCTGATTGGCACAAGCAAAGTTTACACCAAGTAGGGGAGCAGGTGCCTCAAAGTCTGGCTTCGCCCCCAAAAGGTGAGGAAATGCATATTGCTTTAGAATGCGTGCAACACTGAGTGACAAAAGAAGAGGCCAGGGCAATACCGGTATGGGCAAGTTTTACAGGAAGCAGACAGGAACTCATCTCAACATCCACAAAATGAAATAATTATGATGGCAGATTATATAACACTGTGACAAAAGTGCAGTTTCCAGAACAGATATCTGAACCCAAATGTTCAATACCTTTCGGGAGGTACACGATCAAATACGATTTGATTTTTTTGAAAATTTCTGAGAAATTTGCAAAAAATTTTCCTCTATTCTCTTCTCCATTTGGAAAATATTCATTTTCCTCCACCACTCTTTTCTAGGACACAAGCCAATGTGGCTATGCCTTTTGTTTGATATCATTTGATAGAAATGTGATTTTTATTTTTAAGTACTGCTCTAGAAATGGCTGAAATCTTGCTCCTTCTGCTTGTTTGCTGCATCTTTAATCATGAATAAATAGTGACTTCTCTTTTGTAACAGAAGGGTATATCCTAAACAAAAGATAATAGGAATTGGCAATTGTTCTCCCACTCAATTACATGGATTACAATTTGGAGCATACGCAATCTTACAGTGTGTCTTCAAGTACGAAAGAATTACCTGCAGTAGGGCTCGTTTCCATACATTTTATGAGAACTTTATAAGATATGAATTTAAGAGCACAGTGTTCCATACCAATCTTGTGCATTAAAATGCTGCAAAAATACTATGTTGAAGTTAGATCTTAAGCAGGTATGACACATCTACTAGCAACTCTGTTCTATTTTCACTTAAGGTAGAATAATAATCTCTGTTTCAATTTCCCTTTCTTAACAATGGGGGTGATTAAAGCACAGCTTCCTTTGTAAAGTCGAGATCTAGGGATGAATAGGAGAGGTGCTGGGTTAAGTAACTTGCTCAAGGTCACAGTGAGTCAATGATAGAGTCAGGAATAGGACCCAGGTCCCCTGAGTTGCAGTCCTAAAGTGCTATATATCGAATCACACTGCCTGATCAGCTGTTACCATTACATGGCTTTGCAAACTAAACTCTGCATTCTGGGTTGGAAAAATGGGGTGTACCTCTTTTTCTGACTTTTATAATCTCCTGACTCTCCTCTTCTTAATGGCTATTTGAAAAATCTAGATTCATATCCAAACTGTTCTCTGTTCATGTTCCAAATTATACTTAAGGTAGGTGGGTTGTTTTTTATTTTATTTTTTAAAAAATAACTTATTAAATAAATTCTCTAATCAGACCCTAGGGAGGAAAAGAGAGCACTCCTTCTAGGCAACACCTTGTGAATAGAGTAAGTTGTCGTCTTGCAAACTAAATGCTTCAAAGCATATCAGAACTGAAAACTCTTCATGTTTCCTCCTGTTACAACTAAATCAGAACTCTCTTCTAACTTCATGTTCCTTATGGTGAATAAATTGGATAAAACAATTCAGATACACCATGCTATCAAAAAGGTCACTACAACATTCTCAAGTATCAATTCAGGACTGTAGGGCTATCCTTTCCTGCTAGCAGGTGGAAATTGGAGAATCCCATTTGAAATTGAAATTGCTTCCCTTTACTCAGTTGCAGCATTGATATCCTGATGCCTTCAACTCCATGCTAATCTCTCCCCAGCAGAGGAAATGGCATCAAGTTTCCATCCTTCACCAGTTCTAAGGGTTTTTTTCATACCTTTTATATTGCAGGTTGGATAGTAAATTCAGTTTGCCCAAGAGGCTGATTCATGGTTCAGAACTAACTGAGAAAGGGGTTAGGAATTTGAGTTTCATAGGCTGGCATCAGTAATCACTTCCCCATGTTAAGTATCCCCCTACTGTTACTCACACCTCCTTGTCAACTGTCTGAAATGGGCCATCCTGATTATCACTACAAAAGTTTTTTTTTTCTCCTGCTAGTAGCTCATCTTAATTAAGTAGCCTCTGAGGCCTGGTCTACACTAGTACTTTATGTCGAATTTAGCAGCGTTAACTCGATTTTACCCTGCACCCGTCCACATTACGAAGCTATTTAGTTTGACATAAACGGCTCTTTAATTCGATTTCTGTACTCCTCCCCGACGAGGGGAGTAGCGCTAAATTTGACATGGCCATGTTGAATTCGGGTTACTGTGGACGAAATTCGACGCTAATAGCTCTGGGAGCTATCCCACAGTGCACCACTCTGTGGACAGTCTGGACAGCAGTCCGAGCTCGGATGCTCTGAACAGCCACACAGGAAGAGCCCTGGGAAAATTTGAATTCCTTTTCCTGTCTGGCCAGTTTGAATCTCATTTCCTGTTTGGACATCGTGGCGAGCTCAGCAGCACTGGCAACGATGCAGAGCTCTGCAGCCGTGGTGACCATGCCATCGCAGAATAGGAAGAGGGCACCAGCTTGGACTGATCTAGAAGTCTTGGACCTGATCGCTGTGTGGGGAGATGAATCCGTCCTTTCCGAGCTCCGATCCAAAAGACTGAATGCAAAAATTTATGAAAAAATATCCCAGGCCACGATGGAGAGAGGATATAGCCGGGATGCAACACAGTGCCGCGTGAAAATCAAGGAGCTGCGACAGGCGTACCAGAAGACCAAAGAGTCAAACGGACGCTCTGGATCGCAGCCCCACACATGCCGTTTCTACGAGGCACTGCATGCTATGCTCGGTGGTGCTGCCACCACTACCCCACCAGTGTCCGTGGACTCCGACGATGGGGTCTTATCTACAGCCACGTCGTCTGAGGTTTTTGCGGACGGTGAAGATGAGGAAGGAGAGGAGGAGGACGAGGCAGTCGACAGAGCTTTCAATGCTGATTTCCCCGACAGCCAGGATCTGTTCATCACGCTCACTGAGATCCCCTATGAACCCTCCCAAGGCAGCAACCCGGACCAGGAACCAGGCGAAGGATCAGCAGGTCAGTGTTTTAAACATTTATTTTGAATAGAATAGGCATGGTATGTTAGCAGTGGGTTTTCATTGCTTACTTTGCCATAGGCGCTTTAGTTTTGAGTCGTTTCCAGTGATACTACTGGAAAAGTCTGTCAATATGTATGGGGATAGAGGAGAAATCCCCCTCGGAGATCTCCGCAAAGCTCTCCTGGAGGTACAGTGAAAGCTTTTGCATCAGGTTCCCAGGGAGAGCGGCCTTATTGTCTCCTACATGGTAGGAAACTTTTCCGCGCCATGCTAGCAGCAGGTACTCTGGTATCATTGCCGTGCAGAGCATGGCGGCATACGGCCCCGGGGTTTGCTGGCATTCACGCAGCATGCGGTCTTTGTCTCCGTAATCCTCATCAGAGTGATATCAGTCATGGTGCCCTGGTTTGAATGAGTGGTTTTTTTAGTATAGTGACTTCTTGAATTTTCCTTTAAATAACGATACCCGGCGGTTTCCAGCCACACGGGGGGCCGGGAGCTGGGAGGCGAACCGTTGAAACTTAGCGATGCGCAGGCAGGGAGAGTTCCCGGGACCAGCCACGCATCGGGGGGGAAACGGGTAGGCGAGCCGTTCAAACTCAGCGGTTCGCGGGCAGGGACATTTCCCGGGACCGGCCACGCGCCGGGGGGTGGGGGAGGGAACGGGTAGGCGACCCGTTCAAACTCAGTGGTTCGCGGGCAGGGACATTTCCCGGGACTGGCCATGCGGCGGGGCGGGGAACGGGTAGGCAAGCCGTTGTAGCTGAGCGGTTTTGCCAGCAGCAGGAACTGGCCACCACTAGGAACTGTGCTTGAAACATGGGAGTACAGCACTGCTGTGAAGTAAGCTCTCAGCAGTCCAAAGTCAACGGCTTACCATGGTCTCCCGAGAGCCGATTTCCAGTGTCCAGCCCCGCTTGTGTGATCTGTACACCAAGACCCCAGGCACTCAATATAAAGACATAACATTCGACCTTGTACTGAGTGCACATGTGATAGGTAGTGTGCATGGTCTTTTTACCAGGGAAAGAGTATAGGCATTGTCGGGAAAATGTATCTTTCTGAGGAATTCACTCCCTTTCTCCCATCACACAGCTGTGAGTGTCTCCCACCCTACCCGTGGATCACCCTCCCAGAGGCTTGCGCAGATCAGGCGGCGCAAAAAAAGAACTCAGGACGACATGTTCTCCGAATTGATGGTCTGTTCCCGAAATGAGGCGGCACAGCAGAGAGAGGACATCTCAAGGTCCGAGCGAACATTCAGCGAACGGGAGCGGAGGGCTGAAGCTCGCGAGGACAGGTGGCGGCAGGAAGACCAGCAGGCGACTCAAACGCTGCTTGGACTAATGAGGGAGCAAACGGACATGCTCCAGCGCCTTGTAGACGTTCTGCAGGACCGGAGACAGGAGGAAAGAGCCCCTCTGTATGTGATTTCCAACCGCCCTCCCCCGCCACAAAGTCCATTCCCCCCCTCACCCAAAGTCACTAGAACGAGGGGCGGCAGGGGCTGTGGAAATAATCACTCCACCCCCGCGGACTGCTCCAGTAGCAGAAGGCTCTCATTCCCAAAAATTTGATGGATCCTTTCCTTCCCTCCAACCACACCACACCCTAGTCCACGTCCAAGTTTCATCTCAAAACTTTGCTCTCCTTAATAAAAAATTTTGTTCTGTACAGTGCTGTTTCCTTGAGTTCCTTTTACAGGAAGGTATGATTTAGGGGGAGGGGGAAAGGGGGCTTGTAATTTGAGACGATAGGCGCCTGCACCAGGGTAGAGACAAGGGTAAAGGTTCAGCAGAAACTCACACTCACATTGCATTCACTAGGCACACTTGTCATTCTGGGAGGGGGTTTTCATGTTCTCTATGGCAGGGACTCTGTGACTTTCTTGAGGGGGAGGGTGGCTGCAGATCTTTTGCAGCGCACAATAGTCTGCATGACAGGGCCATGCAGCAGGGGATCTGTGGCCGCAATCCACGGCCAAAAAATGACACAGGCCCCCCCTCACAGAGTTGCGAACAGGAGGGGTGGCAGGCTCCATTGAAACAAGCAGTCCACCATTGTGGACTGCTGTAGGAGCAGGAGCCTGTCATTCCCTGAGTTTGGAAGCGTCCTTTCCATCACTCCACCCGCTCCCCAACCGCAGTAGGCATCCCAGGTTAAACCTTTAACCGAGAAATCCTTAATAAAGAAGATGGTTTTAATGAATGAGTCCTTTATTTTCTTTTTAAGAAGTATATGAAGGGGGGGAAGGGTTTTGTAAATTGGAGAGGATAGGCAATATTAACTGGGTAAAGAAACATAGGCAGGTTCAGGTTCTGCTTACAAAAAGGTAATAGTCACAGGTTACCCTGCTCGCTCTGGAAGCTAGCTTTCAAAGCTTCCCGGATGCGCAGCGCATCCCGCTGGGATCTTCTAATCGCCCGGGTGTCTGGCTGCGCGTAATCAGCAGCCAGGCGATTTGCCTCAACCTCCCACCCCGCCATAAACGTCTCCCCCTTGCTCTCACAGAGATTGTGGAGCACACAGCACGCTGCAATCACAATGGGGATATTGGTTTGGCTGAGATCAGAGTAAGTAAGCTTCTCCATCTCCCTTTCAGACGGCCAAAAGCACACTCCACCACCATTCTGCACTTGCTCAGACGGTAGTTGAAGAGCTCCTTTTCACTGTCCAGGGCGCCTGTGTACGGCTTCATGAGCCAGGGCATTAGCGGGTAGGCTGGGTCCCCGAGGATCACTATAGGCATCTCCACATCCCCAACACTTATTTTGTGGTCCGGGAAGTAAATACCTTCCTGTAGCCGTCTAAACAGACCAGAGTTCCTGAAAACACGAGTGTCATGAACCTTGCCCGGCCATCCGACGTTGATGTTTGTAAAACGTTCTTTATGGTCCACCAGTGCTTGCAGCACCATAGAAAAATAGCCCTTACGGTTAATGTACTGGCTACCCTGGTGGTCCGGTCCCAGGATAGGGATGTGAGTTCCATCAATAGCCCCGCCACAGTTTGGGAATCCCATAGCAGAAAAGCCATCTACGATCACCTGCACGTCTCCCAGGGTCACTACCTTTGAGAGCAGCAGGTCAACGATTGCATGGGCTACTTGCATCACAGCAACCCCCACGGTAGATTTGCCCACTCCAAATTGATTCGCGACTGACCGGTAGCTGTCAGGCGTAGCAAGCTTCCACAGGGCTATGGCCACTCGCTTCTGGATAGTCAGGGCTGCTCGCATCCTGGTGTCCTGGCGCTTCAGGGCAGGGGACAGCAACTCACAAAGTTCCAGGAAAGTGCCCTTACGCATCCGAAAGTTTCTCAGCCACTGGGATTCATCCCAGACCTGCAGCACTATGTGGTCCCACCAGTCAGTGCTTGTTTCCCTTGCCCAGAATCGCCGTTCCACAGGATCAATGTGACCCATTGCCACCATGATGTCTAGGGGCCGGGGTCCCGTGCTTTGCGAGAGGTCTGTGCCCCTCTCAGAGTTCATGTCCTCACAGAGCTTCCGTTGCCTCCTCGCCCTATTTCTCAGCACCACCCTCGACACATTTTTGGCCCCAGCAGGCATTGGGGGCTAGACCCAGAATTCCAATGGGCAGCGGGGACTGCGGGAACTGTGGGATAGCTACCCACAGTGCACCGCTTGCAATGTCGACGCTTTCCCCGTTAGTGTGGACTCTCAAACTCGAATTAATGTCCTTGGTGTGGATTCGCATGCTCGACTTTGTAATATCGGTTTCACAAGTTCGGTTTAAGAAAAATCGAACTACTCTCGTAGTGTAGACATGCCATACCAACTCTCAGGGTAACTTCTACCTTTTCATGTTCTCAGTGTGCTTGTGTGTGTAATCTATCTTCCTACTCTGTTCCATTCTGTGCCTCTGATGAAGTGGGCTATAGCCCATGAAGCTTATGCCCAATAAATTAGTTAGTCTTGAAGGTGCCACAAGGACGCCTCGTTCTTTTTCCCCACATCAGGCACTATAGATTCTATAAAGGCTACAAAACACCACATTGCTAGAATACATACCAAAAGTGCTACTCTTGCTTTCAGTAAGCATACTTGAAAAGCTTTTGCCTGGTATGCAGAGATTTAAGGCCTACCATCTTGAATTTTAGTGTTTAAACAGTCTTCAAGCTAGCAACCCAGGTAAGGTTGAGCCAATTAAGCCACTGCAGTAATATAGGTAGATCTGTGTTTTCCTAGATGTTAGTTCTTGAAGTAGTATCTCATTTGTGGCCCTTGAGGGCTTATTGTGTTAACAACATTTTCAGTCTGACTACAAATTGAAATATGTTTCTTTTCAAGTAATGCCCTTGGGGGTGCTCCACTTTAGGTGTACGTGCTTCTCTTGAGCCTTTGAATGGAGATTTTTCTGCTAGCAGTGCCCATTCAGCCTCCTCGTGACGGACACTGAGGCTATATAGGGATGTGTGGGCAAACCACTCTGTTCCTTCTTTACTTCCTTGGCCTGAGATGGAGCTCTAGCATCTCAGAATGTGCCTCCACGATTTCTTTTTATAGTTGTTTAAGATTAGTTAGTTGTTAGTAGTAGTTACAGTTAGTTAGATAAGTGTTAGTAGTGAGAAGATAGCATTTATTTATTTATTTATTTTTCCCCTCCTGTTTCTTCTTGGGGAGCCTTGTCTTCCTGGCAGGGCATGCCTGGCTTGCTAGACTTCAAACTCTGCCTCTTCTACTGAAAGGTTATGCCTGTGAGCAACAGCCACTCTAAGTGTGTCTGTCGTTAGGGGAGTCCCACATCTCCCAGAAGTGAAATTTCTGATAAGCGCTGAGGTCAAAGGCAAGGAAGAACAGAGAGATTAATTTCAGACTCTTAATGATGGAGTGCTCACTTCAACCAACATCTGAATCAGGTCAGGAGACATCCTCTGCCCCCATTCATCTGTCTCTGGACAGATCCAGCACCCCTTCTACCTTGGTGCAGGTTTCCTCTAAGAACAAGAGGTCGTTTGGTGGCTTCTGAGAGGATTTCCAGAAAGAGGAGTACAGACTTTTATCTGAAGGATCCTGCTCCAGGAAAAAAAGCCCAAGTCCCCTGCAAGATTTACGTTCTCTGAAGCCTCAACCTCTCACCTCTGTACTGTTGAGTTGAAGGACACCTCTGATTCCAGCAGAGCCGGAAAGCCCTGGAGTTTAAGGGAGATACATGGCTCTAACAGGGCTTAGTACCCTAGACCAGGGACAAGGAGAGCAAGCATAAGCACCTCCGTCTGATACCATTGGGCTCAGCCCTGCTGTTGGCCTGTACTCATTTGGCATCTTTCATATTGAGGAAACAGCAGCACCAGGCTTCCTTGGCGCCTGCATTGGTACGTCCACCATCGACAGTGCCATCAGCTTTGGCTACCACATCCTTAGCTATCACGTTGGTACCAGTTCCTTTACTCGGTACCTCAAGAATTTAGACATGCGAGGGACCTGTCCATAACAGATGTGCCAGAGTCCCTACTCTTCATGGGTACTGAGAATATTTTGGTACTGAGATCTTGGTCTCTGGACTGCTACCATCCTCTGGTACCTCAGGACTCTCCATGCTTTTCTCTGGGGGCTCCTCCATTGGATGATTTTTAGGAGGATGAAGGAGACTTCGTCAGTCTCTCCTAGGGTTCACCAACATATCCTGTTGGAACACATTCTCATACAGTCACAGGAAAGATTGTGACCATCATCAAAGATGTGGAACCAACCTCTTGTATGTCATCTCCACTTCCTTATGGGTCCCCCAATGACCATATTGGGATCCCTGGGCTGCTTACTGACAGCAATTCTCCAGACCACTAGTACCATCTCAAAGGGAGACTGGGGTTGTTCAGTCCCTTTTCCCCCCCAACTAATTCCCCCCATAGAAGGAGATGTTTGAGGAACAGGAGGTCAGGGCGGATAAAGAGGCCACCCCTTGAATGCCCATCTTATCTTGTCTCCAGATTAAGCAATTATGCCTCAAGCACCTTCTACGGCTGATTTTCAGCAATTTCTAAAACTCATAAAGAGGGTAGCTGACACTCTTCAAATTCCACTTAAAGATATGAGCGATTCACAACATAGTCAGCAACACCACCCAATGTGGTGTTACTCATGGGGTGCTCCTGGATCCAACTAAGACTGTGTGCAAACACCTGCTACTATTCCACTAACATGTAAAAGGGCAGATAAAAAGTATTACATTCCCCGTAAGGACTCTGATTCTTGTTTTCCACCTAACTTTGCCATGGGAGTCCTTAGTTCCTTATAGTCATCAGTCTTCAGCTGGTGGAATGCATGGCAGCTTGTACTTTCATGACCAATCGTGCAGGGCTATGCCTGCGCTGCTTTCAAGGTTAGTTCAGAGTGACCTATTCTCCAGTCAGACACCTTGAACAAACAGGTGATGGCTCCTCTACAAGTGAGGAACTCCTGGGATTGGTGGAAAGATCAACTCAATATCTGCATGGGCATTCCCTTCTGTCACCCAACTCAGTCACTAACATTAACAACAGATGCTTTGCTGTTGAGATGGAGAGCTCATCTTAACGCTCTCATGACTCAGGGCAGATGGACATCTCAGGAAACCAATCTGCACGTCCCTGAGCTCCAACAGATTGCTGTCAGGAACTTCTGACTCCATTTCCTACCTCTCATTGGGGCAAATCATGCAGGGTCATGACAGCCAATGTGTCCTGCATGTTTTATATCAACAAGCAGAGAGGAGCAAGATCCCCCTCTCTGTGTGGAGAAGCCATGGAACTGATGCGTAGCTCATCAAATCCAAATTGTGGTGGTCTATCGCCCAGGCATTCAGAACATCCCAGCCAATGTTCTCAGCAGACACTTCTCACAGAACTACAAATGGGAGCTAGACTCTCAAGTTCTCTACAATTTATTCCAAAGATGGGGTCTTCCAGAGGTGGATCTCTTCACCACGTCTAGGAACAAGAAGTGCCCTCTTTTCTGCTCAAGAGGAGATCTGGGCCACCATTCCTTGGGGGATGTCTTTCTTCTGTCCTGGAAGAAGAGTCTGCTCTATATGTTTCCTCCAACTCATAAGAACATAAGAGAGGCCGTACTGTGTCAGACCAAAGGTCCATCCCGCCCAGTATCCTGTCCACCGACAATGGACAATGCCAGGTGCCCCGGAGTGAGTGGACCTAATAGGTAATGATTGTGATCTCTCTCCTGCCATCCATCACCCCCCTCTGACAAACAGAGGCTAAGGACACCATTCCTTACCCATCCTGGTTAATAGCCATTAATGGACTTCATCTCCATGAATTTATCCAGTTCTCTTTTAAACCGTTATAGTCTTAGCCTTCACAGCCTCCTCAGGCAAGGAGTTCCACAGGTTGACTGTGCGCTGTGTGAAGAAGAACTTCCTTTTATTTGTTTTAAACCTGCTGCCCACTAATTTCATTGGGTGGCCCCTAGTTCTTCTATTATGAGAACAAGTAAATAACTTTTCCTTATTCACTTCCTCCATACCACTCATAATTTTATATACTTCTGTCATATCCCCCCTTAGTCTCCTCTTTTCCAAGCTAAAAAGTCCTAGCCTCTTTAATCTCTCCTCATATGGGACCCGTTCCCGACCCCTAATCATTTTAGTTGCCCTTCTCTGAACCTTTTCTAATGCCAGCATATGCTTTTTGAGGTGGAGACCACAATTGTATGCAGTATTCAAGATGTGGGCGCACTATGGATTTGTATAAGGGCAATAAGATATTCTCCATCTTATTCTCTATCCCTTTTTTAATGATTCCTAACATCCTGTTTGCTTTTTTGACTACCGCTGCACACTGCATGGACGTCTTCAGAGAACTATCCACGATGACTCCAAGATCTTTTTCCTGATTAATTGTAGCTAAATTAGCCCCTATCATATTGTATGTATAGTTGAGGTTATTTTTTCCAATGTGCATTATTTTACATTTATCCACATTAAATGTCATTTGCCATTTTGTTGCCCGATCATTTAGTTTTGTGAGATCTTTTTGAAGTTCTTCGCAGTCTGCTTTGGTCTGAACTATCTTGAGCAGCTTAGTATCATCTGCAAACTTTGCCACTTCACTGTTTACCCCTTCTTCCAAATCATTTATGAATAAGTTGAATAGGATTGGTCCTAGGACTGACCCTTGGAGAACACGACTAGTTACCCCTCTCCATGGTGAAAATTTACCATTTATTCCTACCCTTTGTTTCCTGTCTTTTAACCAGTTCTCAATCCATGAAAGGATCTTCCCTCTTATCCCATGGCAACTTAATTTACCTAAGAACCTTTGGTGAGGGACCTTGTCAAAGGCTTTCTGGAAATCTAAGTACACTATGTCTACTGGATCGCCCTTGTCCACATGTTTGTTGACCCCTTCAAAGAACTCTTAATAGATTAGTAAGGCATGATTTCCCTTTACAGAAACCATGCTGACTTTTGCCCAACGATTTATGTTCTTCTATGTGCCTGACAATTTTATTCTTTACTATTGTTTCAACTAATTTGCCCAGTACGGATGTTAGATTTACCGGTCTGTAATTGTCGGGATCACCTCTAGAGCCTTTTTAAATATTGGCGTTACATTAGCTATCTTCCAGTCATTGGGTACAGAAGCCGATTTAAAGGACAGGTTACAAACCCTAGTTAATAATTCCACAATTTCACATTTGAGTTCTTTCAGAACTCTTGGGTGAATGCCATCTGGTCCTGGTGACTTGTTACAGTTAAGTTTACCAATTAGTTCCAAAACCTCCTCTAGTGACACTTCAGTCTGTGACAATTCCTCAGATTTGTCACCTACGAAAGACGGCTCAGGTTTGGGCATCTCCCTAATGTCCTCAACCATGAAGACCGAAGCAAAGAATTCATTTAGTTTCTCCGCAATGACTTTATCATCTTTAAGGGCTCCTTTTATATCTCTATCGTCCAGGGGCCCCACTGGTTGTTTAGCAGACTTCCTGCTTCTGATGTATTTAAAAGACATTTTATTACCTTTTGAGTTTTTGGCTAGCTGTTCAAACGCCATTTTGGCTTTTCTTATTACATTTTTACACTTAATTTGGCAGTGTTTATGCTCCTCTCTAGTTACCTCACTAGGATTTGACTTCCACTTTTTAAAATATGCCTTTTTATCTTTCACTGCTTCTTTTACATGGTTGTTAAGCCACAGTGACTTTTTTCTAGTTCTTTGACTTTGTTTAATTTGGGGTATACATTTAAGTTGGGCCTCTATTATGGTGTCTTTGAAGAGTGTCCATGCAGCTTGTAGGGATTTCACTTTAGTCACTTTACCTTTTAATTTCTGCTTAACTAACCCCCTCATTTTTGCATAGTTGCCCTTTTTGAAATTAAATGCCACTGTGTTGGGCTGTTGATGTGTTCTTCGCACCACAGGAATGTTAAATGTTGTTATATTATGGTCGGCCTGGTGTGGTGGCGCGCCTGTAATCCCAGCTGCTTGGGAGGCTGCGGTTGGCGGATCGCTCAGGAGTTCTAGGCTGCTGTGCGCTATGTCAATCGGGTGTCCGGTGCTACTGACAGCCTGGCCAGCGGGTAGTTGGAGGACTGGCTAGAACAACACATCTGACGTGTTGTGATCGGCGCTCTCTCTGTGAGGGCTGATAGACTGATCAATGACAGTGAATATTATGGTCACTATTTCCAAGCGGTCCTGTTATAGTTACCTCTTGGACCAGATCCTGTGCTCCACACAGGACTAAATCAAGAGTTGACTCTCCCCTTGTGGGTTCCTGTACCAGCTGCTCCAAGAAGCAGTCATTTAAAGTATCGAGGAATTTTGTCTCCGCATTTCGTCCTGAGGTAACATGTACCCAGTCAATATGGGGATAATTGAAATCTCCCACTATTATTGAGTTCTTTATTTTGATAGTCTCTCTAATCTCCCTTAGCATTTCATCATCACTGTCGCTGTCCTGATCAGGTGGTCGATAATAGATCCCTATTGTTATGTTCTTATTAGAGCATGGAATTACTATCCATAGAGATTCTATGGAACATGTGGATTCATTTAAGATTTTTGCTTCATTTGATTCTACATTTTCTTTCACATATAGTGCCACTCTCCCCCCCCACCCCCTCCCCACACGACCTGTTCTGTCCTTCCAGTATATTTTATACCCCGGAATGATTGTGTCCCATTGATTGTCCTCACTCCACCAGGTTTCTGTGATGCCTATTATGTCAATATCCTCCTTTAACAATATCCTCTAGTTCACCCATTTTATTATTTAGACTTCTGGCATTTGTGTACAAGCACTTTAAAAACTGGTCACTGTTTATTTATCTGCCCTTTTCAGATGTCAGATTTTTTTAATGTGAAAGTTTTTCGTCTGATCTGGCCCCTCCTTTATCCTTTTCCATCCTCTCCTCCTGACTAAAACCTAGAGAATCTCTATCAGTAGACCCTCCTGTAAGAGAAGTCTCTGTCCAATCCACGTGCTTCTCTGCAGCAATCGGCTTTCAGCTGATACTGGGGGTGGTGAACAAAATCAGACCGGACGGGACCAAGGTGTTATCCTTATAGTACCAACCTAGCTGTGACAAACTTGGTACCCTTACCTCCTGCATCTGTGTCCAACGCTCAAGGTCCTGACCACTACTTTTCTCCTCTCACAAGATGTGAGTCACATGGTTCACCCCAAAATGCCTTCACCCTGTTTCTCCACCTCCGACCATGGTTCCTCACTGGGTCGCAAGGTTAGAATCAATCCTCATGCTCTGTGGAAATGCCACAGGTATTACCAAATAGTAGGAAATCAGCCCATACTACTTACCTGCAGAAATGGAAGAAATTATTCCACTAGTGCTGTCATTGGCACTTCCTGCGTGGAACTATGCCTTTTTCAGTCATCCTGGATTATCTGCTGGATCTGAAGAAATTTGGGCAGTTAAAGTCTGGCTGCAATATCAGCCTTTCATCTGACTACACAGGGGTTTTCAATATTTGCTCATCCTGTATCATCCAGGTTTATTAAGGGTTTGGGGAATCTCTACCCCCTGAGTAGAGCTCTCACCCTGACCTGGGACTTCAACCTGATACTCAATTACCTTATGAAACATCTATTTGAATTTATGACAATCTGTTCTATACTTTATTTATCTGTGAAGATGACCTTTCTGGTAGGTTTTAGAGTGGTAGCCGTATTAGTCTGTATCAGCAAAAACAACGAGGAGTCCTTGTGGCACCTTAGAGACTAACAAATGTATTTGGGCATAAGCTTTCATGAGCTAAAAACACACTTCATCAGATGCATGGAGTGAAAAATACAGTAAGCAGTATAAATATCACAGCACATGAAAAGATGGGAGTTGCCATACCAAGTGTGGGGGTCAGTGCTAACTAGGCCAATTCAGTCAAGGTGTAAGTGGCCTATTCTCAATAGTTGACAAGAAGGGGTGAATATCAAGAGGGAAAATTACTTTTGTAGTGCTAATGAGGCCAATGCAATCAAGGTGGATGCTTGACAAGAAGGTATGAGTATCAGCAGAGTGAAAATCACTTTTTGTAGTTACCCATCCTCTCCCAGTCTTTATTCAGGCCTAATTTAATGGTGTCCAGTTTGCAAATTCCAGTTCTGCAGTTTCTCGTTGGAGTCTTTTTTTGACGTTTTTTTTGTTGAAGAATTGCCACTTTTAAGTCTGTTATTGAGTGTCCAGGTAGATTGAAGCGACAGAGTCCTGTGTCTCTCCTACTGGTTTTTGAATGTTACAATTCTTGATGTCTGATTTGTGTCCATTTATTCTTTTGTGTAGAGACTGTCCGGTTTGGCCAATGTACATGGCAGAGAGGCATTGCTGGCACATGATGGCAAATATCACATTGGTAGATGTGCAGGTGAACGAGCCCCTGATGGTGTGGCTGCTGTGGTTAGGTTCTATGATGGTGTCCCTTGAATAGATATGTGGACAGAGTTGACAAAGGGCTTTGTTGCAGGGATTGGTTAGGGTTTCTGTAGCTTTAAAGTACACCTATGCCCCGCATCCTTCCCTATCCACCTCCACCCAAGACTATAAAGGACAGAATGTCCCTGACCACCTTTCACTTACCTCTTACTGCCCATGGCAGCAAGACAGAACTCAGTAGTGTCTTCCTGTCATCCTGTCCTGTCATCAAATCAATGTTGTAACTATTAGTAATTACTAGAACTAGTCTAGACATGCTTTTCTGCCTGTTTGCAGCTTCATTTTAATTTTATTTCTTTCTGTCTTCTGACTATTAGTTGGTGCCTAGGCACCTTTCTGCCTAATGGCCAAGCCTAAGCCCTCCAGTTTCAAGCCATGCCTGTTGTATGGCAGACGTATTCCACTAACTAGTTGACGCAGACTGTGCCTCTTCTGTTTGGGCAAGAGTCACTTTCCAGACTGTTGGTCTATATGCTCATCCATCTTCACTGGAGCTCACTTTTCCAAATATACTTTTCTAAAGATCTGTCTGTTGGAGCAGTCAATGAAGAGAGTGTCTGATTTGGAAAGACATTCCTTTAATTCAGAAAAGGAACTCTCCCTCCTAGAGATTCACTTTTTCAGTGCCCTTGTAAATAGGGATCTACCCTTGAAGGCTCCTGGTGCTGGTAATGAGAGAGGGTCTCCAACTACTTTAGTCAACTGCCCTCAGTTCTCCAGACCAATTTTGGCACTGGCTGGGAGCTTATTGCCAATTTCTGGTACCACCTCCATCACATTAAAGCAGGGCAGATCTGAACTCTGCTTTAAGGGTGACTCATGGCACCAATCCTCTTCCCTTCAATGGGAGAGATCAGAGGTAAGTCACAATTCAGAGGAATACTAGGAAGGACAGCAGACACAGGACACACAATTATCTGTGGTACAGGAAAAAGCACATACACTTTTTATGTTCACCATTCTAATTTCCCTGGCAGATTGGCAATATCAATAAATGAAGGATTTCTTGAGCACACACAACACTTTTGGCAGACTCCGGCCTTTACTTTCTGAACTGAAACAAGTCGAGAAAACATACATGTCTCCTTTCCACCACCACGATACTCTAAGGACGTCTACTTGCATCTGACTCCTAGATCTAGCAGTACAGTAACTCCTCACTTAGTCGTCCCGGTTAACATTTTTCATTGTTACGTTGCTGATCAATTAGGGAACATGCTAGTTTAAAGTTCTGCAGTGCTCCCTTATAACATCGTTTGGCAGCCGCCTGCTTTGTCCACTGCTTGCAGGAAGAGCAGCCTGTTGCAGCTAGCTGGTGGGGGCTTGGAACCAGGGTGGACCCGCAGCTCCCCTATCAGTTCCCTGTGCGGCAGCAGCCCAGCAAGCTATCAGTTACTGGCAGTTCAGCTGTCCCTCCCCCCACTGCCATGCACTGCTCCTGCCTTGAAGCTGCTCCCCGAGCCTCCTGCTTACTGTGCTGGAGTGGGAAAGGGGGGGCTAACGTCAGGGTGTCCCACTGCTCCTGCACCCTGCTTTCCCCATCTTCCATAGAGCGGGGGGGAAATAACAGGGCTCAGGACGGAGGGAGTTTCATGGCAGCAGCTGCGGTCTCAGCTTGCTGATCCACTTAACAAGGCAGTGCACTTAAGAGTGGGGTCGGCATACTTAAAGAGGAAATGCGTCTCCACACACACACACACACACACACACACACACACACACACACACACACACACACACACACACACACACACACACACACACACACACACACACACACACACACACACACACACACACACACACACACACACAGTCTGCCATGCTGTCTCCCCTCCCTCCATTTATGCTCCGTTGCAGAGCGTGAGGCTACATTAACAACGAGTTAACCCTTGAGGGCTCAGCCAATTGCATCTCATCATGTAGCAGTAAGGCATTCCCTGGGAAATATCCCACCCTCTGACTTCACCACCTCAACCAAGCTTCACAATCGTCATCGCTGTGTACCAGTATTAAATTGTTTGTTTAAAACTTTGTGTGTGTGTGTGTGTATGTGTTTCGTTTTTGTCTGGTGAAAAAAATGTCCCTGGAACCTGACCCCCCATTTACATTAATTCTTATGGGAAAATTGGATTCGCTTAACATCATTTCGCTTAAAGTTGCATTTTTCAGGAACATAAGTACAACGTTAAGTGAGGAGTTACTGTATCTGCAGCACAGGAGAAATCTGAGAAGACAAGGACTACCTAAAACCACTCAAGGACAAAAGATACCAAGAGACTTTGACCTCTTAGCAGAAAGGCCTGCCCCTCAATGTCTTCCAACTATGAATAAGCAGCTATCAAGCTCTAGTCTTTAAATATGACTACAGGACCTGGGACGGAGTATCACCATTCACTGACAAGATCCCACAGGAAGCGAGGGCTGTCTTGAGATCCATCATTTCAGAGGGAGTTTGAAAGTTAGCCAGAACTTTCCACCAAGTAGTTCCAAATGACCTTGATACAGCAGCCTGTTCAGTGGTCTTAGCCTTTGCCAAGAAGAGGGCAGTCCTGGGCATTCCTAAAGAGGTCCAAACAGATATGAAGACCTTTTCTTCAAAGGGCCAGACCTGTTTGGTTGCTTCACAAATACATTGTTACATACCCTAAGGGACTCTAGGGCTACACTGAGATTCTTGGGTATCTGTACACCTGCAACTGGGAAGAAACCCGAGGCCCGGTTCAGACAGAGAACTTCCTCCTGTCAGCAACAGAGGCCTGCTAACTACACTTTTATAGGAAGTCTTGCTTCTCCCACGTGAGCCCTGTCTTCTTCCTCTACTACCTTCACTGCATTGTCTTCCATATGGCAGGTTGAAGTTGAGGAGCTTTCTGTCTGCTCCATTTTTGATTTTTGCCTTTTGCATTTCTCTTAACCCTGGATTGGAATTACTTCAGTTCAGTGGGTATAGGAGATTATTACAGAAGGCCACTCCATACAGTTCTAGTCCTTGCCCCAAACCCAATCCCTCTTCAGAAATGCATCTTCCAAGAGACAGCTGAAGGAAAAAGTGGGTTTCTTACTACAACCTAGAAGCAACAGAAGAAGGACCCAGATTCAGTTCAGAGGGTAGGGAAGGGTTTCTGTTCCCGCTACTTCTTATTCCCAGAAGAAAAAGGGAACTGCAACCACCTATCAGGTACCTGAAGTGACTACACAAATTTCATATGCTGACTTAAATTAAGAATGGTGATGCCAGCCTTCATCATATCCTCTCTAGAAGCTCAGATTGGTTTGCGCCTCGCAACTTCAGGACACTTGTTGTCACACAGTGATTCATCCAGGCTACAGAAAATTTACTCCATAGTACGCAATTTACTCATTCCATCAGTCTGAGAGTGAATGATAAATAATAATGTCACTTCAACAAAATCCATAAAATTTATAGGGGATCTTCTAGATTCTCAGTCAACAAAGGTAAAATCCCTCTAGACAGTTTTCAGACAATCACACCCCTCATCTCCAGCTTCAGGAATAATCTTGAAACAGCAGCAAGAAACTCTCAAATTATTATATCACATGGCATCATGCACTTATGAGATGCCTCTGTATGGCTGAGGTATGTTTACCAACCACCAAACTTAACTTATACGAATTGGAACCGTACAAGTTCCCCATAACTGGTAGACAAACCCCAGATAGTTGCAAAGGAGTACCATTCTGCACCACAACCTCCCGTAGTGATGCTGATTACAGATGCCTCCATGGCTGGGAGGGGACTATCAAAACCACCTACAAATTCAAAGCAGTATGGTCCTGAAGAGAGTCCTTGCTCCATTTCAGTGTGCTCGAACTCTGGGTTATTCAGCTAGCTTCAAGAGTTTTTTCCACCATTCTTGAAAAGAACAGTAGAGATCCTGACAGATAACACTTCTCCTTTATAGTATAGCAATAGCTCTGTGTGTGTGTGTGTGTGTGTGTGTGTGTGTGTGTGTGTGTGTGTGTGTGTGTGTGTGTAAATGTTGCCATGTTCACAGGATAACTCCCATGATTATTCACCTACTAGAAGCAAACAGCTATCTGGCAGATTACTTCAGCAGAAAGTATTCAGCCAGCCATGAGTGGTGACTAATAGATTCCATTCTCAAGCCTTTATTCCACAGATGGGACTCCCCATGATAGATCTATTTTTGCCACCAGCAAGAACAAAAAATGTGTCTTCTGCTTCAGAGAATTTACCATGCCAGAGTCCCTCCCTCATCCCTTTTTCTGTTTTAATTCCAGTCACCCTAATACACAAGCTCATAAGACCTCTCTTTCTCTAATCTGCAAGATTTACTGTTGAGGCCAAATTCTCCATCCATGTCCCCATCCCTGTACCTGTTTGGAAGTTGGCTGAATGAGCCCACAGAGAGGCTGTCTTGGACTTGTAGAACAATCCCTGACACAGAGAACGAAACCCTTTACAAGATCAGTCTACTGATGAAAGTGGAAAACATCTTGCATCTGGCTTCACAACAAGGTCTGGACCCATTGCAAGTTTCTGTTCCCAAGATTCTGGATTGCGTCCTCCAGCTCAGGCTACAGGGCCTCACCATCAGCTTCATTACGGTCCATTTAGCTGCCGTTTCAGCCTGTCACCTTCACATTCAAAATTCTGTGTTCTTTCATCCCACTGTTTTAAAAATTTCTATAACAAATGGTTCACACCTATCATTCCATTCAATAGCCTTTCCCACCCTTGGAACTTAAAGTAGTCCTTACGGAACATCCCCACCGCATTTAGCTCTTATCCATTTCTTCCCAGAGATTATCCAAGTGGATCAATCTGTTACTAACTAGCAGATATACATCTTCCTTCAACAGTAAGGGCCCTTTCAACAACAGCCCTGGAAGCCTCTTCAGCATACCTAAGAAATATTCCTGTATCAGACATCTGCAGGGTAGCTACTTACAGCTCAGTAACATACATTTACTAAATGTTATGCCCTGGATTTGGAGACTAGATCAGATTCCAGATTAGTAGACCAATTCTACAATCCTTATTTAGCTAACTGTAGATAAGATTCCTTGGACCCTCCTCCTATTAATCTGGGAACTAATAGCTAGTTATCATAAGGAGGGATCTACATGAATAAAGACTCAGTCTTACTTTACAGTAACTGGTTCTTTGAAATATTTTGTCGGTGTGGCATCCGCAACCTGCACTCCATCCCTGTTCCTTCCGAATCCATCTTTACTGGGATTCTGAATTAGCAAGGGAACTGAAATGGTCAAGGCCCAAGGTGAATGGGGCACGAGGGTATGCAGGGTACAGACACAGACGCAGAAAATTCATGCAGAATAAGTGGCATCCACACACAGAAAATATTTTGAACCACACTTGTAATTTAAATAACTATTTTGTATGTCCCTCTCCAGTCCTACACTTTACAGGAACCTATTTTGATCAGTTATTCTTCATACTTTCGTCTCCTCCTCTGCCCATCTACCTATACCAAGAAAGGAAGTGGCAACTTCTATTTCATTTTTTAAATCCCTCTATATAAAAATTTAAAAGAAGCAAATCAGAAAGAGAAACTTGCATTACAGTAACATATGTTCCAAAATACCTAGTATCTATTAACACTGCAGTGTTTCTTTAAGCCTGTGAAAGTGTTGCTCAATTTTTTTAAAAAATACTTTTAAATAGGGTAACTACTGAAATTCTAAGTAAATGTATAGGAATTCTTCTTCGTTACTAACTGTAAGAATTAAATGTTACTGCTTAGATCCACTTAGTCTACTAAAACTCTCAATTAAATCTTGAAAAAATATAAATGTGGCTCTAAGGCAAGGCATGTGTGCATGACAAATCTAGAGGTATTTAAGTGTCTGTTAAAAAATAGGCATAGTAAAGGTGTCACTAGACTTAAAACAAATCTGTTTCTTGGAAAGCATAACTTCAGTGAACTTGTACAATTTTATGGGCTTATTGCTTTGTTGGGGCAGCATGATGACAGATAAATATTTAGTAAATGGCTTCTCAAGGTGAGTGTCTAACATATTCTGGACGTAAGCCTAGTGTTTTTAGTCATGCAAGCAGCTAACCTCTGGTCATGCTTTTTTTTTTTTTTTTTTTTTTTTCCCTGTAGGGGGATGCCCGAAGTCTTCTAGTCTCAGAAAATGTAAGCATTGGCCAAAAATTGGACTTCTCAGACACAATGGTACAACAGAAGTTGGATGAAATAAAGGACCAAATCAAACGTGAAATAAGGAAGGAACTTAAAATCAAGGAAGGAGCAGAGAACCTGAGAAAGGTCACAACAGATAAAAAAAACTTGGCTTACGTGGACAACATTTTGAAAAAATCAAACAAGAAATTGGAAGAATTGCATCATAAATTACAGGAATTAAATGCGCACATTGTTGTAACAGATCCAGAAGATGTTACAGGTACAATACTAAAAACTATAACAATTTTTCTCATAGCTTAGACATTTTGTACCTTTATTTACATTGTTTTATTTTAAATGAAATCCTCTAATTATAAAGAATTGCTGTTGTAACCGGAGTATCAATAGCTTTTTAAAGAATTTGCCTCAAATAATAATTGGAATAGTTTTAGATTCCTTAAGTAAGTTTTAGACTAGTCTTTCAGATGACTGGTGGTTCACAGAGCAATTGTTGGTGGTCAGGAGACCACTGTCTAGTCATGTGGTGCTTGCAATTACTTCCAGTTACTAAAATGCTTAAGAAGACTGTCAAAATTATAAAAATAATTTCCTAATAGTGCTTTTCCATGTAGTTTCCGCAAGGAATGTTTTATGTGATTGCAAATGGGTGGGCAAATGGTACACGAGAGGTGTTTGTGATTTACATTATGAAAAGGTTTGTGAACCCCTTGACTTAATAGTTTGAAACTAAAATACTAGCTTTTTTTTTTTTTTTTTTTTTTTTGACAAATGTTTTAGCCAATGAATAGTATGACAAACTTACAGTAAAAATGGCTGTTTATAATAATCATTTGAATAAATCTTAGGGATTTTACATATATGGAAGCTGTCATTAACTGATGATATTTTAAACTACATTATACTCTAACTTGTATTTTCTGTGGAAGTGCAGGGAGTTGGTATTCATTTTGAAAAATATCAAACTTGGCATTTCAAAATGGAATGTTTTGAAAGTAAACAGTCAAACGAATGCCTTTTTCAGTATTGTGAAATGGCTTGGATAAGGACAGTATGGTGATTTGACATTAAAATATTGCTAATATGAGTCTGTATAAATATACACATGCCATTGAGGGTGTCTGTTAAGTGACTGTCAACTCTTGAGAAGTTTGGGCAACAGAATAAAAAGAACATATCAATCTTGTTTTAAAGTAAAGGATGCAGTGAGAGTCTTGAAACATACTGGCAGGTGATTTCAGTAACTCACGATATCTGAGAATATGGCATGCTACCAAAGTGCTGAGTTACCCTTGTTAGGCTTGCACAGAATTCAGTGCATTTTATTATTGGTCTTCCTGCAAGATACACTCTAATCAAAGAAGGCTGGATGAGAACGACTTTGGAGCCTGTGAGGCAGAGGGATTGCTTCAGGGTGGTAATAAGTATGCTTCAGGGGGAAATGGAAATGTGTACATTTTACGTATGTCTTCTAGATGTCACATTTATTTTAAAACGTATATGTAATTTCTCTCATGAGTTAAGACGTGCAATAATCGAGTAACAGAGCATTGCAGAGAACTTAAGTGGCTGATGATGAGGTGAAGAAATAGGAGATACCTAGATTGCAGGTGGATTCTTGTTTAAAAATCTGTACAAACCTAAATTTTGAGGCTTTTTTAAATAGAATGACTTCAAAAGTGGGTGAGTGGAGATACTTGTCACATCCCACTTTCTCAAATGAAACACTTTAAAGGGGGTCATGTTTTTGAGATTTCCAGTGCTATTTGTCTACAGGAAGAATCATTATATATTGTGATACAGCATGGCCAGAAGGCAGCAGGAGAGTGATCTAGGATGAGGAGAAGCCTTATTCCCTGTAGATTAATTAAAAGCACCTGAAACCAATTAGAGCACCTGAAGCCAGTCACCTGATAAAATCCCCCTGCTTCAATCAGCCAGAGGAGCTGGAGCAGAGTGAGGAGGAGCTGGAGCAGAGTGGTTTGGTGGTGGAGCAGAGAGCAGTTTGGAGGAGCTGAATCAGAGTGGTTTGGTGAAGGAGCTGGAGCAGAGTGAGGAGCAGCTGGAGCAGAGTAGATTGGTGGTGGAACAAAGAGCAGTTCGAAGGAAAGTGGAGGAGAGTTTTGAGAAGTGCTGCAGCGGGCTAAGAAGACCAAGATCCTAGGTAAAGGGACACCTGGCTTGTGCAGAGGGAAGACAGGAAGCCCCACAAGCTGAAGGTCAGGAGAGGGAAGTAGCCCAGGGGAAAGAATCACTGGTACAAGTGGTTCACCTACTATCATAGGGCCCCTGGGCTGGGACCCGGAGTAGAGGGCGGGCCTGGGTCCCTCCCTCTCCACTCCCCTTCCCTGGGATACTAGTAGGATAGCTGTTACCCCAGTTCAGGGGCAAGAAATGGCACCCTGAAGCCCCCCCACAAGAAGAGAGAGTGCGGGACCCATCATAGTAGTGCTGGCAATTTGCCACAATATATATTACAATATCATCCAAGATTGGAGTCTCATTTTGCTGGATGCTGTACACAAATCAGTCCCTGCAGGTTTTACTCTGCAATTGATATTTGAAAGGCACACTATTGATTTTTAAATATTTTTTTTTAAATCAAGGTTTTGATAGAGCCCTTTTTAAATAGTATGTTTTGAATTCAAAAAGTCTTTAATTTTTTTTAGTTTTTCTGCTTCTCTGTTGCTATTCAATAAGGGATGGGGAAGGTGTTTGTCATGTTCAAGATCAAGAGCAACAACACTAAACAAACTGGGGCCAGTCCCTCCTGTCTCCATTCCCCTTCATTTCTCTCTCTGCACTCACCTGCCTGCTAGCTTTTTTTGGTTTTAGTTTCAGCTTCTCTAGGACCAAGTAGCGTACAGTTAGTAGTAAACCTCTTCCACAGGGCCTGGGAAACGAATGTGCATACAGCTCTGCCGCAAGAGACGTTCACAAGTGATGTTTACTAGTGTGTGATTTGGGAAGTGCAACTGACCATCAACAAAACAGTGTAGCTCATGAGCTGGGTCAGAAGAACCAGGGGAAGGAGTCTGACTCTTCCTTTGATCCCTTCCTGAGAAAGCCAGAGTTATCCAGCAGAGGCTTCCCCATGCCTCTTGCTAGCAAGTGTCAGCTCCAAAACTCTATGGGCCCTCTTTGTCTTCCGTACTGGAGCTTTAAAGTGAAAGACAAAGGAGATGACTCTTCTTTTTTTCAGCATGAGCCGAGGGAGACTGTATCCTCAGGTTGCTGCTCTGAAGTTCTGGCAACAAACTACCAACCAGAAGATTAATAGGTGTCTGCTTCCACTTGCTTTTACTTGGAGTTAATCTCACTATTTACTCAGTGCTATTTCTGAATTTTCTTTCTTATCTAATTGCTGTTTTTAAGTCCATGCAGAACTTTTACAGTCTTGCTCCTAGTGATTATTTCAATATTGTCCTATCAAAGTATGTCATCATTTTTATATTTTGACAAATACGCATATACAGTAAATTTCTTGCATCTAGGGGTATGTGTGCATATTTAAGTCTCCTCGGGGTGGAGGAGGATGTTTCTTATGAATTCAGTGTATATATCTTCTTGTTCTTAGTTCTAGTTCATATCAGTTATTCCTATGGAAGCCTTAAATTCTTTAACAACATATTTCATAGCCTTTCTGAAGACTAGAAACCTTAGGAATCTTTTGTTAGTGTTTAAGTTGATCATTGAGGAAAAGTTAGAACTAACATTGAGATGTTTATTTTTCTTGTATGCCATTTTACCTTGTAATTTAAATTGATTTTCTCTGAGCTCCTTCCACAGTAATACAGCTGTTAATTCACAGGAAAAACCTCCTGCTCTCAGTAAATTTCCAATCTTTCTCAAGACTGAGAATCTGATGTGCTGATACAACCTCTTTTGATAATGGATGCACATGGACTGGGTTAATGTTAAACTCCTGGCTTCAGTCATAAATTTATGTGTTAGTGAGCATCTGTCCATCACAAAATCAAACTGGTAATCTTTGTTTGAAAGGATCAGACATATGAACTTTAATATCTAACGGGAAGTAGCTAGACTGTGAAGATCACCATCTTTTTATATTCAGAGGGCTGACTCACTCTCTATCCTGGATCAAAGGTGTTTTCTTTGGAGTTTTCAGGGAATGCTGATTGTCCACTTTCTCACCTGGCCTCTTTAAAGGTGCTCACTACCAACCCCAAAATTCATAATCTTTGAGGGTGCTGGGAATGCCTATCTTTCCATCAGATAACATCTGCTATTCTTAGTACATTTCAGACTGCAGGGTTATATGGAAACATATTCTTAACATAGAAGCTTAGGAGCCACTGTGAGTTCTGCAATAACCATTTGCTGGATTGTGGGGACATCCCATCTAGCACATAGTTGGTAGGGAACTCCCAGTAGTTGCTTAGTTAGAGATTAAACTACAGGTTACAATTTTTTCCTGCCCAGTGTTCATGTATTTGGGGGGACAGTTGTTCCTTGCCTTTCAGAATATGGGGAGAAGATACCCTAAGACTTGGTGACATGGTCTCAGACTGGCCTTGTGAGAGAAGAAGACTAACAGCTGTGAAAATAGCATTTGCTCTGGTCGCCATGGCCTATTTGTGGATCTTCAGTCATGTTGGTGGAAAGCAGTAAAGTCAAACTCTCCTTTACTTGCTAGATTCAGGGTTCTAGACAAATAAATTTCATAGTCCTACTTAAGAATAAATGAACTTGGTTTTTGCAGGTCAGAATTAGGGTATGTTGATTAAGTGATGTACTGATGACTGCACGGCACCTAAATGCAGTTTGATTAATTAGATAGCGCTTGGATTGGAACTCTGGAGACCCTGGATTCTTTCTCTGTCACTCACTGATTTGCTATGATGATTTGGGAAAGTCATTTACCTCTCCTTGCATGTTTTCTTATCTATAAAATGGTTGTAAAGATAATCTTTGTAAAGCACATCAGGATTTACAGAAGGAAGATGCTATGCAAATGTTAGTATGGACTCGTATTATGGTACAGCATCTAGCTGTAGCCAGTACTACTTTTTATTAGGGCTGTCAAGCAATTTAATGTTTTTATCATGATTAATCGCACGATTAAAAACATTAATCGCACTGTTAAACAATGATGGAATACCATTTATTTAAATGTTTTTTGATGTTTTCTACATTTTTAAATATATTGATTTCAATTACAACACCGAATACAAAGTGTACAGTACTCATTTTATATTTTTATTACAACCTAATACAAGCATTGTAATGCAATTCTTTATTATGAAAGTTGAACTTACAAATGTAGAATTATGTACAAAAAAAATTGCATTCAAAAATAAAACCATGTAAAAATTTGGAACCTACAAGTCCACTCAGTCCTATTTCAGCCAATCGCTGAGACAAATAAGTCTGGTTACAATTTGCAGGAGATAATGCTGCCCACATCTTGTTTACAGTGTCACCTGAAAGTGAGAATAGGCTTTCTCATGGCACTGTTGTAGCCAGCATCGCAAGATATTTACGTGCCAAATGCGCTAAAGATTCATATGTCCCTTCATGCTTCAACCACCATTCCAGAAGACGTGTCCATGCTGATGACTGGTTCTGTTCGATAATGATCCAAAGCAGAGCGGACCGATGCATGTTCATTTTCATCATCTGAGTCAGATGCCACGAGCAGAAGGTTGATTTTCTTCTTTGGCGGTTTGGGTTCTGTAGTTTCCGCATCAGTGTTGCTCTTCTAAGACATCTGAAAGCATTCTCCACACCTCGTCTGTCTCAGATTTTGGAAGGCACTTCAGATTCTTAAACCTTGGGTTGAGTGCTGTATCTATCCTTAGAAATCTCACATTGGTACCTTCTTTGCATTTTGTCAAATCTGCTGTGAAAGTGTTCTTAAAATGTGCTGGGTAATCATCCGAGAAAAACATCCAAAATATTTAATAAATTTCAATTGGTATTCTGTTGTTTAACAGTGCGATTAATTGCAATTAATTTTTTTAAATCAGTTAATTTTTTTGAGTTAATTGCGTGAGTTAACTGCGATTAATCGACAGCCTTACTTTTTATGATCAGATTCATAGTTTATTTTTTTACACACACAAATACTTGCCATAACTGTTACAAATTAAATTGCTAATCTAATTTACAGAAATGTATATAAATTATAAAAGTTGTTTTGGTGGTGCTTTGGCTACAGCTCTGCATGTCTTAATGCCATAAGAAATTATTTTCAGCAGCCACTTCAAGAGAATTAGATGAGGAATTGGCCTTAAACCTCAGTCATTAAGCACAGATTGCTCAAAAAGCTGTAGTATTGAATCTACCATTAGGTTCAGCATATTTTCTCTGATGATTCAAAGGTAATAGCTTTTGCCACAACATAAAATAGTTTTTTTTTTCTCTGTTATGGAGTTGCTGGTGAATCTAGCCTTGTTTTAGAAGTAAGACTTTGTATCTAGATCTCTCGTTATCTTTCAGAATGTTACATTATTCGAAGTGAGAGGCAGAGTTTTAGGAAAGTTACGTTACTGTGGTGATGTTTAACCCAGAAAAAAGTATTAGACTGTGTTGGATATATGTTAAGTTATGCTTCATTGTTAAACAAGGTTATGGATGCTTGGTGACCATTACTACTGAAAATCTGAAGGATTAATTCTAATCCAAAATATGGGCATGTTTATTTTGTTGTTGCTTTGTGCATGTATGTAGAAGTGTTTTTCAAGTTATCTTACTGCTCTCCCATGTGTCTTACGACTAGAATTTACATAGAACAGTAACTCAAGTAGCACAATGCTGAACTAGTTGATTTGTAGCATGTGAACAGTTTATTCATATAATAATTTATAATATGCAGACTCCTATTTAGATACCCTGCGGGAGATACTACTTTATTGTTGTTGCAGAACACCTTTTTGGGAGAGAAAATATGAGGCATCTGAGTGCCTCCTTCCTTACCTCATCACACTTTTTTTTTCCTGGGCCTTATTTAATTTCTTCTCCCATAAATCTATTCTTTTGTTACATGCTTACAGTTACACAGCCTAGAACTAATGGGTAGGAGGTAGATTTAACCAAAAGGGCAGAGAATGGGAAAGGTGAAAGAGAGCCATGATGAAGAGGGGAGACAATGTGGAGAACATGATTAGAAAGGCTAATGCTGCCTGAAAAATGAATTTTTCAGTGAAAGAACATGATAAAAATGGGAAGAAAATTAAAATAAGTTTTAAAAAAAAACCTAAAAGATTTTGTGAAACACTTACTTTGTGCATAATTTCTGTGAAAGAGAACAATATTGATGGAATCTGAGACAATCTGATACTTATTGGCTGCTTTGGTGGTACTTACATTTTCCCAGTTTTATGCTATGCTTTGGAAGTCTCCATTAGGTTAGTGTTGGAGTTTTGCATAAATGTAGCTTCTGCATAGTATTCAAAAGCCACAAAAACAAGATTATTGTAGTTTTTTATTAATAAGCATTATGAATTTGAAACTGCTGATAACCATGTGGAACAATTTTTCTTATCCATTCCCTTTGAACTTAACTTTGTGTTCAAGGAAAGAGTACTGATGTGATCTCCTAGCATGAGCTTTTGGTAGTAAAAACAGCAATGTGCATCTCAGGAGCTTCTGTTGGTCATGACACTGAAGGAGCGAAGTACAATTTAATAATTTAAAATAAGATTAAAGTTAACTAGTTACCAAGGGTGCTTGCTTCTAATTGAATAGCTTAGCAGCATGCAGTAGTACCATCTGGGACACCAAATTCAGAAAGCAACCTGGGTTCCCAGATCTCATGCTGAGCTTGTTGAAAATATAATGCACTTAGCATCCGAGGCAAGAATCCCCACGGAAATGCACGACAAAGTTCCAGAAGGAGATGAGCTCAATTATTCCACTAATGACTGCAATTTGGGTGGCAGTGTTCGTCAAAGTGAGGATTTAGAGGCAAAAACCATGTTTGCTAATAAGTACTGTACAAATCAAGCTGAAGAGACTTTACAAAAAAAAAAGTCCAAAGAATAAAAAATAAAGGTCATGGTCATATATTATGAACAGAAACATTTCAAACTGAAAATTATCATGATTCAAATTTAGCCCAGTTTTGTTTAAAAATGTGAGAAATGGGTCATCAGTGAGTTAAAATATTTCCTTTAACTTGTTTTGTGAATTTGGTGAATTAGTGCTCTCACAAAAGCAAAAGACTGAAACTGTTTTAAAAAAAAAAATGTATGTAGTGCAATAAACTGATGTACATGTTACCACTCAACTCTGCCAATACCCAGTAGTTTTAACCAAAAACACTTGTGTTTTCTAGTCTGAGCAAAAATATCATGTTAGTTATGGGAACCAGATAGACATCCACTAAAATCTGTATTGAAAGCCAAACTACTTCACTGATTACATAAACTGTAACTTCACCTAGGCATCAATAGGTGAAACGCTGTTAATCCACAGTACAGTAAAGCTCTCCACACCTGATGTAAGATTACGGGCTTCATTAGTATACAGATTAAATCCTGCATTTTCATTATTGTACAAGCAAATGTGGCTAAATAATTAGAGAACCTTTTATTCACACATATTTCTTCCGCCTGAAAAATACCTTCTTTTGTACCAGTTTAGCAAAGTACTTAAGATCATGTTTAATTTTAAGCATTTGCTTATATCCAATTGATTTAAATGACCTGGATGAATTTATTATTCTTGTTTTGTGTTATGGTAGCGCCTAACTGGCCCCAATTGAGACTGGAGCCCCATTGTGCTAGGTACTGTACAAATATAGAATGAGAGACAGCTCCTGCCCCAAAGTACTTACAACCTAAACAGACAATACAGAGAGAAGGGACATTAAAGGCATTGCTGGTAGTGCTGCCTATAGTTAAGGTTGCCCAACATTTTCAACTATAAGATCGTGTTTTCAGTTGCTTAAAACTTTAACCACCTGAAATTTTCTATGCCAAATGCCTGCTTCAGGGTGTTTCCTTTTTTTTTTTTTTTTTTAAATTTGGAGGTGGGGGAGGGGAAGACTTTCAGCAAAAAATGGTTCTATTGTTTTCTAGAACAAGATAAGCAAAAATACATTGTTTTGTTCTTGTTAAATTCCAACAACCATTTCCTTGAGAAGATCTAATGCCTCCATGCTTGGGAGCAGGGACTCAGAATTTACAAGGGCGTTTACCTTGGTGTTAGGGATGTGCCTTCTCCTGTTAAAGCCAAATTTGAGCTGGTTAAGTAGTCAGTCTCTGAAAAATTATAGTTCACACATGCACAGTAAAGGTCTGTTGGATGCTGGCAGTATGCGTAGGACCATGTGGTCCAAGGAGTACTACCGCACCCCCTGGCTTGAAGTGGTTTCCATCATATACAGGGTTTAGAGTTTGGTTCAGTGGCTCTCAGCACCCCCACTATACAAATTGTTCCAGCACCCCTGGCAGTATGTTCTCTGAGGATTGTCTTCACGGAGCATGCTCCATCCCCACAGAGCAACTGAATGTGCTCTATCGTGCAGGGGCTACGCAGAAATTTTCCTGCTTTTGTTCCTCTAGGGCACTGGTTTTCAAACCGTGGGTTGCGACCCAGAACTGGGTTGCGGAATGAAAGGGACTGGGTCGCAGCGGCTCTGGTGAGTTCCCATCGGTGGTGCTGCCCAACTAAGGCAGGCTAATCCCTACTTGTTCCGACACCACACTGCGCCCCAGAAGTAGCCAGCAGAAGGTCTGTCTCCTAGACGTGCACCCCAAACCCCCCAGCCCAGAGCCCCTCCCGCACCTCAAACCCCTCATCCCCAGCTCTGTTGGGTTACGGGCATCAACAATTTTCTTCAGCTGGGTTGCCAAAAAAAAAATGGAAAACCACTGCTCTAGGGGGCCAATGTGATATCAGGTGATGGCTGGCTCTCAGTGACCCTCTGCTAGCACTCAGGCAGCAAGGAAGAGAAGGCGGAAGCAACCTGACTTGAATGCAAAAGAGTTGGTGAAGGTTTAGACGGGGACAATAGGAGCTAGGTAGGGTAGAGGAATATGAGTTGGGAAAGAGGAGAGTGAATTGGAAAATAGGAGCACAGGCGCAGAAGAACTCTCCCCTCCAAAACCTGGTAATGAATGTAAGATTCTGGAGTCTCAACATTCTTTGTTGTCTAGTATTCAGCTGTGAAAATCACTAGCGAAATTGATTTCCCACCACCCCTACTAGTTGATCCACATTGAAGATGATAGCCTACTGTTGCTACAAGTTACTCAGTAAGCTCAAATAGAGTGTTGTGTGGAGCTAAGGGTTCCAACCCTGCTGATGACCCATGTAAGGGTCACTTTGGTTCTACCTGATGGAGGAATCATGTTGTTAAAGACTATTATAATGCATACACACAAGGTGACTGAATTACAGTTGCACAAGTAACCTTAATTCTGATATTTCCTAACTTTTGAGTGTTTTACTCTGGAACCTTAATGTGCTTTTAATGTAAGGGAAGGGCTCCATAATTTTCTAAGTATTTGTGTTTTAAAAAGCAACTGTAAAAACAAACTTAATCATGTGCAACTATAATGACTCCACATGGGTCATCAGAAGGGTTGGGGACTCTACCACTTGAACTAATCGATTAACTGGTAATTATTCTTAGAATTTTACATAGAATTACATGTATAATTCTATTTAAAATATGCAAGTAGAGTAGATGATGTGATGGCTTGCACAGGTTATGAGAATTATGATATTTGTTTTGTTTATATTTTTGAGTAGGGAAATTGGTAGGTGAGGATTAGCTGAATGAAATGACAAAAGGGAGCGGGAACATGAAAGAGGCATGTGGGATAGGTTTATCTTAAGCCTGTTCCTGTCATCTTAAACTAAGATGAAATAAGACTATTTAAACAGAAATAGTTTCCAACCAGCCTCTGGAACTGGTTTAACAAAGACAGTTTAAAGAAGCTTAAATTATACCAGTGCAACTCTACATTTAGGCTGGGGCTAAGTCCCAGAAGACAGGATGTACTGGGAAACCCAGAAGGAATAACTTTGGTGGTTTTAAAAATGTTCTGACATTTATTTTTATTAACCTGAGCTTTTAGGCAGTAAGGATGAAGTGAGACTTTAGGAGGCACCTGAATGAGGAAAGTGTGGTGCAGAAGACAATTGAGAAAATTGCTGCACCAAAAGCAGTTCTTATGGGAAATCTGAGAGCTGCCTTGACAGAGATTGAAGTCTGTAAGAGAGAAATTATACAGCAGACTTGAAAGCAAATGCATTAAATCTCCAAAACTACTGTATATGCTGTTTATCAGAAAGTTCTGCAGAAGTAATGTGAAATAGCACATGCTAAAAAGTAACTGGCATTTGGAATTGGGAAGTTGCTAATGTAATGCCTCCTTCTTTCTCTCTCTGTGTGTATATAAATAAATATAAAAACAAGAGAAGTTCTCAGGAAGTTGATCAGTGAGTCTCATTTTAGTTCCAAGGAAAGTAATTGAAAATGTACATAAGAATAGAACATCACAACACTCAGTTAAATATAACCTTCTAGGGAGAAACCATGGCTTCTTTAATATAGTGCCTCTCTCTAAATTATTTTCTGCTTAAAAGAAATAAAATAGATGATGTGGTGGATGTAATTTACTTGGCTTTTCAGAAAGCTTTGAATAGGGACCCTATTAGCCACAGGTTAAAGGACAAAATCTTACTGGAGATTAAAACTGGTTAAGCAATAGGAAATAATCAAGTGAACACTGATTCTTAGAATGGAGGGAGATTAATAGTTTGTGGTCTAGGAGATGGAATTTGGACAAGTGATTAACATACTTCTTATCTAGAGGAGGAAGTAGATGACAAGTAATGGAACTTGTTGATGACAGTATAACTTGGTTGGTAAAAGCTGCAGCAAATTCTGTTAAAGGAATAGGGATCTAAAAAAATAACATTCCCAGGCAAGAATATATCATTCTCCTTTCCCAAATTATAATTTTTCAGTAATCTGGCTGCTCGGTTAATTATTCAGATACCTGTGATTCCATTAATTCCCCTGAATCAGCAATCACTCTGCACTGTAAGGAAGAGTTCATGTTATCAGTTCCTTCTTCTTGCTGTAAACTGCATCTGGCATGTCTCTAATAAATTGAAATAATGTTAGAAATAACATTAGATATAATGTATTTAATATGTCTGTTCGTAGACCTTACCAGTCACTGTTGAATATGGTCATCCAGGAACCTTTCTTCTTTTTCTAGTTTAGGTTGGGTTGGAGGGTTTGGGAAGGCTTAATGGTAAACTACACCTTGCACTTAAACTTTAGACATCTTAGAAAAGACAAATTCTCCATAGGGACAGATAAACAAAGCTGGGTACCTTTTACCAACCCAGTCAGTGATTCATGTGTATTAGCCCATATGCAGGAATCACTGGGCTTTCACCGGGTTTTTCAAACTAAAGCATATTTGCAATAGTATCTCAAAATATCTCTGCACAATTTTAATATTTAAATACAAAGGTTTCTCTTTATTAAACATTATATTTGAAGTATATTAGAAAAGCTTTATTGGCTTGTTATGAAAATTTACATCTTATATTTAATTCACAGAATGTCCCAGAACACCAGATACTCCAAACAGTGACCCTCGTTTTTCTACTAACAACAAATTGATGGTCTTAAAAAAGCAATTGGATATAGAACTGAAGGTAAAGCAGGGAGCAGAGAATATGATACAAATGTATTCAAATGGCTCTTCAAAGGTAAGGCTTTGGAATAGTTAAAGAACACTGAAATAACCAAAAATATAAAAATCATGTAGTTTGAACATATGAACAGTGTGCTATTTTTTATTTCAATAAACTACATAGTAATGTAGAACTTGGAGACAATTAATGTTTTCCCCTTCACCTCCAGAAGCGTGGTTTCATCCCACCGAAGGTGCTCATTAAGAGTAGTTTAGTTTCCATCAGTTCTATCCCCATGGGTTTCAACCTACATACTAAATCGAGTTTATGAAATCTAGCACCTATTAATCTTTGATTATGCATGATTCACTTTGAAAAGCAGGGTATGCTGTGTAGTGCTCTGCACAGTGTGACATATTGTGATGCTTATTCTGGGTATTACGGCTTTTATGAAGGGAAATCGTGCCTCACCAATCTATTAGAATACTTTGAGGGAGTCAACAAGTGTGTGGACAAGGATAATCCAGGGGATACAGTAAACTTGGACTTCCAGAAAGCCTTTGACAAGGTCCCTCATCAAAGGCTCATTAGCAAAGTACGCAGTCATGGGATAAGAGGGAAGATCCTTCATGGATCAGTAACTGATTAAAAGATAGGAAACAAGGGGTAGGAATAAATGGTCAGCTTTCGCAATGGAGAGAGGTAAATAGCAGGGTTCTCTAAGGATCTGTACTGGAACCTGTTCTGTTTAACATTTATAAATTATATGAAAAAGGGGGTGAAGGGTGAGGTGGCAAAATTTGCAGATGATACAAATTTATTCAAGATAGTAAAATCCAAAACTGACTGTGAAGAATTACAAAGTAATCTCACAAAACTGGGTGACTGGGCAACAAAATGCTACATGAAATTGAGTGATGATAAATTTAAGTAATGCACATTGGAAAACATAATTCCAACTATACATATAAAATGATAGGGCTCTAAATTAGCTGTTACCACTCAAGAAAGGGATTTTGGAGTCATTGTGGATAGTTCTCTGAAAACATCAGCTCAATGTGCAGCAGCAATCAAAAAAACTAACAATGTTGGGAACTATTTGGAATGGCATAGATAACAAAACAGAAAATATCAAAATGCCACTGTATAACTCCATGGGAGTACCCACACCTTGAATACTGCATGCAGTTCTGGTTGCCCCATCTCAAAAAAAATATATTCGAATTGGAAAAAGTACAGAGAAGGACAACAAAAATAATTAGTGGTATGGAACAGCTTCCATATGAGGTGAGATTTAAAAAGACTGGGATTGTTCAACCTAGAGGGATTTGATAGATATCTATAAAATCATGAACCATATCAAGAAAGTGAATAGGAAAGTATTATTTACCCCTTCACATAATATACAAGAGGTCATCCAATGAAATTAATAGGCAGCAAGTTTAAAACAAACAAAAGGAAGTACTTCTTCACATAATGCAGTCTACCTGTAGAACTCATTGCTAGGGGAAGTTGTGAAGGCTAGAAGTATAACTGGGTTTAAAAAAGAATTTGATAAATTAATGGCGGATTGGTCTATCTGGCTATTAGCAAACATGGTCGGGGATGTAACCCCATGCTCTGGTGGGTCTCTAAACCTCTGACTGCAAGAAGCTGAGTCTAGACACTCAGGGATGGATCATTTGAAATTGCCCTGTTCCTTCCCTCTGAAGCATCTGGCACTGGCTTCTGACAGAAGATTGGATACTGAGCTAGATGGACCATTGGTCTGACCCAGTATGGCTGCTCTTATGTACGTAAGAGTGGTGCATCTTTTTAATCCATTGGGCTAAAGGATGATTTGAGCAAGATTTTTGAGCTCTAGTGTTCATGCCAGTCAAGCAGAATGTGTCTGCAAAATATGCCTATGAAATGCATACATCTGTTTTAGTCAAGAGTAATAGATTCTTGTACAAAGACAAACTTTCAGTCTTTTCCTCCCATTTTATAGGGAAGCTATCAGGATTTTATGAATCTACTATTAATCTTTCTAAATATAAAGTGTATTAGTTCTTTTTAAGGGGTGATTGCTCTAATTACTCTGTGGAGGAACACTTGGAAGAAAGCTAAAGAGAAAACTTACTTAAAAGTAAGGGTTTTTTTGTGGATGTCTTGATATTTTATATAGTAATAGTCTTACAATCTAACTTTCAGACATTAACAAATGTTACAATAGAGCTAAATAAATTATAGATCTGAATTTATATATATAATACACACATAGTAGAATCAAAAGATGTAAAGGAAAAATTTATGGAGGAAAACTAAATGGGTTCTCTTTAATTTTGTGGCTCACATTATTATTATTTTTATGATGTACATTGTTCTAGATGAGTTATCTAACCAAGGCTTTTTTAAACCAAACACAGAAATATTTATTTATTCGTGGATATAAAGGAAGTCTCAATATTCAAATGAGAAAAATCAGACCGTGCCTAAAATCCTTCTTTCTTACGTTAAAAACCCTTCCCCCCACCATGATATCTTTCTTGAGTGTAACCTAAGAGTGGATGAATGCAACAGTCAATGAAGGGATGTGCATTGATTCTCCAGCTGCACGTGCAGAAAGAGTGATGATAGAGAATATGCTAAGAGTATATAAAATAACGAATGGTATACAGAAGGTAGATCAGATGCCTCTATTTTGTCTCGTAACATAAGAACAAGGGCACAGTCAATGAAACTGAAATGTGCCAAATTCAAAGCTGAATTTTTTCCCCCACACAAAACAGTCTGCTATTGCAGTGGGTTTTTTTTCCGCGGACCACTTAACGATCTTTCCAAATGTTTGTACTGTTAGCTAACTATTGTAAAGCGCTTTGGATAAAAACACTATATAAAAAAAATCTTAATTTTTTTCCCTACAAATAAAAGCACACAACTCCTATTTTAATATCAGTAGTCTTACCTTTCTAATATCAGAGGGGTAACAGTGTTAGTATGGATCTGTAGAAGCGACAAAAAATGTCCTGTGGCACCTTATAGACTAACAGATGTACTGGAGCATAAGCTTTCGTGGGTGAATACCCGCATCTTCAGATCTGAAGAAGTGGGTATTCACCCACGAAAGCTTATGCTCCAGTACATCTGTTAGTCTATAAGGTGCCACAGGACTCTTTGTCACCTTTCTAATGCGATGGATGCGTCGCGTCCTCTCTCCCCCACCACGGCAGCCCCTGAGCTGGCGCTGGGAAGGAGGGGAGGGGTCTGTCCCCTGCCACAGCAGCCACAGAACTGGGGAAAGTCACCTCTTTCTCTGGTCACCGCAGCCCTATGCATCCCAAATCCTCCCCACCCCCCACCTTCTCATCCCACTGCCCCCTCCCATCTACCCCCTATTCCCACCCCCCCCCCCCCCAGGCCACCACCTCAACTTTCATGTGCATCTTCTCTAGGATCCAGGCACCTAATTAGTGGAGCCATGCATGCGCAGCTCCACTAATTAGGTAGGTGGCCCTTCCTGAGCTGGGCTGGGAAGGAGGGGGGGTCTCTCCCTCACTCCCCTACTGCAGCAGCCCCCGAGCTGGGGCTGGGAAGGAGGGGGGTCTCTCCACCACAGCCCTGGAGCTGGAGAAAGTTGACTCTGGCTGCCGCAGCCCTGCACATCCCAAATTCCCACCACCCGCTTTTCTCACCCACCCCCTACTCCCCTGAAGGCTGCCACCTAACCTTACATGTGCGTCTTCTCCAGAGTCCAGGCACCTAATTAGTGGAGCCACACCTGCGCAGCTTCACTAATTCAGTGGGTGGCCCTTCATTCTCTCATGTGCAGCCACCCAGGCGCGCACCTTAGAGGGAACTATCCGCGGACCACCACAGTTTGAGAACCTCTGTACTATTGGGTTGAATCCAGTATGAGTTTCTTATGACATCTCCAGTTGGAACTGCCCAATACTTTGGGGTCCTTATCCAAAACACCTGCCTGTCATGCACCTGTGGCTTACTAGATTGAACAGGAAGTAGTGATAAGGCAGCTGGGAGAAGTACCAAAAGTGTACCTTTTGACCAAAGTCCATACAAGCTTAGATTGTTGGTCATCTAATAATAATATGGAGATATGCCTATCTCATAGAACTGGAAGGACCTTGAAAGGTCATCAAGTCCAGTCCCCTGCCTTCACTAGCAGGACCAAGTACTGTCCCCTGGCACATTTTTGCCCCAGATCCCTAAATGGCCCTCTCAAGGATTGAACTCACAACCCTGGGTTTAGCAGGCCAATGCTCAAACCATGTCATCAATGTAGCATAGATAGCGTAGAAGAGGGCCTCACCCTCCCTGATTGAACTAACCTAGTTATCTCTAGCCTGACTCCTCCCTGCATATTTATACCTGCCTCTGGACATTTCCACTGCTTGCATCCGACAAAGTGGGTATTCACCCACGAAAGCTTATGCCCCAATACCTCTGTTAGTCTATGAGGTGCCACAGGACCCTTTGTCGCTTCTCATTTTCACTGGCATTCACTATCTTAGATGTCCAATTGCTACTAAACTTTTTGGTGAAAACTGAAACAAAAAAGTCATTTAGCACTTCTGCCATTTCCACATTTTCTGTTGTTGTTTTTCCTGCCTGGTTGACTAGCATTTCTAGTTAATAAACACAACTAAGGGCCTCCCACCAAACACTTGTCCCTTGTTTTTAATATTAAAAAGCAATTTTCTAATACAGTAACTCCTCACTTAAAGTCGTCCCAGTTAACGTTGTACATTGCTGATCAATTAGAGAACATGCTCATTTAAAGTTGTGCAATGCTTCCTTATAACGTTGTTTGGCACCCACCTGCTTTGTCCACTGCTTGCAGAAAGAGTAGCCCGTTGCAGCTAGCTGGTGGGGGGCTTGAACCAGGCTGGACCGGCAGTCTCCCTATCAGCTCCCCGCTCCCCTAAGTTTCCTGTGTGGCAGCCGCCCAGCATTCTACCAATTGCCGGCAGTTCAGCTGTCCCTCCCCCTACTGCCATGTGCTGCTCCTGCTCCTGCCCTCTGCTTGGAGCTGCTCCCGGGAGAACTCCTGCTTGCTGTGTGGATGGGGGTGGGGTGAAGAGGAGGGCTAATGTCAGGGTGTCTCCCTCCCCCCTGCCCCTGCCCACCGCTTACTCCATCTCTATAGAGCAGAGGGGGGACACGACAGGGCTCAGGATGGAGGGAGCTTGTTGGCAGCAGCTGCTGTCTCAACTTGCTGATCTACTTAAAAAGACAATGTACTTAGAATGGGGTCAGCGTACTTAAAGGGGCAATGCGCGTCTCTGTCTGCCATGCTGTCTCCCCTCCCTCCATTTGTGCTGCCTTGTAGAGTGTTAGGCTGCATTAGCAACAACATGTTAACCCTTGAGGGCTCAGCTAGTTCATCATTTAGCAGTAAGCTATTCCCTGGGCGATATACCACCCTCTTCCACCCTCTGACTTCACCACCTCAACCAAGCTTCACAATCATCATTGCTGTGTATAGTATTAAATTGTTTGTTTAAAACTTAGTGTGTGTGTGTGTGTATATATATATATATATATATATATATATATATATATATATATATATATGTATATATATGTATGTGTGTGTGTGTGTGTGTGTATATATATATGTGTATATATTCTTTTGTCTGGTGAAAAAAATTTCCCTGGAACGTAACCCCTCTATTTACATTAATTCTTATGGGAAAATTGGATTCGCTTAACATTATTTCACTTAGTCTCATTTTTCAGGAACATAACTACAACGTTAAGTGAGGAGTTACTGTAGTAATAAGACACACCAACATATTGGGAAAACCACCAACCCTGTGTGCACCAGTAACATATCTGTTGTGACTTGTTACTAGAACACAGTGTCCTTCTGAAATGCTTATCTCCTTTCCCTGAGGTTCTGGGAAATTTAATACCCTGTGAGATCACACGACTTAACCTCACATTCAGCGACCATCATAATTCCAGGTACCAAGACAACTCTTCATCACAGGCTTTGTTTAAAAAGGCTCTGACTGTCAGAGCAGCATATGTATGTCAGTCTGTCTGGTCCCTCGGACCGCGTAAGGAGTTTCTAGTCACCAAAAGAGTGCCACCTCCTGGACAAATGTGGCATAGCCACTTTCTACCAGTAGTTAGTCACTGTGGTGGTCTCTCTTCCTGTAACTTCCAGTGTTCCCTCTTTGCACTCAGCCGTCCTGCTGGATCACTATATGGTCTCCTTTTCTGGGGTATGAAAGTCTCACTGGATCAGTTGTCAGGATGGTGCCTCCAACAGTCCTGTTAGTGACTGGTAGTGGAATCCAGACCTTCCCTCAACACTGGGTTCCAGCCCAGGGACCTTATAATCAGCAGCCGCCAAGGTCTGCACAGTCTCATAGACTTTAAGGTCAGAAGGGACCATTATGATCATCTAGTCTGACCTCCTGCACAATGCAGGCCACAGAATCTCACCCACCCACTCCTGGAATAATCCTCTCACCTCTGTCTCAGCTATTGAAGTCCTCAAATCATGGTTTAAAGACTTCAAGATGCAGAGAATCCTCCAGCAAGTGACCCGTGCCCCATGCTGCAGAGAGAGGCAAAAAACTGCTTTCCGACCTCAAATATGGCAATCAGCTGAACCCTGAGCATGTGGGCAAGACTCACCAGCCAGACACCCAGGAAAATGTTCTCTGTAGTAACTTCTAACATCCCACCACTGACCATTGGTCTTGTTTATCACTGATGGCAATTAATTGACCTTTGACTAAGATCATGTTATCCCATCAAACCATCCCCTCCATAAACTTATCTAGCTTAATCTTGACGCCAGATAGGTCTTTTGCCCCCACTGCATCCCTTGGAAGGCTGTTCCAGAACCTCACTCCTCTGATGGTTAGAAACCTTCATCTAATTTCAAGTCTAAACTTCCTGATGGCCAGTTTGTATCCATTTGTTCTTGTGTCCACATTGGTACTGAGCTTAAATAATTCCTCTCCCTCCCTGGTATTTATCCCTCTGCTATATTTAAAGAGAGCAATCATATCTCCCCTCAGCCTTCTTTTGGTTAAGGTAAACAAACCAAGCTCCTTGAGTCTCCTTTCATACAACAGGTTTTCCATTCCTCGGATCATCCTAGTGACCCTTCTTTGTACCTGTTCTAGATTGAATTCATCCTTCTTAAACATGGGAGACCAGAACTGCACACAGTATTCCAAATGAGGTCTCACCAATGCCTTGTATAATGATACTAACACTTCCTTATCTCTACTAGAAATACCTTGCCTAATGCATCCCAAGACCGCATTAGCTTTTTTCACGGCCATATCACATTGGCGACTCATGGTCATCCTGTGATCAACCAGGACTCCGAGGTCCTTCTCCTCTTCTGTTACTTCCAACTGATGCGTCCCCAGCCTATAACTAAAATTCTTGTTGTTAATCCCTAAATGCATAACCTTACACTTCTCACTATTAAATTTCATCCCATCCTATTACTATTACTCCAGTTTACAAGGTCATCCAGATCTTCCTGTATGATATCCCGATCCTTTTCTGAATTGGCAATACCTCCCAACTTTGTGTCATCCACAAACTTTTTTAGCACACTCTCACTTTTGTTACCGAGGTCAGTAATAAAAAGATTGGTCCCAAAACTGATCCTTGAGGAACTCCATTAGTAACCTCCCTCCAGCCTGACAGTTCACCTTTCAGTATGACCTGCTGTAGTCTCCCCTTTAACCAGTTCTTTATCCACCTCTCAATTTTCATATTGATCCCCATCTTTTCCAATTTAACCAATAATTCCCCATGTGGTACTGTATGAAATGCCTTACTGAAATCGAGGTAGATTAGATCCACTGCATTTCCTTTATCTAAAAAATCTGTTACTTTCTCAAAGAAGGAGATCAGGTTGGTTTGGCACGATCTACCTTTTGTAAAACCATGTTGTCAATGGCAATTGGGACAAATTACCTCAATGTCCTTAACTCCTTTCTCCTTCAAAATTTTTTCCAAGACCTTGCATACTACAGATGTCAAACTAACAGGCCTGTAGTTACCCCGGTCACGTTTTTTCCCTTTCTTAAAAATAGGAACTATATTAGCAATTCTCCAGTCAAATGGTACAACCCCTGAGTTTAGAGATTCATTAAATTTATTTGCTAATGGGCTTGCAATCTCATGTTCCAGTTCCTTTAATATTCTTGGATGAAGATTATCTGGGCCCCCCGATTTACTCCCATAAAGGTCTCCTTCCTTGATGTTGTTTCCCTAGGCTTCTTCCTACGCTGCCTTCCTAGGTTTTCCTTCTTCACAACTCCTCTGGAGTTGGCCCTTCTTCCAGGGCTAGGATCCTAAGGCTTATTTTCCCCATGGGTTTCCTTCTCCCCACCTCTCTGCTCCCAGCGAGTTCTTCCCTAGGTGGGCTTGATCAGCAATTAGTAATTTATAAATCTCTGGGCCTCCCTCCATATGCAACCCTAAGGTAAAAACAGGTCAACAAGGTAGATGGAACTATGATCTTACAAGGTCTGATGTTCCAAGACAATGTCACATTTATCCAGATTATTTCCAATAAAATGGCTAGAGGTGTTTTCATGAACTAAAAATATACCTCCACCCTAGCTTTCCATTAATGTCCTAGAGTAGTTTGGTGAATTGGTCTGCTGTGTTATGTGATCTGTAGGGCCATACCAAATTCACGGCCATGAAAAATATGTCAAATCAGACCTCCCCTGTGAAATTTAGCTATTGGAGGGAGGGAGAGTGACCGGGTTGGGGGGCACCCCAGCTGGGGTCTCCTGCTGTTCATCGGGCTCCAGCTAGTAGGCCGGGTTGGGCTGGGGAGGAAGAGGACTTTCTCTTCCCCTGCATGGCTACTCACGGTGGAAAATAGACCCTCCTCCACCTCTGGGAACCTCCTCCAGCTCTGAAGGCAGCAAAGAAGTGAGGGTGACAATCCCGTGACCACCCTCTACAATAGCTTTGTGACCCCCACCCCTATGGCCCCCTTTTAGGTTGAGACCCCCCAGGGTTACAACATTGAAATTTCAGTTGTAAACATTGTAAAACATGAAATTGACCAATTTTAAAACCCTCTGGACGTGAAATTGACCAAAATGGACTGTGAATTTGATAGGAGGCCCTAGTGATCTACTTTGCAAACTTTAAATGTTTCATGCTTTGGGAATAAATATCAGCTCTTGCTAACTGGGTTTCTTCTTCACCCCTTTGTCATCATGAGTGTTTACATTTTAAAACTTCCCTCTTTTTTAATAGGATCGAAAACTTCTTGCTACAGCTCAACAGATGCTCCAGGACAGCAAGACGAAAATAGAAGTCATAAGGATGCAGATTCTTCAGGCAGTCCAGACCAATGAATTGGCTTTTGATAATGGTGATGAAGTAGAGAAGACAGAAATGTGCTTACTAATGTTAGAATTTTACATAGGGATGTACTAATATGCATTTATGACTGCAAGAAAATCTGGGTGGATAAGGAGGTCAGATAGAAGACGGGCTTTGTTTTTAGTGAACTTAAATAGTACAGAACAATATAGATGCCACATTGCACATGCAGACCTGAATGTGATTTTTCTAAGGAAAAAATGCTTTCCCTTATTTGTCGCTTGCGGTTTGCTTTGCATTACTCTTTCCACACCTCGTCCTTTTCATTTTGGCTTTTCCTTTAATATACTTCATATGCTCTTTTTTTTTTTTTTTTTTTCCCCTACTGTGGCGAAAATAGCTGCTGTGTGTAGGTAGCAATTCCTCTTTGAAATTTTAAGGCTTTTAATTTTTTAAAAGAAGTTCAGTTTAGATTAAGGTCCAAATTCTGCCCACCTAACTCATGTGGATAGTCCAGGACTGTTAGTTCTAATGGGAACAGTTAAGAGAGTACAGCAAATAGTATTTGGGCCCACATCTGGCAATTTTAGGCCAGGGAAGAAACAAGCCAATGCACAAAATTTTCTCAAACTAAATATTTTCATTGCTCAAACACTACATTTCAGAATTTAGTGGTGTGGTTTTGGGTGGTTTTTGAAAGTTCCCTTGCAGGCTGTGATAACCTGTCTGTTATTTTTCAGTCTACAGGGAAATTTTACAGATAAGTTAAAGGCCCTGAATTATCATAGTATGATGCTGTAAAATTATGAGCATAGTGGTATATCTCTAGTTTTTAAATCTTGTACATGTATATCTTGTGAATTATTGAAATTGCCTGATCATCAGGGCTTGAAATATCCATTTGCTAGTGATAAGTGGGAAGTCTTTTTACTGGGAAGTGTCATAAATTTTGTCAAACTACATTTCTAAATCTTATGGTTGCAAAGAGAACCTACCAAATTTAAACCAATGCAGTGTTATCTTCTTGAGTATGCAGACAGGACTGCAGTGTCTCCACTGCTGCTCCTAGCTTTGCCAAACAGTACTAGAAGGTATCAGTAACACTAAGAGACAAGGTTGGTAAGGTAATATATTTTATTGGACCAACTTCTGTTGGTGAGGGAGACAAGCTTTTGAGTACACAAAAAGCTCTTCTTCGGGATATTGCCTAACCCACCCTGTCTCTCTAATATCCTGGGACCGACACGGCTACAACAACACTGCATACATCAATAACACTGGTCATGGTCACTCTTACTATTCCTCACTCTGGAGGCAGTAGTGAAACTGTCAAGAAATTCTCTGCTGCTGCTTGGGAAATCTGAGCACCAGCAGGAATCACTGTTTTTGGTCAGTAACTCTAATTTGGGAAAGGCATGGTGTAAGACCTCTCTCATCCCCCTCTCTTGCAGCAGCCACAAAAGCTGGGGTGTGGTGTGGAATAGGGCAACAGTTAGAGCTTCAAACTGATCAGACATCATCTTGTCAGAAACTGATATGAAAGATGAAGTCTCCAATTTGGGTTCAGAGGCAGAAATCTAGAAGAAAAACTCAAAACCTTACTCTTTCTAGTAGGTAGGGGGCTGTGTGGGACACATGGCTTTTTGCAAGGGCATTGTCCCTTCATTTCCCTGGTGAGGACCACTGTCTTTCATATCCTCTAGTTAGTAAGTTTAGTTCTTTGGTTAGTATCAGTCTAGTGGATTTATCAAGCTCAGAACATAATTATTTAAATGCACAACTTTGAATTTCATTATTGCGTCTATAACATAGGTGGATATGATCTGCTTTTCTTTTACAGTCTAACAAAGCTGCATCTATTTTTCCTATACTGTTAAATTCTGCATCTATTAAATTATTTTAATTGCTAAATATTGAGAACAAAAGTAATAGATGGTATTCAGTGATTAAATGTTTGTTTATTTTGTAGCAAAACCTGTGATAAGCCCTCTTGAGCTTCGAATGGAAGAACTGCGGCATCATTTTAGGATAGAGTATGCAGTAGCAGAAGGTGCAAAGAATGTGATGAAATTGCTTGGCTCTGGAAAAGTTACCGACAGAAAAGCACTTTCAGAAGTAACTTTTTAATGTAGTTTATGACATTTTATTTTAAATACTGTTTGAAGAATATGGATTGTTCTAAAAATCTTTTTTTAATTTATATCGAACAAGGCTCAAGCAAGATTTAATGAATCAAGTCAGAAGTTGGACCTCTTAAAGTATTCATTAGAACAAAGACTGAATGAACTTCCTAAAAACCATCCAAAAAGCAGTATTATTATAGAGGAGCTTTCATTGGTCTCTTCACCAACACTAAGTCCACGTCAAAGTATAATATCTACACAGAACCAGTATAGTACATTATCCAAACCAGCAGCTTTAACAGGTATGTGGTTTTGTATAATTTATTACTCATTTTGATTAAACTTACTTGAGAACTCACGTGATTCATACACTCATTATTCTATATTGTCCATAAAAGTATGTGGAAATATCTCATTCTTACATGCTTTTCTTAAACAAAATAGTTGTAGGATATGACCAAAACACACACAATAAAATATTAAGCTAGATTTAGTAAAGGTGTTACATAATTTGTATATAAATATAAAGGCTTTAGTGTTTGTAGTGGCTGATAGAATGTCCATAGAGCATTACAAGTGATTGAGGTTCCTTAAATATATTTGATATGTACAAAGTTCAATTAAAAAAGAAATTTTCTGGTCCTTAAGCAGGTCTTGCTAGAATAATGCTAGCACTTTTCATCTTTAGATTATCAAGTGCATTATAAAGGTGGGTAAGTATGATTATCTGCATTTTACAGATGGGGAAACTGAGATGCAGAGGAGTTAAATGACTTGCCTAGGTCACATAGCAAGTCAGTGGCAGAACTGGGAATAGAACCCAGGACTCCTCCCAGCCCAATACCTTTTCCACTGGGTCTCTGGCTCCCTGGAAGGCGAGATTTATGTTTAAAAAAATATATTTAAAACTATATTTATAAAGAGACATTTTCAAATATTCCCTAATAGAAATGCACAAAAATATTAAGTTTCCTATTTATTTGTGCTAATGGTTTTCCTAGATTAAAATAACTAAATATGAGGAATTAAGTGTTAGTATTCACAGGAATAAATGTCTGCCTAGTGGGTTATGAAAGTCAAGACTATATAGTCAATCAGTGTCTTAGAGATGCTGTTCATCTTGAATTGTGGAACCTCATAAAGAAAAGAAGTTTTCAAGAGATCTGGTATGTTTTTAATGAAGATCTCAAATGCATCCCTCCAGATTTTACTTTGTTTACTTAAAGCAGGTGTTGAATAAATCTTTATTCCGATATGTTGAGTTTATTAAATTATTAAATAAACTACCAAATTAGAAGTTCTAATCCAGCTTTCTTCTTTTGTTTTCCCTGACATGACTTTACCTTTAACTGCTAAACTGAACTGTAACAGAGGAAGTTTGTTACAAAAAACAAAAAAAAAACCCTAACACATACAGGAAGTCAAATTCTGTCTTTGCAATACAGGGGCTGTATGTGTATATCTGAGGGCAGAGTTTGGCCATACGAGTTTAATTTTTAAAAAATTAATATAACAAACACAAACTTTTCTTTGTATGCCAGGCTGCACTAATGTTAATAACTTGGAATGATTCTTCTTGTCTTACATTTAGATCAAATAAGAAATGTAACAACTGGACAAAAAGCGGAGATACAAAGTTCTGAAAATCCCTCTGGCTATCTGTGTGGCGTTTTTACAGATTCAGCACAGTCTTTCTCCAAATCAATGTGATTTCACTAGGGATTTTTACTGGAGCACTGAGGATTTCAGTGTCCCTGGGTATAATTAATGTCCTGACCCTTGATTTTTAAAACCATTTTACCTTTCTCTTAAATTATAATATTATATCAAGACAGGTGGCAAAATAGTTAATCTTTAAATATTTCTTACTGATAGTTTCTTTAATTATCTTGCAGTCTTGACAAAGTGAATTTTAAAAAAATGCAAGACACACTGAAGTGCAGCAAAGGAAATTGAATGGTTACTTTTTTTCCTTTTCTTTTTTTAAACTGAACTATTGCATTAGTGCTGCAAATAACCATGCGTATATTTTACCCTCAACAGGAACAGACTCATGAGTAGGGTATATATTAATTCCCTGAATAATCAAAAATGATTCCAAACAACATGGCTTGGTTAATTGGAGTTTATTACTCCCGGACAGTGAAATGTCAGCCTCAGAGAAGATGTGACATCACTGGCTTGCTGCTGTCATCTGGTTGAGGATGAGACAAGTACCACTAGCTGCCTGTGGTATTGGGGACTGTGCCTTTAAGAGCTGAGCTTCCCAGAAAGAGTCTGGGCAGGGTGCTGTGAAGATCTTATTTGGAACTGACACAGAATAAAGCAGGGTCCTTAAGCACTGGTGCTCACCGAATACCACACTGCCCTCATTACATAGCAGCTGCAGGTGGAGGACTGCAAACTAGCAGGGGTGCTGGAACAATTTGTATAGTGGGGGTGCTGAGAGCTGTTGAACCGAACTGTAAGCCCTTATATAATGGAAACTACTTCAAGCCAGGGGTTGCTCCAGCACCCCTAGTTCCAGCACCTATGAAGACTAGTATAATTTAAATGTAGTTAACGGCTTTTCAGGCTAATATACTTATGAGTTGGCGACATCCCTTGATACTCTGCAAGAAAAGAATCTAAATCTTCATTTAAAGGGAGAAGGCTTTTATTACATGAAATGTATTAAATGCTGAAGACTTTCATGTCATCAGACACTTTAAAATCTGTCCATATAGGTCTTTGAAGAAATATCCTGAGCACCTAGTGTTGTCTTTTAAGTGGAGCAGTGGGGGCGCGAAAAACCTAACTGGCTTCAAGACTGAGTTTGATAAAGTTATGGAGAGGATAGGACTGTCTACAATGGCACATAGCCGATGTGGGAGTGCTAGTAGCAAATATCCCCAAAGGCTAGTGATGAGACTGTAGATGGGGAGGGCTCTGAGTTACTACAAATAATTATTTCTCAGATGTCTGGCTGTTTGGATCTTGCCAAAATGCTCAGGGTCTTATTGACCGCCGTATTTCGGGTTGGGAAGGAATTTCCCCAGGGTCAGATTGCCCGAGATCCTGGGAGGTTTTCACCTTCCTCTGCAGCAGGGGGCATGGGTCACTTGCAGGTTTAAACTAGAGTAAATGATGGATTCTCTGTAACTTGAAGTCTTTAAATCATGATTTGAGGACTTCAGTACCTCAGCGAGAGGTTATGGGTCTATCACAAGAGTGGGTGGATGAGGTTCTGTGGCCTGCATGGTCCTTCTGGCCAAAGTCTGAGCCTACAAGTTTTCAATGAATTTGATTGCATCAATATGAAAATTCTAACTCTAGAAGGAGGAGGGTGTGTTCTTGGATGTCCCTGTACTGTTGATTCAGACATTATTGTGTTGCTGCAGAGAGGGTAGGAATTGGGAAGCAGCCTGAAGGCCTCATACCCACTTGTGTAAAAGACCGTCTTCAGCAAATCCAGATATGTTTAAGTTACAAAAGATCAAGAGATTTTAAATTATGCATATATTTAACTCCTGAGTTCAGCGTGCAGAAACAAAATTAGATTTCTTAATGTTTCTACAACAAACTAGTAGTATCATTTTAAAAAAAAAAATCATGATGGTGCTCTCCTTAACTTTATTTTAGTTATATGATGTTTAGTAAGCTGAGCTTGTCCCTTCAACGGAGAGTATTAATTTTAAATTTTCTTATTAAATTGAAAACTCAAAAAATCTAATTTAGCTTTCACTGTTGATCTGCTTGCTTACTTTGTATTTTTAACAACTTGGGAAATAAAATAGAGTCGCCAGTCTATTTAGTCAGTTTCCCTTTTTGCATTAGCACAATGCTGCAGTGTTTGCGTTGCAAAAGTAGCATTATAATGCTATCTAGAAATTTTATTAAAAGCTTTATTTTAAAAACATTCATAGGAAGGTTTTCATTGCTATGGGGTTTTATAAAAGATTACTTTTAATTACCTAAATATTGGGTCAAATATGACATGACAGTATCTCTTTAATTGCTGTACATAGGTAAGCATTTCAATATTTTCATAACTTAATGCTTTCATACTCAACATAATAAGTATTCGGGTTTCCTGGAGATTTTTTCTACAAAAAATAAAACCTGCCGCGCTTCGATACATGTGCCCTCATTCAGAAAGTAAATTATTTAATTGCTGGTGTTGCTTCTTATCACATTTTATTGAAGAATGCCTGCTAGTGTACAGTAGACATTGTATCTGTTACCTAAATTGAATATTAACACAGCTGTCATTTGTGAGAAATTGCCTTTTCTTTAAATTTCAGTTGACAGTTTCTCTTCTTCCCTACTGATTTAGTCATCAGTTCTGTTCATTTTCTTTTGCTTAAATATTAAGAATTAAGATCTTTACATATAAACATAACAGAATAGACTGTTTAAAATTGCTTTGTGCTATACCACTGAATTGTAATCCCTGCTGATGTTTGATTCCATATTTGTTTGATCTTGATGTTTTTAATTTTTTAATTTAATGGGTTTCCTTCCAATAAATAACACTACTATCTAACTTGAGTCTCTCATCACTTATCTGAAGCAAATATCTGAATTCTATTACTCAGTAACCTGTAAAGGTCAGAATGTGAGGTTCTAATATGAAATCATTCACTAGTCATTGCACTGTGTACACATAAGAATTTAGTATGTGACAAAAGCAATTGTTTTTATCTTGTTTCAGGTACTTTAGAAGTAAGGCTTATGGGTTGCCAAGATATTCTGGAAAACGTCCCTGGTCGATCAAAAGCTACGTCGATTACTCTACCTGGCTGGAGTCCAAGCGAAGCCAGATCATCTTTCATGAGTAGAACAAGCAAAAGTAAAAGTGGGAGTAGTCGAAACCTTTTGAAAACAGATGACTTGTCCAGTTTAGTATCCTTTTTATTTTTTAAACAGTCTAATTGAAATGCTCAGAAAATTTAATTTCGTTTAAAAAAGATCTGTAGTATAAAACCTGCTCAGTGACTGTACCTTTATTACAGCTAAACCTCAAGCAATCACTTCCAGTCCTGTTATGCATATTGCTCAGGAAGAAAGATGCCAGTAAAAAAAAATTTATATTGTTTTAAATTTTACCAAAGAGTTAAGAGGGGTTCTTGGTGGGGCTGTTGTTACCGTACAGCATAGGTGCCAACTTTTGTCGGCGCCGGTGGGTGCTCGGGCCCCCGGCGCCGGTGGGTGCTCGGGCCCCCGGCCCCACCCAACTCTGCCCCGGCCCCGCCCCTTCCCCAAATCCCTGCCCCCACCTCCTCCCCCTGGGGAAAAATTGGTGGGTGCTGAGCACCCACCGGCAGCTCCCCGTCAGCCCCCGCCTCCCCTGCCGCGCGCCCACAACTCACCTTGCCCGCCTCTCAGCTCTTCCTGTTCGGCAAGGGCGGGGGGGCGCGGGGGAAAGCTCAGTGGGGCGGCCGCTGGGGGGGTAATGTGGGTCTGGGGGGTAAGGATGCAGCTGTGCGGGCTCTGACGGGGGAGTCAGGAGGAGGCAGCGTTTGTGGAGGGGAGGAATTGGGGTGAACAAGAGGCTTTGGGGGACTAGAGCAGGGGTGAGGCAGCTCCAGGGCATGGGGCCAGGGGCGGGTGTGGGGTGAAGGGAAGGCTGGGGTGGGGCCGGGGTGAGGAAGTGGCTGGGGCAGGGGGGAGGCTCCGGGGGGCCAGGGATCTGCACTAGCAGGCGGCGGGGCGGGCGGGGCCGTTACCTGCGCTGCGGATGCAGCCAGGTCATGCTCTTTGCCTCCTCGCTGCGGGGCGGGGACTACACAGACACCGAGTCACTCAGCGCCAGCCCCGCCAAAGCCCAGCCCGGCCCCCGCACTCAATGAAGAAGAGGCGGCTGCCCTGGCTGATCCCGTAGCTCCAGTTGCCGGGCAGCAAGCAGAGCTGCTCCGCGCTCAGGTCCCCCATGGCCGAGCCGCCGCCGCTGCTGCCGCCTCCACCAGCGCAGTTGGGGAGAGCGGGGAGGGGGAGGCTGCGTGCGGCCTCAGCACCCACCAGTTTTTCCCCGTGGGTGCTCCAGCCCCGGAGCACCCATGGAGTTGGCGCCTATGCTGTACAGGACGAATGAGGGAAGAGAAGAGAGTAAGAGAATTCAAAACTTCATCAGATTTACTAACCACATACCCATGTGTTTTTGAGAGAAGTGCATTTTTATATCTGTGACTTGTGTAACTGAGAAATTGATTTCAAATTTTAAAATGGTCTAGCTCTTCATCTGATATGTTGATGGATCAAAAATTCTTAATCCTAAATTTAATTGGTTCATGTGGGCATAATGGTATTTTTTAATAAGGCATTAACACTGAAGTTTTTTTGTTTTTGTGGAAAATCCTCATACTTTTAAGCTGAGTTTGTGTAACTTACTTACAGATGAAATCTGTGCTGTATTGAAGCTGGACAACACTGTGGTTGGTCAAACTAGCTGGAAGCCCATTTCCAATCAGTCATGGGATCAGAAGTTTACACTGGAACTAGACAGGGTAAAGACACTACTGTTTCCATAGATGGAGATTGTCAGTTCCATAGATTAATTTCATGATTCCCTCTATCTGTTCTTTTCAACTGTTACGAACCTATTCAGATTCCATGTATATAAGTATTCCTGTTCTTCATGGAAGCAATTTCATGGCATGAAGTGTTTGTTCTTCTTCGAGTGCTTGTTCATCTCGATTCCAGTTAGGTGTGTGCGCGCACTGCATGCACGGTTTATCGGAAGGTTTTTCCCCTAGCAGCACCCATTGGGTCGGCTCTGGAGCCCCCTGGAGTTGTGCCTTCATGGCGCTGCATATAGGGCCCGGCCTACCCGCCGCTTCTCCAGTTCCTTCTTACCATCAGTGGTGGTCGTCGGAATGTTTCATCTCTCGTCTTCAACTAGCGATCCTCTAGCGTGTTTTCTGTAAATACTTACAGATAGTTTTAAAAATTGTTGTAGTTAGACGTCTGGACTTGGAGTACTGGGGGGTGTTTCCCTCTCCCGCTTCCCTGTCCCTCTCCTGGGCCCGGGGCATGCCTCGGACCCAGGGGTTTAAGCCGTGCGGGGTTTGCCAGAAGCCTATCGCAAAGGACGACCTGCACTTGGCTTGTCTAAAGTGCTTGGGGGGTCCCATCAAGCAGACAGGTGCAAGATCTGTAGGAGCTTTCACTCCCGCACAAAGGAGGAGAGGGATCACAGACTAACGTTGCTGCTACTGGAAGCAGCTCTCCGCCCTCAGTCTGAGTTGAGCTTCATGGACGCGGCACCGAGCTCCTCAGTGTCGGTGCGCAGCGCACCGGCTTCAGTCTGGGAGGTGCCGAGGAAGGACTCTGGGAGCAGAGACCCTCAGCACCAGCATTCCCTTGCGCCGAGCATGGCGCAGGATCAGTCTCGGCACCGCTCAGTCTCCTTTCCCGAAGAAGCAGCACAGGAAGACTGATAGAGGGTGCTCCCCTTCCTGTGCAAGGGAACGTGAAACCAAGGGAGGGAGACCAGTGCAAGACCATACCTCCGCTCCAGCTCAACAGCCGGCACCGTTGACTTTGGGCCTCTGGCACTGATCCCTGGCAGTGACGGGCACCGTAGCCGCTGGCACTCCCAGTCAGCGGGGATGACCCAAACCTTTCCCCTGGTACCGTGGCCATGACAATGGCAGGTACCAGCTCAGATGCTGACCCAGTGGCCCTTCTGGACCCCGTGGGCTTACCCCCAGTCCCAGGGGTCCGCCTTGGTACGCTCCTTTTCTATCAGGTCTGAGAGAGAGACTGCATCTAGGGCCAGGGATTTCTCCCGGGCATTAGCCACCGCTACCACTGCCAGCGCCACAATTGGTACCGCGTCCAGCACCAACAACAGACCCGACGCCGTACCCGGCACCATGGCTACACTTAGTACCACAGACAGTACCGGCACCGAAGCAAACTCTGACTTGGGGGCGGAGCCACAACATTTTGAGGAGCCAGATGGCAGGAGGGCCCCTCCCATATTCTGGGCTCCTCATTGTCTCCAGATGAGGCAGTGGCAGGGACATCCTCGGGGCCCCCCTTCCCGACAGCAGATCTCACCTTGAATTTCTGAGGCGGGTCGCTCAGAACCTCGGGGTACAGATGGAGGAGGTCACTGAGGTGTCAGACCCAGTGGCAGACATTTTATCCCTGGCAGGACCCACCAGGATGGCCCTTCCCCTGATAAAGACCATTCAGGAGAACACAAAAACCCTGTGGCAAACACCGTCCTCTCTGGCTCCTACAGCTAAGGGAGTCGAGAAAAAGTAGTTTGTGCCCTCCAAGGGCTATGAATACTTGCTTACCCTCCCCCCGCCGGACTCGGTAGTGGCGGCTGTTAACGCGATGGAAAGGCAAGGGCAACAAGGACCTACCCCTCGATGTAAGGATGCAGAGAAGCTGGACCTTTTCAGGAGGAGGATATATTCCACTTGGGGGCTTCAGCTTCGGATTGCAAACCAGCAGGCGATCCTTAGCTGATATAATTTCAAGTCTTGGGATGCAATGTCCAAATTCTTGGACCTTGTCTCACCGGATTCTAAGCTGGAATTCTCTGCTCTCGTGGACGAGGACAAGACGGTTGCCAGGACGTCGCCGCAAGCGGCATTAGACTCAGTGGACTCTGAAATGCGGACGATGTCTTCGGGCATCGCAGTGCACTGTTGCCTATGGCTGCAGGCCTCCCTGGGGAGGTCCAACAGACAATTCAGGACCTACCGTTTGTGGGGGCCACATTATTTTCAGAGAAAACAGACTCGAGACTCCACAGTCCGAAGGACTCCCGAGCCACTCTAAGATCGCTGGGTCTGCACACCTCCTTCCTAAATCACAGCCCGGATTTGTTGGCGGACGCATTTCTCCTTCCATGGAAGGACTACCTGTTCTATGCATTCCCTCTCATACCACTGATTCACAAGGTCCTCCTCAAAATCTGGAGCGACAGAACCTCGGTGATCCTGGTGGCACTGGCCTGGCCACGTCAGCATTGGTACATCATGCTACTGCAGTTATCGGTGGACACTCCAATTGCTCTACCGCTAGTTCTGGACCTCATCACTCAACATCACGGAAGGCTTCAACACCTCCAATCTCGAGTCTCTCCACCTCACGGCTTGGAAGCTGCATGGTTGAACCCGCTAGAGCTTACATGCTCAGACCCCGTTAGGGAGATTCTTCTGGGTAGCAGAAGGCCTTCAAACAGAGCAACTTACCTAGCCAAGTGGAAGAGATTTGCGATTTGGTGCTCGCAGAGTCGTATCCCTCCAACACAATCGTCGGTCCCCTTTATCTTGGACGATCTCCTAAAGTTGAAACAGCAGGGCTTGTCTCACTCCTCGATAAAGGTTCACCTGGCTGCCATCTCAGCTTTTCACCCTGGAGAGCATGGACACACCATCTTCACTAACAAAATGGTGTGGCAGTTCCTCAAGGGGTTAGACAGATTATATCCTCATATTTGCTGGCCCACCCCCACTTGGGACCTTAACTTGGTACTCTCGAGGCTGATGGGGTCCCCATTCGAGCCCTAGCTACGTGCTCACTCCTCTACCTTTCCTACAAGGTGGACTTTTTGGTTGCAATAACATCAGCCAGAAGGGTGTCCGAGCTCAAGGATCTCGCATCCGACCCTCCGTATACCATTTTCTACAAAGATAAGGTGCAAGTGCGACCCCACCTGGCGTTCTTCCCAAAGGTGGTCTTGAGTTTCCACGCCAATCAAGACCTATTCCTCCCGGTCTTTTTCCTGAAACCCTATGCCAATAGCCGCAAGCAGAGGCTCCATTCCCTGGATGTGCGGCGTGCATTGGCTTTTTATATTAAACAAACTAAGCCATTCCGTAAGTCGAACGGAATGTTTGTTGCTGTGGCAGACAGGATGAAAGGCCTCCCACTGTCCACTCAAAGGATATCGTTGTGGATCACATCCTGTATCTGACTGCACACTCCACCATAGCTCAAGCGTCTTCCACGGCCTTCCTGGCCCAGGTACCGATCCAGGCGATATGCAGAGCGGCTACGTGGTCTTCGGTCCACACCTTCACTTCACATTATACCATCACCCAGCACACCAGGGATGATGCAGTGTTCGGCAGGTGACTGTGTGCTTCAATCAGCAATTCCATAAACTCCAACCCCACCTCCCAGGTAAGGCTTGGGAGTCACCTAACTGGAATCGATATAGCAAGCACTCGAAGGAAGAACGGTTACTCACCTTCTCGTAACTGTTGTTCTTCGAGATGTGTATCCAGCAAGAAGGAACTGGAGGCGATGGGTCGGCAGGGCCCTATATGCGGCGGCATGAAGATGCGACTCCAGGGGGCTCCAGAGCCCACCCAACAGGTGCTGCTAAGGGAAAAACCATCTGGCGAACGGTGTATGCGGCGTGCACACACCTAATTGTAATGGATATGAGCAACACATCTCGACGAACAACAGTTACGAGAAAGTTAGAGGGTTAATGTTCTAGCAACCTCAGCTCTGATGATTAGCTCAAATCTAGTTGTGGTCTCAGGTAAAAAAATATTTAGCCTCATCCTAGCCCAAAGTGATGGATGTTTTGCTTAGATCTTACACAATTTGGAAAAACTGAATAAGACTGATAATTTTGTTCGACATGTCTGGGACTGTAATGCAGGTGTTACAGAATACAGTTCAGATGTGGAAACTTGCACAATGTTTGTCCATGTTCTGTCTAAAAGTAGACAGAGCTGGTAATTCCATATCTTCATGAATATAGTCAGAATTCACATACATTGGTGGAAGCACTTGTAAAGTTTCAGAACAACTTTATCTCCTACATGTAATTCTTAGGACTGCACGCTTCACATTTCTTCACCCTTTCTTTTTCTCCATTTAATGTTGTTGAGGCCTAATTAAGCTTTACTTTGTACTTGAATCTGTGTGGTTTTGTGTATATATACACCAAGACTTTAAAAAAAAAAAAAATCCTAAAGTTAGGCCCCCAAATTTACCAAGATGTCATGTCCAGTTATTACACTATGGGACTCCTAGATTTCCATCTGTCGCTTTATATCATCCTCCCCGTCTTCTTCCCCATACCCCATGTTTACCAAGGCGAGTCCCACTTGCACCCCTTAACACATAAAAAGAGCAATATGCTATTACCTAGAGAGGATTAATTCTTTCCCAAAATCACACCGATTTGTTACCTGAGGAGAAAGGGGGAACCTACTAATAAGCAAATTATTTCAGACTGGATTAAGGGGTATATTGAGTAGTGTTACTCCTTTGCCAGAAAACCAGTGTCTCTTGACTTGAAGATGCTCTACTAAGGCCACACCTGCCTTTGTAGCTTGTCTGAGACAGGTGCCTGTTGCAAAGATTTGCAAATCAGCAACATAGAGTTCTGATGAAAAGCAACGTTTACTTTAAAAAAGTATGGACTTGGCATTGCAGTCCAGTGTTCAATCTGGTAAAGTGGTGGAACAGTCCATTTCTGCCTAGATCTCCTCACCCACCATCCTCTGATGGGGACACTGCTTGCTAATCCTCCATAAGTGGGAATGCACAGAGACTCTTGAAGAAAAAAGAATGGTTATTTAGTGGTAACTATTATTCTTCAAGAGTTGCCCCTACATTCACACTGTGTACCCAGCTTCATCTCTTCCTTAGAGGCTAAGGAGGAGAAACTGAGGTGTCTTAGGGTGGAAGAGAGGATGCACTCTTTCATGTAGACTGAGCCAATTGCATCATCGTAATGAGAGTGCTCCTGCATCCCCAGCTTTTGTATACAGATCTCCACCTCAACACTAAAGGAGCTAGATCCCGTAAGTATGACTGCACAGAGGCAACTAGTAAGTGACACTTCTTTTGTTTGTTTACTGTTGTAGTCACGTGAATTAGAAATTTCAGTTTATTGGCGTGATTGGAGGTCTCTGTGCGCAGTGAAGTTTCTGAGATTAGAAGATTTCTTAGACAACCAGCGACATGGCATGTGTCTCTATCTTGAACCACAGGGTACTCTATTTGCAGAGGTAAGAGCACTTAATGCAAAAACTCAACCACATTTGAAATAATTAAATTGCAGAATATTTTAAATGGCTTTTAATAAACTCTTAAGAATGCATTATATTCTGGAAGTGGAATTGTAATATACAAATTATCTGAACTGCAGGTTACATTTTTTAATCCAGTTATTGAAAGAAGACCAAAACTCCAGAGACAAAAGAAAATTTTTTCAAAACAACAAGGTAACAATTTATTAGGAATTAAAATTAAATTATAAAGCTAAAAATGTAGTACATATTTGCATGTTTTTATGCACAGTCCTAAAACATAATTGCAAATAAAGTTGGTGATAGTTAAATCTTTAATATCACATTCAAAAATATTTGTTTAGAATTGTATATTATGCAGTAGCATTTAATGGTGAAGTCTTGAAAATTGCTAAGGAACATGACAAATTCAGTTTGTTCTCCATAAATTATAAACTGATGAATGTTAATTATAGCTTTTGGTAATATGTAAAGAAATTACTTGTGCTCTATTTTCTTTATTCACAATATCTACAGGCAAAACATTTCTCAGAGCTCCTCAAATGAATATTAATATTGCCACTTGGGGAAGGCTGGTGAGAAGAGCTATTCCTACAGTAAATCATTCTGGTACCTTCAGCCCTCAAGCTTCTGTGTCTGCGACAGTGCCAGTAGTTGATACATGCATTCCTGAACTAGCACGGTCAGCTAGGTAAATGCCTAAGATTTTGAAGCCAGATTTACATACAAAAGTAATGGTGCAATTCTTATTTACTCATGTAAATGAAAAATCTTCCTTATTATTCTACAAAATTTAAAACCTTGATATTTTCTAGTTGGACATCCATTTGTTGTATTTATTTAAAAAAAGGAAAAATTAAGATTTTCTAAAAACATTAAAACAGGTTTTTCTTAAGTATTTTTAATACTAGTAAAACAGTCTCCATTGTACTCTGAGTATGTTTGTTTTTCTGTAAGTGACTCTCCTGTAGCCAAATTGGACTTTGAACTTGAACCTGAACCTCCGCCTGCTCCACCCCGTGCATCGTCCCTTGGAGAAATATGTGACTCTTCATCTGAGAAAAAGGGATTGGATACCGCCATTCAGGCAGGACATTTAAACTAGTCATAAAGTGTTGCATAGCATGTCACATTTTTAATCAAATATTTAATATTTGTGTTACAACATTTGTAGTTACAATGCATTTATTTCCTTCTGTTTTAAATAGATAACACTACAATTTGCATGTGTGAAATTTTATCAAATTTGTTCATAATTGCGCATGGTATGTTTTAATACTGGCTATAGAGATTGGCCTTTTTCCATGCTTTTTAAGTGTTTAAGTCACACTGTTTTCCTACTGGTAGCTTTATAGGCCCAAAAACCAACTCCTACAATTTATAAAAAAGTGTGTGTTAGTATTCACAAATTGTGGAATGACTTTAGAAGAATAGGACTTAACAGAGGCCTGTCAGTAAATATAGCATGTTAGGCTAATTGATATTTTGAATTTCACACTGTTGAAGTTTTGCAGTATTTTTTACTTCACTTTCCTTAAATATAGTACATTTCTTCATTCTTCAGCAGTCTCATTTTCTAAATCTTCAGATTTCTGTTTCTTCTACATATTTCACAGGATGCAGAAACTACTTTTGATTTTGAAAATGAGAGAGATGATAGTGTTTCAAAACTCCAACCTGAAATAATTTGTGAGCCTGAAATTCCACACACAGACATAAAGAGTACCAGCATACGAGAGCCTGAAGATAGAAGGTAAAAACACACTAGTTTTTTTGTTTTTTTGACTACATGTTTTGTTGTTAACCCTAACTTGAAGTTTTCTGTAACTTTTTACATTCATTGCTGTTTTACAGAACACAAAGATTTCAATTTAGTCTGCAAGATTTTAGGTGTTGTGCTGTACTGGGTAGAGGTCATTTTGGAAAGGTACATTTTTTGATGACTACAAGTGTATTCAAAAAAGAAAAACTCACCTGTTTTGAATAAATCACTTATCTACTCTTTCAGGTGCTGCTGGCTGAATACAAAAACACAAATGAGATGTTTGCTATTAAAGCATTAAAGAAAGGAGACATTGTTGCTCGTGATGAAGTAGACAGGTCAGTTTCAAGAAAGTAATACATGATGTATATTTTTTCCTCTGTAGGAAATAGTGACTGGGTTGTAAATTATCATAGACTTTAACGGAATAAGGTTACTGAGCCCAGAGTGAGAGTTCAGATTGTATTTAGCAGAGGAATTCTCATGTAAGATACTAGTTTCTCAGTCCAGTTGTATTTAATTAAACAGTAGTATTGTGGTTATACCTATGAAATGTTCTCAAGTGGCTACAGCGGAAAGAAAAACGTCCCATTGTAGCTGCAAATTTGATTTCCATGAGTTTTATATCAGTCAAGAACTGTTATGTTCATATTTATATTGGCAGGTTAAAGGAAACCTAACACATAGGAATTGGTGTTACTACAGGCTTTCATCTTAGTCTGTTGATCTTCTGAGTGTAACGAGTCTCCTTTTTTATTTGGGAGAGAACACACAAATTACCCTACCACTGGGAGGGGCCATTATGGTATGATCTGAGCTTACTGTATTGAGGACTGTTACTTCAGCAGTCATTGCCCAAACATCGAAATGAGGTTAAAAAAACTCCTGAATTCCAGGTCACTATTCTTATGTTTAAAAAAGCCTATAATTTCAGTGCTCAGGAAACAAACATGACCTTGAGAAGAATAAAATCAGCAGGAGGAGAAATATAGCTAGAACTAATGTCAGCTGTTTCTCTAATACAGGCGATATAACAAACAAACTCATTGACTTTAGAAACTCATTCCTTTCTTAGCAGTCCAAAGTAAACCACATCTTTATTGGATCTGCAGACTGATTTTGCTCTTTCAAAATAAATGTTGAGATCTCATTCGATAGCAATTTGAGGTTTACAACAGGATGTGAAAATCATCTCTACTCTAAAATATTAATTCAAGAGTTACTTGGAAAAATAGTCCTGGAGTTTTTGGTTTTTTTGCAAACCACTTAGTCCCAGTGAAACTTCTTGGATGGACAAAATTTCCAGCATCCTTTTCCTTCTTGCCAACAGTATACAGTAGGGCCTCAGAGGGAGCTTCTATCAATTCTTGAAGCACCGAGTTGAGCTTGTGTGGAGGGACAGTTACTTTGACTTAACTATTTGTTAAGAAAGCTCTACGAAATTTGATAACATTTAGTTATAAGTTGACAAGGGTTCCTCTCATTTTTGTCCCTTAGGGCTTCGAAAGGAGACGTTTCCCCATGCAGCATAATATCCTCTAAAACTTTTATCAAAGATCTATTTGGCAAAACTGGGGACATACTTGATGATACTCTCTCTTTAGCTTGAAAAAGGAAAACACAAACTGGAGAGTTCTGCCCATCTTAAATGAGTAGTTCAGTAGCTAATTGAACTCTCCAAACGTCTCATCTTATGTATAATATACAAAAAGTGGAGAAATTACTACGTTACATAGATAGATACGTGTCGAGGTTCTAGGATGTCAAACCAATTGGAGCATTATGTTTGCAGTTCTCTACCAAAACTGTTCTGTGTATTCATAGAGGTAAGATAATACATTTTATTGGACCAACTTCTGTTGGTTAAAGAGGCCAGCTTTAGAGCCACACAGAGCTTTTCTTCAGGTCTGCCTGAAGCAAGTACCTTCAGAGTGTTATAACATTGACAAACTGGAAGTCCATGAAACAAGAGGAATTCAAGAAGATAACTGAACAAAGGCTGCTGACCTCTGCACTGGTAGCATACATCAGCTAGAATACAACCTTTCCTGCTTCATTAGAGAACATGGATGTTTCCCCAGGAGTTCAGACTCTAAAGAAGAAGCTGGATCACCGAGAAGATTGAGTTGTGTGAGCGTTGAAGGAAACTAAGAGCAAAAAGGAAGACTGATGGAAGTAAAAGAGAGAGCAATATTCCCATATTGTGATTAAAGTGGCAAAAGAAGCTTGACTTGAAGAACAGTGCATCAACATACATCTCTATCATCTATAAACATACAAAATCCTTTTGTGGCAAATGCCACTAGGAAGGCCTATCAAATCATCAGGACTCTTTTTCTGAAAGGATTCTTGGCAGTAAAAATACCCTTTCACTCAACACTTGGGATAGGTATTGCCAAGAACTCTGTGATATGAGTGAAACAAATTCTAAGTTGGAAGTGAAAAAGGCAGAGGAGATCTATATAAGAGCTTGATTTATCCCGATCAACCTACAGTTGAAAAAGCTGAGGATGTGGTATAGACATTGAAAAGCAGTAAAGCCCCTGGAGTGGATAAAGTACAAATACAAGCAGAATTAATTAACGGTGGTGGAGAGGCACTCATCCAGGCATATCATAAGCTTGTCACTGTGATTTGGGAGTCTGGAAGACTTGGACACAGTCCCTGATAGTTCCTATTCATAAAGGGGGAGACCCAGCTGTTCTGTGGAAATGTCATTGATACACGCTAGCAAAATACTGCTGCATATCATCCTGAAGAGAATTGTAGTTAAAATAGAGAACTTTCTGACTGAAGAACAAGGGGTTTTAGACCCAGAATGGATACAGTGGAGCAAATGTTCAACCTGCATGTGCTATGTGAGAGAGTATTGGAGAATGATGGACGTTTTTGTGGAATTTGCTAAGGTGTTTGACAGCATATGGGACAAACCTCTTTGGGAAATCCTATGGTTGATCAGATTGGTGAAAATGTAATAAGGCTGAAGGTAAACCTCTATGGAAGCATGATGGCTATCATGTTTGTGGGACATGAGCAAAGTAGTTTGGTTTGACTTGAGGATAGGTGCCAGCCAGGGTGCTTGCTATCCATGAACCCTTTTCAGTCTGTTATCTTGAAGAAATATTAAGAAGAGCCACTGATGGAAACTTACAGGAGATGTCTGTTGGTGGATAAAAAATTAATCATCTGTGTTTCACCAGTGATATTGATCTGATTGGATTGTCACAAGAAGAGGTGCAAAAATTGCTAGAAAGAGTAGCAATGGAAGCAGAGAAGTTAGATCTAAAGATACAACATTCAAAGACAATGGTGACATCTGTTTGAAAGGGTGAAAATATTTCTACCCAAATCTGAGGAACCATTGGAGTGCATTGAGCACTTCAAATGTTTGTGTAGTGTGTGACTACAATGGATGTTTAAAAATCAAGTAGAGATCCGACATAGAATTGAACTCACGACTGCTGCTGTAGCGACACTCAGCCACATTTGGAGAAGCAAAGATATTACCGTGAAGTGTAAAATGAAATTACTGCAGTCTCTTGCCTTCAGCGTCTTATATGTATGGGAGACGTGGACTTTAAGGAAACAAGACATTAAGAAGCTTTCTGCCTTTGAATTGCAATGTTATAGGTGACTGGTGCACATTGTCTCCTTGCTAGTCATGAGCAAAGTATAGATAATCACCCAAATTTACAACATAACTGGAGTGATGACAGATATCGAGACAAAGAAAACCTGAGTTTGCAGGACATATGGGTTGGATGAGCAGAGGAAGATTGAAGACAACTTTGCAGGGACTGGTGCCATGGGCAAAGGGTGTCAGTGATCAGTGTTTTTCAACTATGTGGCTGACTGGATGGGATACAGCATGGTGTGCTTTTCAAGGCTATGTGAAGACTGTAAAATGTGGAGGAAGATTGCTATGTGTTATTTACTGTTATGTTTTTTACTGTTCATTGTGATTTGACTCTATGGTGCTTTGCACTATGAGAGAATATATGTATGTATGCATGTATAGTCATGACATGCAGAAAGAGAGACAACTGAATCACTAGACTATAAATTCATGGAATGGTTTTCATAGCCAAAGTATTACTCCGGGTATTTGCTATCTGTGCCCAAAATCTGCAATGGAATTGTTATCCCACCCTTTGAATATTACGTGCATAGATAGAAGTACAATTTGTATCAGTTGATTTTAAATATATTTTGTTTAAATTTGTGGGCATATTGAGAAATTCCAACAGGTATGTTTTCAAAGAGTTTCATGAGATGTTAGCCATATAACTCCTTTCAAAGTCAGTAGAGTTGTACAGTTAAAATCCTGCATTGCACTTTGAAATGTTAGTGTTTAGAGTATCTCATCAAATCAGAAAAAGATTCAGGTATTATGAAAGCTTTCGGGGGAGGTGGGAGGATGAGGGCGGTCTTGTCCTATGTGTTGAAATTTGTAATATAACAGTCAGTATTAAATTTTGCTATTAAAATATTTTCTGTTTGCAGCCTTATGTGTGAAAAGCGAATTTTTGAAACTGTGAATAGTGTACGGCATCCCTTTTTGGTGAACCTTTTTGCTTGTTTCCAAACCAAAGATCATGTTTGCTTTGTAATGGAATATGCTGCTGGTGGAGATCTGATGATGCACATTCATACTGATGTCTTTTCTGAACCAAGAGCAGTGTAAGTGTTCACGCTGTTAATACCATTAAATATTTAAAAGCTTTGATATAAATTGTTCTGTTTCAGTGGGCTGAAAAAAAACTATGTTCAACTTTGCTTGCCTTCGCATGCTTGTGTATTGGGTCACTTCATTTAGTACTGTTATCTTAAATGGACTAAAGATTAAAGCCTTGTTAAAATGCATTCAACCCAGTTTGGTTAGAAAAATATATATATATTCTGTTTTTGGTTAGAATGGTCAAAACATTTTGTAGGATGTCAGAATGCAAGCTTATATGCTAATATGCTTAAATCTAAATTGCCTTAAAAAGTAAATATATAATATTTGTAAATGTTGTTGTTTTGAAGAATTAGCAGTCTGTTTAAAATGTTAGCTGAAATTAAAAGATTATATAAATGTACCAGCTACAGCAATGGGTGCCATAGAAAACTACAGTATAGGCAGACAAAATATGTTACAGGTTGGGCCACTTTTGTCTAAACTTTTGCCTGGTAAATTTTAAAGCTTTGGCTTAGAATTGTATAAAATTCCACATGTATCGCATATTAAAAAATCATCTGAAGAGAAGTTTCTATATGCAGGTTTCAGTGTAGTTGCCGTGTTAGTCTGTGTCAGCAAAAAGAAAACAAGAAAAATACCTGTGGCACCTTAAGACTAACAAATTTGTTAGTCTCTAAGGTGCCACAGGTATTTTTCTTGTTTTCTTTTTTCTATATGCAAACTCTCTGCACCCTTCTGAAAGTAATTAATAAAAACACTGATTAATTAAGCAAGACTGAAATGCATTGAAATTCTAGCTTTATTTAATTATTCAAACAGGTTTTATGCTGCATGTGTGGTTCTTGGACTCCAGTATTTACATGAGCACAAAATAGTTTATAGGTAAGTAATCGATACTTTTTTCAAGACTGGAATTTTAAGTTTCTCCTTTTCTTAACACTGTTTTTCTTCATCTTACCCAAAGCATTATCTTTTTATTTGTTATATTTCTTTCTATGCTAGCAGAAAGTTTGTTCTGACATACTTATGAGTGTAAACCATAAGTTATTGATGGAAGTCTTAAATCAGGAAAGGGGTAACTAAAATTTAACGGGGACATTGCACTGCTCTTTTATTTTTAAATAACTTTTTTACCTTAGAGTGAATTATTATTGAGTACCACTATAGGGATATCAGTAATTCCATTTTACTTTCAAATATTGTTTTTTAGAGATTTGAAGTTGGATAACTTATTGCTGGATACAGAAGGATTTGTGAAAATAGCCGACTTTGGTCTGTGCAAAGAAGGTAGCTGCTTTGCTTTTCTTTTAAATGATTTTTCAATGGGATTACTCTTGACTGTTAGCAGTTAAGCAGTCCTAGAGGTAGGAGCACCTAGCATATTTACTGTCTATATCATTGTAGAAAAATATCTCTGGGATCTTCTCAGCTGGAGAACAGTGGAAGCAAAACACCCTCAGGGGGGAGATCACTCGAGTGTCTATCCGGGTTCCCCTCTTCTTTCTGTAATGACTGTACGCAAGAGGGTTGTTACTTTGTCATATCTGCTTGTTGTAAATAACTCATGTCACATTTTGCTAAACAGTACTTGGTCCTGTTACAAGCATCATCCAATAATATCTAGAAGCATTAATTTTCTTCCCATCTACACCAAGTCACTGTTCCCTTCTCACTAATTCATTTTCTGCTTTCAACAACTTTCAAATATCTAACACAACAAAGTGCTGTGCAAATAGCTCCCTAAATAGAGCACAGCTCAAAATAGGGAAATATCTTCAAAAAGACACTCATTTTAATAGTCATTTTCTGGCATCTAGCTGCTGGAGGTGCTTTCTTGCAAATGAGACATAAAACAGATCTAGCAGCAGTAATTCAGATTCTCTCCCTGCATTGGGGAATGTGTCCCCTTTTCTAATAACTCAGTGGGGGGAGAGGGATGGCCATCAACAGGAGGAATCTAGCTGGATTTGTTTCCTTCTTTTCCAGCTTGTTTTACTTGTCCTACAACTTTCCAGGTCCCAGCACTGTGGGAAATGGAATTTAGTAAATTGAGGGCAGTAGGTCAAAGATTACAGTTGAATTATTTGCATATCTTTGATACTAATTATGCAACTATTCCACTATAAAGAAAAACTTCCTAGAAAATGACAAAGGGTCATGTTATAAATGTAAAAGATCAATGAGAGACAGATTTCCTCATTTTTCAATAAAGTCAAGCTCTATAGGATACTTATTAACATGGAGAATCATTCTTTTTCTTTGCAGTTCACCTTTAAAGTTCGGCACAGAGTTTGTACCCACAACCTCCTAATACCACAACAATCCTTGATGCCATTGTCATAGTGCTAATCCTACACTTTCTGCAGATGGAATATTTGGGGGTGGGGATATGGGGTAAAAAAGCATGAAGACTGCACTAGTACTGTGTAATTGTTCAGAAGCATGTTTTAGGGGATGGAATGTTGTATGTCACTCTGAAGGTGTGGGCAGTCCATGCATGCTTCCTTGTAGTCCGATATGGTGTTGCAGGTGAGCTGCACCTTAATTTCCCCAAGCAGAGCAGCAGTAGATTCACTTTAACAGCCCAAGGCACGGAGAAGCCAAAATAAGTTAACCAAATGCCATGTCAGTTTTTAACTCAGGTTTCAGGAGAGGAATCATTGCAACGAACATTTCACCAGGACTATTATTCAGGGCTCCTAAATTTACAGTCCACACCAAAGTCTTTGAGTCAGCTTAGGCTTATCTAGAGGCACCTGAGAGAGAAAGCACCACCCCCAGCAGCCAGCCTGGCTTCTATTCCCCTCAGCTTCTGTGTTTAAATAGCCCAGCCCCAGGAAGTGAGCAGGGCCTACTTGATTATCCCTAAGCTGTCGGCTCCAGCCTGTCCCTTAAAGAGGTAGTACATTTTTCTCCATACACTTTCACTGTCGCAATGCCCTTGAGCAGGGGTCTCCAAACTGTGGGCCGGATCCGGCCCGGAGCTTCCATTTGTCCGGCCCGCCAACCAACAGGGGAGAGGTGAGTAGGTACACTGAGCAGGCAGGGGGAGGGGCTGCCAGCAGCAGCTCACACGAGGCAGCAGCACAGCTGAGCTGTGCAGAGGGGTGAGTGCCTCTGGGAGCCAGTGTCCCCCCAAAAGGGGAGCCAACTTAGGGGGAGAGTTGCTGCTTCAGCCAAGCAGGCACAGACCCCTGCCTTAGAGTAAAAATACAAGCCAGATGCTTAATTACATCTCCAATAAATGGAGTAAAGAAGATGGAAATTAACAATTTCATAATGGTTAAATTTTAACTACAGCACTAATAGAATCAAACGGTCCCAACCAACAATGGGAACCTGGAGCTTGTTTAACGATTTTGCATATATTTTATTTCTTTCACAGTCACTTCGGCCCACGAAGCCCCTTCAAAAATCTAATATGGCCCTCGTCTCATAAAGTTTGGAGATCCCTGCCCTTGAGCATTAGTATCATGGCTCACATGTAGACATGGTAATGTCTACAGTAATACCATTAGTCACCACTGGTGCAACATACAGCACCTATCACAATGCGGGCCTGGTCTGTAACTAGGGCCCGTAGGCACTGTGGTAATACTACTAATAATAATCATTGCCATTTTTATAGAGATTTGTTATATTGCCTTATTTATACACTCTGTATACCTTCAACTAAATCCTGTGCAAGACTTTCTCTGACTTTGACGTCATATGCTAGAATCTGGTAGAAGAAACCCTAATAATTTAAAGTATAGTTCTGCTGTGAAAAATGATTATGTAAAATGAAACCTTATTCAGCAGATTCACTCCCTGTATATATTAATCTTTTTTGCTTAGAGTGTCAAAAATAAGTGGGTGCTGCTACTTTACTTCTGTTACCTGCTCTGATTGCAGTGCTGCAAATGACAAATGTGTTCTATTTCTTCTTGTGTGTCAACACAATTGTTTACTAAGTTCCACCTCGTTGCAGCTCTCCAAGTGCATTGTCTTCAATGTGATGACCAAGGTGTAACTGAGGGGCTAATGTGGCTTGCAGAATCATCATTACTGGTGGTCATGTACAAACAGAGAATCCAGCTTGACACGCAGGGCCAAGATGGTGTTTGCACGGCTGGCAAATGTGGGGAAAGATTTGTAAGCTGAGCTCATTTGTTGAAGTCGTCAGCACAAACATGGAGCCTAACAATCTTTTTTTTTTCCCCTTTACATAAATTGCTTTGAACAGTAAATCTTACTGACTGAAGCAGTTGTTTACGTGGAAGGGGAGTAGTAAGACTACAGCTTGCTTGTTATGAAAATCATATTTTTTTCAGGAATGGGATTTGGAGATAGAACAAGCACCTTCTGTGGCACTCCAGAATTTCTTGCACCAGAAGTGTTAACAGAAACATCCTACACAAGAGCTGTGGACTGGTGGGGGCTTGGTGTACTCATCTATGAGATGCTAGTTGGGGAGGTAAGCACAGTTGTAACACAAAAATATTTGATACACATCCAAGTCTTATAGAGTAAGCAAGCTTACAAAACCTAGCATCATTACAAAAATAAACTTGATATCTCAAGTTCTTGAATTGTAGAATGCCCTACCTACCTTTTAAAGCTTACAGCTATTGTATCATAGAGGCCTGGTTCCATATCCTGTATTTTGTATGGATTTTTATGGAGTATCTTAATGAGAAAACGTGAAGGTGTAGCTTTTTTGTTGTTGTTAAAAATAGAGGAATAGAAAACGCTATAGGCCACATCTTCAGCAGGTGTAAATCGTAGCTCATTGATTTCAGTGGCACTATACAGTTTGAATACTAAACTTAATGATTCATAACTTTCAAACCATTTAACCAGTTACCTTCATATTAGACTATTAGGGAGATTTACAAAAACAAGGTTGACGTTCTAGCATCAGCCATTTTTAACACTGGAGCGTGCAATTTCAGATCAGAACATATGGAAAAAGTATTGGATTCTTTTTTTAAAGATTAAATATACACACATGCGCGCACACACACAATTTTGGCCTCAGTGCAAGTATGGAAAATTTCAACTTAACAGTTTTGGGGAGAAAATCATGAAAAAGGGAAAAAGTTACAATGGAAGTTGGAATTTAACCTTAAACTGTAACGTGCTCTCTCCGCAACCTGCAGGACATGATGCAAGACCCATTTATTTAGCATTTGACTTACTGTTTTTCTCTTGAGAGACAAGGTAGCTGTGGTAATATCTCTTATTGGGACCAATCTCTGTTGGTGGCTTGTTCCTTCCCCCCAACAGAAGTTGGTGCAATAAAAGATTCACCTACAGTCTCTTTTTATATCCTCATAGCTCATAACATGGTTACAACAACACCATTTTGCTCTTCACACTTTTTGTGAATGTCCTATCTGCCCTAATTTCTGCAATTGCAAAAAGTCCTTAAAGGTGATACAACTGCCTAAATTGAAAAACAGTAATAGAGAAGTATTTATTAATAATAGCTGTCTTTAATGCCATGTGCATTTTGTCCTTTTAGAAAAAAAGTTAAATCGCACAACCTACTTTTGTCCCTTTTCATCTACACCCCTAACTAGTCTGTTTCTTCAAATGGAAATGAAGCGTGCCAACACCATATGACCCACAAATGGTCCATAAACCACAGTTTAAAAACTGCTGGATGGTATGATGTGGTAAATGTTTTATCAAAATAAATTTGGGATGACCACATTACCTTGGAGTGGCAGCCACCTGAAACGAGTACTAATAAAAGCTCTATTACATTAGATAGATTATTATTTATGCCTCAGTGCACAGGAAAACTATTTTATAAGTGTGTGTTAAAAAACTGAACATCTTGATCTTTTTTTTTTTTTAAGGGACAGTTATTTTGTGGCCTGCCTTGTCTGTTTATAAAAAGTGTGACTATCACATTTTCCCCTATAGAAAGCTACATTATTTATTACAGGGAGAGGGGAAATAATTTGACACATTGAGACATTTAACTCTAAACTGGAAGCTTAATGTGAAAGAAGGCAATTGTTCTCCATTTTGCCTTACCTTAAATATGGCAGCAGCAACAACAAATTGCTGTAGTTTTCGAAACAGTAGGTTGATTTTAAAATTTAGCTTCCAGAAATGAGATCTCTTTTTAACTGTTTTATCATAGTCACCCTTCCCTGGAGATGATGAAGAAGAGGTTTTTGACAGTATTGTAAATGATGAAGTAAGATATCCGCGGTTCCTTTCTACAGAAGCCATCTCTATAATGAGAAGGGTAAGATTATAGTAAACAGTGAAATATTTTCATGTTTTTGTTGTCTAATTATTATTTTCCATGAAGAGGGGAATTTAAGAGCCTGCATTACATTTGACAATTGTTTTCATCAGATTAGTGAAGCAGCTCTAAAACCAATGTTACTTTTTAAAATCAGCATCACCATTTTGGACTAACATGAAAGTTAAGTGTTTGACTATTATTTACATTCTCTAGTTAGTAAAAAAAAATTCCTACAAAATCTCATTTTCATTCAAAACTTCTTACGTTACGTTTTTATATTATTTACACTTTTTGTTAATCTCTTAACACTGACCCACATTTTTCTAGACCCATTCTTTCCCATCCACATTTACATAGGAAATTCTTTGGGTTCCTTTTGTAACAGAACACCTCAGTGACTCTCACGGAGCTCAGTACCACCACATGAGTATTCTATGCTAAGAAGAGACTTTGGGATTTTCACCTTTCATTCGGTCAGGGGTTGGAAATACCCCCACCCCACCCACACACACACCATCTAAAGTCTCTTCTCATAAGAATGGGAAAGAGGGCACAATTGTATAGATACAGCATAAGTGAAATACCTTAGGCTAAAGGGTGCAGCCATGTGCTCAACTAATATACAGTGTGCTTTCCAATCATACAAGAATTTTGGCCAGACACACCAGGGCAAATCTTTAAGAAAAACCCCATAGCAATGTCCACATAGAACAGACAGGACCATTACTTTTCATCCAGAAAATGTGCTAAATGAACTTTATTGTGCTCAAATTAATCTCAGAAAACAGATTCCAGTACCTGAGTAGACACTGCATGCAGTTTTGTATTTCAAACAGAATGCTTAGGTCATTAGATCACCACCTTTGGTGAATTGGGTTATTTCACGTATCTTCCTTCTGAGATGCTAAATTATTTCACTGCTTAGGAGGGACAGAAGATATATTTTTGCTAACAAATATTTAACCTTAAAACTGAAGGAAAGAAATTCTTTAAACAGATTAAAAAGCCCCTGTCAGTTATCTGTTCAAATGTGATTAGAGCTTTGTTCCTTTAAATCTTACACTTAAAATGTTTCAATTGCTGGATAAAGCGTACTATAAAGAGTCATAGGACTAAACCTAAAACTATTGACATCTAGATTTAAACTGACCCCATTTAGATAATCTCATATTAAGAGGAAGAGAACTCCAGTCTAATACAGCAGTAAAGCAAGACTGCACTATTTAAGATTGCATTACAGGATCTTTCAATCTGAAGCTGGGCACTTCACTTTATCCCTTCTATTTATACCAGACAGTTACATCCCCAGAAGGCTTGGCTATTCTCCTACAGTATTGGGGCAATAAAATACATCCAAGCAGTTCCCAATCCTTCATAGTAGGGCTGATGATTAATCGTAGTTAATTCATGTGATTAAAAAGATTAATTGCAGTTTTAATTGCACTGTTAATCAATAGAATACCAATTGAAATGTATTCAATATTTTGGATGTTTTTCAACATTTTCATACATTGTAGTGTTGTAATTGAAATCAAAGTGTATATTATAAATATTTGCACTGTAAAAATGATAATCGTATTTTTCAGTTCCTCACACAAGTACAGTAGTGCAATCTTTGCCATGAAAGTGCAACTTAAACGTGACTGCACTCAAAAACTGCACTTGAGTGCATGACTGCACTCAAAAACAAAACACTGTACAACTTCAGAGCCTACAAGTCCTCAGTCCTACTTCTTGTTCAGCCAATCGCTAAGGCAAACAAGTTTGTTTACATTTACAGGAGATAATGCTGCCTGCTTCTTGTTTACAATGTCACCTGAAAGTGAGAACAGGCATTTGCGTGGCACTTTTGTAGATGGCATTACAAGGTCTTTACGTGCCAGATATGCTAAACATTCGTATGCCCCTTCATGCTTCAGACACCATTCCAGAGGACATGCTTCCATGCTAACGATGCTTGTTAAAAAAATAATGCGTTAATTAAATTTGTGACTGAACTCGTTGGGGGAGAATTGACCCCTGCTCTATTTTACCCACATTCTGCCATATATTTCATGTTATAGCAGTCTCGGATAATGACCCAGCACGTTATTCATTTTAAGAACACTTTCACTGCAGATTTGACAAAACGCAAAGAAAGTACCACTGAGATTTCTAAAGATAGCTATAGCACTTGACCCAAGGCTTAAGAATCTGAAGTATCTTCCAAAATCTGAGAGGGATGAGGTGTGGCGCATGCTTTCAGAAGTCTTAAAAGAGCAACACTCCAATGTGGAAACTACAAAACACGAATCACCAAAAAAGAAAATCAACCTTTTGCTGGTGGCATCTGACTCAGATAAAGAAAATAAAAATGTGTCAGTCCGCACTGCTTTGGATTGTTATCGAGCAGAACCCGTCATCAGCATGGACGCATGTCCCTTGGAATGGTGGTTGAAGCATGAAGGGACATGTCTTGTTAGCGCAGCTGGCAAGAAATATCCTGCGATGCCTGCTACAACTGTGCTATGAGAACACCTGTTCTCACTTTCAGGTGACATTGTAAAGAAGTAGAGTGCAGCATTATCTCCTGTACATGTAAACAAACTTGTTTAAGCAATTGGCTGAACAAGAAGGAGGACTGAGTGGACTTGTAGGCTCTAAAATGTTGTTTTATTTCTGAATGCATTTTTTGTACATAATTCTACATTTGTAAGTTCAACTTTCATGATAGAGATTGCACTACAGTACTTGTATTAGGTGAATTGAAAAATACTAGTTTTTTTACAGTGCAAATACTCGTAATCAAATTATAAAGTGAGCACTGTTCACTTAGTATTCTGTATTGTAATTGTAATGAATATATTTGAAAATGTAGAAAACATCCAAAAATATTTAAATAAATGGTATTCTATTATTGCTTAACAGTACTATTAGTCGTGATTTTTTTAACTGCACGATTAATCGCAATTAATTTTTTTAATTGCTTGACAGCCCTACTTCATAGATTTTAAAGCCAGGAAGGACAGTTGTGATATAGTCTGACCTCCTGCATAACACAAGCCATAGAATTTCACCTAAGAATTCCTGTGTCAAGCCCAATAACTTCTGGTTGAACTACCGCATATCTTCTGGTCTAGAAATCAAGATTAGATGTCTTTCCAGAAGTGATGGAGAATCTAACACTTTTTCCTTGGTAAATTGTTCAAAGGGCCTATTACCTTCCCTGCTTAAAAAAAGTTGTTACTTATTTCAGTTTGCGTAGCTTAAATTCCACAAAATAGCAGACAAAGGCATAGTGATCTATCAAAAATCCCCCAAGTACTTACTGACAGTGATCAAGTCATGTCTTAACCATCTCTTTGATAAGATAAAAAGATGGTGGTTCTTTAGACTCTCACTGTAAAGTTGGTTTACCCAACTGATCATTTTTATTGCTTTTACTGAACCTATTACAGTTTTTCAATATCCTTCCTGAAGTCTAAATACTAGGTCTTGTCACAGTATTCCAATTTATACATCCAAGAGTTGCATTACTTTTCTTAGTCGCAGTATCCCAGTGGAGAGCTCACATTCAGTTGGTTATCCACATGATCCCTTAAGTCCTTTTCAGGGTCACTTCTTTCTAGGATACAGTCCCCTCACATCTTGTAAATGTGATCTTTCTTTGAACATATCCAGGAAACATGTCCAGGAAATGGGACTTCCTTTTTGTTCAATACACAGGTTGTAAGGAAGGGAACAGAAGCCTTGCAACTCCAGTCCAAGGTGGATGAAATTGCTTATTATGGAAAGTTGCAAAGGAAGTAATAAAGGTGCCCAGTAGCATTGATTTCATTCATGCTATGGTGACTTCATGGGCAAAAAGATACTAGTTAATACTACTTTTCGATGGTTGGTTATCCAAGCCATTGCTGTCCGTTGAAACTTTTCTTATTTCTCTGCTGCTGATCTGTCCTTAGCCCAATGAAAGAGGTAGGCCTTACAGAATAGTCACTCCAAACTGGACACTTGGGGAAGATACTTACTGGCAAGAGCAGAGTTTTTCCATGTGATCACCCAGGACCTGATGTTAGGACTTGCATGTTAAAGATATGCTAGATATTAGTTATCCTTTTAGTTTTAACTCATTCTGTTGTGTTCAGGCCATGGCTGAGTGTGGTATGTGACACAGTATTTAGTAAAAGGATGAGTTAAATGTCTGTTTTGTTTGAACCTTAAACACAAGCATAGAATTGTTGGCTTTTGGGCCCATTTATATATGTTTCTACATGGAGATCAGAATTTAGTTTCTGGGGTCTGCAGTGACTAGAAATATCTCACATTTCACTCTACTGTCCTTCTGTGGCAAAGCATGAAGCAGTTTTCAGCATTTTCTGACAAAACTGAGTGCTGTGAAACAGGGTATGGGGGCGGGGGGGGGAGAGAGAGATGGAGACGTATAGATGGTGTAAGGACCCACTTTCTCCCAGGTTAAATGAGGAAAAATGACAAGCTTATGTAAATTTTTACAATTTGTAAAGAAATTAAGCATAGTTTTGCAGAGTTTGCCTCTGCCTCTTCTACTCCCTGGGCAACACATTTCCTCTGGGACAGAGTAGATTTACTGGAAAAGCAGCAGTCACATAATCTCCTTGCTCCTTTGGTCTGGAGCATCAGCTACCTATTCTATATTTTTTCCCCAATTTTGAGTGCTAAGATCTTCAAAATGTTTTGTTAGCTGCTACGAAGAAATCCAGAGCGGCGCCTTGGAGCTGGTGAGAAAGATGCTGAGGATGTGAAAAAGCATCACTTCTTCCGGGTATGTAAAAGCTAGTGTCGTTTGTAAAATATTAATTCTCAGAGGCAGGAAACTAACCAACAATTGGTTGTTTTACAGCTAATAGATTGGAATGCTTTGCTGGCTAAGAAAGTGAAGCCCCCTTTTGTACCCACCGTTAGAGGACGAGAAGATGTTAGTAATTTTGATGATGAATTTACCTCAGAAGCACCTATTCTCACTCCACCCCGGGAACCAAGGATACTTTCACAAGAAGAGCAGGAAACATTCAGAGATTTTGATTACATTGCTGATTGGTGTTAATTTCTAGACACTGTGAAATCATAGCTAACTGGCTCACAAAAATGCCTCTCAGAAGAATACCAGCCCTTCAATTGCTCTCTGTGCCACCTGTAGCTTCTCATTTTTATTCACATGAAGATTCTTTAACGTACTGTTTTAATACTCTTGTGAAGAGTGGCCTCCTTGTCATACTTTTATCTGAGCACTGGAAAGAAGTTCTATAGAGTTTTTAAGCTGAGTTGGTGAATACAGGCCACATTAAGCTCTCACATGGACACACTTGGATCTGTACTGTAATTTTTACTTTTCTACAGCAGATGATGTCGTAAAATACATGCCTTAAGTGTGTGGGGGGGAAAAACAGATTGAGCTAGATTGATAACCATTTAACTTTATTCAGCCATGTTAAAATAGAAGTTTGGGGTGCTATTGACATTCATGACTGATTTTATCTGGAGAAGGCAAATGGTCAGTTTTTTAAAAAATTACTGTAATGTCTAAAAATGTTTAATTTTAGACATATGCACACTTTCAGCTTGTTTTAAAATGGAAATTAAGAACTGATGCCTTGTTTTGTAAATTTTCTATGGTATTTATTAGCAAAAGTGTTAAATGCCTTGCCTTTGTGACATAACAGTAAAAGTGCTTCCATAAAAACAAAAACAGACAGGTCCTGAAAGTTTACCAAAGCCACTTGCCAAAACAGTTTTTGCCTTTAAGCATGGCTTAAAAAAAGAAGAAAAAAAAAAAAGGGGGGGGGGGGAGAGAACTCAGCAGATATGAAGAATGTAGTAAGAATGTCTGTTCAGTCTTATCAATAGTGTGTTTTCCCAAGTCCATCCACTTCTGTACTCTTGAAATCCAAGCCTTTTTCCACAAATTGGACAAATCTTAAGTTAATCATACCATATTTAGCTATCTAGTTCATCTTGTCTACTATATATCATATCTTTAGAAAACAAAGGTTTTCAATGTATACATGCTGTGAACATGTGTATTTGGAAGTTGTAATGCATTCTTAGTTACAGGCATGTAATTTAATTGTACCACTTCATGAATTTTGCACAGTGGCCATATGAACACATCATAGAACTCCGATTTAATAGACTAACATTTGTATACATTTTAGGCCACTGAATTCCAGAACTTAGATTGGCAATTACTGAGGGTAAAAGCAATATGTTGTAACAGAATGTATAAATGTTTTTGATGTGTATATTTCATAAACCTCAACACTAAAAACTGTACCTCAAAAGACAAAATAATTTAGACCAGATACTGTGTGCGCTTTTAAACTCCTTCAGAGACCTATTTTTGGCTGTCAGTGTTCTGTAGGTAAACAGCCACTCTTGGAAAACAAGTTTCCAGTGTTTTCCTTAACTCACTAACCACATTTATATTTGATCCTGTGCTAACCTCTTGTAGGTTCACCCGGGTCCCTGGAGAGCAAATGGTTAGCATAAACTAAGAATCCAAAGTAAGAGAGTGCAGATGAGTCCAAATAAAATATATAAGAAACACAAACCATGTTAATCTTTAAAGAATGGAGTAGTGAAACACCAAGGTGTTACTTTTGAAAAGTGAACCTTTTGTAAGTTAATGACTGTTGGTTAGAACACTAAACACTTCAGAAGTCCTGAACCAAGAGGCCTGTGGGAGAAAATGGGTTGATAGACCTGAATAATGTATAAGACAGTTTCCTTTTAGGTGAAAAATAGCAGCAGCAACAGGACACAATATAGAAATCATGTTTTTGGTTTATTAAAGTGGGAACAAAATAATTTAACTTGTTTCAAGATGCTGATTATCTATGAGGTGGGAAAGAAACAGAACTTAAATTTAACACTAAATACTTTTGAGGTACAGTCTGTTTACCCCTTTTGGGCTCCTGAATTATATATAGAGAGAAAAGTGTCTAAAAGAGGATGCTTAGCATTTTAAAAAGCACCCTGTAAAATACCTTTTTGTAACTACATCTTGTACAGAATTTTTTCATCTAAGTAAATCACTAAAAAAAAAAAATTAGGGCAGGGTATGTTCACACAGTTAAGCTGAAAGAAAGCACTAATTTTATCTCTGTAGTTTTTAAAATTATTTTTAGGCAGATTAAGATTTTAAACTAGATTGTAAATATATTTTGCTATACTTTATCTGTATGTGGCTGCTCAAGCACTTTGTAAGGAAATTAGGATATTTTAGAATGGTACACTATGCATTAAAATGAAATGTGCCTTTAACAATGTCATTCTAAGTGTTTTGCAGTCATTAATATCACAAATTAAAGTTTAAATAGTTTGTAACGTGTGTCCCAATTATGATTTTACTAGTTGACTGTGTAGTGACTTATCTGTGAGGGGGGGAAATGAAGTATGTACCTTTTTCTGAATTTTAACCACCATAAGAGAGGATACTTATACCAAAAAGTTTGGAGTTTTGTTCTAACTTGTTACTAACTGCTGCTTACTTTACACTAGTATGTGGTCCTAGGGAGGCTAATGACTATCTGTATGAGCACTATTTATAATAGCTTAATGTTAACAGGGATGATGGTATATAGTGTTATACATGGTTGATTCCTGACTAAGCAAAGCCAAATTTTAATTTTAATAAGTTGTAGCAACTTTTCATTTACATTTTAATGAGTATGAAGGCAGGCATTGCTCATGTGCTGTTAGAGGTGTCTAAGCTCCTTTAAATCTAAATGTCCAGATCATTGGTGATGTGGTAGAGGAGCCCTCCCCCTTTACTATTTGGGTTGATCATACAGCACATGAGGCATGCTGTCTATTTCATTCTTTCCTAAACAGGTGCCTCCCTTGGTACTGCTCTACAAGCTGGATCATGAGTTTTCTGAGCATAGGTTATCTGCGGAAAGCCCCTCCTTTCCAAAGAGCATCCCCAAGGGGACCAGAGTAGGAGATTATCCTGATGACTAGGGATCTCATGTTCCCCTAGGTGAGAGACGAGGCAGTGTTTATTTAAAAAAAAAAAAAAAATTACCACCACCCCCCATAAAACATCTAGGACCATTCTTTTGCATCACTCAGTCCAGAATGTGAATAAAGTGGGGATAGTTGATTTCAGTGTAGCATATCTTTAACATTACATATTCTTGTGGAAGTATAGAGGTACTAGAAGGACATTGGTGAGCACCACAAGGCAATCGATTTCCCACAACTGCTATAGAAAAAATGCTCTGATTGTAACTACATGTACTAACCAGCAAAAGGGTGCATTCTGAATTAGTTATTAGCCTCTTCTCCTGAATGGTGGTACACTATTTTTAAAAAAGCATTAGTCTAAACCAGAAGTTCTCAAACTGGTCCATGGATAGTTCCCTCTAAGATGCACACCTGGGTGGCTGCACATGAGAATGAAGGGCCACCCACCTAATCAGTGGAGCTATGCAGGCATGGCTCTACTAATACATGTGCATCTTCTCCAGGGTCCAGGCACCTAAAGGTGAGGTGGTGGTCTTGGGGAAAATGGGGGTGGGAGGAATTTGGGACATGCTGGGCTGCAGCAGCCAGAGAGGTGACTTTCCCCAGCTAGGGCTGCTGGGGTGAGATGGCTGTCCTTCCCAGCCTCAGCTGTGTGGCTGCTGTGGTGGGGGAGAGGGGACACAGCCATTGCATTAGAAAGGTAAGACTACTGATATTAAAATGAATTATGTGCAGAACAAAAAGTTTTTTTATATAGTGCTTTTATCCAAAGTGCTTTACAAGAGTTAGCTAATGGTACAAACAACATCTGGAAAGATCATTAAGTGGTCTGCCCAGACCCTCAGCAATTCAAGTGGTCCATGAAAAAAGTTTAAGAGCCACTGGTCTAAACAGCAACACAATGCAACATGCATGGAAGAACACATGGTTAAGAATAAACTTTCAAGAGTACCTAGGTGAGTTAATTCTTTCAAGGGGAGTTAAGATCTTAAGTTAAAACTGATAATTAATATACAATTTGGAGCTTGTTTTTAAAGATGAGCTTATGAAGCACCAACTGGGCAAAGTGGGATGAAAATATTCTACACTTTGGTAGTAGGATTGAGGTATCAAAGGCTGCAAGGCCTATACATTTTTTTCCTTTATCTGCATTCCTCTCCTTCAGTGATGGACTGGCTTCAACCTCTCATGCTTTGTAAGAATTCTGTGTTAGAGCCTTGCATGATCTTTCTTCAAAAGAGGTACCCCTGGACAGCTCTTCTAAAAGGCAGCACCTTACCTGTAAGAGGGAAGGAACCTGTTAAGCTTCCCATCCAGTTACCAGGGGTGGTCTTCTATATGTTAAGTACCTCTTAACTTCAGAAAATCTATTCTATAGCACCTATGATCTGACAGGCTAGAAAATCAGTTGTACCACTCATTTCCTCAATGTTTAACTAAGCATTACCTTTAATCTGTTTCAGACTAGTAAGAGGCTTTTATCTAAATAAATTCCCCTTTCCCCCTGTGGAAGGGCTAGGGGGAAGTTTTACATCTTGGCACTAGCTTTTTAGCAAAATGGGAACACACAATAGGTTATTTGCATCAGGTAGATTTATTCAAGAGCAACATTCACATTAAGGCTTCAGATCAATCCCACCAGTTGGCCTCTGCCTTGTAGAGATGAGGAATACACTTTACTACAAGCCTCCCATGCTTCTTTAACTCAGTCCCCTTCTAACTGCTCCATAGTTCTGGTTCTTATGTGCCTGAAAGTGGATAGACAGGTTGCCTCAGTGCCACTCCAGCAATCCTCAAAGCTGTCTCCAACAGTTTACCACACTGTCTGTGCCAGAGGGGCAAGCAGGATGACATCTCATTCCCAAATTTTATGAAAAATGCTTTAGGTCTGAAACTAAAGTTCCCTGGATTACCTTTGCAGGTGACATCCCCTACAATGCTTGAAAATGTATGCCCCCTCCACCATTACCTTCAATCCTCAAGGTTTTTAAAAGTCAAGTCTTAAAATAAGTTAGTGTACATCTATAAGCACAATACAGGGTAAGGTTACCTTAGCACACAGTGCACAACACATGTCAACCTGTTAAGAACCTTAACTATTCACTACTTTGAAAGGCCAATGTTTTACCTTACAGGTAATGGAACTGTAACAACACAACAGTAGCTTAGGGCAAGAATATCATAGCCTATTGACAACCAAGGGAAAATTTATGAAGCTTGAATGCAACTATATGAGGGATACCACCTTTTACTCCTATGCAATGGGAACTTTAATGATCACATATAGTTAGGACTTCAATGGCATAGAAAAAAACAAAAAACCCAAAAAACTTAGAGCTGCCACATTTCAAGCCTTCAGTGAGAAAGGGATTAAAACTGAAGCAGCAAGAAAACAGCACTACTGACAATTAGTAATGTTAGCACTGGGCATAGAGCCCTTCCTTGGATGGATTAGGACCACATGTGTAGCAGCCTGACCCCCTCAGCTGTTCATTTTGATAATTAAAGTAAATCTTGCACCTGTGATGCAAAATTAGTTCAGAAACCAGAAGTACATTTGTTGCTTTGAACACAAAGGGACACTGTCAAGAGGCATCCAGTTTTGGAAGCAATTAGTTTGGGGGAAGGGAGATAACTTCTGGCTTTTAACTCCTCAGCACCTGGGACTATCATTTCAAATACTAAGTGCTAATTTAGAATACATCAGTGCTAAAAAGCTTGACTATTGGCTAGCCAAATGTAATATAGATTAAAGTGACAGGGGAGTATCAGTATTTGACATACTTTATCATCTTTTGTAGAATACCAGATGTCAAAGTGTCCAAGAACACAAATAAGTCATTCTTTGTGTTTCTTTCAGTTGCTTCAGAGTTAAGTGAAATTCACAAACAGGGTGAGACCTCAATGAGAATCAAGAAGGCTGTGCCAACAATGACTAATCTTTTCATAACAAGTTCAGAAACCTTCAGCAGCAGTTGTGCAAATATTCAAGCTGCTTTTGGGCAATTGTTTGCAATGTGGGTTAAGTCTTACCATACTGTAAATTGCAGCTAACTGCAAATATTAAAACTACACTAGAGATTAAAAGTTGCCAAGAAAGTGAGTGTGAAAGTATCCTTGTTAGGACCCATATTGGTATGAAGATCTGCCAAATTATGTTCAATCTTACACTGCTCCAACTATGTCACATTCTAGCAAAATATGCAAGTAAATGTTTTTGGAAAAGTTTATTTGGGAATACATAATTTCAATTGTTTTCCAAAATACATTTTACTAGATTCCCTACAAAAGAAATCTAAAGTATATGAAATTTAACTTGTTCCAACAGTCATTAAATATTTACTTCCACTAATATATACATACAAAATGCCACACAATTATTTTGTTTACCCTTGGAATGTGTGCTGTGTTCCAGCAGTTTGATTTTCATATCCTCCTCCAGTTCCACAACATGAAGGCTCAGTAGCAACACTTTATACATCCTTTATTATAGGCAGAAATCAAGTGTTCTTTAGAAATTAAATGTAACCTTAGCAATTTTACAGCTGGGGTAGTTTGTCCACAGGGGTGTCAAATTTGAAGTCTGCTGGGAAGAGATCTGGAGCTCTTGGATAGATAAGTCTATAAGATTGTCGGATTGTAACATCAGCAACACCAGCAATATCTCCTATTTCTAGGGAAATGAATAGAAGCAAATTAAGCATGGATTAACCATTTTCTCTTGCTTTGTTTCACTTCAACACCAGTTGGTAATCAAGTTCCTGAGTATTGCATTTAAATCAGAACCACAATTAGTTAAAAATACCAGAAGCAACTAGAGGTAAAGGTAAGGAAGAAAATACTTTTTTGGCTAAGATCTGCAATGAATCTAAATGAAAAGAGGCGAAATCGCTCACCAGAGATTATAGAAGCAGCTAGTACAAGCAGAGGAAGTAAGGGAAGGAAACAGTTTGAGGTACGCAAGAACTAATGCATGTATGAATTAAAAAATAAGGATGGTAATTTTGAACTTGATTGGGAAGTGAATTAAGGTCTGGAGAAGTGTTTGAAGATCATGGGGGAGTGCAGAGGAATGTCATTTCTACTTGTGTATGTGAAAGACAGGCAAGCTGCTTTCTAGAGTCTGAGAAGACCACACAAGAGTTGTGTAAATCAAGAAGAGACGAAGGCACAGCACGGAGCTGAAGTGTAGGCAGTGGTAGATACAGGCAATATTACAGAGCTGATGAAAGATTTGCAGACATGAAGGGTGGGATGAATAGTTCTGGGGAAAGGTCAAAGAAACAGATTGCGATTTCTTTACTCAAGATAAGCTCTTGTCCACTAGGAACTAGCCTCAGACTAACTCATTTCAATTTTGACAACTGTCAAATTCTTCATAGTTCTGAACTATAAGATTCCACAACCCATTAACACGCCCGACTCCAGTTTTATCAGGTTAATTGTAAATTGGGAATATTCGTAAATCAAAAACATTTCACTATCTCAAGTCAGCTGTCCTTTCTTACAGCTTCAGTGTGCTCTGTTCACAGGTAACACTGAATACCAAAGACCAGATTCTGGTTCCACTTAGGCTGCTTTATTTGACTGCTGAGTACAAAACCATTTTAGCTCCACGAGGAACCCCACGGTGGCTTAGGGCCAGCCTAGAGCCATCCTTCCCTTGCAGTTCTGAACACAGATGATTTGGGGTGGGGGGAAAATGACATAGCCAAGATGCAATCTCCAGCCCATCCCAGCTGCCAGAGTGGTTTATCATTACAATAGGGATACTAGCCACCCCCAGCACATTTACAATCTGAATATTTCAGAAAAGCAGGATGTAAGTGTACAAATGTTTGGTTGAGCAAAAACGGTGGCTGTACACTCAAACTAGCATAATTTAAACAGTCCAATTACTAAACCACACAAACTGGAAGTCAATTTGTGGAGCACAGCTAAATGGTGCTTAATTTTTACATTTCAAGTTTCATGAGAAAAATGCCAGTTACTGTGGGTCTCACATTGTCCACCCATGAACTGGTGGCTTATGAAGCTCTTATAGACTTCAGTGCAACAGATTTTCTCTTTTGCCTTAAACTACGTTTATCCATTATTTCAACAGGAAATATGTAGGAAAGATGGACTGTGAAGATTTTACCTTTCTGTGTCCTTTTCTCTGCTGAGGCTTGTGATGCCATATAAATAGCTGCAGCTGCTACAGAGATCGGACTCCTCCCAGGAACCAAGTCTAATTCCACAGCTTTACGTGCTATGTGTGTCGCTGCCATCTGTACTTGTTTAGGAAGACCCAGATTTGAACAAAATCTTGACATGAAATCTCCAGTTGTGATCAAATCCACACTGGTTTCCAGAGCCTTCAAAATAAGCTTAAAACACCGACCTATTTCTTTCTTTGAAATCCTGGACACAGCACATATTTCTAAACAAAGAAAGAATTAAAAAGTAGGCTTAGCTGTCTGTTTTCCAATTTAAGCAAGTAAATTTATCCATATGTTGTATTTTTCAGCCCCTCTTTATAAAAGAGAATCGTCACAAAAAGCATGCCACCACTGTAAACAGTTAAGAATAATTTTACAATGTGGTAGAAGTATTGATGTTAAATTAGGCACTTTTCAAATCATGCAAATCCACTGCTAATTGTTCTGCAAATGACCACTGAGTCTGACTATCTTATGAGGGGAAAATGTGATGCACCAAAAAAAAAAGTTCCATTCAATCATGGAGCCATTGGTTCAGATTTAGATGGAACAATCCCTGTAATGCTCAGATCAGGCAACACCTTTTAGATATTAGTAGGGGTACTCAAATTTCATATTCTGAATAATTTTAAATAGTAACTCAGGAATATCCTTAACACAATTAACTTCCAAGATAGCTAAACCCAACAGTCCATTTGAAGTACTGGGCTGCATATAGGAAAATCCTAATTAGTAGTACTATTCAAGTAATTAAAATAGTCAAATCAAATGTAGCCTGTTGCTGAAATTAACATTCGCTTTAGCCCCACTTCTGGATACTACCAACATACTGCTATAATACTAGCTAAACTTATATAAAATAAATATCTTTAATCTGTACAACTGAAAACTTACCTTTAAATGTTCTAGGAACACCCTCTTGTCTACAGGCTATATAGAGACAAGCAGAAGCAATGGCATCATTACTTCTTCCCTTCAGGCTCTTCTGCTCATACACTTGCTTGAATAAATTATTTGTTCGATCCTTTAAAGCAAGAAGACCAAATTTAATTAATTCTAGGCCATTTAATTAGCAGCAATATCAAAAATTCATGTGCTCATTATATTATGCTAACTAAGTCAATGCCAGAACAATTTAAGGAAGGTAGACACGAACTTACAACTATATTTCTGGGAAGGTTGATTCTGTCTGCCATGTTAGTAATTTCTCTAAAAGCATTCATCATTGCTCGATCAGAGCTGCTCATAGTCCTGCGATTCTGGTACTTTGAATTTCCAAATTCATCAAAACTTGCTGCACCTGTTCCCTGAAAAGTAGGATTTTATTGTTAATAAAAAACAATGATTCTATACTTGACATATTTCAAGAACAAATTTTCCAGGTTTATAAAATTCTAATTCAAGACTTAGTTGGAACAATTACATAAAAACCCAAGTGAAAAATCTCAAAAACAAGCAGCATTCCAAACTGCATGTGTAATAACTATAATACCATAACTCCACTGTGACACCATTCCTAGGAAAATCAGAGGATTTGGGAGAAGGGTTATCAGGAGACCTTGCAAGAATTTCTCAATCTAAAAAAATACGGATACATAACAGGTTATTTGTTTAAAACAACCTTACTGTTGAAGTTCAACATCCCCACTGGTTCACTGTAGACTAGCACAATTCGCTAGCTCTTCTGCTAATAAAGCATTATTAAGTCTAGGCCTTTGTAAGCATGCCTAGATACCTTACACAAAACCTCCATTATACTATTATGTACAACAAACACAAGCCATATTGCTGAATTGGAACACTGGATGTGCCCATTACAATTGCTGAAGCCCAAGGGCACTGCTAAGCCTCACATAACTAACGCCTGCGTGTCAGTCGGTCTGTGCTGTAGCTCATTTTTGGCTAATGGTAGATTGGAAAGATTAAATTTTAGGATTAGGACGGTGACAAGTTGTTCCAATGATGCCTCACGAAACTGTAGAAATATAAAGTCAAATGCTGAATCAATTCATAATGATTGATCCAAAACCAATTTATGGTATGCTGCTCGCTTAGCATATGAAGCATTTTAAGTTGCCATATTCAGAAACCAAACATCTATGTCGGAAGAAAAAAACAAACAAACAAACAAACAAAAAAAACCACCTATTGATTCCCACCCTCACTCCAAGAAAAACAGAGAAATTTAAGAAAAAAACAACAAGACTTGATTACTCAAACTGGCAATGTCAATGCATATTCCCTGCATGCATTTTTCTTCCCATGTCTCTACAATTTACATAAGCGTAAAGTGCTTGCCATTGTGAAAAATCTTATTCCTGCTCAATACAGATGGTTTCAAAAGTTAAAGGACTTGAAGGAAACACCAAATTGAAAACAGCACCTTCGTCAAACAATGCATGTCTGATTAACAACATGGCTGAAAATGTCCAACAACTGCCTTTGAAAGGCAGGAAAAATGTTTACTTTGTAATTCATCTTGAGTTAACCAATATCTTTGGTGCCACACAGCTTGTGTCAGTTGGCTCTCTTGGAAGCACCTTACTCTTTATTAGAGTTGTGCCTGGATGTGTAACAGGAGAATACTTATTTGGAACATTTCAAGAAGCAGTCAAGTTTTCCACCTTTGATGGGAGTGATTTATTGCAATGTGCACAGATACTACAGAATGTCAGGGAAGAACATTACACAAATCCAAAAGGTTGCACCTATTGCCTCTTCTTGCCTTCACTGAGTCAAACTACCAAGCTCTCATTACTAAGAAAATGCCTGAAAACCAACTGTTGTAGTAAACTTTATTGCAGGCCATCCAATTAATTCTTGACTATGTCTGCGTGATGAGTCCCCTTCACCATTAACTCCTTTCACACTGAAGTGAGATGGCTCCCAGAGTTAAACACTAACCATTCTTTAAATTATGGACAGAAAGTCAGATTTTTCTGAATGATCAGCAATCCTCCCTTGCTAACACCTTCAAATAATTTCATTGTGAGTGGCACACAACTTAACTTGCTCACAGACATCTTTGGGTGCTTAGGCAGAACTCATCACACCAGAGAGAATACAAGTCAACGAATGGCTATGCAGATGGTGTCGGAGAGAAGAGTTTAGATTCTTCGACCATGGGATGGTGTTCCAAGAAGGAGTGTTAGGCAGAGATGGGCTGCACCTAATGAAGAGAGGGAAGAGCATCTTTGCAAGCAGGCTGGCTAACCTAGTGATGAGGGCTTTAAACTAGGTTCACTGGGGGAAGGAGACCAAAGCCCCGAGGTAAGTGGGGAAGTGGGATACCAGGAGGAAGCACAAGTAGGTGAGTGCAAGAGGGGAGGGCTCCTGCCCCATACTGGGACAGCAGGACGATCAGTGAGTTCTTAAATGCCTATACACAAATGCAAGAAGCCTGGGGAACAAGCAGGAAGAACTGGAAGTCCTGGCACAGTCAAGGAATTATGATGTAATTGGAATAACAGAGACTTGGTGGGATAACTCACATGATTGGAGTACTGTCATGGATGGATATAAACTGTTCAGGAAGGATAGGCAGGGCAGAAAAGGTGGTGGAGTTGTATTGTATGTAAGAGCAGTATGACTGCTCAGAGCTCCAGTATGAAACTGCAGAAAAACCTGAGTCTCTGGATTAAATGTAGAAGTGTGAGCCACAAGGGTAATGTTGTGGTGGGAGTCTGCTACAGACCACCAGACCAGGGGGATGAGGTGGACAAGGCTCTCTTCCAGCAACTAACAGAAGTTACTAGATCACAGGCCCTGGTTCTCATGGGTGACTTTAATCACCCCGATATCTGCTGGGAGAGCAATACAGCGGTGCACAGACAATCCAGGAAGTTTTTGGAAAATGTAGGGGACAATTTCCTGGTGCAAGTGCTGGAGGAACCAACTAGGGGGAAAGCTCTTCTTGACCTGCTGCTCACAAACAGGGAAGAAATAGTAGAGGAAGCAATAGTGGATGGGAACCTGGGAGGCAGTGACCATGAGATGGTCGAGTTCAAGATCCTGACACAAGGAAGAAAGGAGAGCACTAGAACAGAGACCCCGGACTTCAGAAAAGCAGACTTCAGCTCCCTCAGGGAACTGATGGGCAAGGTCCCCTGGGAGAACAACATGAGGGGGAAAAGGAGTCGAGGAAAGCTGGCTGTATTTTAAAGAATCCTTCTTGAGGTTGCAGGAACAAACCATCCCGATGTGTAGAAAGAAAAGTAAATATGGAAGGTGACCAGCTTGGCTTAACAGTGAAATCCTTGCTCATCTTAAACACAAAAAAGCAGCTTACAAGAAGTGGAAGACTGGACAAATGACCAGGGAGGAGTATAAAAATATTGCTCAGGCATGCAGGAGTGAAATTAGGAAGGCCAAATCACACTTGGAGTTGCAGCTAGCCGGAGATGTTAGGGGTAACAAGAAGGGTTTCTTCAGGTATGTTAGCAACAAGAAGAAAGTCAAGGAAAGTGTGGGCCCCTTGCTGAATGAGAGAGGGAACCTAGTGACAGAGGATGTGGAGAAAGCTAGTGTACTCAATGCTTTTTTCCCCCGTCTTCACAGACAAGGTCAGCTCCCAGACAGCTGCACTCCGCAGCACGGTATGGGGAGATGACGACCAGCCCTCTGTGGAGAAAGTAGTAGTTCGGGACTATTTAGAAAAGCTGGACGAGCACAAGTCCATGGGGCCGGATGCACTGCATCCGAGGGTGCTAAAGGAGTTGGCCGATGTGATTGCAGAGCCATTGGCCATTATCTCTGAAAAATCATGGCAATCGGGGGAGGTCCCGGATGACTGGAAAAAAAGCTAATGTAGTGCCCATCTTTAAAAAAAAGGAAGAAGGAAGATCCGGGGAACTACAGGCTAGTCGGTCTTACCTCAGTCCCTGGAAAAATCATGGAACAGGTCCTCAAGGAATCAATTCTGAACCACTTAGAGGAGAGGAAAGTGATCAGGAACAGTCAGCATGGATTCACCAAGGGCAAGTCATGCCTGACTAACCTACTTGCCTTCTATGATGAGATAACTGGCTCTGTGGATGAGGGGAAAGCAGTGGAGGTGCTATTTCTTGACTTTAGCAAAGCTTTTGATACAGTCTCCTACAGTATTCTTGCCAGCAAGTTAAAGAAGTATGGGCTGGATGAATGGACAGTAAGTTGGATAGAAAACTGGCTAGATGGTCAGGCTCAACGGGTAGTGATCAATGGCTCTATGTCTAGTTGGCAGCCGGTATCAAGTGGAGTGCCCCAAGGGTCGGTGCTGGGGCCGGTTTTGTTCAATATCTTCATTAATGATCTGGAGGATGGTGTGGACTGCACCCTTAGCAAGTTTGCAGATGACACTAAACTGGGAGGAGTGGTTGATACGCTGAAGGGTAGGGATAGGACAGAGAGGGACCGAAACAAATTAGACAATTTGGCCAAAAGAAATATGATGAGGTTCAACAAGGACAAGTGCAGAGTCCTGCACTTAGGACGGAAGAATCCCATGCACTGCTACACACTAGGGACCGAATGGCTGGGCAGCAGTTCTGCAGAAAAGGACCTAGGGGTTACGGTGGACGAAAAGCTGAATATAAGTCAACAGTGTGCCCTTGTTGCCAAGAAGGCTAACGGCATTTTGGGTTGTATAAGTAGGGGCATTTCCAGCAGATTGAGGGACATGATCATTCCCCTCGATTCGGCACTGGTGAGGCCTCATTTGGAGTACTGTGTCCAGTTTTGGGCCCCACACTACAAGAAGGATGTGGATAAATTGGAAAGAGTCCAACGGAGGGCAACAAAAACGATTAGGGGGCTGGAGCACATGACTTATGAGGAGAGGCTGAGGGAACTGGGATTGTTTAGCCTGCAGAAGAGAAGAATGAGGGGGGATTTGATAGCTGCTTTCAACTACCTGAAAGGGGGTTCCAAAAAGGATGGATCTAGACTGTTCTCAGTGGTAGAAAATGACAGAACAAGGAGTAATAGTCTCAAGTTGCAGAGGGGGAGGTTTAGGTTGGATATTAGGAAAAACTTTTTCACTAGTAGGGTGGTGAAGCACTGGAATGGGTTACCTAGGGAGGTGGTGGAATCTCCTTCCTTAGAGGTTTTTAAGGTCAGGCTTGACAAAGCCCTGGCTGGGATGATTTAGTTGGGGTTGGTCCTGCTTTGAGCAGGGGGTTGGACTAGATGCCCTCCTGAGGTCCCTTCCAACTCTGAGATTCTATGAAGTGTTCTCTATCCACAACACGGCAGAAATCATAAAAAATATAAATTTATCTTCAGATGCAAGAAGAAACTTGATTACCTCCTGTTTCAGGCTTTTAGGGAACTTGAGAAACAGCTGAAACTCAAACATCTAAGAAAACTTCAGACTCCGTGCAGGATTATTTTCTATTATGAGCCACACAGGAAAAAGAGGTGGACCAACCACCCTCATCCCAGGTGCTCTTGATTCTATAGCATTGATCTGACCGTTGTAAGACACCTCTCCTGTGACAAGAGCCTATATAACTAACTTTCTCTACTGGACTCAGATTTTGTAGTCTCTAAAGGAATACCAAGCTTTAGTTACAGGAGTTCTTAGTTTTCACTATCATTGCAAGTTAGGTTTCCTTTGGTAGAGATGATAATCACAGTTGCCTGTCAATCAAAAATGAAAGACTATTTCCCCAATTAAACATGGTATGGAAGCCAGGGATTTTCCTACCCCGCCCCCCGAATTTCCCAACACCCTTCCCCATCCCAGTTTTGTGAACTAATTACATGCAGTGTTGCCAATTTAGTGATTGGAAATTTGAATTGAAACCAGTAATACACTTATTTTATCATACACTTTATATGCTTTTACAGTGTGTATCTGAAAAGGTAGAATAGATTTGAAAAGTATAAACAGACTAGCTTCCTTATACAGCTGTTTTTATGACAATGTCAGTGCATTCATTTCGGTGATGTTAGCCAACGTAATAATTTCAAATGATGATTTGTAAGCGAAGTCTAAATGAGCTCTCCCCGACAGCTAGTGATGAGCTGGGAGGAAAGTCTTCAGGACCAGGTTCGATTCACACCTAATCTACCTAGGTATTCAGCAAACAGAGCTGTGTTGCCCAAGTGACAGATTTTGGCTGGGGTTGGGCTACAGATCACTTGAATGCAGGGGTAATGAAATGTTGCTATTCGTATTGTATGAGTAAAGGGCAGTAGAACTGTACTTAGCCTGTGCTGATTGAGGGCATCGAGAGAGAGTGGGGACAGGTATTTTGCTTGATGGTCTGCCTGAGTAAACAAGTACTATTTGAACTGCCCCTCTCCACTGTTTAAAAACAGAGCTGATTAGGCTCCATAGACAGTCTTTTGTTTTTGTCAAGTGACCACTACAGCTGAAATCACTGATAATCAGGTTTCAGGGACAGTTTCTGTGGAAGAGACAGCCCAGTCTGCACTGCAGCGAGGTTCCCCTGCTGAGAGCCCAGCTGAAATCACTGAGAGCTGGGTGGAACCTCAAGAGACCAACTTGCAGAGGTCACAGTGGCAGGTGGTGACGGCACAGGGCCATTAGCAACAGCGTGATGGAGTGAACAGCGGCACAACGAACAGTGGCCAGAGTGAACAGCGAGCAGCTGGAGGAACAAGCAAGGTGCCTTCTTGCCCCCTACCTGAGAGGTGAACTCATGTGAAAGCACCTCTGAACTTTGAGTCTCCACTGACTAAGGACACCACCAGTGAGTGGGGTGCGGCGGAGGGAAAAGTGAGGGCAAGTTAAAAAAATGTTTGTTGGACTAGATTTTAGTGACTTTGCTCCAGAATGCTAGGTGTGCGCCTGGGAATGAAAACATATATTTCTTAGTAGGCCAAGATTTTTAAAATGCATTATTTGCCAAGGTTGTTCTCACATCGTTATCTTGAGAGGTTATTATGTTGGGGAGTTTCTGTACTAAACATTTTTATTAGTATAATTAATTTTTACATAATAGTGGCCATACTGGGTCAGACCAATGGTCCATATAGCCCAGTATCCTGTCTTCCAACAGTGGTCAAGGCCAGGTGCTTCAGAGGGAATGAACAGAACAGATAATGAAGTGATCCATCCCCTGTTGCCCATTCCCAGCTTCTGGCAAACAGGCTAGGAAGACACAGAGCATGTGTTGCATCCCTCCCCATCCTCGCTAATAGCCACTGATGGACCTATTCTCCAGGAATGTATCTAGTTCTTTTTTTAATCCTGTTATAGTTTTGGTCTTCACAGCATCCCCTGGCAAAGAGTTCCACGGGTTGACTATGTTGTGTGAAGGAGTACTTCCTATTGTATTTTTTAAACCTGCTGCCTATTAATTTCATTGAGTGACTGCTAGTTCTTATGTTATGTGAAGGATTACACATTTCCTTATTCACTTTCTTCACACCAGTCAAGATTTTATAGACCTGTATCATATCCCCCTTAGTCTCTTTTCTAAGCTGAAAATTCCCAGTCATTTTAATCTCTTCTCCTGTTTCATACCCCTAATCATTTTAGTTGCCCATCATTGTACCTTTTCCAATTCATCTTTTTTGGGATGGGGTGACCAGATCTGCACACAGTATTCAAGGTGTGCACATACCATGGATTTATATAGAGGCAATATGATATTTTCTATTTTATTATCTATCCCTTTCTTAATGATTCCCAACATTCGGTTTGCTTTTTTGACTGCCGCTGCACACTGAGTGGATATTTTCAGAGAACCATCCACAATGACTCCAACATCTCTTTGAGTGTTAACAGCTAATTAAGACCCCATCATTTTGTATCTATAGCTGACATTATGTTTTCCAATGTGAATTACTTTGCATTTATCAACATTGAATTTCATCTGCCATTTTGTTGCCCCATCACCCAGTTTTGTGAGATCCCTTGGTAACTCTTCACAGTCTGCTTTGGACTTAACTATCTTGAGTAGTTTTGTATCATTTGCAAATTTTGACACCTCACTGTTTACCCATTTTTCCAGATCATTTATGAATATGTTGAATAGTAATGGTCCCAGTACCGACCCCTCAGGGATACCACTCTCTCTCCATTCTGAAAACTGATCATTTATTCCTACCCTCCCCCCCACCCCCATCTTTTAAACAGTTACTGATCCATGTGAGGACTTCCCTCTTATCCCATGATGGCTTACTTTTCAAAAGTCAATTTAAATTAAATATTTTTTAAAAATGTTGTATGTGTTTTAGAAATGTAGAACTGTTGTGTGTTTTGGTGTAATCTGCATTATCTTTGTTAAATTTGCATCATCATAACAAAACATTTAATTTATTCATCTCTCTTTTATATGTTGCAGGTCAAAATGAATGAAAAGACAAAACAATGAAACAATTTTTCCACTCAAGGGCCTCAAAAACCAATCAAGGTGAAGAACACATCAAGAACCAAGAATACATCAACATGTCATCTGAAGGTTCAAGTGGTGTATCTACATCAGACCAGCCCGAAGCACAAATACAGCTACCTACTGAAGAAACATGTCTCCAAAACCTAAAGGCAGTTCCCCATGTTTGTCGGTCAAAGTGTTCCCATTTATTGAAGTTACAAAAGATGGTTACTGGTGCACCTCTTGCAAAAAAAAGCTTCTGAAGAAGGAAAGCTTCCCAATGCTATAATTGATAAAAGTGGAGGAGCTTGGTTTGCCAGACCAATCAGCAAAGCCAATGCTGACAAACTACATGAAAAGGCCACAAAACACGAGTAGGCCAGTAGATGCATTTCTAGATGTTCAAGTTATAGAAGACACATTGGCTGCATCTGTGACAACCCACATCTTAGAAGAGTTAAATGCTTGTCAATTGGACCCCAAACAGATGGCTGTTGTGCATTTGATGGAGCTGCAAACTTCTCTGGAAGACATGGTGGAGTACAAGCTTTGCTCAGAGAAAAGTGTAACCCTAATCTTTCCTATACACATTGCAGAGGCCATCTACTCCAACTAGCACTAGTACGAACTGCAGACTTTTCAAAAGACATTAAAAAAAGCTATAAACTTAATGTCTTCGTTATAGTCTTTTTTCAGCAAGAGTTCAAAAAGACCAAATATCTTGGAAAATATAGAGGATACACTGGGACTGAAGTTCAAATTAGTCCAACCTGGGAAAACCCGCTGGCTTTCTCATGAGCAATCCTTGGCCGTTGTCTTAAAATTACTCCAGCTGTTATTACTGGCTTTGGAAAGTATCTACCAAAATGGGATGGATCTAAGTAGTGAGGCTGGTGGATTATTTTTGCTACTACATTCAGAGATTATTGCCATTCTCTCTCTTGTAAGTCTACTGTTGAAACCACTTGGGTCATTAAACAATGCCATCCAGGCACCTGCTACAACAGTAGTAGATCTTTGTCCAGCAATAGAAGCTACATTTGGATCAGACAGCTATCCATTGAAAAAGTACTGGAAGAATCAAAGACTTCAGTCCAGAAGTTGACTAATGAAGGTATTTATACTGAATCCTTAAGTGAAGAGGAAAAGAAGCATTTGTTAAACAACTGAAAAAGTACACAGACTTGATTCTTAAAAGTCTACAACAGCAACTTCTAGATTCTACTCAACCTCTATGTAGCTTTTACAGATCCCTGTCCTATAAAACACCGGACAGTTGAGTGGAGTGAGGCACTACCAGCAATGGGGCTGCCATGTGCTCAGGACAGAATATAGAATTTGAACACAGTGGAATATCATACGACGAATGAATGAAGATTTTTACTTCAACTTCTTTTTTTTTATCACCACCACTAGCAGCTCAACCCAATCTTTGTGCTATGTTTCCTGAGATGAAAAGTAGGAATTCATCTCTTGCTACTCCCAGTCACAACAGCTACAGCTGAGCGTTTTCATCACTGAATAGAATTTTGTGTTCTGAAAGAAGTCACCACCTGCCTGATCATGTTAATGAACTAATGAGCATATCAATTGAAGGAATGGAGGTACCAGACACAGGAGACACCAAAGATGAATGCATTGCATTCAAGAAGTTCATTAACAGAGTTGTGCAAAATTATAACAAGAAACCAAGAAGGATGTAGACGTAGTGCATCATAGAAGGTTTGAGTAGCCCACTTTAATTTGTGAGATAATTTTAAAAACACGAGTTAAATCTAATAAAAGTCATGAAATATTTTTCAGTTTTTACTACTGTGCCATACAGCCCACCTTCACCCCTCCTGGTCTCACCCCTCATCAGCCCTGACACCTCCCCTCTCCTCCACCCTGTAAATTTGAACACCCTCCCCTAATTTCAATTCCTGGGGAAAACACTGTATGGAACACCTTTCCTAATAAGACAGGCTCACCCATCATATCCTTAAGTTTTATTTTTCAAAAAGCAATCTTGAACTGAAACTTTTTAATCATTCTAGTTAGGAGCTCATGAAATACATTAAGTGCACTGGACCACAGATTTTAGTTTAGAAGGTCAACCAGTACTAACAATGTGGGAAACCTTTCACTGTATAAAATGGGATTTCACAGTGCAAAATGCACCTCAGGGCATGAAGTAGGGAAGATTTTTGTTTATGGTATCAAAACAAACAGCAAATTTCTGAGTGGGTCACACTACTTTGTCAAACTGTAAAGCTAGTCAGATGGAAATTTAGTACCAATCCTACACGTATACAATGTGGCAGGATAACATACATTAAGCCAGTCAAAAATAATGTACACTACAAATAAACACTGTTGGAAAATTCAGGAACTAGGAAAGAATTCCAATTTTGTATTTTTAATACGGATTTTACCAAAAGAACAGCTAGATAGCATTTGTGATAGACATGCATGCAGTTATCTTTCTTCTCATCTTGAAGACTAATTTAATACAAAATTTCTCATGAAACAGCCCAGTTTGAAATCAGAATTTTAACTGATGCCTCAAAGTATTTTCAGGATTTGCTGGTATATTCCAAATGTGAAAAATTCTGCAATTCTAAATCTATGCATGACTCCTTAGGGATACACAGCAATCATTTTGCTAACTGCATTTTCCTCAGCAGTAGCAATGGAAAAGCGATGTAAGTAGCCCCTCAAAACACTATCGATGAGCTTTACTTCTTACCTAGAAGGTTCAATTAGTCCAGTATTCCTTCTTACTACCCTTCTGTGTGGATGGGGGGGGGGGAAGACTGCCAAATCTGGACCATAACAAGTAGTTATAGTGATGAATTCAGTTTATACCAAACATTTTATTTTTATGGCATTCAATTCTCTGCATAGTTTTCCTGTTGCCATATAAATATGTACTTGACATAAAATATTAAACATGTTAAACATCTGTATTTTAAAATGTTACCTTGCCAATCATTGTAGTCAAATCCCCATCACTCAAGAGAGGATTCTGGGTGTCTCCAACTCGAGATGGGTCTTTTGTTGCTTTATCATTGCTGAAAGTTCTCCACTCTGACCCTACATCTATGACCCGGTCACCTGAATTCATAAAAAGTAATAATTTGCATTATTGTAACACATTACTTCAAAGTATTTTGCAAACATTAAGCCTCACTATGCAGACTGCACCCCTCTGAGCCATCACCTATAACTAGGGATCGTGTTATCCACCACTGGAACAGTCACTTTTGGGATAGTGTGCAGTAGCTATTTAATTCTGCAAAACACTAGAGGGGCAGGAACTAAAAAAGTGCAACAAACTGCAGGGAGGATTTAAGCAGGGAGAATGTAATTACCTATGTAGGAATTTAACCAGAATACACTGGGTTAACTTTCCTACTCTTACAGAGTGCCATGGGATCTTTAATGACCAAAAGGAATTAAGACCTTCCTTTCAAGAAGGCTGTTCCAGGAGCCTATTGCTCCCTGTGGGCTTTCTAAGGCATTGATTAAATACTAACTTGAAAGGAAGTATGTCACCTAACTAGACCATCACCACCACTTCTTGCAGCATCAATTATGTCCCTTAGCATTCTCTGACCTAAGTCCTGACCCTGCTTAATCTAACATCTGGCAGCATCACAGGGTGTGTGTATGTGAATATTTATGCATGCAAAACAATACTTTTTTTATGTAATGTGCTTTAAGTTATCACCATGTTAATTCAGACTAAGAAAAAAAAGCCAAACCCATGTTCTGTGACTGGACTGTCTGCTTTAGATATGATGCAGGTATAGAAACCCAAAAGTGTGTTAAGGGAGCAAATGGTAATGGTCTGAGGAACATTGCAGTTGTCCCTTCCGGACAGCTTTTCCCACCCCTATTGCTCCACCCATATCGGTCCCAATCTCCCCCTAGACTAGTTATTACCGAGCCAGATTTGAAAACACCAGCATATAAGAAAAGGAGAAATTCATTAGATATAACCCAGTAAGACCTGGGAAGTAGCCCGGCTCTCAGTTTTTATTATTTTAAGATTAGAAAAGAATCTACAATGCAGTAACACTGATGCAAACAACAATCTGAGGAAAGATTCTAGAACAGTCCTTCCAAAGCATTTTAATGTTCAACATACAGAAGGGAATGTCTGCAAAAATATGAATAGAATCAAACTGTAGGAATGGAAGGGAACTCTGCAGGTCATCTAGTCCAGTCCCCTGCACTGAGGTAGTCTAAGTATTATCTAGAATATAATAAATAATTATAGTGACTGCATGATACATTTCCATTATGGAAATCTGATTAGTATAAACTGGAGTCTGATTTTTACTCCTGATGATCAGTGCTCAGACCCTCAAACAAGAAGGCATTAGCAAGACTAGCATAAGGAAATGTAATTATTTTGTCATTAGGTAAGGATCCAAATAGAGCGGTGATAACCATAAGCAACTAATAGCAAGAAAGACATTGGTACATTGGTACTCTGAGGTAGTAATAGTTCGCCAAGTTATAAAACGAAAGACCTTTTGAAAGAAATGAGCAGAACAATGGATATAGGCCCAACTGCAAAATTCATAGGAAAAAAAAATTTGTAAAAGGAACATTTTCTTCTTAAAGACCATGAGGAGCATGTCTGAAGTTCATTAAGCTAATCAACTTGAGACAAAAACATCTTTAGATAACACGGAACAATTATTTGTGAAATATCTCCCTTGCTAACATAGCATAAGCCTATTTAGCTGTTCAACCCAATAGGTAGCTGTCTGTCTTAACTATATCCATACCTATGCATCACCTTGATGCTTACAGGTTGGATAAAAAAAAAAAAGACTATTTTTTTTAAAAATTGATTTATTTAAAAATTTTTTATTTAAATTGGATTTTTTTGATAAAATGCTTTGAGGAAAAAGCCTATCTAAAGAAACTAAGATACATTAAAGCTCAAAGATCTCTCATAATGGAATAGGGATTATAAATTCTATAGTACAATATATTAATGTAATGTTTAAGAACAGTTTTGTAAATGAGTTCAATAGTTCATGGATTAGGTACCCAATCTTATGGGGTTCTAGGGGCTTCTGTATAGATTATTTAGGTTAATCTTTCTATCTACCCAATGGGACCCAGTACTAAGTCTAGAAGATACCATCAGAGATGCTTAGTTTTGCCGTTCTCAAACTGTGGATTTGTGTCTCAAGAGATAACATGCTTGTTAACAGCAAAAATGTTTTTACATGCTATACAGAGAGATGAGAAATAACAGACCACCCTACTGTCCCCTCTGCAAATTTGTGTATACAGTCACAATTCCTTACCTCTTTCTAAAAGTGCAAAGTTTCAAAAAGTTCAATGGTTGGGGGCAGAACAGTTCTGGACAAGGAGAAGTCTGGAGATAAATGTGAGAAGGGAGGGACAGGCAGTAGAAGCAAAAGTGAAACTGTTTGAGCAGCATATTCCAGAAGTCTTGAGGTCTTTCTGAATGTAGCCTTCATTGATTTGAGATCTACTATACTCTTCTCTCACTAAAAGGGAAAACCTATAATGGTAGCAGGCCATAAAAGAGACCCAGTTTGGGAATAAGAACCATTCAAGAAATATATGTTTACTGATGTTTCAAAGAAATTCACACCAGTGAACTGGTGGAAGTCACTTAAGCACTTGGATACAGAGATGATTGAAGTGATAATCTCACTTAACAGCAGTAGCTTCTTCTGATTGTAGAAAAAATATTTTCTTCCTTTGGACCAATTCATTCCAAATTGAGAAATCATTTGTGACATGAAAAAGCAGGAAAGCTTGTTTTTCTTTTCCAGATTATGAAGGTGAAGGCGACTGAGTTAGCTGCAGAAACCAATATTTTAAGTTTCTCATGTTGACCTGGCTGACAATTTAATTTTTGTTTAAAACTATTTTAGTTAAAATAATTAACAAAAACAAACCTGATTTTAAAAAACTTGAATGTTTAACTAAATTCAAAAATTCATATACAATATTTTAACGAAACAAGCATGTTTGCTGTTGAAGAAAAAAAATCCAGACTATATAACATTGTTGTTTTAGTTAAATAAAACAATTTAAATGTCTGTCTGGTGATGTTCTCCTCCTAATACAGTGTGACAAGAAAATCCTCCAAATATTAATGATTAACCTGTTGAACTGGAGATAGTTCACCTCCCAATGACTTCATAAATATCTGCTTCAATTACCTTTGGTAAATGAAATAACTAATCATTCATTTTCTGATATAGCTGCAAAATTAATCTGAAAAGTTCAAAATAAATCACTTTTTAAAAAAATGTATCATGTACCCCTTCTAAAAATGAAACCTACATCTGAGTTGTTATAACCTTAATACATATTCTTCACAAGAATGCACTTTTATGTAGAAATCCATGATTAAATCAGTCTTCCTGACTAATGATTTAAATAAATTTGATTTAAATTAAATCTAGCCTGGACACTTAATTGCTTTGACAGAAACCAAAGAATATTAAAATATCAGCATGAACCAGAACTGCATTCAAAAGTATAGAGGTAGAAGATTAAGAAAATCTAACATGTATGGTGCAAGGAAAGCAGATATCCATCCTTTGCACTACTCACATCTCTTTCCGCCCTCCGCCCCCCCACCCCGACTCAAATTAGCAGACAGCATGCTCCTCTGGCTCCTGAACTCTGTAAATATTTAAGTAGTGCTCCTTCTATGGCCTAGTAATAACTTCACTTCAAGACAACCTCCCCAAATACTGTTTACAGCATCTAAAAAAAGCAAAATGTACTTAAAGTATTGGCATGGTATAAATAGAACACTGAGTACAGGGAAATGATGTAATAATTTTCCACACAAATGGAAATGACCTAAATGACTCACTCAAAGATCTGTCTCTTGTGAGTTATGAGCCATTCCTGCGCTAATGAAAAAAAGCATTATATCACTGCCTACTTTTACAAAATATTACAAAACAGAAGACCAACATTACTATGCCAATATAGTAAAAAAGGATTAACTACTAGAACAACCACTGAATACAAGTATTATATGTATTTAGATGCAGTATGCAAATATTTTACATTAGCAAGAAAAATATGTACTCTTACAAGTAACTAATTACCGCTAAAAGTAAATCACTAAAAAATTAGTTTTTTTTAAATGAACAAAACCACTGTTTTAAAAATCTGATAAGAGATTTAGGCACACTAAATGAAGTGTGGCCCTTGAGTAAATGATAAAAGCAGACAGCTTCAAAGTTTTAATACAAGTTGAATAAAAAACCGTGTAAAGCAACAACTTCGAACAACTGAATTTTCCTGGCTGAGGCATGCATCCAAATACAGTACTGAGCTGAAATTCCTAGGTCTAATCCTATCAAAAGGACTTAGTTGTTTGGAAGCATCTGTAAAATGGCACCTCATTACAAGCACCAATACCAGTCATTGTTTTGGAAATACTGAGTCAGCACTTTGGAAATGTATTTAAATCTCTGCATAGTGACGATTTAAATGGGTTATAACTATTTACTGCAATTGTTATCATCATAAGTAGTGATGGAGAACGTAAAATACATGGGAGGGTGAAAATTTCCTTCTCTATTTCCAAGTCTCCCATTTTATGCATCAGAGGGGTAGCCGTGTTAGTCTGGATCTGTAGAAGCGACAAAGGGTCCTGTGGCACCTCATAGACTAACAGAGGTATTGGAGCATAAGCTTTCGTGGGTGAATACCCACTTCATCAGATGCTTCATTCGTATTCACCCACGAAAGCTTATGCTCCAATACCTCTGTTAGTCTATAAGGTGCCACAGGACCCTTTGTTGCCATTTTATGCAGAATCCCAAAACCAGTTAATACATACTTCTGTATGCCAGCTGGAGGCAGTGTTGTTAGGCATGCCATTTAACTTTTGTCAGGAAGACAAGTAAATCTAAGTACTTTCTCCCCCTTTTCTGAAAGCCTTCAGGAGGAAATCCTGAGTAGATAGGGTCCATTCTCAAGGAAAGCCATTATAGACTAATTTAATGAAATACCTTACAGGACAAATGAATACACTGTTTGCCTGAACATTTCTTTTTCTCCATTCTGGTATGCAGCTACTTTTTAAAAATATTGCCCAAGCGTTGAAGTTAAACTCAAAAACAAATACAGATAGTAAACTCCACTTTGATTTTAGGTTACCCAACATCAGAAAAGCTCATTTAGTAGAATTCAACACAGAAAACTTCAGACTAACATTTGCCTTTTTCCACAACTGACACATGCAGTGGAGGAAATACTACAGGAATCCAGCAGTCTACTCAAGTCAGCATCTAAAATTAAAATGCCACTTGACATCTTTAAGATTTGTTTAAGAAATGTCTAACCATCACGAACCACATGTACTGTAGTCTTACAAAGACCAGAGTAAACATGACTTCTCAATGAAGGAAATATTTGGGCAACAACACTTAGCATTGAGAACATTTTATCTACAATTGTACATCTTAAAGAAACACTGTCAACTACTTTACAATAACGTACACTCCCTTTGTAATACCTTACGTGAAATGGTATGCATGTTTATTGATTTTGTTTTCCATTTGGCAAACTGGTTTTTATCTTATTTGTAATAGAAAGCATAGCTTAAACTGGAGATGCTTAAGCAAAATAAAAAACAGGATTAAAATTAGAACCTAAAGTAACAGATTCACAGTTTAACAGTCATATTGCACCTTGAAATAGTGTCTAAAGTTTCCCCTTGTGGAAATACTGCAATTTGTTTTTAGGTGCATTTTCACTCTTGATGTAGCTATAAATTTGCATCAAAGAGAAAGTACACCTTATAGACTTCAGCACTTTGGTCTTAAATATGTGCAATTATCAGTAAAATTAATCTGTATTATTGTACAAGAGCACTGTAAATACAGTACAGAACCATTTTAAAATTCAATTAGTTAATTTTGTTCCTATAGTTAATTAAGGAATGTGCTGCCATCTAGTGATCATTGAAATTATTGCTCTTTTTAAATTAAAAAAATAGAGAGCCATGATCTTGCAGCATCAAGCAAAAAACAAAATGAAAACCAACCAGTGACTTCTGAACACATCGCTATATTCTGGCAATCTTTTCCATGATGGTACTCCTTCTGAGAAAATGTTAAATGGCAGTCCCTATTAATAGAGGCTCTACCAACAGGTAATTAACAATCATGAAAGAAAGATCTATCAGAAATTTCAGTAATTTCAAGTATGCAAAATGATTACCTCTAAAAAAAGCAACTTTACACATTCAAACCTAAAATACTTTTAGACAAAGTACAAGTGTCATACATATATAATATCCACCTGTTTATGCTAGATTAGACAAGAATTCCACTTTGAAGAGTAAACATCACTACAACCAATCAAAAAGCTCAGATTCAGGTAGAACTGGAGAGCTCACACCACTTTTGGTCCTTTTTTCTGGTGGTTTAAATCTAGTAAGACTGAAATAGTTCACTTGATGTCTTAAATGGAAGAACACTCCCTTTAATGTTAAGTACCACCAGTTAAACTGACCATTCCTAAATGACCTGATAGGAACACATCTGTTGAAACAAGTCAGTAAGGTGTATTGATTGGCTCACTATGAAACACTAACCTGATACTTGATTCCAAACAAGCTGTTTCAGAATGGAATGATTTAAATAAGAGCAATTTAAGTCAGATTTTAATTATTTAAGTCAAGCAGGAAATCTTGATTTAGATAGCTGATTTTAATATTTTGAATTTGTACTTTATTTTTCTAAAGAAATGCTGATGTTTTAATGGTTACCAACCAATAAGAATGTTGGTCTGCAACTAAATAACTGTTATACTAAATTGGATACCTTTTACTAACCAGGACATATGCTGTATCTATATATAGACACATTTAAGCAATTATGTAGCTTAACTTTTTTTTTAAACCACACAATTATGTTGGAAAACCGTGAATGACGCATTTCTTATTTAGAGGATTCATTTTTATTTGAGATTTGTGTCAAGCTCTATTTGGACGGAAATTTGGAAATCAATTAAAACTGTTCAAAAACGGTGTTTAATTTTTTTTGTATCGGTTAAGTAAAACTCTCTCAAGTGTGCTGGAATTCAATGGATTGTGTCTGGTCGCCATGTCCTTCATGATTTTAGAAGGAACCTCTCATACCTAGCTTTTAGTCATATTAGAAGAAAAACAAGCTTTCCTGACTTTTCAACTCTCAAGCATTTTCTCAACTTAGAATGGTCTAGTCATTAAACTGATATTCTCTCTGCATCTGCAGAAGAGGCTATTGCTTTCAATATCTGGTTTAGCACTTTAAACTTGTCCCAGGTGCTTCACAAGTGACTTCCACCAGTTCAGTGGTTTGACTCTTAAAAAAACCTTTGGCAGCAAATAAAATTTAATTTAAATAAAATACATAACAGATTATAGTAAATTTAGGCCTAATTTCAAATTTAAACAGGTTTATTTTTAAACACAAAATGTACTTAATTTTTTTATTTAAATAAAAACCCCATATTTGAAAACTATTGATTTTTATCCATCCTGAAATGTTTGGGTCATAAAAGCATGTCAAGCTCTCAGATTCTTAATTTCCTTCCCGAGGGAGTATGTTGGAAATGTGTCCTCGTGCTTCACTCTCAGGCAAAAGTATTCAAAATATTAAACTGTAGAGGGGAAGTTTAATTAAAGAACAAGGTTATGGAGAGTCCTTTTCCCACTGCCAGTGGTCTCTCCAGGGTTCAACTATATACCTTATTTCCCCCATCACACAATGTCATTTTGAATCAAAAAATTGTTTGGAACTCATGTTCTGTACTTGTTCAGACTTTTTTTTAAGTTGGAAAAAAAAAGTCAAATTTTTTTTTTTTTACTTAAACTTAAAACAAACATTTCTGAAATGCTGACCAAAGCACTTGAAAGGGCTTGCTATTCACACATCCTACACAAGTTAATGACCATATGTTCTCATGCAAAGGTTAACTTTGTTCAGTATGTTTAGAAGTATCAGCATTCTTCATAATTAATGTATGTTCTGTAACAGATGCAGATATAAAGTTTTCAGTGACACTTTTGACAAGGAACACTTTCTTTGTTAATGGCTTGGGCTAGGAAACTTTGAATGAAAGCAGGGAAAAGCTTTGGTTAAAATTCTAAGAGTTAATAGGAGTTTATCACTAATGCTCAGTTCTCCGTCACCAGTACGTAAAATTTTAGATACCAAGATTTGGCATTTCAAATTTTAGATGTTTGCAGTTTTGACAAGGAAACCTTTAAAGGGGAACAGATTTTTCATATGGTATATACACATATAATGAACATTACAAGTGAAGTGCCTGTAACTGCCCTCTACTGCATGAAAATCAGAACTACTCAAATGTTTCTCATACACAGACTATACTGACAATAGCTAAAGGAACTTTCCTTCTCAGTCTATAGCGGGGTCTCAAACACATGGCCCACGGGGTTGTTTTCTGCAGCCTGCGAGCTCCCCATGCCCCCCCACCCCCCGTTTAGGTACAGTGGCTCTGATCCAGCACGCACTGGGGGCAAGGCAGGGTCCTGCCTGGCCGCCCTGTGTCACTCCGGCAAGCTCCTGGAACCTGAGAGAAGGGGGCACAGGCATCTGTGTCCCTGTTGCATCCAGGCACCGCCCCCAGAAGCTCCCATTGGCTGGGAACGGGGAACCGCAGCCAATGGGAACTGCTGGGGGCAGTGCCTGGACACAACAGTGACACAGACCCCTGTGCCCCTCCTCCCCCAGGTTCCAGAAGCTTACTGGAGCAGCGCAGGGGCAGGCAGGGAACCGGGGCGGGCAGGGAACCTGCTCCCAGTGCATGCCAGGCCAGAGCCCACCCCCCTCCTGCACCCTGCACCCCTCCCCTGAGCCCCCTGCCGCACCCCTCCCCATGCCCTGAGCCCCCTGCTGCACCTCACACCCCTCCTGCACCCCACCCCCCTGCTGCATCCTGACCCCCTGCTGCACCCTGCACCCCAACCCCCTGCCCTGAGCCCCCTGCCGCACCCCACACCCTGCACCCCACACCCGCTGCTGCACCCCACACCCGCTGCTGCACCCCACACCCGCTGCTGCACCCCTCCTGCACCCCCTGGGGGCAGGGAGGGGGCAGAGTTGGGGTGGGGATTTCAGGGAAGGGGTGGGGCCTCATGGAAGGGGTGGAGTGGGGGCGGGGCCAAAGGCAGCGGAGGGGGGGTGTAGGTGTACTAATCCTCATGTGGCCCTCGTGGTCATTTGAGTTTGAGACCCCTGGTCTATAGGAACCTCAATTCTTAAAATGAGGACTTGAGTTCTATCCCATTGTCACTGAAATTCCAAACAGTCTTGATGTGCAATACAGTGGTAACCAGGAAGTCCTATGGTGCCACAGATTTATATTACACGCAGAATATGTGCCATTAACCAAAACCAAGTTTTTAGAAGTATAGAAATTATAGTCTAAATGAAGACAGTAGGCCACTTACAGCTCATACTGTAGCAGAAAACCGAGACAAAATTAAAATTACATAAAACAGCCTAAACTGACCAACAAGATATAGCTATTAATAAACATCTCTTCAATTTATATGGGCAGTTACCAACTTTGAAGCTTTGGATCCAGGATTTTTTTTCTTACTACCTGAAGAATAAGACTTTTCTCCTTCATCCAAAAAGAGGCTAACCAAGGAAATTATTTTGGTCTTCTGTCTTTTGGCCCTATACATCCATTGGAGCAGCTAAAAAAAAAAGATAAGCTAGCGTGACAAGTTCAAGGAAAACATTAAATGAACATCAAGCATACAGATGATAGCTGAAGGGGCTAAAATACCAGGACTACTTCTAATGAACCATTGGGCAAGTTTGAAATGGAAAGGTAATAATTTTTAGGTCACCTTCCTTCACTGCTGATCTAGTGAAGGTGGAAAGCAAAGAGGACTAATTTGAACTAGACACTGGTTCTCTCCTGTGTCCTAAAGAGACCCACAAGACTGACTGTATTGCATGCAGCTTGCTTACACTTTGGTGTTTTCTTTGAGTCGGAGCAGTAAGTCTCTTTACAGAGAGCAGGCATGAGGAGCTTGTCAATTAAGGACCTCACTACAACCTACACACTTTCAGCACTGATCTTACATTACTTCTAATTTAATTCTATTCCAAGACTAGGAGGAAAGTAATTAGCTTATTGCAGTTCTCATCTTTATGGCAAATTGAATAACTGCAATGGGAACAGACACTGAAATATGAGAATCACAAATTTATCAAGGTCTAGAAAAATAACCACTTTTTAATTCACAGTATCAGATAGTTAACAGGAATACTAGTTTCCTTAACATAGGGCTTAAGACTCTAAAAGTTGCTACACTGCCACCTCCACCTAGTTAGAAAAATTAAACTGTTTGCCTTTTTGGCAACTGTCTGAGCCACCTGACCACAGATGGAAAGGTAAGACCCAGGGTATGTCTACACTGCAATTAAAAACCCACAGCTGGCACATGCCAGCTGACTCGGGCTAAGGAGCTGTTTAATTGTGGTGTAGATGTTCAGGCTCAGGCTAGAGCCTGGGCTCTAGGACCCTGCAGTATGGGATGATCCCTTACCTTGAGCCCAATCATCATCAAAACAATTAAACAGTCCCTCAGCCTGAGCCCCATGAGCCTGAGGCAGCTGGCACAGGCCAGCCACAAGTGTCTACACTGCAATTAGACATACCCTCCAATCTCTCTCTTCCCAGTCGCCACAGACTTCTGATCAGAACATGAACAGCCCATATATTAAAACTGGGCTTCAGATATGCTCAGCGGGTCCATGATCCCTTTCTCCCAATGCATTAGGTATGTGGCCGATTTCACATAGGCCTCTCTCATTTAACTAGCTGCTAGGCTCCACCTTGTCCTTTACCCGCAAGGCAGCTCTGTACTCTTCACTTCACTCCCACTCAGCAATTGTAGCCACTCTCCGTGCTTACTGGCAGGTCAATGCTGCTGAGCATGATGTTTTTCAGCCCTATCCCAGCCTCCCTATTGCCCTTGTCCAGCAGGCTGGACAAGTTGCTCTGAAGTGATGATAAAAGGATATGGTCAGTGTTTAAAAAAAAAAACTTGAAATTAACAGCCACTTTTTCTTCAGGAGATATCAACTCAACTCAGAGCTGCATTCTTGAGCTTCTCCTGAACCAGCACACAAAGCACAACACATTATTGTACTATACATCGTACAAAAAAGTGGCTTAGTTGAATATTTGGCAATAGTAGTGCAAATCAACTTGGTGAAATGAAGGAATTCCCCCAGTAAAATTGTAGCAGATCGGGGGCCTAACCTGATCATATCCCCATAGCATTTCAGGTTTTGGTCAATCCAGATTGAGACTAGCATTAAAATATAAATCTCTGATATTATGGGCCAAAGTTGCAGATCCCTCTTAACTGAGAGCTAGAGGGGCTGAACGTTAGCAGCTGGGAGTCAGGAAAAAAAGGTCAGCTGAGTAACAGTTCCTGAGCAGCAAGGAAAGGAAAGAGCAGTAGTGGTCCAAAGTAAAAGGAAGAGTAGTGAGGAGCTGAAGGGGAGTCCTTGCTTGAATAGATTAACATATAACACCACTTTCAAGCTGTTTAAGATCTTCATTCACTACAAATTACCACCATAAAGTGAGTGTAAACTGTTTTAACAATGCATACCAACACTATACAACTTTTAGGACACAAAGTGACAACTATTGTGCAATAAAAATGGGACTGTAAGTACACTGAATTTAATCAAACTGAATTTTACCAAGACACTAAGGGCAAAACCTCAGCTTTTACAAGTGGTTCAAAAGAATCTTTAACATCTAAAAGTAGTCAAGATCGGTTTAGAATCCCATTGAAAAGACAGCATCCCCAACAGCAGTTTCCCCACAGATAGAGCACTGTTTCAAGTAGTGACACAGAACAGTGCCAGTCAAATCACTACCAACATTTCTTAATTTCCTTCTATGGGAAAAAAAAGGGGATATATGCATTTCTTGCAGTAATCAAAGGCAAAAATAATGGTGTGGAGAATTAGTGGCATGTGCATTTCTTCAGCTTTCCCAACTCCCCACATTCATCCCTCCACATTTCCCTCTTTCCCTCTCAACCAGAGGCTATGGAGATGCACAATCTATGTCACCTGAATTACAGTACTGATTTTCTGATTTTGTCCAAACTACACAAGCCCAAAGGAAAAAAAAAGAAAGAAAAAGAAATCAAGAAAAAGTGAGACTTTTCAGGTTTTAGGAACCAAGGTGTTACAGGTATTTTATTCCACGTCAACTTCTGTTTTATAATTAAGCAAAAAATACACCTTTTGACTAATACCTGACACTCTTAACAGACAAAGTAGAGAATTAAGAAAAATGGCAATCTGATATTCACTCAAAAGGATTTCATTAAGAATTTGTTTTTTATTGTATAGCCTGGTATGTCAGCTTTCCAAAAAACAAATTATACATGTATATTATATAGTTCTGTATAGAACCAGATTTTTGTCTTTGTGCCCAACGACATTTGTGAAGTATAGAAATGGTGGTGTTTTAAACTGAATTCATCACTTTCTTGCAGGTGGCTTACAAACACCAGTTTATTTACTTTACTGATCTACTACTCTAAGAAATTCTTACCAATCCTCAGACAAAACTTGCACACACACATGCAGGTGAAATGGGCAACTGAAATACCATTTCTGCTGTACAGGGCATAAGAAACCAACAAAGATTGCTCACCATTCAGCAGTGCTCCATATTGGTCTTAATCTACATTGGTTTGGTGAGGCTGCACTGTAAATTATGACTTTGTGGCTCCAATAGCAGGCCCAACCACTGCTTCTCATAAAGGGAGTGCATGTCTTGTGGAGGCTATTTCATCCTTAAGTCTACAGCAGCAGAGTAGCTCTGTGGCCCGAGTGGAAGATTTTGGCTACACACTTTTAAAGCTTCCAGGCTCTGCGTACTTATCAAGTACAGGAACCAAGATTTGAGTTTATTTATGGGTTTGCTATCCTGGTACTTCACTTAAATTCCTTTAGAGACTAGTAGAAGGGAAGTTATGATAAATGTTCACACTTATTTCTCCTGTTTGGTGATCTCTCCAGTTTGTTTAGTTATCTTTTACTTTCATTTCATTAACACAATTTTACAAGCAAACTGATATAAACCCAAAGTAAAGACTTCAACTCAGACAGGAAAACTGAACTGCTAAAAAGTAAAGTCCAAATAAGAAAAACTAAGTGCACTATTTTGCACAAAAAAAGGATCTAGCATTTACATTTAAACACTGAATCCATAGCAAAAAAAATCCACACCTCAATACTGTTGAAAGTTTAGAACTCTACCTGTGAAGAAAACAGCATGAGGTTTTCCCAGTAACAGGAGCCCAGAGGATTTAAGTTCATTTTGTGCATGCCAGAAGCCCCCTGAACCACTCCACAATATGACACAGCCAGCAGTCAAGCTTGTGTTAACACAGTGGTTCTCAACCAGGGTCCAGGGCCCCCTGGGGGACTGCGAGCAGGTTTCAGAGGTCCACCAAGCATAGGGTGACTAGATGTCCCAATTTTATAGGGACACTCCTGATTTTTGGGGTCTTTTTCTTATATAGGCTCCTATTACCTCCCACCCGATTTTTCACATTTGCTGTCTGGTCACCCTAGCCAAGCAGGACCAGTGTTAGACTTGCTCAGGCCCAGGGCAGAAAGCTGGAGTCCCACTGCATGGGGCAGAAGCCTGGGGTCCTGAGCCCCGCCACCTAGGGCTAAAGCAGAAGTCTGAGCTTAGCTTCATGGTGCTCCCTGTGGCATGGGGCCCTAGAAAATTGCCCTGCTGGCTGCCCCTTAACACTGACCCAGGCTTTTAGATGCAGAAAACCACTTCTTGGGACACAAAAGGTGGGCTGTGGAGTTTTTAATAGCAGGTTTGGAGGGGGGCCACAGAAAGAAAGGTTGAGAATCCTTGTGTCAACATAGTATTTTGTTAAACCCCTGGCCACGAAAAATTCTTGTTGCTTTAGAATCGCAATTCTCAAACTGTGGGTCGGGATCCCAAAATGGGTCACAACCTCCTTTGAATGGGGTTGCTGGAGCTGGCTTAGAATTGCTGGGGTCCGGGACTGAAGCCTGAGCCCCACTACCCAGGGCCAAAGCCAAAGCCTGAGGGCTTCAGCCCTGGGCAGCAGGACTCAGGTTGCAGGCACCCTGCCTGGGGCTGAAGCCCTTGAGCTTCAGATTTGGCCCCCCTACCCAGAGCAGTGGGGCTCAGGCTCTGGCCCCTCCACCCAGGGCAGTGGGGTTTCGCTCCCCCTTCCTAGGATTATGAAGTAATTTTTGTTGTCAGAAAGGGGTTGCAGTTCAATGAAGTTTGAGAACTCCCAGCTTTAGCATTACAAAGAAATCATCAAAGCTGTTAATTTAAAATGAAAGCAGGCCAAACTGAATCCCAAAAGCAATCAGCTCACTAATGGGAAACAAGAGGGCAAATCCAAGAAATGGGCTTTCAATATTTACTTCTGATAAATTTGAAACTTACAGTTGGTGCACTTTTATTTGTTAACTGTATGTCAGCTGCACTCGTCCTTTTTCTACAGACATAAGATGGCTGCCATCACAACCTATAACTGAAGTTACACCACTAAGATAGTATTTTGTGACTTGCTTAGACTAATCCAAGAAACAACAGCTTCAGCCTGGTTCATACATTATTCAACCTTGTATATAAATTCACATGGACTTATTAGGCTACAAACCAGAAGGCAAATGGCATATTTCAAAAAAGGAATATTAGGTGTTCAACATGTTCAACGTCAAGTTAGCTAAGAATTACATCCAAACCTTCAGAATTAATACTTAAACTAGATCCATTTAATTAAAATGACACTGTTTCTTTGGGTATGCAGGCATTAAAGATGTTTTAAAAGGGTGTGTAGATCAGTTAATATACAGTAGACTTAATACAGAATTTCCACAGTAATTAAAAGAATTAAAATCGGTTTGCTTTTCATTAGAAGAGTGTATAATAGGTCCTGTTTACAACACTTCCCTTAAAGCATTATTTCTGATTTAGTTATAATTCTGGAAAGAGACTTTGGCATTATTAATGAAGACCTTTAAGTCAAAGTGTGACAGCAGTCAAAAAAATGTTATGGTGCTAAAAGAATGGGATAAGAATAGAGAGAATTGATGCCACAGTACAAGACAGTTGTATGCCTTCTCTCGGAATAGTGTTCTTCTGGTCACTTTCTCAAGAAGGATATAACAAATACAGGGGGTTCAGAGACAGACTAAGAATGATTAAAGGCATGGAAAAAACTCGTAAGAGATGGAAAAAATGGTACCATTTACTTTACAGAAGAGAGGTATAAGAAGGGACATCATAAAAATGTATAGGGTAATGAATGATATAAAGAAAATATATCCAGAACATTCCGATTCACACACAAATTCAATGAAAGTGACTGATGACACATTTAAAACTGATAAAAGAACATTTTATGATGTATAAAAAAGTATTAGCCTGTGGAAATTATGGTCACAAAATATCACTGAGGCAAAGCACTTCACAGGATTAAAAAAGGACTGGGCATTTGTTTGGATAAGAATAACCAAAGTTAGAACACGGGGGATTTAAAAATTAACTAAGTTTTGAAAGGGATATAAATAAAGCCTTTTTCAGAGTAGAAGCCAACCTAAATGGGGACCAGCAAGAAACTTCTTATGAGCAGGTTTTTCCATAACTACCTTCAGGGTTTCTTGCCCTTTCCTCTGAAACAAGTTGTACTGGTCACTACCGGAGACATAATACTGAACTAGACAACACACTGGTCTGATCCAACATAGCAATTTCTGCATTCCTTTGTACCAACATTTTCAAAGTATTTTGAAAATACGTTAATCTAAACCCTTTTGTTATATCTTCTTCTAACTAGCTGGTGATCACATTTGAAATCTGAGTTTCCATGCTTAATTTTATATCATGTTTTAAATATGTACCCCAATTTACATGCGTCACCTCTGTAATGGCCATGAATTGTAATACCGTAAAATCTTCACATTTGTCCATGTTGTTATATGAAGCATCCCAGCTTTAAATGAAACAGATGCCTCTAACACTGCAAAGATCAACCTTTTTCCAATATTCATTTATTTATTTGAGACAACTGAATTTTGAGAGATATGAGATATTTAAAATAGCTATTTGTAGTCCAAGAACCCCATTTTCCCCCTGAATTTGGAAAGTCGGTGGTTTAAAGGCTATCAGCTTGACTTCCATCAAGCTGCAGTGGTCGATTATATTCTCCATAATGTGGGTATCTGCTACAAAACTACGGAACTTTATACAGCTCATTTGTTTAAAAGTGCCAGCAATCACCAGAACACTACCTCTTCCAAATGGTAGATTTCTTTTAGAATAGGAAAAATACCTATTCAGTGTGCTAAGTAAAGGCTTAAAACACACTAATTTCTCACACACATCAACCATGAGAAAAAGCAAATTACTTCTTCAGATAGTTGATCTCCATTTTGAGAGAGAGTCACAACAACTTGAATAACTACTTACCCACTACTAGTCCACATTCAGGACAGATCATGTCTCCAGCTCTGTAATCCTCCACTAAAATGGAATCTGGATGATTTGGACACGTCACTCTGGGAAGCACATCCAAACTAAAAGAAAAAGATTGAAATATTTTGAATGCTATGTTCAAACAGTTTATTTCCAGAAAAAGATTTCAAGTTAGAAGAAAGCAATTTAAACTACAATATGGAAGAAAACTTCAAGCCACATGCCCTTAATGCTGTTATTAAATGTACAGCATAAATGAGCTGAGTAATTTACAAACAATGTGCAAACTGTTTGAGTGGAGCAATACATTAGGAGCACTACATGGGATTTCTGCAGAGAACAACAATTTGGTAACACAGGATTTATGGAGATTAGAACTCTGAAACATCTTGCCATCTAAAATCCACAAGGCTACCTCCTTTGAGTAAGGCGCTCTAATTAAAAAAAACAAAACAGTAAATTACTAGTCTACCTGAAAATCCATTCCTGCTAAGTAAATACCTACCAGAAGTTAGTGGTGACCATGTCATCCTAAATATTCCCTCCTGCATTTGGCTAGCCTTTTTTTTAATCCAATTAGGCTATTCCTTTAGTGAGCAGTGCATTCTTTACTGTTTTAGAAAACAACTCTTACAGTACCAACAATTTATCAATTTGATCAATAAATTTAAAAAAAAACAGTTTTAACCAGATTAAAATATAAATTAAAATTAAAGCATAACTTGCTAGTCGAAATATCTTTACATTAAACAATTTTAGTAAGATGATAAAGCAGCTGCAATTCACAGAAGCACATACTAAGAAGCAAGAACTAAAATAAGTACATTTTATTGAATACATTCAATGGATTCCAGATGCATCACATTTTTAACAGAAAACAAAAAAACGAGCTATGAAGAAACAATTTCAGAGAACTCACAAAAGTGCTGGTCCGTAAGCAACAAACTCTCTGCTATATGGAGCATTTAAATAGGCATCCCAAGTTCACAAGGCTGACTGCATATTAAATAAAAAAGTGAACTGAATCCAGATCCACAAAGCAGAACAGAGGTCTCTGACAGTATCTTTTATCAGCAGCATGTCAGTGTAAAGTCTGCCCATTTCTCTGGATATATACATTATTCCCCCTATAGTTAATACATTCTGTACACTGAAATATTTCAATAAAATTCATGGCCATTATATTTATTAAAACGTGGAATTTATTTCACTGCTGCTAGAAGTTGTGATAACACTGGAAAATGTTCACTAAATCTAGAGCAGATACAGAAGGGGAAGTAGATTCACTCTACTGTCCCATCACAGTACCTTTAGTCCTAATTTGAAAGAACACTTTCTTCACCCATAAAGGATAGTTCAGGTACTGGGACCATTCAATCACTAACCTCTGCTGATAAACATCCAAAATGGGAAAATTGTGACAGGAACCCAAAGAGTAATTGCATATAGTTTTCAGTGCTGCTAATTTGGGCCCAAACGGGCCTACCTATATCACATGATCATGACGAGGAAAATTGGGGCTGATGGAATGTTGCCTAATAACGAATTTTATGGGGTGTTGAATGGATGAGCTTTTAACATAAGAACAGCCATACTGGGTCAGACCATTGGTCCATTCAGCCCAGTATCCTGTCCTCAAGACAGTGGCCAGATACTTCAGAGGAAATGAATAGAACAGGAAAATTAGCAAGTGATTCATCCTGTTGTCCAGGTCCAGCTTCTGGCAGTTGGAGACTCAGGGACACCCAGAGCATGGGGTTACCTAATAGTCATTAATGGACCTATCCTTCATTAAGTTTTCTAATTCTTTTTTGAACTCAGGTATACTTTTGGCCTTCACAATATCCCCTAGGAATGAGTTCCACTAGGCACTGTGTGAAAAAAATACTTCCTGTCTCACCCCCCCTCCCCCAAAAACAAGAAAGGAAACTGAAGGGGACAGTAAAAATCTTTCTATAAGTAGGCCCTGCAAAGTTTGAAAGGGGCTTTTTACTGGGAATATTTAGAAGAAACAGAATATGCATCCAGACATACTGTGGCAACTCTTCCATTTATGTTAAAATATGAGATGTGTAAAGGCCTGATTTAACCTGCACAAGAGGTTTATACAGCAACAAAGGGGTAACAGACTATCCAGTTTCTACCAGACCTTGGTTTCGGACCAGAATGCATCTTTATTCAAAAAACCAAGGATGTAAATTAATTTTTTTTTAAAGCACTATAAAGCAGAGGTTTTCAAACTGGGGTAGGTGCACCCAGAGGAACAGACAGGGGTGGGGAGGGAGTGCCACCTCCACCCTTGACTCACCGCTGCAGCTTACCCAGCCTATAGGTCAGGGCCAACACCACTGTGCCCAGCAAAGACCCTCACATACACCTTCCACCGCCTCTGAAAATCTGAGGGGGGAGGGGCATATTGGGCTTTGATTTTTGCCCCCAACCCCGCAGAGGTAAGGCTCAGGCTTTGGCCCTCCCAGCTGGGGTTGGGGGACGCAGCAGGCTCAAGCAGTCCCCCCTCCCAGGGTCATGTAGTAATTATTGTTGTCAGAAGGTGGCCGTGGTGCAATGAAGTTTGAGAACCCGTCTTGGAGATCTCAGACTTCCTATTTCAATATTTAGGAGTTGTGGGCTAGTGGTGGGATCTGCTGCTAACATGTCACCCCATTACTTACAAACTCTGAGGTTTACAACAACGTTTGAAACGAGAGTTCAGGCAGAACCAGTCACCCGGGCCAAGCTGCACGTCACTCACAGGTGACCAGAGACCAGACCATGAGCCTTTCTGGACACAAACTCATCGCTGCCACAAGAAGTCCGGGAGATTGAGGGGCGGGGGGAGAGACACCAGAAGCAGATATGGAAGGACCGCAGGGAATGGGGCAGGGAACAGAGATGGGGCAGCAAAGCGAGAAGGTCAAAGCCCCCAGCACAAGGGAGGAAGGGGCTGGTTGAAGGGGGCCGGGGCCGCCCCCGCAGGGACAGGGAGGGGAGAAGGGGGCAGGGCGGGGGAGAAGTGAAGGGGTCCGAGGCGTGGGAAGGGAGCGGGACTGAGGAGCAGGAACCTAGACCCGAGATAGCAGCGGCGGGGGGAGGGGGGACGCGTCAGCGTTGCTGTCCCGGGAGCTGAATCTGGGGGGGAAGACGCGGCCATTTTCTCTCCCCAGCTAATTGTCCGGAATCGCCGCCCACGCCCGCTCCCGGGCTCCAGTGAGACGCTCTATTACCACCCACCACCACCACTACTACTACGACCACGATATCGCTGGCTCCACTCACCGGCTGGTAGACGCCATCTTTCTTCCTTCCTTCCTTCCTCGTCCCAGGCTGTGCTGTCTCTGCACACGGCCGGGTCAGGAGTAGTACGCAGCGCACTCCCTTATATATCCTCCGCCGCTGGGGGCGGGGCTCTGCCAGGCCGTCGGTACGGGCCGCGCGACGGAACAAAACGAACGGGTTCGCGTTCAGCGGCCTCAACTTGAGCCCCTGGAGGCGGCGCCCGCCTGTGGGGTAATGACTTGGGGGGGGGCGTGCGGCATCGGCTGGCGGCCACGCGCTCTCCCTCAGCCCGGCTCTGGGTCTGACGCTGACGTTGTCCCGCCTATAGAGGCTGTTGTTGGACTGTCGTGTGGAAATATAGCTTACAAGTGCTTGCTTCATGGTTTTCCTTTGATTGACACGTGGCTGCTGTAAGTGTAGCCGCTACTAACATGCAAGGGGTAAACAGGTCTCAGGGATTTGGGTTTGACCTTCTGGACCCCTCTTGGAATCCCCAGCACCAGGCAGATGCCTGACCCTTTGCACCCTGGGGTCGTTCGACCCCTCAAGACCCCCGTAGACTGTGGGTAACTATTACTTGGGGGTGCTCTAACTCTTCTTCAGATGTGTGTGTGCTTGAAATCTAATGAAATAGTAAGTTTGGATGAAAGCATTTTGCATTTGTGCCAAACTTTAATCAGATGGATGCACTGTGTCCCCCTTTGATTTGTTCCTGACATTGCCTCCCAAAGAGTTGTTACCCGCAAGCTTGGGGTTGAGAGAACCCTGCGTTACACACATCAGCCCTGAACTATATGGCATTACCTGAATAGACTCTGCAGTGAAGCTGGCCTACCTGGAGCCTCAATGATTAAGTGAGGCTACAGCACTGGCCCCTGTACCTGTGGCAGAGCTTCAAAATATGAAAAATCTCCTGCAATGCCAGCTTCTTGCATGCAAATACTCTTCCAGTGACTGGCAGAGTGCAATGATTGGGCAATGGCATGTGCACAGGACATAGCAGGAAACAGTAGGATAACTGCAACATGACAAGAAGACCACTTCTGTAGCCCCATCTCTACCATCTATCCAGGGTTTGGTTGGACTACACTCTATTAATTTTGGTAGAAGATTTTGTAACATCCCACTTCATTGGGATTCAAGACAGATTGCTAATTCAAGACATAATTTAGAAAAGCACCATTGACTTTAATACAGTTTTCCTCTTGCATCTGCAGAGCCTCAGCATCTTTGAAAGTCAAGTGACGTTGGTTTAGGTACCAAAATACGAATTTGAGGCCTTTTAAAGGCCTGATTTAGGCACCTATTGCCCCAATTCTGCAAACATGCACGTTTTTTACTTACAGTGAACAGGAAAAGTTGAACCAGGTGCAAGGTGTCTCAAATTGTGCATCCAAAATCAGTGGCCATGATTTAAAGTTTTAGCCTCTGAAGCGTCCAGTACTGGCTCCTGTCAGTGACAGCACTAGATAGACCATTGGCAATTATGTTTCTGATACTACAGGTACCGTTTTCACAATATTAAGCACTGGGATACTTACTGTCTTCATGAACACACTATTTTGTGCATGTTCAGCCTTGCTGAAAGCAAATATTCTACTATTTTGTGTAAATTTCTCATTTTTAATGGTTTGTTAAATTAGCCTACATTCATTCTCTAACATTAGCAGAAGTCAAACACCTTAAATGAGCATATTATGGCAATAGTAAGTAGATGGGACAATTGAATCAACTCCAACATGCCAGTTCATGTATGTGCCACCACTTGTGTGTTTAGACTTGATTAAATGAAATGATATGCAGATTACATGCATCCTATCACATTGCTGTGGTCCTGGTCCATGACCAGGGCTCCTAGAGGCTACAGTAATACAAATATAGTAATAATGTTAAACCATGACTTTCTGGAGAAGTCAGCCTTTCACAAGCACTGAGATTCACATGAAGGAATCTGTGCCATGCTTTATTGCTGTTGTGAGGATATGTCTAATTACTCATTCATCCCAATTACTCAGAAAGCTCATGTGCTGACATAAAAACAGCTATCTTGGGGACATCTCAACATAAGCTGTAGAAATAATTGGCATTTCTAATCAGTATTACATTTATTATGCTCCAAATCTGCTATATTCAAATATAGATATGGCACTATGGTTATTTACAATTACATTTTGATAGGCAATTATAAACTATTGAATTGGGTAAGGTACTGAAACCCTTGTTGCTAAAGTCACAAGCCAAAATTCCAGTGTTGTATTATTTTGTATCATCAATCTAAGGGATTAGTAAAATTTAACTTGTACTATACCCTAGGAATCCAGTTTCTCACAGAAATCTATATATTTGTTATATTTATATTAGCACATTTGTTACATTTTAAGAGAATTGACAGTGCTTGAAAAACAGCAGCTCTAAGCCTCCCCTTTCCCTAGTCCACCTGCCTTCTCCCTATGTGCTTCATCTACACTAGAGAATATGGAATTGTTTGTAATTGAGACAATTGTTTTGCACCAACTGAGGTACAAGCATGTTACAAACTGAAGCATGTTAACAACACTAACAGTTCTGGCCTGCATCCAAACTAGCACTCTGCTCAGCAGATTCTACTGTAATGCCCACTGTGTCAGGGGAGTTGCAAGTGCAGGGCCAGCATTAGGTGGGGTCCCAAGTGACAGGAGGCCCCATGAAGCTAAGTTACATGCTTCAGCCCTGGGCAGCAGATCTCAGGCTTCAGACTCCTGAAAGGGGTACAGTAGTTTGGAAAGGTTGAGAACCACTGCTCTAGGTAGATATTCCACAGTTCATGGCACAGCTCCCAGGTACAGTTCACACTTGAAGATTTCAGTAGGTATTGTGGGTTACCTCAGAGATGATGAGATTTTTGGAAGGAGAAGTCAGACTACCCTAACACCCCGGAATCTCAGAATTTCCCAGGGATGTATCCCATAACTCATCTGGAGCCAATTTCATTCCCAAATTATTTTTTCAGTGTGGAGACCTGATATAACTGTACTCAATCTCCACCATTATAAAGGGTTTCTGGGGGAGTTTTTTTGAGATGGCAGTACAAGGTAACTAAAGAGACAATGGAGGATGTTCTGGCTGAAAGCCCAGGACCAAGATCAGGACCTGACAGAGAAGCACACTGTTGGTACCAGCCCACTCCATGGCTGTACAATTTACTTTTGGATAAAGGCACTGTTGGACCAATCCCATGACCATAGATTGGTAGGATTTAGGATATGCTTACATGGCAGTCAGAGGTGTAACTGCATCATGGACTGACATAAAATTCGCAGTGAAGGTGTTATATACAAACTCGTGTTGCTAACCTATGCTGAAGCCAGTGCTGTTTCTACACTTCTATTTTTAACTGTTAGCCAAATTAAAGCTAGCATGGGTATGCCTCATGCTGCAATCATACCTCTGATTGCAGAGTAGATATATCCTAAATTGTTCTCAAGACCTCAGAAAGCCAGCACTGACTCCAGATTCCAGAACACGAAAGGGAACATTTCTAGAACTGTTTTCTGACTTTGTTCCAACTCTGCAGTGCAAGACCACAAGGATGAAAGCCATGGGGGGGGGGGGGGAGTGGGAAGCACAGGAATCATCCTCTAGAATCAGGCAACTCTGGATTACTTCTATTTAATTAGGAATCAGTTTGAGGTTGGTAAGACCACACTGAGCCTCAAGGATACTGAAAGATGAGGCAGCTGATAGAGCACTCTCCACAAGAGCCTCTTCTTTAGGACTCACTCCCCTCATCCCCTTAGCTTGAAATAACCTAAGTGTATTAACCTTCATAGCACAGTGCAAGGCCCCTTCCTGTTTTCCGGAGATCTCAGGTTAAGGAATCTAAATATGTGTTTTCCTGTGGAGTTACTGGTGGTGGTTGGGGATAGGCTGATTAAAAGTTGCAAAGGCATAACAGGAGTGATCTATTCCATTGCTGTATATTTAAGGATGGTCAAGGAGCATCTAGAGCAAGGTCTCTTATTTTTATGTGTGCGCATATATAAATCAAACTAAACTTTTAAACTCTTACACGACATGCTATTTTAGAACTTTGAAGATTGAGTACTTTCAAAAATAGTAATTTGACAACTGTGGGGAATTAAACAGTAATGAAATTTAACACATTTAGAACTGTCTACTCACCTAAAATTGCATTGGTTTAACTAAATCAATTTTGTTGTGTGTGTTCAGAAGCTGTTAGGTACTAAGTCCCTGGAGCTAGCTAATATGCACCATTTCTGAATTTCCCTTCACATCAAGCTATGATGTTATGTGAAACCCAACATTCCATCTTCAAATCCTGCTATTTCCAACTGGCTCCTATACCATTACATCAGAACAGCTCTTATTCTTCTAATTCTGACTGCTTCCTCCTAAGCCCTAACACAGGATGTATCTATTTTTTCAGTGCCATAGTAAATCTCCCACACACTCCCACCCCCAAAATGTGGATTCCTAGGATTATTTTGTGAAATAGCCAATACTTTGGAAAGACTGAAAATAATTCCTTGGATCACATTATTTGCAATGGATAAATTGTTTTTAGCTACTCAGCAGGTAGCCTCCCAGAGTTATTTGCCATTTCATATGAATCATGTACTATATTTAGAGTACATTAGCTTTTAATGGTATAATGAAATACCTATGTATAAAATAAATTATACCAGATGGAATAAGTAATACAAATATAAAAATCAAGATGTAGGTTTATTCCAGTTCTTCAGGATCACCTCAGCTGCAGCCAGTGTGCTGTCTTGCTGCAAGTATAGAATGCCACAATTACTGTAGGTACAGAGCTCTACAAAACAGAGTATCAGCCATTTTTACAGAACTACAAACTAGTATGTTTTGACAAAGTTACAACTGTATCTTGTAAATATCCAAAGGATTCAATAATTTGCCACTAAAATTTGTAACTATATATCTAGAGGGTACACCCAGAAAATAATTCAAAGTTAAGATTTCTTGTAAATATTATACAATTTAGTACATTAAAAATATCATTTCCAAACAGCTCCTTTGCTTTCCTTAGCGTCAATACTATCAAATGTATATAGAAATCACTCCGATTACATTTGCATGGCTATCTGCTGCATTTACAGTAGTGGTCTTGTCCACGCTACATTTGAAATCATGCTAGCATAGTTAATCTAACCTGTGTGTAAGGGTGGGGTTTTTTGTTTTTAAATACCCATGTAATGAACCCGTGCTATGAATTCTTTTCTCCCCACCTCAAGCGTGAGTATTACATATTCTGGACAGTTTTGTGACTTGGCAATAGCCCGGTGAGTCGCACACGTAGGCTATAGCTTGATTTGGCTAGAATTTTCTTAGAAATTATCTCTGTCCATACTGGGCAGGGAAGCCTCACTAGCAACAAACACATTTCATCATGGTGTTTGCTACCTCAGCTTGCAAATTCGTTGAGTGAGCTGAAGGAATCCTGTCAATGGAGGCTAAGGAGAGAATTAGCTGAGAATCTTCTTATTCCCTGGACACTTACCCATCCCAGCCAGTGCCACCTACTTTGAGGGCAGAAAGCTCCTTAGCAAAGAGGCAGTCAGGTTGCTTTGTGTTTCTGCAACCTCACCACTCGCTGATTTGAAGTAGGGACAGAAATGGCATGAGCCTGTATTTTGTATTAATTTTGTCCTCCATGTGCTTATTGTTGCATTCTTAATAAAACTAACTTTTCAGTAATGCTATTAAAAATGTCAATATAAAAATAACCAAATAACTAACTGCTTCACAGCAAAAAACAACACAAAACAACTCCTTAGTAATAAGCAACACTGCTATCAGAACAGTCTTCTCGAGCAGGACACAAAAACTTACTTTGATGAAGCAAAAACGTATATATTTCTCAAACTGCTTTTTGGTCTCTGGGCCACAGAATGCAGTAAGAGGAATTGCTGACAGTTTCTGAAATGATGAAACAATGATTTGCCTATTGCACACAGATAAAGTCAATTTCAGGTTTGATAAATTGTACAGCCAAGATTTTGGAGCCTTCCCTTCCTCCATTAGAATTGAATTGGCTTAATTTTCAGAATTCACATATCAAATATAAGTACAGGCGAGTCGCATCTTAGGTGCATTTAACATGCGTGAATTCAGCTTTGCGCGGTCGGCAAAAACAGAAAAAAGAAAGAAAAATAACAATTTTAAAACTGCATCTGTAGTGCGGGCGATTCCGCCCGCCATTCAACTCAATGAGTGTTTCACTATACGCGGTTTTCGCTTTACGCGCTAACCGCGGAACGGAACCCCCGCGTAAGATGAGACTTGCCTGTACCTAATACTGCACCAGTGAAATCAATGGGTTTATCTTGACTCGGAAAAGTGATCAAGTTTAGGTCTGGCATGTGCTAGCTAAGTCTGACCTAAACTCAACCACTTTTCCTAGGCAAGACAGGTAGCAGGATCTTGCCTACTACAAACATGTAAGTGTGGAAAACAGCAATTATTGGGACTTGTCTTTATTGTTTTGCACTAAGACTACAATTTTAGGATCAGTAGGCTTTTATAGTTCAGCAGGATTTTAGCCACTAGATTCCCACAGTTAGGGTAATATGCACAGCTAAATCTCTAGGCATGCTTTTAAGACGGGGCGGGCAAACTTTTTTGGCCTGAGGGCCTTATCGGGTTTCGGAAATTGTATGGAGGGCCGGTTAGGGGAGAGGGTCATGGCCCAGCCCCCACCTCCTATCCGCCCACCTTCCCCTGGGACTCCTGCCCCATCCACACGCCGCCATTCCCTGTCCCTTGACCGCCCCTGGAACCTCCACCCGACTGCCCCCCCAATCCAAACCCCCTCTCCTTCCTGACTGCCCTCCTGGGACCCCTGCCCCATCCAACCACCCCTTCTCCCTGTCCCCTGACTGCCCCTGGAACTCCTGCCCCTGACTGCCGCCTGCCACCCCATCCAACTCCTCCTCTCATTCCCGACTGCCCCCATTCAACCCCTGTTCCCCGCCCTCTGACTGCCCCCACCCCCTGACCACCACCCCGAACTCCCCTGCCCTCTATCCAACCCCACCACACACGCACATACACTCCCCGCACCCTTACCGCACTGCCTGGAGCACCGGTGGCTGGCGGCGCTACAGCCGCGCCGCCACCACGCAGCACAGAGCACCGGGTCAAGCCGGGGTCTGCAGCTGTGCTGCCCCAGGAGCTCCCAGCTCTGCCACCTAGAGCATTGTGCCGGAGGATTAGGGTTAGGGAACAGCAGGGGAGGGGCTGGAGGTAGCCTCCCAGGGCAGGAGGGTCCCGCAGGCCGGATGTGGCCCGTGGGCCGTAGTTTGCCCACCCCTGCTTTAAGATGTAAATATCTGAGCTTTATGCTTTTATAGGTGCAGATGTATTTTTATTTTAGGTATACAAATATTCCTAATTTTTAATGTACATCTGAGTGATTGGGTAGAAGAGACATCTTACCTTAGATTTTATCATCCACTTCACAAATTTATAATCATAATGTTGATTCGCCTCCATATCAGACAGATCCACATCTAAAATAAAAATGAATGTAAAATGGAGCATAATATTATAGGACCTCCCAAATTCCAGTGGGAGGACACTTATCTCTCCGTATTCTTTATTAAAGTCGATACCAGAGTCACTGCAAAAACATTAGGAAGAGCTGAACCAAGTCTTGTGCTCCATTCAGAGTCTAATCCTGGTTCGACACAGACTTGTTGTATGACTCGGGGGTGGGGGGGGAGAGAGAAATGGGATATTTACCTATTTCAGAGGGGCACTATGAGGCCTAATTAACGTAAGTGTAAAGTGCTATTACAGACAGTCAGTGGAAGACATGAAACTGGGTCCAGGTCTACACTAGGAACTAGGAAAAATCCACACCTCTGAGAGGTGTAGCTATACTGACCTAGCCCCCGGTGTAGACAGCATAATCATAAGAATTCTTCCATCAACACAGGTCAACTACTTATGGCAATGGCAGAATTCCTCCAATCAGCGTAGGAAGTACCTACACTGAAGTGCAACAGCTGCAGTTGCGCCTCTGTAACATTTTAAATGTACACATACCCTAGAACTCATTCCTCTAGGGAAGTTCTTCCTCTGATATTATGGTATCCTGGACTTTCGGAAGGATTCATAAACTCTGGTAAAATTTGAAAGCCCTTTTAAATATAGATTGAACTAAAGTGCTTTACAGTGCCTCCAGTTTTTGAGTGACTTTAGATTAAGGGGGAAAACTCAACAGGAAAGTTTGTGTGTGTGGGCCCAAGATTTTAAGACACAGATCAGTAATTCTCAAACTTCTGCAAATCATATACCTTCCTAAAATAGAAATCCAGTTAACCACCTTCTCTCCCAACCCTAATTTCACATCTTCCCTGCAACAGCCATCGGATTGATTAAATGAAAAATACAAAGGCAGTAATTAGAAATCACACAACTCAAAAATGGATGAACGGATTTTACCAAAACTTACAAAAATAATCACCTCTGGGCCAAGTTCACACACAGAACATTTTAGCCCAAAAGGAGTTTGTTTGAAAGTGTTACGAGAAACTGAAAAAAGGGGGGGTTAAAATGGAAGTTGCATTTTAATCTTAACTATAGCGTATGCTCCCACTTCCTCCATAATAAAACTTCACTGACTAAGTGCAGAAACATCAACAATCATGAAGTATCCTCCATCTGGAATGACAGGTTTCAATCCAACTTCTTGGAGTAGCTGAGCCATCCGATTACGCTTGCCTTCCAACTCTTGAGACAGCGAGTAAAAGTAGCAGTCTGGGTCATCCATGCGTTTAAAGTCGATCCAAAGAGCTTGTGCCAACGCCTCCTGCAAACATAATTAGCATAAAAAGATTTCCTGCAGGTGGACCCTTGCACCCAGGCAGAGTCCTACTGAAGTTACTGGGAGAGGTCACTGGGACTTTGCATGGTATATGTGCCTTCTCACATAGATCTCTTTGCAGGACCGGGGTGTTTCTGAGCCCACAAATACCCCAAACCACTGGATCACAAAATGTAACTTGTACTCTTTCTAGTGTTGTAACACCTAAAAGTCCCAATCAGGATCAGGGCCACATTCTGCTAGGCATTGCACCAGACAGAGGAAGTCCCAGTCCTTGCCTCAAGAGTTTACAGTGTAATTTGAAGTATAGTTTAGTTTTAATTATTGATGCTAATACATGATAGTAAATAAACTGTAGACTGGTAAAAGTAATTCACAGCAATATGAGATGTCACTGCATCATCTTGTCATTATATTTTTGCTGAGAAAGGAGTGAGGCTGCCAGGCTTTGTGCAACAATGCTCACCTTTGCAGATTAATGCAGTGAGAATTTGCAAGGTTCTGGTGTATTTTTTAAATTGCCTCATTAGTGACTCTCAAATTTGCCTTCTGTACCAGCACGCTTATCCCCAAGAAACTACATAAAAATATTTAGACATCTCAAAATTCATACTAATTTGTATTAATTGTATTGCAGTAGTGCCTGGAGGCCCCAGCTCCTTTATGCAAGACACTGTACAAACAGAACCTCTCTCCTCCTCCATCTGTATCTACCTGTAACGGAGTTGGGCATGTATACAACGTATTCTGCTGAACAACTTGCAAATGTTTTATCAAATGCTGTGGACCAATGGACCATCCAAGCTAAGGGGGAGGAGAAAACACAGACACATCTTAAACATAAGGCAAGTTAACAGTTAGGATTCATAATAAAGAATTAAAACTTGGAAGAATTCAAGGTATTCACAATGAGAAGACAATAGTGCACTTTTGTTGATATAAAAACTGTACAAGTTTTGCTAAATGGCAGGTTTAGAAAAGCTGGAGACAGGACTCATACATACTAATTAAAATTTCCTTGACTCTGCTGTTGTGTAGCACAAACGTAATGCATCACATACCATCGGGCAGAAAACACTGTATTAAAGTTATTCTGGCTTTTTTTATATAAACACTTCCATCTTTTGTTTCCTAGGCACCTTCTTCATGTCACAAAGGGTATTTTAGATGCATGGAATTGCCCCAAAATATATCAAAAACTAAACAATGGTATACAAGTCCCTAAATGGCAGTGGTGTGACTGTCTTACTCGCAAAGTGGTATTTTCTTTTGCTTTCCCTTTAGTGTGTGTAACCATGTCATCACATTTTTTATTCTTTTCCTACCCTGCCAGTTTTTGGGTTTTTTTGTTTTTAACTATTAGAAGTATCAGTTAATTGCTTCGCTCTCTTTTTGGAGGACTTCACTCCTGATGTTATATGGGGCCATGATTTGAGCTGTTGCTTCCCTTCCCCCAAATCATCAATAGAGGGAAGTGGGGGAATTAAAGTTTCAAGACACCTTTATAAAGGAGCCATAAAAGGCAAAAACAAATGTTGTGTGTGTGATACACAACCAAATATACACTTGGCCAAATGCCATACAGATCCTAGTGTGCCAGGGTGCAGATTGGATATAGCTGATAAATAAGAAAAGAGAAAAGTGCTGGTCAGATTCTGGATATTTTTGCTAACATACTTATTGCAACTGCAGTTGAAAATCTGGCTGCTACATGTTTTAATATTTTTGTATTTGTTTTAGTAATCAGTATAAAGCATTGTCATTACTTTACCAGAGCCAAATAAATTATTACTGGTCACATATTTAATGGGACCTCAAGGTATCCTGAATTGTTGCATCTCCAATGTATTACGGGTGCAATTTTGTAGGCTAAAATAATTGTGCACACAAGCAATGGTGTTTTAGATTGATCTGTGGAAGCAATAATATCCTTAGATGTTTTAATGCCAACATTTACACCCGGCTTCACAAAACTGGAAACAAGTTTTAAACAATACACTGTGTGTATCCTTCAGCAGTCTTGGCTCTTTCTGCAAAGCAAATAGTGTTTTGTACTAAATTTTTTAATATTCACCCTTCTGTTTCACTTTCACAAGCGTTTATTTTTAGTATTAATAAGAGCATTGTTAGAGAGTGCATATTAAAGGTAGGTAGCGTTTCCAAGTGACTATTGTCTGCAATGTTTTGAGAGTTGGATGCACATTAAGCTTTCAAATGATAGAATGCAAAAATAGACAGGGTTCAGGTCAGATAAATACATATTATTTATGTAACTGATCTCTTACTGTTATTCTTACCTTCCAGCCAGTTACGCTATAGGTCTTTCCAGCACTTCCTATAGTTATTGTTCTCTCCCACATGCCTGGCAGCGTAGCTGTACATAAAGTAAAGTGACTTGGTTGCCAGTGCACATACATGTTCCATACAATCACAAAACCTGTCCTGTTCCTAGCTAAGAGCAGCAGTATTTTCATATGATAACAAACAAAGCAAGGAGAAAAATTCTTAAATGAAAAATGGAGAAGTGTATTTTGGAATAGAAATTAGGCAACGATCAACAAAAGAACAAAGTTAAGGAATGAGGCAAGACACAGAGTGAAAACATCTTTCATTTTAGTATGAATTTTGTGCTTGTGAAAGTTACCAGACTGTCATCCCTGGAGACCAAGGCCTTCATCTAGCCACAGAACAAATGCTGCATGACCACTGGCAAGCTCTGCTACACTTAGGGTGACCAGATGAGAAGACCCGAAAATCGGGACTTCCCGCCCGAAGTTATTGAGCAAAAAAAAAAAAAAAAAACACCACCCTCTCCCGCCCAAAGTTGTTGAGCAAAAGAAAAAACGAAAGAAAAATGGAAATCAGGACGGTCCCGATTTTATCGGGACGTCTGGTCACCCTAGCTACACTTCCCTCTCACTGTGCTTTGATCTGAATTGGAAGGATCACCCCTGAAATCCACCTCCTCTACAGCCATTCAGTCCTTGTCCACATTAGGAATGTTCAGCAGTACCAGTTGTGGTGACTCAGCCATCCACACCCCCAAACATCTACTAATTCTACATCAGCAACTCGAAAAACATCTATCCCTTGAGAATAAGATTCAAACTGAGAGTGGGTGAAAGAAAGGCCAATGAAATTGTTTCTCAGCAGTCACCAGATAACAGCAAAATCCAAATAATCATCACGGGATTGATTACAGTGTATCTCAAAATCCGTAGTATCTGCCAGTCTTCGCTACATTTATAAAATACACGGGAACTACTACTGAGACTCACAACTGTATCCCTGTAATGCACAGTCTCAGCCTTCCTGCAGCCAGCCAAAGTGTTTCTCAGCACCTCTTAATTTCTGTAGAATGTAAGCTTTAATTTAAAATAATTCAATGTCAAACCCTTCTGACTACAGGTACTGGTGCTATTTCCCACCAAAATTTAATATTAACATACTTAGAAATATTTCATCAGCTGCTGAAAGTCAAAATGTGCCTTCAGACTTGCAGAAAGTGGATTCCTTTTTGCAGAGTTAGGTTATGTCTACATTAGGAGCACTTTACTGGTATAGAACTACTGCTATACTATACCAGCAAAGTGCCCTCGTGTGGATGCAGAGATACTAGCAAAGCTGCGCTTTGTACCAATATAGGAAAACCACCCCCCAGGAATGAAAACAGGTTTGCTGCCATAACTGCATCTAGACCAGGGGTTTCTGCCTGCACAGCTCTATCTGTCAGGGATCAAACCTCTTCACATTCCTGACCTGCCAGCATAGATATGTCTGTCAGGAGTGTGCAGAGGTGTGATCCCTGACAGACATAATCATGCTGGCAGAAGTCTGCATTGTAGAGCTGACCTGAGCATAGGCGCCGACTCCGTGGGTGCTCCGGGGCTGGAGCACCCACGGGGAAAAATTGGTGGGTGCTCAGCATGCACCGGCAGCTCCCCGCCAACCCTGGGGCCCGCGCCCAGCTCCCCGCCAGCCCCGGGACCCACGGCAAGCTCACCTCAGCACCGGGAGACGTTGCGGGGCCCTGCCCCCAACGCTGGGCGACGTGCGTCAGGGCGGGACCCCGCAACGTCACCCGGCATCGGGGGCCCGCAACGTCACCCGGCGTCGGGGGCCGGGCCCGGCGTCAGGGGCCCGCAACGTCACCCGGCGTCGGGGGCCCGCAACGTCACCCGGCGTCGGGGGCCACCAGCGCCACCAGAAGTTGGCGCCTGTGCCTGAGCTACAGAATGAGCCTTCCAAAAGCATCCCTGGCTATCTGCTTTTGGTTGAAACCCCCAGATCTGTCCGACTCTCTAGCATACACAATAGGTCTACTCTGCAGGTGGAAGGTGTGATTCTCAACTCACGTTGAGTTGAGAATCAGGCTCTAGCTCTGATCAAACTGGTGTGCTACAAATAGCAATGTGGCTGCAGCAGCATAGGCAGCTAGCTAGAGGGCTTGTGCAGCTAGCTTGAGCTGCCATCGATGCTATTTTTAGCACACTAACTTGATCAGAGCTGGCAGATTTACCGGAATTACACCTCCCAGCTGCAGTGTAGCTAAATCCAGGAGTCCTTTGCTCTTTTCTCAACACTTTTGGGTGGTTCTTGGGCTGTTGGTTTATTCCACAGACCTTGATAGCTCTTTTTCATCTCTGATTTCTGTAGTATCCAGTTAGACTGGGATTGTTAGCTGGACAAGTCTGTTACAATGATCAGCAGTGAATTAGTTAACAGTGGATATGTCTACACTGGGATAAAAAACTCACAGCTGGCCCGGGTCAGCTGACTCAGGCTCAGGCTACAGGGCTGAAAAATTGCTGTGTAGATATTCGGGCTCCAGCCCAAGCCCTAACACAGCAATGTTTAGTCCTGCAGCCTGAGCCCCATTAGCCTGAGTCAGCTGACTCAAGCCAGCCACGACTGTGCCACATGGCTTTTATTCCAATGTAGATGTACCGAATGTTGACATTTACACTGTCATTGCCAGGCCTCAGAATTAATACTGTATTGAGATGAATGAACCATCATACCTTTCAGGGTGCCTCTTCACTAGGAAAAAAGGTGTGTTCTTAACTCATGTTATCGAACACGTGGTAACTGGGGACACTCATGAAAGTTAATTAAATTCTCACATTTAGGTAATTTGTAAGTGAATTTGTCAAACCACATTAAATTCTTATGTGGAAACTCCATTCAGCATTAAAGTGACCTTCAGTTGGTTTAATATATAATGAATTATGCTAAACCAAATTAAGGCCATTTTAATTCTAGTAGTGCAAAAGACTTTTCTTGTAGCTGCAGACTTTTTCACAGATGGCTTTAATGGAATGTCCTTTCTGACTCACAGAATCCATGGATCACTTCATAGGATAAACCCAGATGTGTTTCCCAAAGTTGTTACATATAAGGTTAGATGAGGGCACAAGGACTAGTGATTTTAGTAGTCCTGTTGCATCCCATCCTACCATATTGTCATACTAAAAAGCTATTGCCAAATCCAGCACAACTGTCAGGAGTTTTCTCTAGGGAGGCCCATAAGCAAGGCTGTCATAGACGTAATGGCAAAATTCCACAGGCAAGTTTTCACAGTACCTCCCTGTACTAGAACTGGTTCAAGCCAGTGCCCTTCACTGTCATTTTGGGGCGCATTTACAAATGTAAAACACAAAACAATTAGCAAACGAGAAACCCATCTTCCCCCTAACCAGCACTCACCCGCTCCAACTGACCTGTAATCTTGAGGGGAAAAAAAGTAAGTTTGAACAGCTGCATCTTCTATTGAGCTATATAGGCTGCAGTATTTAAGCACTAGGTAAGGGGTAGGCAACCTATGGCATGAGTGCCGAAGACTGATTTTCAGTGGCACTCTCACTGCCCGGGTCCTGGCCACTGGTCCCGGGGGGCTCTGCATTTTAATTTAATTTTAAATGAAGCTGCTTAAACATTTTAAAAACCTTATTTACTTTACATACAACAATAGTTTAGTTATATATTATAGACTTATAGAAAGACGTTCTAAAAACGTTAAAATGTATTACTGGCACGCAAAACCTTAAATTAGAGTGAATAAATGAAGACTTGGCACACCACTTCTGAAAGGTTGCCGACCCCTGCACTAGGTCCTAAAGGCTGACAAACTGGCTCTAGCATACTGTAAGGATGAGTGAATTTCAAAGCCAGGTGCCCTCTATTTAGGCCATGTCTACACTATAGATGCTACAGTGGCACATGACTATGGAGCTGCAGCTACAAGCATGCCACTTAGCTGAGACACTTCCTACAGTGACAGAAGGGGTTTTTCCTTCACAGTAGATAGTCCAACTTTCCAAGTGGTGGTAGCCAGGTCAATGGAAGAGCTGCAGCTAAGCCCCTGAGCGCCATAGCTACGTTGACCTAACTTTTAAATGTAGACCAGACCTGAGACTGTTTTGCAACCTATTCCCAGGAATTCAAGCTAGGAGACAGATAGCAGGAGCATTCCAAAAAGCAGGGAGAAGGTAGAGGGGAAAGGGCAGTCTATCACTTTCACAAGCAATAAATTAAAAAGCAGGATTAAATGGAATGGGGAGCATTTTTTCCATGCCATATGGCAGTATCATTATATTCAAACTCAGTACGGTTTAATATAATTTTAACACCAATCAAGTGGTGGGAATTATCTGTAAGGTAACACATATAAGCATGTTACCTGGGCTGGCACTCTGTTGAAATGCCAACAGAATCCTCAGTTATGATTTGAGAACTCTAAATCTGCCACTATAGCTCTGATCGTTACTCATAAGAGATTTACACTTTTACAGAAGTCAGATAAGGGTTAGAGACATGATGAAGTATTCTATATTAGAGAAGACTGCCTGGGCGACAGAATAAAGACTATGTTAATTTTATGATGTCTGACTAGCTACCCTACTAGATTATATAATAAGAACCACCACCAGACTCTGTAATATCCATTTTGCATCTTTCATGTAAGAAGTGTCACTGCATTTGATTGAATATGTAAAGCTTAATATAAAAACCTTGCAGCTTCTAAATAGTGAAATAGTGGATTTTTTTTCTTGTATTATTTTTAATGTACAGGTATAAAAACTAAGAAGCTGAAGTTTAAAAAAAAAGTCTTGCTTCTTTTAGTAAAATGACTATCAGTTACATTTTTACTCTGAAGGTTTTATGGTTGGTAGGTTTTTAATAATAAATTGTAAGATCACTTGATGGGCTCTGTTAGAGAGTATGCAGCTAAACCCAGTTGACTAACACTCTAAGCTTTAACTTGAGTCATTATCACACTGGAATTTTAAATTTTATGTTGTGCAATAAACATGCTTTTTGTTCATCTGGTATTTTTTCCTTCAAAATGTTAAAACAAAGTTATACTAATAATATACTAATAAAACTAAGAGTTGTATTTCCTCCATGTCCCAGTGGACAACAGGCATCTTGTATGATGTTATCATTAGGCCACCAAGTTGGCCCTAAAAATAGGATTTTTTAAAATAGCATTAGAAAGCAAAAAACAAACTTGTGGCCTGCACATCCCACGGATATCAGTGGGAGCTGAGCATGCAAAAGAACTGCATCTTCAGCCAGTAGCGCAGCCAGGTCCGGAGCGCAGGGGGAGCGGCGCTATAAAAAGGCGCCTCCCCCTGTATTCACCCGGCGGCGCTCCGGGTCTTCAGCGGCACTTCGGCGGCTCACTCCGGGTCTTTGATGGTACCCCCCGCCAAAATGCCGCCGAAGACCCAGAGCGCTGCCGGGTGAGTGCAAGAAGCAGCACCTTTTTTTAGTGCTGCTAAAAAAAGGCGCCGCTTCCGCCACTTCTGCTCAAGGGGGAGCGGCCGCTCCCCCTGCTCCCCCCCGGCTACGCTACTGTCTTTAGCAAGCAGAAAGCAATACATTAATTAGTTACACTAAACTCATCTTAATTCCAGTCATTGTAGACAAAAACACAATGTTTGCTTATTCCTAGTTAATCCATTTTATCATTAACAAAAATTAGTGGTTTTCATCTGTAAAGCTCAAAGCACTTTATAAAGAAGGAAATCGTGATTGCCACTTTAAAAGATGGGGACACTGAGGCATGGAGACATGAAATGATTTGCTCAAGGCCACACATTATATCAGCATCAGAGCCAGGAACAGAACACAGTTCTTCTGACTGTCAGGAAAGTTAATTTTATACCTTTTGACTTAACATTTTAATTTCAACAGGGCTACTTTGTTGGACATCATTAAAATTCACCTTCACTGTGATAACATGGGACTGTATAACTCTACAGTCCATTACCTTTCAGCTGGGTGGTCATGCAAATAGCTACTTCCAGAACCAAAACCTGTGTTTAGCTGAGAAGATAATCCTTAATAATAAATTAGCAAGGCAAGGGATTTCCGACTTCTCACAATCCACTAACTAGGATTCAAACTAAGGCCACAACCTCCAAATATTTACACATGTGATTAACTTAAGCACTTGTGCAATCCCATAGACTTCAGTAGGACTACTCATGAATGTAATACTAAGCACATGTAAAAGTGTTTGCAGAATTTCATAGTTGGAAGGGACCTTAGGAGGTCATCTAGTCCAACCTGCTGCTCAAAGCAGGACCAATCCCCAATTTTTGCCCCAGATCCCCAAATGGCCCCCTTGAGGATTGAACTCACAACCCTGGGTTTAGCAGGCCAATGCTCAAACCACTGAGCTATCCCAAATCCTAATTTGGATTAGGGATTTCAGCAGCATATATTGGATGTGCCTATACTAAGATCCAGCTCCTAGTGAAGTCAGTGGAACGGTTTTCATTTACTTTAGTGAGAGGTGGATCAGGCCCTACGAAAGGAAACTATTGCAGGGACACTGATAGCATTAAATGTTCAGTCGTCTGATTTGTCCTTGCAATGGTTTAGTTAGTCCACAGAGCATCTCTTCCTGAGAGAACTACAGAAGCACGTCTCTACATAGCCCCCAGAGTGATTTCATTGTTTGAAATGCCCATTATTTTTAATACCCTCTGCTTGGGAGGAGGGTGTAGGAAATAATCTTCTACTAATTTTGTTCTTTACTTTTTGCCAACATTTTTTCCCCTTGTTTATTATGGGGCAAACAATAATATGGTTTCCTTATTATGCACTAGCCCAGTGGTTCTCAAACTTGTGCTGGTGACCCCTTTCACATAGCAAGCCTCTGAGTGCGACCCCCCCTATAAATTAAAAACAAATTTTAATATATTTACCACCATTATAAATTCTGGAGACAAAGCGGGGTTTGGGGTGGAGGCTGACAGCTTGAGACCCCCCCATGTAATAACCTCATGACCCCTTGAGGGATCCCGACCCCCAGTTTGAGAACCCCTGCATTAGCCTCACTGATTATGTCAGCAGAGCTCCAGGAAAGAGGTTTGTTAGTGAGCTCCTGTTCCCTTCCCTCAGCTAGCTCTGCAACACAGCAGAGATGTAGATACATAAACAGTGATTATGATGTTATTCTTGGCAACAAATAATTGAATTAGGATGCGATTTTCAATAGGACCCAAGTGGTTTAGGATCACAAGGCCCATCCACTTTCTATGGGACTTGCATCTCAGTCACGCAACATTTGAAAATTCCACCTTTAATCTTTTAAATAAAGATTTAGAAAATAAAAGACGTTCCTCATCAGAGTTTCATAATTTTAAACTAAACCAAAATTATGGTTTGAACTACTTGACAGCATGTTATCTTTGAGATGCACATTTATGATATCCTTCCACAACCGTCTGCACAGCTATACAAAAATCAATACCTATTTTAATGTGTTTATTTCCTTTGTACACCAGCCATTCATACACCTCATCACTGAGGCACAGGGTGTCATGTTTAATACAGAGATCAGCTATTACCTGGAGTTCTTCTTTGGTAAATACCTAGAATGCAAAAAGGGAGGGCCAATGCATTAATCAGTGTATTTAAGATGCACTCTGAAATCACAACTACTATGTTAAACTAGAATGGAAGTCTTACCTTGCCTATAGGATTGTGAGGAGTATTCAGTATGATAGCTTTTGTTCTGGAATTAAATTTACTTGCAAGTTCAATGGGATCTAAGACCCAATCAGCACTAGATGTAGAGTTCCCAACAACAGTTTTCTAGAATAGGAATAAATGTCTGTATTACTTAAGTGCAACACACATTATAGCCCAGCCCATGCCTTTCCCCATGCAAAGCCCACAGGAAGACCAAAGTTAGGAAACTATCTGTGCCCTGCTGCAACATTTAGTCAAGAGGAGAAAGCTTCAGCCAATCATGGAGCAGGTAGGGAGCATGACCTTTCTAAGCTTCATACAGTTACACATTACAATGAGGGGCATGGCATAAGAACCTAAACAGAAAATAATGGATGTCCGGAAATCCACATGGAAATCACATTAAATGCAAGGCATCCTTGGAGAGTCAGGGCATCCATGAGAAAACCCAGACCCTTCACAGAATTTCCTGGGACTTCTATCTCCAATGTGGCAAAAATCCTGATGTTATGGCCTTGATGCCCATTCTGACCCAAGAGCTCCCTCATACGGGTTTTGGAGAGCTGGAATTCACCTAAGTTCACCATGACAGGGTCAAAATTTCTTACACGGGGAAATCGCTGCAAGTCTTCAGGATGTTACTAATGCTGTAGAACAGTTATCCCCAGCTCTGCCTCCCACAAAACTATGGGAGCTCAACTGCACAGAGTGCAGGCACAATGCCTTCCATAGACTGGAAGAATAATACTAGGTTGCTTCAATACCCATCCCTCTAGATTTTTGTTCCAAAGATCAAAAGTTTTCCGGTCCTTTCATTACAACTAATTAGTAGTTTTCTTTCAAATATCTGAGGTGTTGCTATTTGAAAATCAACCACAGAGAAATTGCTCATCTCCATAACTAAAAAGGAAATAGTCATTCCACTTTTTGTGGTAAATGGAAGACCATTCCTAATTTAGTAGGCAGTTTTTGGAATAGAGACTATATCCCATCACTTCACAAACTGCTGAACAGGATCAGAAACCAACTCTTTAAAATAACAAATACGTAAAATGTATGGCAGGCGTGGGCAAACTTTTTGGCCCAAGGGCCACATTGGGGTTGCTAAATTGTATGGGGGGCCAGGTAGGGAAGGCTGTGCCTCCCCAAACAGCCTGGCCCTGCCCCCTATCCGACCCCCACTCACTTCCCGCCCCGACTGCCCCTCTCAGAACTGCCGACCCATCCAACCCCCCCCAGCTTCCATCCCCCCCCATCCCTAACCACCACCCCCGTCCCTAACCACCACCACCCCAGACCCCACTCCCTAAGTCCCCCTGCTCCTTGTCCCCTGACTGCCCCCTCCTGAGACCCTCCACCCTAACTCCCCCCCCCCCAGGACCCCACCCAACCCGCCCTGCTCCCTGACTGCTCCGAGCCCTATCCACATCCCCGCCCCCTGACAGACCCCTGGGACTCCCCCGCCTATCCAACTCCCCCGTTTCTCGTCCCCTGACCGCCCCCCCCCCCACAGAACCTCCGCCCCATCTAACCGCCCCCTGCTTCCTGTCCCCTGACTGCCCCCTGGGACTCCCTGCTCCTTATCCAACCCCCCGACCCTCTTACCACAGCCGCGCGGTCCACCGCAGCTAGACACGAGGCCCCTCAGGAGCGCACAGCCCCGCCCCCTTACCATGCCGCTCAGACCGGCCGCTGCAGCGCTGCCCAGGAGCGGCAGGCCAGAGCACTGTTGGCGTGGTGCGCTAAGGCTGCGGGGGGACAGCAGAGGAGGAGAGAGGGGAGCCTCCCCATACGGGAGCTCAGGGGCCGTAGTTTGCCCACCCCTGCTGTATGGGCATGTGATCACCCTTCCATTATTTTGTGTTTCAAAACTTTTCTGATGGTGTCAAGCAAAAGGACTTTAGAAGCTTTCAGCATGCATAAGTTGAATTAAATGGGAAAATGCCCTACTCTTTACAACACTTGTAGAACATTATGTCTATAATGTTTTGGATAGCATCACCTCTGAGCCTTATATTGTTGCAGTTGCTCTCATTTATTATATAGTTGTACGTTAAGAAAAACTAGACGGGGACCATCTCCTATAATGTTATTGGTCTCACAAAAGAATTCTGATTAAAAAAACATACATATCTCAATGGGATAAAAACAGGTTTTCCTCCTGCCATCTTCACCATGGGCTCATAACAGTCAAAAAATGGCTCTATTATTATCACCTGAAATTAAAACATACAGTCAGCAAGACCTAGAATTGAGAAATTACTATGTATAGTAACATCATATTACTTTCTTTAGATTTACTTTGGCCATATGAATGTACTGTGCACCTTGGGCATTCAACCCTGATTTGATAATGCACAATTTTCATCGTCTTAGGACATCATATGGCAATGCTCTCAATCTGATTAGAGGTACTATTCACTTAGACAACAGATATTGGTAGTACTTCAGAGATTAGACATGGGCAGTTCTTCTCAAGTTAGACACTACAGTTGCGACTAGCATATAATGTTAGACGTGCTTAGGGACAGAGACACAAAAGGTATTAAAATGTGGAGAGAGGAGGCAAAAGGGGTAGTGAACAATGGCAAAGGATTAAGGCAGGCCTGCACAACTCGTAAAGCGGCAAGGGCCATATTACTCCAAAGAAAACAGCTGAGGGCCGAAACCCCCCGGCCCCGTGGAAACACCCCGCCCAACGCCGCCCACCCTGCAGAAACAACCCCTTCTTCCCCAGCGCTGGGATGTGGAAGCCTGTAGAGGGAGAAAGAAACAGCGTGCATAGGGTGACCCGATCACAGCAGTAAAATAGGACCGGCCCCACCATCACACCTCTCTTCACCCTCCCAGGGGTCACTATATTACTGCACATGATAGTCAATCAATGCAGCTGTAGATAAATCTCTGCATTATGCATTTTTGTATAACTTTTATATGACTTTGTATTGAACCTTGGTAATATGTTATAGCGGGCCCCTAAGGTAGCATAATTAAGGTAAAAGAAAAAGGTCTTTTTGCTAGAAGTAAAATAAGATCTTCCCCCCACTTTGTATTCAATTGTCCTGTTGAATGAATAAGATGTGAATGAGGAAGGCGTGGAAGGCAGGCACCTCCAGACAGCTGCAACCCTTGGAGAGGGGATGGGAACCAGACCAAGGACAATGAAACTTGTCAAGTGGGCTGACTAGAGAAGAGCAGACATACTGACAGCCTCGGGGGTTAGAAGCAAGCACCTTCCTTTGGGAACACCCTCTTTGCAGCCTTGGGACAACCCCCCCACCCCAGAGACAAGCAGCAAAAAGGACCAATGGGGACAGTCCCAGATTTTGAATCTGGGAGATTTGCCCCCCTCCAGCCACCGACTTGCCGCTCACTTCCTCACCCGCCCCCCAGTATAAAGCCTCGCCACCACTGCCCGCCCACTCAGCTCATCAGCCCCCCCATCCTCCCTAGCTCACCTCCTCAGCCCCCACACTGCCACCACCGGCTCACCAGCTCCCCCGCCACCAGCTCACAGGCTTGCCCGCTGCTGGCCTCTTACCTTCTGCCGCTGCCCCCGCCCCCTGCCGCTGGCTCACCCTCACTCCCCAGCCTGCCACTGGCCTCTTCACCAGCCCGCCAGCTGGCCAGCCAGCGGTTGGCTTGCCCCACCCCGCCGCTTGCCTACTCATCCCCCCATGGGCCGCACAGTGAGCCCACGTGGGCCGCATGTTGTGCAGGCCTGGATTAAGGTAACACAAAGACTCAAAGAGTGAGAGACAAAAAGGGATTATGATAAACCCAGGACAAACAGCTACAAAGGTGGGGGTAGTAATTAGTCCCAGGGGGTTAAAAGGCCTCTCCCTATCCACTGAGGAGAGCTAACTACGGGGAAATAAGGTTCAGCTGCAAAAGGGGTTACTAGGGAGGTAATTAAGTCCAGCTGGCTGCAACTGCTGGAGACCTTTTTAAACCCTCCCCTGTGTAAATGGAGGGAGAGCGAGAGAGTGTGTGAGAAGCAGGGAAGCTACCAGTATGCTGAGTGCAGCTAGACACCGAAGTCTTCCTGGAAGGAGGGCTGCATTTCCTCCCCAGAAGGGAAGGAAAACAAAATCAAGGGACTGACCGGGGGAAGGTATAGCTGGACCCTGCACTACTGGTAAGGGATTGCCCTGCCCAAGTTTGTGTCTCCAAGGCAAAAAAGACTGAGTCTGCGGAGGAGAAGAAGGTACTTTGCCACAGGATAGAAGATCAAAGCAACAGGGAAGAGAGATTAAACAGAACACAAAACAGAAGTAGTCTTAAGAAAAGGAAAAAAGCCAATGTACCACACCCGAAAAAGCACTTGTCAGTTACAGTGCCTCCCAAACACTGCTTCCCAAAAAGCCATTTCAAGTATCTGGCAGCAGTGGGAAACAAAGCAATAATGAAAGGATGCATCATCAGACCTAACATATGAAAACAAATACTGGGGTATGATCCTAACTTTAAAAATGTGTACACTTTTTTCCCCCCTTCACATTGGTACCATATAATAGTCTGAAACAAAATCTGAACTATAATGGCTATTCAAACACTGAAAATAGATCCTTGCACTATATTTAGTTTCTTGATGCAGACAGCAGCCCACAAAGTTCGTAAATTAGAAATCGGTGGGTGTTAACGGCAACAATGATGTAGAAGCTACGAAAAAGTACAATAAATAGGAGAGGAGGCCTGCATGTTAGTGAATGGGATGGAGGTATCCATGAGACAGTCTCCTTATTGAGATATGGCCTAGTCTCTAAAAATGTTTGCCAGCCCCTCATCTACATGACAGGGCTCTTAATTGTGTGGCATAGGCCAAATAGATAAAACTGCATTTTATATATTTTTTAAAAACAAAACATCAACATAATTAATTTTATTTTGGTAACTATAATAAAATACTTCAGATAACCCTTACTTCATCTCCCTCTTCAATTAACCCCTGTATTGCACTAAACAGAGATCCATATCCTCCCACTGTCACCAAGATGTCTGTGTAAGGGTCAATCTTCCTTCCACAAACCTTCTCATATACCTGGGACAAGGCTTTCACCAGCAATGGATGGCCCTGTTCAAAATAAAGAAAAACATTTGGATGTGTGCGCTATGTATTAGGTAATACAGACAACTGAGAATACAAAATCTATCTACACACACATACACACTTTATCTCTCAATAAACAGAAATAACTATGGGCAGAATTATTAATAGTTAGGAGATTACTGGTATGATTTAGGAGACTTTGTGCTGTAAGTGTCTGATTTCTTTCATACACAAAAATAAACGGGGGAGGGGAAGGTTGTTTGTTTGAAACAAAGAAAAATACAAGGTGAGCCCCTACACTACCAGAAGTTTTAGCCTGAAATTACTAGTGGGTTTTAAACGGGTTTGTGGGTGATGGGGAAGGAGGAGAGGTTCAATTTCTTGATTCCTACCAGGCAATTCTTTCTACATCTGATGTTTTTGAGTTCTAAAATGCCAGTTTAGCATCATGCTACCCCAAGGTAGCTCCAGGAGCCTCTGGTGTGCTAGGCCAGTTATGAAGGATAATATATGACCCTATTCAATCTCCTCCCCTATAGGGATACAGAGAAGGAGAGGTCTCATTGTTTCCTTTCCTTGTACTTCCCCATCTGTCTGTATTGTGATGGGGTATATAGGCCCCCCACTGGCTGGAAAGAGATTAATGAGAGCCTGTGGGCTCAATAAACTCCAACCCATTATACCTGTGAAAGCGGTCAAGCCTGGAGGGAGGAGATAAAAGAGGAAAAGCCTGGCTTAGTATCTATTGTGGGTACTGAGATGGGCAGGCCTAGGTCTGCCAGAACTAGACCAAAGGGGACCCTGAACCCAGGCCACAACTGAATTTTTGGGACAATGAATGAATGGGGGGGGGGGGGGGGGAGAAGAGTGGAGTGAAGGTTAAAGGTTGAAAAATCAGAAAACCAGAAGGGGACACTAATCAGCGAACCCTGGACAGCGACCACTCCTCCTCAAAGGCATCTAAGGAGTCTGCGTATTGCCCAGAGGAATTCTGCCTGGAGGCGACTGGATGAGAGACTGGAAACAGACCCCCATAGTCACAGAGAACCAGAACCTGTCCAGATTCCTTCTCCTGGTGTGATGGATGGCCATCTTGGCCAGCGCCAGGAGGAAGTTGACAAGGAAGTCTCAACTTTCTAGGGTCTCGGCCCAACTTAGTAGTGGCTAACTGGGAGGTGTGGATTTCTTGTGATAGCCCCTTGAAGAGAGGCCAGCTGGGCCCAGCAGAAAACTAGAGACTGCTAGATGCCAGTCTCGCTCTGGGGCAGGTAGGCCTGGTATAGGACCTTTGACTTTGCTTTGTTCCCTGTAATTAATTTACCTCCTTTTGGTATCTGAGGACAGGCTGAGGTAGGAAGTAACCTATGGAGGAAGCGAAAGTCTGAATAGACATACCTTAGTTACTTATTGCAAGGTCTCTGGACTGGAACCCACACGGAAGGGTGGGCCTAGTTCCGCTACTGACCCTCTGAGGATGGTGGTGTGGAGATCCCTGGAGCAAGGACTGGAAGGGCAATAAATGTGAAGTTGGGCTGAAGACCTGGCATGAAGCTACTGGACTATTGTTGTACTGGATTATTGTTGTACTGGAAGGGGTGAGACCATAGGTGGCCTGGCCAGAGGATTGGCAGGGTACACATGCTGCACTATAAGATAATGATCTGAGTGAAGTACTCTGCTTTAAATAAACCTACACTGGGAATGTTGATCAGCAGCTGGTAAGCTCTATTACAGAAACCCATGCTTGGAAGGAGGAAGAGGAGCCAAGATGAAAGGAAACAAAGTTATACACCTAACTTAAAACCAAGTCTTAAAGTTTCCCATGTAACAAACTTTCCCCAAAGTTCAATGTACTCACAAAGCCACGTGTGTACTGGTTCAGCCTATCAACTGTAGCTGCCTTGGCTAGCTCTTCTTTGACATAGCTAGGAGGGGATATATCTGGAAGGCCTTGACCAAGATTAACAATTGAGGGGTCTGCAGCCACCTTAGTAAATTCAACCCTAGGGAAAAATATGTGTTAAAGTTTTATGAAGAAAATGATCCTGCTCATTTGTCATACTTTAAACATAAAAGCAATGGGCTGAATCCACAGTGGGCCAAATTCACGGAAGGCAAATGGCCTCTAGCAAAGGAAAGACCACTAGAGGAGAGGATGGGGCAGTGCAAGGCTATTGGGAACCCCACGCGTGGGCAGAACCATCTGGGGAGATGGTGTCTCCGGAGCTTATCTCCTGAACAGCCTGTATTGCCAGGACTCATAGGGGACCCTGGCTGTAAACAAAAAGTGCCCACCCCCAATGGACTCCCTGAAGGAAGGCAGCAGTGAAGCAATACTGCTGGGGTGAATCTCTCTCTCCCCTTCCCGCCTCCCCCCACCCTCTCAGAACATAGTGGATCTTGCTGGAGCAGGCAGGTGCAATTAGTGGGGTGAATCTAACCTGACAGGTCTAGCAAACGTTTAAGCCAGCAAGAGTCACAGCATTAGCCAGTCATCTCACTGAGCTCTGTAAACATTCCTAGTCATACCAGTCTTCAGACTGATTCATAGAGTTTGTCAGTTGTTCCGTTAATCCTGCCAAAAGCTAGTTATAGAATTTTTAACCTGCAATTTTTTCTCCTTTTACGTGTGCTATTTCCTTCTGCCCTTCCCTCACCATCCAAATGTTAACCAGATAAAAAATTATGGTTACAGTGTCACAGACAGCCATCAATAACAAAAATTGCTGTGAGGAGTCTGAGGCAGGATGGTCACTGGCGAGAGGGCACTAAGTGCATTTAAACGATCTGTCCAACCCCTCAGGTAATGTTACAAACTAATGAAATCCCACTAGTTGGCAATGACACACCTGATGCTACTTTGAGACCAATTTAAGCCCTGGATAAAAATATAGTAAAATATATTAGGTTAATTTCTACAGTGACAGGTTCAAGATGGTTAAACGAAATGGGTGTAAATTAGCAAAGCTAAGTTGTTCAACAAAACTAAATCTATAAATCTGTAGCCCCGCATTGCCACCATACCTAAGAATCATAGGTGCTGGAACTAGGGGTGCTGCTGCACCCCAGGCTTGAAGTGGTTTCCATCATATACAGGGTTTACAATTTGGTTCAATAGCTCTCAGCACCCCCACTATACAAGTTGTTCTAGCACTCCTGCTAAGAATTACTTGTGTTTTACGTTGGTTCATTATGTACTTCCGAATTCTAACTTAGTTACAGCTTATGACCTTGTATTGGCTTAATTCACATCTTCTAGGCATGTGTGTGGATACAATTCAGCACCAGGGATAACAAGAGTTGTATATCTCTGTGGTGCTGGATAAATAATCAATTTGGAAAAGATAACACACTCATTAAAATATATACAAAATTCTAAAAATCAATATGTCACTTACCATACATTGACATCAAGCCCTTCAATTCGTTTTGCGTTTTTGTGCTTCAAGGCCATTGTCTACAAGATCAAAATATATAGACAAAGGGGTTTTGTTAAGAATTACAAAGTCTTATATTGTTAGACATTGTAACATTGCACGAGAAACCCTCTCCTATGCCCTTTCAAAGATACCATAACCGAACAAGTTCAATATAATAACATTGCTGATATTGTAAAAGCCTTAATGGATGATAATAGCATGAGTTCAGTCTAACATAAAAATAAACAAAATACCCTACATTATGACCTACCCCTCCACAAACTCACTGAAGTCAGGGGAGGGATGGAGGTCACGGCAGAATTTACTGCAACAGCATTTGCCAGTGACCTACAAATGGGGAAAAAGGGTTTGTACCTTCTTTTTTAAAAAAAATATATAAAGATCTGAAGGGCTGAGTGACTTTCCTCCCTTTCTGATTTGAAAATCTGTATTTTCTACACAATTTTCCCTAGAAAAATCTATGGGTGAGTTCAGAACAGGTAGGATTATGACATCAGAGATGCCATGGAAATGAAATATTCTGTTCTATACAGGTTCTTATACTATGCTCATCTCCAGAGTATTTGAGCACCTTTAGTAGTGCACTAAGTACACATCAGTTCTGGTGTTTGGTCATCCTCTTCCCCCTGGACAAAAATATGGGCAGTGGAGCATCTTTTATAGATAAATAAAACAAACTGATAGAAAAAGGGCTGTCGATTAATCGCAGTCAACTCACACGATTAACTCAAAAAAATTAATCGCGATTAATCGTAGTTTTAAAATCACACTGTTAAACAATAGGATACCAATGGAAAATTTTTGGATGTTTTTCTACATTTTCAAATATATTGATTTTAATTACAACATAGACTACAAAGTGTACAGTGCTCACTTTATATTATTATTTTTACTACAAATATTTGCACTGTAAAAAAGAAACAAAAGAAACAGTATTTTTCAATTCACCTCATACAAGTACTGCGGTGCAATCTCTTTATCATGAAAATGCAACTTACAAATGTTTAACTTTTTACTTTTTTAATCGCTTGACAGCCCTAATTATTATATTTTATATAATATATATATAGCTATGTGTTTGTTAGAGAAGGCAAGGTCAAAGAAATGGACCTTGCACTTAGAGCAGTTTGCGATAGTCATTACGATTAACTGAAATTATTTTTATTCAGACTACTCAAAATGTTGTAACACTTATTTATCTCAAACACTTGGGAGAAAACGTTTTTGTTATAAATTCAACACACACGCTCTTGAATTAAGGGCTGAGAAAATTCACGTATAATAGACCTCCAAGGATCCTTCCTATAAAAACAGGGATAACGAGACCCGATATTTGTGGTATCTAAAGTTTACAAACATAACAACAAATACCAAAAGAGAGAGAAAGCAGGAAAAACTCTTCTGGAGTTCTTCACACAGTCTAACAAAGAATAAAAGTGCAAACCCATTCCCCCTCCTCCCCCTTTATAGTGCAGACAGTAACTCAATGACAGAACTCAGTAACTGTGTTAAGATCATGCCTGCATAAAGTGTGGGATCAGAAATCAGTGAACCAAAACTTGTGTGTCAGAAACTAGGCCTAACTGGTGGACAAAATACTGAGGGGATGGGCTATTCCACCCATCACTACCTTTCCAAGTCCTTCAAGAAATAAACTTTGGGCTATCGAGCAAGCTTCACCATAATGGCTGCCACCCCCACTGTCTCCTGGAACCCATGATCATCTTCATCCTAATCCCTCCTAACCAGGCTGGGCCAAAGAGAGGGAGTCAAATGACATCACCACCTCCAGCAGTTTCAGCTAAATCCTGAACACAACCTGGGATGTAAAACTTCACTCCCCCCACCCTTGACATGCTCTTTTCCTTATGTACCGCATTTCTTTTCTTTCCTACTGCTCTCCCCCTTTCTCCTTCTAATATGAGCCTGGCTTAGCCAGCCAAGACTGCATATTTCGCAACACTGCTGTGAGCCTGTGACCAGAGAAGCGACAAAGGGTCCTGTGGCACCTTATAGACTAACAGAGGTATTGAAGCATAAGCTTTCGTGGGTGAATACCCACTTCTTCGGAAGTGACCAGAGAGGCAGCTAAAAGTAATGCTCAGCACCCCAATGCTGGGATGAGTTTGCCGAGTCCTTGAACGGCTGATAAGACGGTGTGCCGAGCCTGTTTTTTCCAGCAGTGAGGTTTGCAAGTGAAAGTCAACATCAGAGACAGAAGCTGCATTTTCTTTGCTATTCTTTTCTCTCCCTCTTTGTTTGTGTCTTGTTTTTTCCTCTTAGAAAATGGGATTGGACTTTAACAGCAGCAACAGCAGCTCCAGCCCATCTCAACTAACTTCTCTTTTCCCCCAAAGTAACAGTTACTTCAATCTTTGATACCACCTAAGAGACTGTCAAAAAAAAAAAACAAAAAAAAAAAAACAAAAACAAAAAAACCCACCTCTCCAGGCAAAATGAACAAGGGATGTTGTAAAACAAAGCCTTATTCAATACTTTACATTTCAAATGCTTTACTATTTTTCATTCTTTTTCTGTATCTCTATTAAAGTCTTAGAAAGATGTTAATGGTGTGTTTGCCATGGTACTGTACGAAGAAGGCTGAGGTCTTTGTATGCCAAACCCCAAACCTTGTTTAAAACTGTTTAATGTTGGACAGTATCTGGGTGATGTTAACACCTTTGGCCCAATTATTCCACCTAATTTAATACTAACAGGCCCCAATCCTGCAAACATACATATGCTTAACATTATTAGTGCAATTAGCCCCCACTGGTTTTGACTGGACTGTTTGTGCTAGTAAAGTTAAGCCCATGTTGCAAGTGTTTGCAGGATAGGGGCCTATAAGGTCAAATCACTTCTTTCACTATAATTGTATTGCATGGGCCAGATTCTAATCTCAGACACATGGCAAAAATTTCAATGAAGTTCAGCATAGTACAGGTCCCATTTATCCCAACAAGACATCAAATCTGTTTTGGAGAACTTGGCAACTGAATTATAGTAAGCTTGCCAAGGGACATATCCAAACTGCGGTTAAAAGGGAGTTTTGGTTAGATACGGTCCTTTACTAGATTACACTTGCATATGGAGGTGTCTAAAAGAGTACTCAACCTCTGCACTGATGAGCACAATGCAGACTGAGATTAGTGTTTGGCCATAATACATCCCCCAATAATATGAACATTTTATCATGCCCGTTTCAAATAAGCATTTCTGGCAGCTTCCCTGTTGCTTTTTCACATGCTAGGCTACTTTTTTTTGTTTGTTTGTTTTTACTATGAAGAACTGAGAAGTCTAGCCCTGAATCTCTCTAGTTAGTAATCAGGATTCTGTGTGGTCCAGTGTGCAGCTCATTGTATTGACCAACTCTTAAGATCACTTCAATTAGCTAACCACAACAGGCTGATCAACAGCAGGATTGTTATAACTGAATTATAGTAAGCTTAAAACTGTACTATTTCTCTCCTGGCTGAAATCTTACTGAGAACTAAAAGACTTTTCCTGTTACAGCCTTCATATCACAGAACATTGTATGTTCAATTGTTAATAATTAGAGCTTTCTCTCCCTATGTACCTTGATCTTAGTTTTGATTTTGATGTCATAAAATGGAATTGCTGACCCTGTATTGGCTATCAAGGGTCTCAGCTCAGTTTTGGGTTCTAGCTCTGCTTACTTCAACTTTTAAAAGGCCGAGCAATTAACTGAAATTATTTTAATACGGTATGATTAAGAGAACAGAGCTTTCTTCCAGGGAGAAGAAAAAACACTGCTGAAATGTGTCCAGATGCTAGTGAGAATGCTGAGGATTTCCCTATTTTATATCATACACCACTCTTTCAATTACATGATTGGTTCTACCATCCTTCAAGCTAAGGAATGGAAGTGATTTATTTAAGATGAAATGCTAGCAGAACCTTAATCACCGGAAGAGGATCAGTGTTAAGCAACATAAAGTATGCCCCCTTCAGATCTAAATTCATGGCCTCCAAGCACATCCAGCCCCTATTAGCAATGGTTGTTTTAGAAAGGAGATGAATAAGAGGGGACATGACAGAAAAGGTGCTATTTACCTTTTCTTATAATAGAAATACAAGGAGACATCCAATGAAAGTGAAAGTTTAATATGGATAAAAGGAAGTACTTGTATACAATGCATAATTAACCTGTGGAATTTAATGCTATGAACTATTAGCAGGATTAGACATCTGTACAGACAATGACAACACCTACGCCATTATTAGATAAGATATAAAACACATAATGCATATAAAACATCCTGCTCTAGGGCATAAGCCAACTTGGCTTGGAGTTTAAGAAACTTTAGGAATTCATTCTGTAACTGTACACTATGAGGGTCTTGCACCTATTTCTGAAGTATCTAGTGATGGCCACTGTCGGAGACCAGGATGCTGGACTGATCCAGTAATGCAATTACTATGTTCCATACCCTGTCCCTAGGATCTCCTCCATCATGGTGAAAAACTGCACCTTCTTTTGACAAAGTTAGATATAAAATGGCGTCACATGATTCCATAAGTAACTTAAGTGAGACTTCAAGAATATATTGTATACAATAAACTTAATCAAGTGTAGCTCTCTCTTAGGTACCTGTATAGCTAGCTCCTACTGGCATAGTATCTGAGGACTTGCAACACCCCTGTGAGAAATACTATTATCCCCATTTTACAGATGGGAAATGAAGGCCAAGATCCACAAAGGGACTTAGGCATTGCAACACTAAACATTGCAACACCCAAGTTTTAGGCACCTACAAAAATTGCTAGAACAACAGCGGGATCCACAAAGCCTGGGTTAGGCATCTAGAGTCCCTACATAATCAATGGGGAGAGTTACACGCCCAAGAATAATCAACAAATGCCAGCATGCTAGATGGGAAGCCAGGTAAGCTAGCCAATGGGAGATGCCTATGAAAGATGTGTGTCCTAAGCCCCACCCCTATCAAAAAGTTAGGTGCTTATGTGCAGGCTGCAGGGAAGTACCTATCTCTGCTTGCAATCCACAGCTAGGAACCTCTCTCTTGAAGTCAGGTGGCTTAGGTGTCTAGGCAGCTCTTGTAAGAAATGCCAGAGAAGGTGGTTGTGGTGAGAGACCTAGGTTCAATTCCCCCCTCCACATGCTGGGGAAAGAGGATCTGAACAGGGGTCTTCTACATCTAAGGAGAGTACACCAACCACTAAGCTAGATGATATTCGAATCCGAAGCACTCTCAGTCTCTCTTGTTTAAGGTGTTCCATTTTGGAAAGACTGAGATACCCATGTTACAATATCACATGGGCTAGTGATTAGACAACTCTCCTAAGAAGTGGGAGATCCCAGTTCATATCCTCTCTCCCCATCAGGCAAAAGGGAGACCTGAACCTGGGTCCCCAGCATGCTCTAACCACCACGAGAGAGGCACCACCATCACCTCTTTGATTTTGAATGGGGCCTGATCTGGTAGGCATACTCTGAGCATGCATATGGGACTGGGGCTGGTTGGCAAAAAGTCTACCAGCTCCTGGTTTGTGGATTGTACTAGGGCTTAGGCAGGAGATGGGCATCCAGACATCAAGAGTGAGGCAGCAGTGCACATGCTCAGAAACATAGGCACCTAAGGAACTTCTACAGCAAAACTTTAGGGACCAAGTGAGTTTAGACAACTACAGGGTTAGGTGACAGTGAATTGCAGTGGTCTAAAACTGTGAATTAAGCACTTAAGTCTCTTTATGGATCTGGGCCAGAGAGACTGACTTACACAAAGTCACACACAAAATCTATGGTAAAGCAGGGAACCGAACTCATCTCCTGAGTCCCAGGTTAATGCCCTAACCACGGGACCATCCTTCCTCCCTAGTGTCCACTAACATTGCATTAAAGAATGAAACATATGTATGTAGAACAATAACCACCTGATATTATTATGCTACTGTGGTTTAACATTTGATTGATTTGAATAATAATTTATTGCAGGTTTCATATTAAATGTCTGGGATTAAGGCAACAAAAAATGAAGAAAACAATGTTTTGTGGACTTTCTCACGGAACATGGATGAATCTTAAACTGCCTAGCAAAAAATTTTTGTAATCGGTTCAGTGAACTAAACCAAGTAGACATCCAATCCATTATACTTACCAGCAGCATCACAAAATGAGTGCATCTCTAAAAGAAATACAGCGTGACATACATTTAGTATAATCTATGAACTGACAGAATACATACTGCAGAGGTCGAAAATCTGAAGAATCTTACAGGATAAATTGTCTTCAGTAGCTGTGTCCTAATGCCAAGGCAGCAGAGGCTTTGCTGAGCAAAAAACATGCCTGCACAATAATTTATAAGATTAAAAAAAAAAAAAAAAAAAAAGGTAAGCCTTTATCTAGTACTTACAGATGCAAGATAGGAAATGTGCATTTCCTACACAAAATTAAGCAATTTTAGAGCCTGAGATTTTTCTTCTTCTCCCATCCCTCCCCACATCCACCCTAGTAGATTATTTCCTTATCATACCTAAATATAGGGGTGAATCTTTTTAAACAGTGAGTTTGCAAGACATTTTTTAATATAATGCAACAGAAAGTTTTAATCTATTTGACAGAATGAATTAAATAATGGTCTCTTCACCAAGAGATGGATGAAAATAAAACAAACAAAAAACTAAATCCAACGTCTATACAGTTAGGGGGTTGCTAATGGGATATGGAAACTTGTATCTAGTCCACTACTTCAGCTAGGTCAGTTACCATCATCTGACGGCTCTTCATTAGCTTATTTGAAACAAGTTAGTGCTTTCAGATGGATTTTTTATGAACACGTGCTCACATAGCAAACAAAAAAAGAAAAAAAAAATCACTATCATAGTTGGTAGTGCCCATCTGAGAAATACTATTAAGGCGACTGATTTTAAAGTACTAAGAATCCATCCTTGAAATATCCATCCCCTTTAAGGTGTCTCAAATTGAGTATGCCAAAATTGAGACACCTAAATAAAAATCACTAGTCAATGTGGAAATCAAAACCTATGTATTATTTAGTTATTTTTATACAAAAGTAACTATCAAGTTTAAACTGGTTTGGCAAACATCAAATTTATCAGAGCAGAAAGTAATACCCTACAGAAGACATTTTGTATAGAGTAACAGAACATTCGTTGGCCTGAAAAAATGAGCCCAGTAATCAATAACCACAAAAAAGAAGGAATAAAAGCTGTTACTACAGGACAGCCACTTTTAGAATGTGTATTTAAGTAAATGTATTGGATGACAATGTTAAAAATGATTGTTTTTCTCTAATAAATTCCAATGTAACCTAACTGACCTCCTTCAGAACTGCAACATCACAGCAATATAATTATTAACTTTGTATTGCAAAGCTCAATGATTAGAGAACAAAGAGGAAAACTGCAGACTGCATATCCAATGGGGGATGGGGAGAAACGTTAAAGAGAATCTGAGAAATACTGGCTTTAAAAAAAATAAATTTAAAGGGTAGGCTGCCCATATGTACCTAAACTAGAAAGATTTAGTGGACTACAAACGCAATGGAAACAATGCAAATAAAACTGAAAGGGTCTAATTTAACCCCAGAAGAGCACAGAATTTCAGCATTGAGGAGGACAGATCCTCTGTCAAAAATGAATGATTGTACCTAGTCCTTAAAGTGTGGTTCATACTGAAAAATTATTCTTTTTTTTAAGAACATCTTGAACTTTCATATTTATTGTTTCAATGACTCCATATCAAATGTGTCCAGTTAAAAGTATACAGATTCCCAACCATCACTATTTGCCAGAACTACAAACTTTATCACAGTCCTGAGAGCCAAAACAGGTTCTTTCCATTTCATGCAGCCATTACCAGTAATAAGGGTTCTGCAGGCCAAAACAGACTCTCACTGACATCTGGGCAGTCCTACTACCTTCAAAAATTTGCAAAGGTGTAGCTGATTGGAACTTAAACAATTCTGTTGATGATCCACAAATAGAAAAAGTATCCAGTAGCCTCATCAGCTCTGTGAACTGCTGGGCTAACAGAAAATAAAACACAACAAAACCTATTTTTGACACTAAAGTCAGCAGATATGACTGAATATAGAAAAGGAACAGGTCTGTTGAGTTTGATTTGTATTTACTTTTACAGACATTTTTCTGAATAACACTTAGTCCATGTGATACGGTCATTTATTGTAACTGTGAAATCAGCCCAGGTTTTGAAGGCCCCTCTATGTATATTTAATTTATTTTACAACTATATTAGTATAAACCACATGGAGAGCATTGATTTTATAAGATTACACAATAGCACTATTTTTCCAACTGCTAGGGTAGGGATGGGCAACCTTTCAGAAGTGGTGTGCCGAGTCTTCATTTTTTCACTCTAATTAAAGGTTTCGCGTGCCTGTAATACATTTTAACATTTTTAGAAGGTCTCTTTCTATAAGTCTTTAATATATAACTAAACTATTGTTGTATGTAAAGTAAATAAGGTTTTTAAAATGTTTAAGAAGCTTCACTTAAAATTAAATTAAAATGGAAAGCCCCCCAGACCAGTGGCCAAGACCCAGATAGTGCGAGTGCCACTGAAAATCAGCTTGCGTGCCGCCTTTGGCACCCGGTGTGCCATAGGTTGCCTAGCCCTGTGCTAGGGCATAGACAGCCTTCCTCTAGTTCTCATGCAGCACTGCATCAAACATTTTCAGCAGTGATTCCACAGTGAAGCTTGCCTGCTTTGTACTGCTGTTGCTGAGTTAATAGAAACAGAAGCAGAAGATGAGACCAGAACAAAAGTATAAACAAGGACTGAAATCTTGCAAATCCTTATGCACACGAGTAAGTTTTCCAATGAGTGAAGCTACTCGTGCATGTAAGTGATTATTACAAGAAGGTCAAAATGTTGTACACCAAAAAAGAAAGTATGATAAGCACCATAATGGACAAGCTAGCTGACGTCTGAGCACCGCAAGAGGCAGCATGCATTATGCTGCAGAACAGAGCAGCAGTCCTGGACCCCTGAGGATGTTTGACTGCTATTAATAAGAACATCTGGAAATAAAAATTGGGAGACCTTTGTTATCACAATTAAAATACACTGAATCATTCAATTTTCACAAGTTTCATAAAGGGCACAGTGGGGGGAAATTATCAATATTTTGTTGAACAATATCAACAGAAAGCCCAGAGTCTCAGCATGCAATAACTACCAAACTAGACTTGTTAGATGGCCTCTATTGATGCCACATTTTGGTTTATTTGTTCAGATTTAAAGGGGACCATTATTTAGATTGTGCAAGTGTGTTCAGTTTTGTGCTCATCAGAAATATGTCTTCTCCCTCTTGTAACACAGATTAACTCCTTCCAAACAGTCTTCTCCAGCAGGAAAAGCAGGCGGTTCCTTTATAAGTCCATACTCTGCTCTCAGGAGCAAAGCAAAGGCAGCATGACCTGCTATATAATATGGAGATATTCCTATCTCATAGAACTGGAAGGACCTTGAAAGGTCATTGAGTCCAGTCCCCTGCCTTCACTAGCAGAACTGTGTTTGCCTTCACATAAACCTATACCCTTAGGTCTGTGTTGTACAAGATAGACTGATACATTCTACAGGATCAAGGGGGATTTTTAAATGTTATTTTTACGGTGCGTTCAGTTTTGTGCTCTGTCACTTTAAATAGTTTGTCAATTAATTTGCTCTGAGTGGGGGATGAAGCATTTTATAAAGCCCCAGAATAAACCTTTATTTGACAGGTCTTGATGGACCTCCGTTCTTATGTTATGTTCTTGCTTGTGAAAATGCAGAGCTTCTTCCAGCTCAAGAACATTATATTCTATTATTGCCATGTACTACAATTCTAGAGGTGTTTTCAATCATAGTTATGCTAATTTGAGAGGTTCCTTATAAATAAAAATGTTGGTCTTTTATGGGGAGGGGGGGGTGAGATGTTAAATTATAGTCTCTTAAATCTGTTGTTTTCTCTTTTTGCACTAGGTGGCCAAACTACCTGGGGACGGCTTCCTGTATGGGCAAGAAGCAGTGACTGGGAGCCCGAAAGTGTTCAGCAGTGGATGAGAAGATCTGACACTTGGGGCCCAATTTTCACAGAAGCTGAGAACCTCTGGTTGTAATCAAAGGGCACTTTGGATGCTCCACCGTTCTGAAATTCAAGCCCCTGATGCCTCTAGGCCCTAGAGCGAAGCTACCTGGAAGAGAAAAGAACTAGTGGCTGCTCTTACTGTTCCCTCTTATTGGCAATCCCTAGTGCTGCCCTCTGGTCCTCCTGCTCCCCTATCATTCAAGTAAACTGCCTCTGGTCTTGGTCTCATGCGGCTCCTCAGTTCTTTGCTCAGTATCTGTATCCTACTGCCTGGTACACAAATGAACACCTTTCCTCTCTGACCAAGATCAGATCCCAACCACCCCTACTCTGCACCACTTACCCACAACCTGCTCTCCAGCACCTGACTCCTCCTGGCAAAGTCACCCAGTATCAGACCCAACACCTTCTGCACTACCACCCAACCTCCTGACCAAACAGGATCTTCAAGGTAGTTCATGTATGGGTCTGTAACCAGGACACGGAGCTATCTACTGGGAAAAGACAAGAAGTTAGATCAAAATAAAATTAGCTTGTGTGAGGGAGAGGATTTATTTGTTTTGTTTTTTAAAATAACGGAAGGCCCTGTGGCCCCAGACCTGCAATCTGATTGGCTGGGCTAACCCCCTTAAATTCATATGATACTTCATTGACCTCAATGGGCTACATGTGGGCTTAACCTTGCAGTATGAGGGCCTAAGTGCTCTCAATATAAAAAAATATTTCTATGACTTAGAAGAGTAACATGAAGAATTGCAGAAATGCTTTCACAGTGAAATAAAGGCCATATCACCTGCATCATGTTTACACTACAAGCATTGCAGCAGCTCCACTGTGACTGCACCGCTGTAACACTAGCTTCAATGCTTACTAGAGTGATGGAAGGGGTTAGTCCATTGCTGAGTAAGGCGATATCTACATTAGCAAACTTGCAGAAGCATAGCTGTACTGATGCAGCTGCGCTGCTGTAGGATTGTTCATATACAGGGGTGCTGGAACAATCTGTATAGTGACAGGTGCTGACAGCCATTGAACCAAACTGTAAACCCTGTATATAATGGAAACCACTCCAAGCACCCCCCACGACCCTAGTTACAACACCTATGCTCATGTAGTTGCTCTATGCCGACAGGTCAACACAATAAAACCACCTCCATGAGCGGCGGTAGCTATATCAGCAGGAGAAGCTCTCCCGTCGACATAGCCCTGTGCACACTACCACTTATGCTGGCAAAATGTATGTTGTTCGGGGACAGGGGGGGACGACATTTTTTCACATCACTGAGTGACATATGTTTTGCTGACATAAGAGGTAGTGTAGACATGGCCTAAATCCACCTCCTGGTAGCATGATCGATGGAAGAATTCTTCCATACACCTAGCTGCATTTACAGCAGGGGTGAGATTGACCTAACTATGTTACAACGGGTGTGACATTTTCACAGCCCCATTTAATGTAGCTAAGTCAACCTATGTTGTAGACCAGGTCTGAGTCAGCTACAATGCCAGTACCTCGGTTTCAATTTTATTGGGATGCCCACAAGTCATCAGCCACTCTATAAATCGCTGATTGATTTATTTAGGATTGTCGGACTCGGTTAGATCTGCAGCCTGATTTTGAGCCTCAACATAGTTTGGTATTTAGAGATCATTACAGAGATAGAAGCAAAACCTAGACCCAGCTTTGGAGTCTGCTTCCCATTCTCTGAAGTTTGGGGAGTAGAAGACAGTGGGAAATATCCCCCAAACAAGCCTGGGGGCTCTCTGGAGGCCCCCCCTCCCCTGTAGCCTGAGGGCTCTCAGCACACACCCCCTACACCCCTTCCCTGCAGCCTGGGAGCTCTCTGGAGCGCCGGCCCCCGAAGTCTGGGGGGAGAGGGGGTGTCTCTGTAAGTTCCTCCACGCGGGTGCAGCCCCCTACCTACCACCGGCGGCTGCTCTGCCCTGCCGAGTCCGCAGGAGTCCGGGGAACGGCTGGAAGGGCTAGAGGCAGGCCGAGGCCAGCTGTCGCCTTACCCCGGGGCCGCGCGCGGCCTCTCCCAGGCGTAGCGCGTGCGGCGCCCCAGCCAGCCCGAGCAGGGGACACGCAACTCACCGTCTCCGCTTCCGGCCCCGGCGCTTCCCACCAGGCGGGGCATTTCTCTGCTGGGGGTGGGGCCGTAGCGGTAGTGACGGGGTCACAAAGGGGAGGGGAACACGGAGAGAGGCGAGGTGGGGCGGGGCCAGGGTCTCCTTCCCCAGGCGAGTGTCTCTCCCCGGGCCGGTTCCCCTTCCCTTTGTGACCCCGTCACTACCCCTACGGCCCCACTCCCAGCAGAGAAATGCCCCGCCGCAGGGTTAGGCGCCGGGACGCCCCACCCCCACACCATGGGGGTGTCCCCTCCCCTACAGAGCAGTGGTGTTCAGACTTGGTTTCTGGCGACCCAGTGGAAGAAAATTGTTGATGCCCGCGACCCAGCGGAGCTGGGGATGAGGGGTGTGAGGGGGGCTCAGGGCTGGGGCAATGGGTTGGGGTGCAGGCTGCAGAGTGGGGCTGGGAATGAGTTCAGGGTGTGGGGGGGGGGCTCAGAGCTGGGGCTTGGGAGGGGGTCCAGGCTCTCTGCTGGGGGTCCAGGCTCTTGGGTGGGGCTGAGGATGAGAGGTTTGGGGTGCAGGAAGGGGCTCGGGGCTGGGGCAGGGGATTGGGGCACAGGCTTACCTCCGGTGGCTCCTAGTCAGCGGCACAGCTGGGGTGCAGAGGAAGGTGTCCCGCCTGTCTTGGCACCGCGGACCACGCTGCGCCCCAGAAGCGGCCGGCTGCAGGTCCGGTTTCTAGGCGGAGGCACGGAAGCAGCTCCGCGCAGTTCTCACCTGCCAGCACCGCTGCCAATGGGAGTGCAGAGCCGGTGCTCAGGGCAGGGGCAGTGCACGGAGCCCCGTGCCCCCCGAGCCGGACCCTCTGGCCACTTCCAGGGCGCAGCGCCGTGTTGGAACAGGTAGGGACTAACCTGCCTTAGCTCTCTAGCACCGCCAACCGGACTTTTAACAGCCCGGTCGGTGGTGCTGACCAGAGCCGCCGCAACCCACTTCTGGGTCGTGACCCATGGTTCGAAAACCACTGCTATAGAGCAACCAGGGCATGTGACACCCCCCCCCCCCCAGCTGCAGAGACCTCACTCATCTCCCCTACAACAGGTGTCACACCCCCATCCCACTACAGCAACAAAATGGGGATTAATCCCTCCATCCTTTCATGGAACAAGCAAAGTATGTAGCCACCTGTCCAGGTTTCCCAGGATCAGCTTGTGTGTGTGATTAATATTTTATTAATGTTCATAAATAATTATTTAAAAATACAAAATGGTAAACAATGTACAGCTTGTGTGTGGTACAAAATACCATACAGGTCACAGGATAGCCAATCAATTTATGCAATCATGCAAAGCTGCAAGACCAGATAAAATAAAGTCAGACCATATTGCACAGACATAATGTGTTCGGGTGGAGGGGTAACAATAATAAAGACATACACAAATAGGCAAAAAAAGGAAGGAGGAAATGGGGGGTGGGACAGGAAGAGGGAGGGAAAAAGCACAAAGGTCAAGGTGAAATGGAAGTCTGGCATATTTGAATTATCTCAGCATTCTTTATCCAAATGTATCAAGAAACTTAGTTCACATTTCAGATTCTTCTCACAACCATAATAGCTAGTGACAAAAAACATAATAGCTAGTGACAAAATTTTTGTTTTTTGAATGTAAGCTAAGGAGAACAAGACAGAAACTTCAGATAAGGACTAATATAGCACTTGGGTGGGTAGCTGCTGTTTCCAAGTGGCAACACCACAAATTAGTTATGCATGTAATCCCAAAAAAGGGCCAGTTAAGTTTTCCTGTCACACCACACCATCAGGAAGTTTGGTTATGTGATGTATTTACAGAACAGCTATTTTTATGAAAATTTCATTGTTTTACAAAATGCTATTTCATTTTTTTACTCTCACCATTTGCTCTCACCAAGATGCCATATCATAATTCAAATATCATCATAAATAGGGCCCTACCAAAGTTACGGTCAATTTCAGGGTCATAGGATTTTTAAAATTGTAAATTTCATTATTTCAGCTATTTAAATCTGAAATTTCATGGTGTTGTAATAAGGATCCTGACCCAAAAAGAAGTTGGGGTGGGTCACAAGGTTATTGTAGCAGGGGTTACAGTACTGCAACCCTTACTTCTGCACTACTGCTAATGGTGGTGCTGCCTTTAGAGCTGGGCGGCCAGAGAGCGGCAGCTGCTGGCTGGGAGCCCAGCTCTGAAGGCAGAGCTGCCGCCAGCAGCAGCACAGATGTAAGGATTGCATGGTATAGTATTGTCACCCTTACTTCTGCACTGATGCCTGCAGAGCGGGGCCCTCAGTCAGCAGCTGCCACTCTCTGGCCACCCAGCTCTGAAGGCAGCAGTGCAGAAGTAAGAGTGGCATGGTATGGTATTGCCAGCTTTACTACGGTGCTGCTGCTGGTGGGGCGCTGCCTTCAGAGCTGGGCGCCCAGCCAACAGCCGTCGCTCTCGGGCTGCCCAGTTCTGAAGGCAGTGAAAAAGTAAGGGTAGCAATACTGCGATACCCCCCCAAAATAACCTTGTGACCCCTCTACAACTCCCTTTTGGGTCAGGACCCCCAATTTGAGAAATGCTGGTCTCCCCCCTGAAATCTGTATTGTATAGGGTAAAAGCACACCAAAGACCAGATTTAATGGGGGGACACCAGATTTCACGGTCCATGATGTGTTTTTCATGGCTGGGAATTTGGTAGGGCCCTAATCATAAATCCAACTGTACAAGATTAAAATTTATAACTAATTGTCACAATCACAGGGCAAGCTTTGCTTTAGACTCCATTTTGTCCTCCTTGAGTAGACCCTTTGGCTGACTGGCCTGGCTTCTTCTCTCTCTATGGTGAGTTTGGCCACATGGTTCAACCATTCTGGAGGTATGTCTACACAGGAATTAGAGGTGCAATTGCAACCCATGCCGGCCTACCCAAGCTAACTTGCTAAAAATAGCAGTGTAGCTGCAGCAACATGGACTAGCCACCCAAGTACAATCCTGCCCAGGATCGTAGGTACATACTTGGATACATACTGCAGTGTAGCCATACCCTGAGACTGGATCTCAGTCTGGCAGCCCCCCACTTGTGTGAAAATACACATCCGTTATAAGTTTCACCAACAAAAGTGCTGGTGTGGACAGTGCCATGTTAGCAGGGAAGGTTTAATTATGCCAGCGAGAGGAGAGAGCTCTCTCCTGCCGGCAAAGACTGGCTACACAGGACACCTTACAATGGCATAGCTGTAGCGGTACCGCTGTGCCGCCTTAAGATCTGTAGTGTAGACATAGCCTTAGTCAATGTAGTGGGTGACTTACATCGGTGGGAGCTACATTTTACTGTATACACTGATAGAGTTACACTTATGAGTAATTACGTCGATCTAACTCTGTAGTGTAGGCCAGGCCTTACTCCAGTAGCCTGTGACAGCAGCTGATTAAAATGACTCAAAAAACAGCTTCTTCAAAACAAAGCATTGTTTATTTCTTCACCCAAAGATATATAGCACACAGAGCAAAGCAGGAAAGCAGCATTTATGTTAATCCTTCCTTGCAGGCTTCTGTAAGTTCCCTTCAGTCCAGTTACTCCAATTTCTGGCTGGGAAAAGCAGGATGCCCTGTTGCGGTATGCACTCTCTCTTTTTCTCTGTCAGCATTTCAGTCGCTGCTGCTCACCCCACCCCCACTTTCCTTCTAGTCCAGGATCTTTAAGGCGTTAGTACCTGTTGACCCTAGATTTGAGTCCTGGAAAAATAAACCTTGACTGACTCCTTTGATTTAACTCTATGCAGTCAGGCAGCATAATATCAGCCAGGTGAATTGAGGTGTACATGATATTTATTAAAAAAATACAGATATTTCCCTTATTCTCCACACTAACACATTTTAGAAAACTCCAAATATGATTTAAGTAGCTTTTCTGTGCACAATAATGTTGTGATTTTAAGGTCCAATATCATAGAACCTTGCCGGGTTAGAAGAAACAGCATGAATCTTCCTGTTACAACGGTACATAGATGTTGCAAGATATCAGACCTTAAATCCAATTCTTGTTTTACAGCACCATAGACAAGTGTTATTTGGATGGAGAATTACACATGAGAGGGATAGGAGAATCCATTTTCTGGTGATTTATTTTATTTTAATTTTTAATGGGAACGATGTGAAGCTACTAAGAGGCCTAGCATGTCAGTAGTAGTAATGGAAGAGACAGATTATCAGGCTGGATTGCAGAAAATTTAATAAAGGTGTATAATAAACGTATTATATGGATATCACCAGTACATATTTGGGGTTTGTATATATCTGTTAGTACATATATAGGAAGAGAGAGGGAGTTGGTTGAAGAGAATCAGTGTGTCAGAAACTAACCAGAAGAAACCTGCCTAGATATAGCTAGAATTATTCAGTGTAGTTGTAGCCATGTTGGTCCCAGGATATTAGAGAGACAAGATGGGTGAGGTAATAGCTTTTATTGGCCCAACTTCTCTCTCACTTACAGAAATTGGTCCTGACCTGACCCACCTTGTCTCTCTAATAGCTAGAAGTAGTCAGACAGCTAGAGGCAGCATGCATGGAGCTAAGAAGAGGAAGCCACATGTGAAAAAAGATTTGCAAAGAGATGAACATTTTATTTAGCTTTTTTTCATTAACACTTAGGTCTTGTCTACACTTATTGGGGGATTGACAAGCAGTGATCGATGCATCAGAGGTGATTTAGCAGGTCTAGTGAAGACCTACTAAATCAACCGCAGATCGCTCTTCCGTTGACTCCTGTACTCCACCGGATTGAGAAGAGTAGGGGGAGTAGACAGGAGAGTGTCTCCATTGACATCATGTAGCGTGGACCCCGCGGTAAGTAGGTCTAAGCTACGTCGATTTGAGTTACGCTATTGACATAACTCAAATTGTGTAGCTTAGATTGAATTTCCCCTGTAGTGTAGACAAGGCCTTAGCAACAATGCTTCATTCTATCTAATGTTTCCAAAGCAGAGCTTCCAGAGGACCCACTCTTCAAAGTAACCTCTCAAAATGTCCACCAGAGGGCAGCAGATGATAAACATTATTGTGGCAAGTCAAAGTTTAACAGCCAGAAAGACCTTAATTTTAGAAGGCTTTGAGCCAGATTCATGATCTTGATGCAGCAGCTTTGCACAGGTCTGCTAGCACAAAGACAACATGCATCTGAAAAATCCAGGCAGTGATGGGTATATACCCCCATACCAGCTCCTACACAACCTCCTGCTCCACAAGCATGGGTGAAGTGGACATGGGTAGGATGCTGCTAAGTCTGGCTGATCCCGACATGGGGGGCAAAAGGAGCAGCTGCCCCGGGGCCATGATTTAAAAGGACCTGGGACTCCAGCCACTGCTGCTGCTACTGCGGCAGCGGCCAGAGCCCTGGGCCCTTTAAATCACCGCTGGAGCCCCAGGCAGCACGAGCCAGGCAGTACAGATGGGCTGGCTGGGGGACGCTGACCCCCTCAGTCCCGCCCCTTCCACCCAAGGCTCCGCCCCTTCCGGGGGCCGGAGCCAGCCCCAGACAGGTAAGTGCTTAACGTTACTTTTATCCCTGACCATGGTTAATTGATTAAGTCTGCTCTAGTGATTAGCCGCTAGTTAACTGACCACACTGAAAATACTAGTTACTCTCTGTACTACCTAACATCTTACAAGCTCTTCCCAAATTTGACAAACAATTTAATTAATTACATATTGTAACCTTGTGTGCTCTGTGCTGCAAAGACTCTTTTATGTCTCAGAAGATTTTGAAGAAGGATCTTGCTTCCTGACTCTTTTAGAGTAAATTAATTAAGCCTAAGGCTATGTCTACACTACAGACCGTACAGCAGCACAGCTGTGTCACTGCAGCTGTGCCGCTGTAAGGTCTCCTGAGTAGCCGCTCCCACCAACATAGTACTGTTCACACCGACGCTTTTGTTGGTGAAACTTATGTTGGTCAGGGGTGTGTTTTTTCACACCCCTGACTGGCAAAAGTTTTGCCCACAGAAGTGCTAGTGTAGACAAAGCCTTAGTCATGTTGTTGGCAAGCTTAAGAGTAGAAGTTTCTGTTTCAAACACCATTAACTGTAAAAGCTATTCCACAGCAGTGAGAGCAGGAACAATGACATTTGAACCTAATGATCTGATGGATTAAATAAACTTTTATAACCAGTACTTTCCAAAGTATTAGTAAAATTAAAAAACAAATCAAAACCACAAGACTTATCTATAACAAGTACACCTTTAGGTGTGTGGCTAGATATTTGCATTTGTGAATTTCTTTGTCATATTTAGAAAAGAGAAGATATTGTTTATATTTAGAATAATTAATGAACTCAACATCCACACAAAGGGTAACGTAGCATAATTTTAAAGAGCAGGAAATATCTGCGATTGACTTTGAATTTAGGAGTTTCTTACACATTTCGTTAATACACAGTATTGTATCCTGTATATCCCTGCCTAACACACTATCACACATAGCACTTTCTTTGTTTCTTTTTAACGAAACTTGGATTTGAATTTATAATAAAAAATTATGGCAGGAAATGTATTTCTATGTCTTCAACTGTTGTAATGAGAAGTAAGAAATAAAGTCTTTAAATCTGATTTTCTTTTACTATAATACAGCTAAATCTTATTTGTAAAAGAGGAGTTGTGGTCAAGTGTCTCCACAGTTTATAACAGATTATTGTAAGCCAGTTCGATTAGACTGGAAAAAGTTTCTTTGCAGAACTTGGATGCAGTTCAGATCACTCTTAACTGTAATGGAAAAGAACAGCTATCTTGTTTGCTGGAGTTATCTACAGTAGTTGTATGCAGACAAGAGCCAAGAGTACCTGAATCTTGATCCAATGAACATATTGATGCAAAGCACAGAATGTGGGGCAGCTTCCTCTTGGGATATAGCTAGCGCTTCCTAAAGCAGCACTGTAGGCCATAAACTATACAGTGCATACATATCAAACCTTAAGGAAGAAGGGATTTGAAAAACCACATAAATAAACATATGCCACGTAAATAAATTCCTTGTATGCCAAATGAACTATAATTATCTGAATTATATATTTAGAGATAATTTATTATTTGTCTCTGCATGTGGCAGCATTAGTATGAATGAGAAGGCTTTTTAGTCTGCCTGACAGTGGTAGATCCAAAAAATGTGATGTATACTATATACAGTTGTGACAGATTGTAGTGGCACTACCAGTTTCCCTGAGAACAAGTATTTAGCCTCAGATCAGTTTCCCCCTCCTCTAACAGAGATCCTCTGAGGAAGGCCTATAAATTGGATGCTTAGAAAAGGGTTCGGGGTGGGGAGGATGCCTGTGGAAACTTAACTTAAAGTGTAACTTTAAGTTAAGCACATGAATAAGTGTATACGGGATAGGGACCTATGTAGCTTTCAAACAGCACTTTTCTTTTTATAAACGTCAAGCTTGAGAATGTTTTTATTTAACCCAACTGTAGAATTTCCTCCTAACTATAGATTTCTGAGAAGGACAAGCAGTCCTTCAGTCTACAACCATTAACATGTTTAAAGGGCAATAGTTCACAAGCCCTCAGAGCTAGAAACAGGTACTCAATACCACTGGAGAGCTAGGACTCACCCCCTTTCCAATCATGTAAACCTTTTGTATCTAGCTCTGGTAGACTATGATATTGGACTATAAATCATGACAGAATGTGTATAAAAAAGCTATTTTAGATTATATGTAGAGGTTTAAAATGTATCTTGGATTCATGATACTAAGCACAGGGTTTTCAAGCAGAGGCACAGATATCTGAAAAATAACATCAATAAAAATTGAGAACTGTCCCATTCCTAAAAGAATTTGTTCTAACAAATTAGTGTGTGGCATTAAACAAAACACAAAATGATGTGGAAAAAAGATTGGGGTCCCAACCCCACAAAGACTTACACACATGCTTAGCTTTCCACTTCAGTGGGACTACTCACAGTGCATATATGTATGTAAGTCTTTGCAGGGTAAGCATCTGCGTTAGCATTCATTTGAGATGATTCACTTTATCTTTTGTAACTAAGCATCCTAAATACATGCCACTAAACTCTTTAGACCAAACTACACACTTGTGTATGTTACACACATGATTTTCTCATTCAAAACATATGATCCTTTTGCCTGATGGAGTGCAGAATAACATTTAATTAGGAAATAGCAGTTTGTACCAAAAAACAATAGCTAACAATGTTGAAAAAGATATCACAACCAGTTAGTTTGAACCAAGTGTCAGGATTAGCTTTGCTTCATTATCTTCTTCGCATCTGAGAATTCTCAGTTCCTAATGACATCATATGTTTTTATATAATATATATAAAAATCACCCACATGCCTGTGATACTTGCTGAGTAAAGCACAGAGTGGATGACTTGACTGCATTTTTTAGTTTTGTCAGTCTGAGGTTTTTTTACTTAATATTCAGGCTGTTTTTACCATCTCATCCTATCATTTTTTTAAATCTCTGACTTTTTCATCAAATTATTCACAGATTTACATCTTGTAGAAATTCATGGGACAAGTTTTTTTCCCCCTACTGAGCCAAACCATAAATCATTGCAATTGGCAGAGCCAGTGAACTATTTTCTGACAAATTTCGACATGGAGGCAATAAATCTTTTCACCTTGCCATTCTAGTAGCCTGAAGACAGCAAAAGGCAGGCCCTTTGCATTTATGGAAAACTTTTTGGTGATGAGTTACTACACCACAAAGTGGAAATTACTTTTAGTGATTTCTTATGCTATCACATAGCAAAGTCTGGTAGGGCTACAAATCGCACAGAGGGGATGCTTTCAGCCTCTGTAGAGAGTAATAGGAATTAATTGGGGTTGTGTGGGTGTCTTATCTGACAGATCAGATATATGAAAAAGGAAAGACTAGAACTAATGTGAGGGTAAGTAGAGGCCCAGAACAAAGCCATGCTGAAAACCAAAGGCGTTATCTACAACTCTCTTGATTGGATAGCCTTTCTTTGATAGCCCTGTGGCATTGGGTCCTGGGAAATTGCCCTGCTTGCTACCCCTTAACGCCGGCCCTGGCTTTTATATGCAGAAAACCAGTTATTGTGGCACAGGTGGGCCGTGCAGTTTTTACAGCGTGTTGGGGGGCCTCAGAAATAAAAAGGTTGAGAACCCCTGTCCTAGACTACTTAAGGAGCTGACCGAGGAGATATCTGAGCCATTAGTGATTATCTTTTAAAAGTCATGGAAGACGGGAGTGATCCCAGAGGACTGGAAAAGGGCAAATATAGTGCCAATCTATAAAAAGGGAAATAAGGACAACCCAGGGAATAACAGACCAGTCAGCTTAACGTCAGTACCCAGAAAGATAATGGAGAAAATAATGAAGCAATCAATTTGTGAACACCTAGAAGATAATAAGGTGATAAGTAACAGTCAGCATGGATTTGTCAAGAACAAATTGTGTCAACCCAACCTAATAGCTTTCTTTGACAGGATAACAAGCCTTGTGGATAGAGGGGAAGTGGTAGATGTGGTATATCTTGACTTTAGTAAGGCTTTTGATACTGTCTCCCATGACTTTCTCATAAACAAACTAGGGAAATACAACCTAGATGGAGCTACTCTAAGGTGGCTGCATAACTGGCTGGAAAACCATTGCCAGAGAGTAGTTATGAGTGGGTCACAGTCAAGCTGGAAGGGCATAACGAGTAGGTCCCGCAGGGATCAGTTCTGGGTCTGGTTCTGTTCAATATCTTCATCAATGATTTAGATAATGGCACAGAGAGTACACTTATTAAGTTTGCGGATGATACCAAGCTGGGAGGGGTTGAAAGTGCTTTGGAGGATAGGACTAAAATTCAAAATGATCTGGACAAACTGGAGAAATGGTCTGAAGTAGATAGGATAAAATTCAATAAGGACAAATGCAAAGTACTCCACTTAGGAAGGAACAATCAGTTGCACACATACAGAATGGGAAATGACTGCCTTGGAAGGAGTACTGTGGAAAGAGATCTGGGGGTCGTAGCGGATTACAAGCTAACTGTGAGTCAGTGTAACACTGTTGCAAAAAACGCGAACATCATTCTGGGATGTGTTAGCAGGAGTGTTGTAAGCAAGACACAAGAAGTAATTCTTCTGCTCTATTCTGTGCTTATTAGGCCTCAACTGGAGTATTGTGTCCAGTTCTGGGTGCCACATTTCAGGAAATTGGAGAAAGTCCAGAGCAGAGCAACAAAAATGATTAAAGGTCTAGAAAACAACCTTTGAGGAAAGACTGAAAAAAATGGATTTGGTTAGTCTGGAGAAGAGAAAACTGAAAGGGAACATGATAACAGTTTTCAAGTAAATAAAAGGTTGTTACAAGCAGGAGGAAGAAAATTGTTCTCAACCTCTGAGGACAGGAGAAGAAGCAATGGGCTTACATTGCAGCAAGGGCAGTTTAGGATGGACATTAGGAAAAACTTCCTGTCAGGGTAGTTAAGCACTGGAATAACTTACCTAGGGAGGTTGTGGAATCTCCATCATTGGAGATTTTTAAGAGCAGGTTAGACAAATACCTGTCAGGGATGGTCTAGATAATGCTTGGTCTGCTATGAGTGCAGGGGACTGGACAGTGGTTTTCAAACTTTTTTTCTGGTGACCCAGTTGAAGAAAATTGTTGATGCCCGTGACCCAACAGAGCTGGGAATGAGGGTTGGGGTGCGGAGGTGAGGGCTGCGGGGTGGGTCTGGGAATGAAGGGTTCAGGGTGTGGGAAGGGACTCTGCCTGGGGCAGGGGGTTGGGGTGAAGGAGGGGATCAGGGTGTGGGAAGTGGTCAGGGCTCTGGGCTGGGGGTGCAGGCTCTGGGGTGGGGCTGGGGATGAGGGGATTGGGGTGAAGGAGAGGGCTCCAGGTTTGGGAGGGGCTCAGGGCTGGGGTAGGGGATTGGGGCGTGGGGCTGGGGCACAGGCTTACCTCGGGCGCCTCCTGGTCAGTGGTACAGTGGGAGTGCTAAGGCAGGCTTTCTGCCTGTCCTGGCACTATGGACCATGCTGCACTTTGGAAGCAGCCAGCAGCAGGTCCTGCTCCTAGGCGGAGGCACACAAGTGGCTCCACGCAGCTCTTGCCTGCAGGCACCACCCCACCCAGCTCCCATTGGCTGGGAACTGGCCAATGGGAGTATGGAACCAGTGCTCAGGGCAGGGGCAGCACGCGGAGCCCTGTGGGCCCCACCCTCCCCCGCCTAGGAGCCAGACCTGCTGCTGGTCGCTTCTGAAGCGTGACCCAGTGCCTTACATTCCGCAACCCAGTACTGGGTCGTGACCCGCAGTTTGAAAACCACTGGACTAGATGACCTCTCAAGGTCCCTTCCAGTCCCATGATTCTGTGATATTTGACATAGCTTATTGAAATGAAGCCTAAGAGCTGATCAGCTGGGAGGCAACAATGGTAGTTCTTTAGCACTTTTTGTAAAGGATAAAGATATATGCATTGCTGAAAGGTGCATCACTTTGAAAACACTGAAGTGTTGATGCAGGAGCATTCCTGTCCCAGATTATAAGAGCTAGATGCAGAAATCTAAGTAGGAATAAAAAAAATAATTTCAGTCTTTAATGGATAGAGGCAGAGGGGAAGCTGCTCTTTGCAATCATGTATGAAAGGAAAGTTTATACTGCCAGTTATAGAAAGAGGAAGTGAAGAGGGAAATTCAAATAAATATGTGGATATATATTTAAAGAACTGTTCATATTAGTGAACCTTTTAATTTTATTCTAGGGTTCCCATTGGAATTTGAATTGGCATGGAAGAGCTATCCACACAGACAGAGAGATCATATGACTGTGACTCAGAAAGCATTTGTTTCTGCACGGACACAAAGGCAAATCCTTGCTGCAGTAGGTCATAGGATTGCTGCCACCAGCTTTCATTTTGATGGTTTGCTTATGCTTGCAGGAAATGTAAAGATGTTAAATGCACTTTGAGAACAACTCCATTGTAACACTCTAGAATGGCAACATTATTATTATTTCTAATGCACAAATGTGCCAGGTGCTTTATAAGAAATACATAGTAGATCAATACATCATCACACCTTTGTGATGCAAAGATATTTTCCCCACAAAACACACCAAGAAAGATACCAATCCTAAGCATTAGAAAAGTTACCGATGGCAAATTATTTTGTCATCTGTAAGGAATATATTATAGGGGATAATCCTACACTAGCCCCGGCACAGGGGAGTTGGACTGGATCAGGAGTGGTCTTAGTATGGACCACATTTAATAGCAATATTATCTTTTGGCCCACCTTCCCTCCCATTAATAAACACAATACTCCTGTGGCAACATTCCTTTACCTGGAATAGGAATACTGGGTAAAACATGTATTTTTAACTTATTTCATGCAGTTTAGCAGCTGGAAATGAAGAGCCAGCTGTCTATGGACTATCAGCAAGTGCTCTGCAGAACACTAGTAAATCTAAAATCACAATTTGGGAACATCTAGACTAGATGACCTAATGGGTCCCGTCCACCTGTAACTTCTCCGACTATATATATGAGTCTAAATGCCACGTCCTAGGAAGGCCACTGCCTCCAGTTCAGCCACGCATGGGTGAAGGCGGTGGTGTTTCACCGCTGTGGCTAGCACAGGACTCTGTGACCACATGCGAACTGGCAGCTGTTTCTCACATCGTCCGTCGTCTCCTCCCCCTCCCCCTCCCCCGGTGCTGGCTCTTGCTCTCAAGCTCTTGCGAGCAGTCGCTGTCTCTGGTGCTAGGTGTTTGTAGGGTGCCCAGCCAGCACCCTGGGGCCCTTTCCCTGACTGGGGGCTTTGGGGTGCTACCCGAATAGCGATCCCCATTGCGGATGCCCGGCCGGGGGGCAGAGGCGCGGGCAGGGACGGAGTGATGGGCCCAGCCTGGCTGCGGCAGAGAGGCGTCCAAGGGAGGGTTTCCTCCGCGGGCCACTCGGGCGCCCACCCTGCCCAGGGACCCCAGGCAGCTCCTGGGCTCTCGCCAGCCGCCTCCCTCCCGGGCTGGGCCGGGTCCCCTGGGGGCGCATCGCGCCGCCCGGGCACAGCGGGAGACCCCCGGCTCTCCCAGGAGGCAGGGGGCGGGCGAGGCTCTGCGCCTTTGTCTCCAGCCCCCCCCGGGGAGCGGTTCCGCCAGCCGGGCCCCCATTGGCGGAGGGGCGGTAACGTGACCAGGGAGGCGGGCGGAGCCTGAGGTGCCGGTTGGAGCCGGTCCCCCGCGGGGTGAGCGTGCGGCAGGGAGGCTGAGCGCTCGGCGGGCTGGGCCCTGGGGGACGCGGACCGGCCAGGTAAGCGCGGGGCGGCGGCGGCCAATGCCTAGCTGCCCCCTGACGGGCGGCGGCCTGAGGCGGGGGGAGCCGGGCGGCAGTGGGGCGGCTCGCCCGCCGGCCGGGAGCACCGGGGGGAGCTGCCCGCCCGGTGCCGGAGGCTGGGGGAGCGGCCTGCCCCCTCCCCGCGGCGTGTGGCTCTGGGTGTCCCCGGGCATCTCCCATCGCAGGTGGGCTCCCGGGATCCGCCTCCTGCGTGCGCGGGGCGGGGGCACGCAAGTTGCTGCCAGTGTCTCTGGCCGGCCCTAGTTACATGGCTGTGCCCCCCCCCCCCGGGGGGGGGGGGTCTGGCTACCTGCCGCCCCCCTCAAACGGGAGATTTTCCTTCGGCGAGCAAAGAACCGTAGCGTGTCTGTGCAGCCTCGGGACAAACCTGTTCCTCCTGTGAGCGTTGCCTGCAGGTGTGTGGGGTGGCTGGGGCCCAACCCAAAGCTTTATTCTGCTTTACATAACTCCGCGTGTCCTCTGGTGACCCTGTGGTCCACAGGTTACCTCAGGGCTTGCTTTCTTCTCTCCCCGAAATACTGATGAGCAGAGATGAGCAAACCCCAAATCCAGGTGTGAACTTGGCATCTGATCCTCAAAAGAGAGGGGCCCAAAGTCTGTATCTGAACATCCCATCAGTTGGAAAAGAGCAGGTCTGAAATTGGCAGCTCGGGCTTGTATTGTGAATGGATACCTCTGGGCTTCCTCCCAAGAAACAGTTCAATATGAAACAAAGGAACTTGGCTTCTTGCACTTGCTGCTTTCCTATCTAAAATCAAACACAGCTTCTCTTTATAGTAGGAGCCATGGTGTTGAAATATCAAAATGCAGTGGTAGAATGAAACTGGATTAGGTGATGCCGCCACCCTCTAGAGCAAAGCTGATCCAGTCTCCTGAACAGAAATGAGGAACTTGAGTTCTACAATAAAATTAAAAAGTCAATTACACTACACTGATAAAACTGTCAAAATTGATTGCCCTATGGCTTAACCTATTTTAAATGGTGTCATTTAAACTGTCCTGATTAAGGAAACTGTTTCTGAAATGAGAGCAAAAATTTTAATTTCTACATGACTCTAGGGGGACCAGACAGCAAGTGTGAAAAATCGGGATGGGGTGGGGGGTAATAGGAACCTATATAAGAAAAAGACCCAAATATCGGGACTGTCCCTATAAAATAGGGACATCTGATCACCCTAGATGACTCTATAGTAACAAACTGAGGGTGCTGAGTCCTTTACACTCTCATGGATCTGGACTGCACCCTTAGCAAGTTTGCAGATGACACTAAACTGGGAGGAGTGGTTGATACGCTGGAGGGTAGGGACAGGATACAGAGGGACCTAGACAAATTAGAGGATTGGGCCAAAAGAAATCTGATGAGGTTCAACAAGGACAAGTGCAGAGTCCTGCACTTAGGACGGAAGAATGCCATGCACTGCTACAGACTAGGGACCGAATGGCTGGGCAGCAGTTCTGCAGAAAAGGACCTAGGGGTTACGGTGGACGAAAAGCTGAATATGAGTCAACAGTGTGCCCTTGTTGCCAAGAAGGCTAACGGCATTTTGGGCTGTATAAGTAGGGGCATTTCCAGCAGATCGAGGGACGTGATTATTCCCCTCTATTCGGCACTGGTGAGGCCTCATTTGGAGTACTGTGTCCAGTTTTGGGCCCCCCACTACAAGAAGGATGTGGATAAATTGGAAAGAGTCCAACGGAGGGCAACAAAAATGATTAGGGGGCTTGAGCACATGACTTATGAGGAGAGGCTGAGGGAACTGGGATTGTTTAGCCTGCAGAAGAGAAGAATGAGGGGGGATTTGATAGCTGCTTTCAACTACCTGAAAGGGGGTTCCAAAGAGGATGGATCTAGACTGTTCTCAGTGGTAGAAGATGACAGAACAAGGAGTAATGGTCTCAAGTTGCAGAGGGGGAGGTTTAGGTTGGATATTAGGAAAAACTTTTTCACTAGTAGGGTGGTGAAGCACTGGAATGGGTTACCTAGGGAGGTGGTGGAATCTCCTTCCTTAGATGTTTTTAAGGTCAGGCTTGACAAAGCCCTGGCTGGGATGATCTAATTGGGTTTGGTCCTGCTTTGAGCAGGGGGTTGGACTAGATGACCTCCTGAGGTCCCTTCCAACCCTGAGATTCTATGATTCTATGATTCTATGTGTGAGTACATATCCTGCTAATGCCTCTGCTTTGCTTCATTGCCCTTTCTTACTGAACTGGTAGGTTAAGAATCCTGCTTTCTGATGGCAAGATTCTTGCATATTTTAATATCCTGCCTGATGTGCCCAGGGCTGGTGCAAGGATATTTTGCGCCCTAGGCGAAAATTCCACCTTGCCCGCTCTGCCTCCCCCCGCTGCACATTGGTTCATTGAGGGGCAAATCCCAATGAGCCTTTATAGACCCCAGGGGCCAGCTGTGACCAGGGGCTACTCCCCAGACCAGGTTCCCTGCTCCCCGCCCCCTGAACTCCCCTGGAGGGTGTACAGCCTCCCCGCGAGCCGAGCCCACCCCACCCTGGCGGCCCCCGCCCCGAGTCCACTCACTGGCTTTGCCGGGCTTGGGCCGCTGCAGCAGCTCGGCAGGGAGGAGCCCGCCTTCCGAAGGCACCGGAGAGCCAGAGCATCCCGCTTGCGGCAACGGTGAGCCCCAGCCATTGAGGAGCCGGCGCAGGGGGGCAGCAGCCCTGCAAAGGTGACGGCGCCGCTAGCGGGGAGCAACCGTGCCCTCCTTCCAGACTGTGGCCCGGTGCCGAATAGGGTTACCATATTTCAACAATCAACAAAGAGGATGGGGGGGAGTCTAGCCCTGCCCCACCCCCATCCACTCCTTCCCACTCCCTGACTGCCCCCTCCTGGGACCCTTGCCCCTAACTGACCCCCAGAACCCCACCCCTACCTTAGCCTCCCTGTTACTTGTCCCCTGACTGCTCCCTCCTGAGACCACCCCCCAACCCTAACTGCCCCCCTAGGACCCTACCCCCTACCTGTCCCCTGACTGCCCGAACCCTTATCCACACCCCTGCCCCCAGACAGGCCCCCCCCAGAACTCCTGACCCGTCCAGCTCCCCCTGCTCCCTGACTGCCCCCCAGGACTCCCCTTACCATGCCCAGGCCGCTGGAGCCGCTGGCTCCACGTGGAGGCAAAACACGCTGCCGCATGCACAGCCCCTCCCCTGCAGAGTGCTGAGGCAGCAGGAGGGGCAGCGGCGGCTCACACTCCCGGGAGCCGCAGAACCCGAGCGCGGTGAGGGGGGAGCAGGGAGTGCGCCTGCCTGGGCTGCGGCCCGGCACCCCACCACCCCCGGGGGCTCCTGCAATGGATGCCCCCTCCTGGCCGCGCTCGGCCTCTGCGGCTCCCGGGAGTGTGAGCTGCTGCTGCCCCTCCCAGAGCAGGCTCAGGGCCCCACGCCCTGGTGGCGGCTCACATGCCCGGGAGCCACAGAGCCCAAGCGTGGCGAGAGGGGAGCCAGGGGGCGCACAGGGGCTGGCGCTCGCATGCATCGCCTACAGGAGCTCCCGGGAGGGCGGGGGCGCCGGGCCGTAGCCTGGGCAAGAGGGACGTGGCTGCTCCTCACTAGTGGCACTGCTGCCTTTGCAGGGCTGCTTCCCCCCCTGCGCCGCGCCGGCTCCTCCATAGCTGGGGCTCCCCGCCCCCGCAAGCCGACGCTTTTTGGTGCCCCCAACCACTTGGCGCCCTAGGCGCCTAGTGGTTGCACCGGCCCTGGATGTGCCTCAAAGCAAAACACAGCTGGTATGTCTAATTTTAAGTATAGTGGCCTTGTATGTTTCTTTAAATCTTTCAGACAAAGATAAAAGGGGGGGAAGTAAAAGTAAAGTGTAAATTCACCATATCCTCCAGTATTTAAGTACAAGCCTCAGGATACAAGTTGAAAGATGATCATGATTATTATGTGCATTGAGTATGTGTGTTAGGAAGAAATGTTTATGCACCATATATATAATCTTGCCCAGCTGGTTATCTGAGTTATGGGTGGAGCTTTGTTCTCCCCCCTCCCCCCCTTTATTTAAAATGTCAGATACTAGTTGCTGCCGAAGGTGTGGCACTAGTTTAACTAGTGGTTCTTATATGTGATTTGTGGCAAATCCTAACTATTGATCATATGTACAGTATGACTTGCAAAGCAGTTTGGATGGCATCCCATTGTACCTAGGTATTAAATTCTTGGTACAGTCCCTAATTTACGTTGGTATGTAGAATAACCTAATTTTACTGTATGTATTTTTGTTAATTTTGCCTTAAAAACAGTTTCAAAGATGCCTGTGACAACATGCTTTTTTGCTCATCCGTACATAAATGAACTATACACTGACATCATTAAAGTCCTAGTTTGAACAGATTTACCCTAATGAAACAAGAGCACACTGTAAAAACCAAATGTTTTTAATGGTTACTTTAAAAGAATAGCTGCTATAATAATATGTTGTAAAAATCTATTACAAAACTGAATTCTGGCTTCTCTGATGCCATTTTAATCTAGATCCATGCACAACCTTTTTTATAATACCCTTTCTATTAAACCATTAGGGCATAGCCCTTGGGCCCTGTCAGGGTTCCCTTCCCACTCTAAACTCTAGGGTAAAGACGTGGGGACCCGCATGAAGAGCTCCTAAGCTTATTTTTACCAGCTTAGGTTAAAACCCCCAAGGTACAAAATTCCCTGCACCCTGAGAAATGCTTCTCTCACTGCCACCATCAAATGTTTTAAACAGGAATCCAGGAAAGGAAACCACTTGACGTTCTCTTTCCCCCCAAAATACCCTCTCAAGCCCGTACCCCCCTTTCCTGGGAAGCTTGAGAATAATCTCCTAACCAATTGGTTACACAGTGATCTAAAAAAACCCCACCCCTGGGGTTTTAACACCATAGAAAACAGTCAGCTTCTTAAAAGAAGGATTTTATTAAAACAAAGAAGGTAAAATCAGCTCTGTAAAAGCAGGATGGTAACTATTTTACAGGGTACTCAATTTCCAAACTCAGAGGGATTCCCTCTGTGGACAAACCCTTAAAGTTACAGAAAAAAAAAAGGAATAACCCCTCCCTCTCACACAGGGAACATACCAAGCAAAAATAAACAGAAATCTACTCGCTATGCTATCTAAACTTACTTTAGAAAAGTGAGGATTTGATGAAAAGATGACTGGTTCCTTCTGACTCCAAGATCACTCTGAGTCTGACAAAGATCCACACACAAAGCTTTCCCCCTCCTAAGATGTGAAAGTATCTTGTCCCCTTATTGGTCAGATGTCGGCCAGGTCAGGTGTCGGTCTGGTTACCTGCATTTCTTAACCCTTTACTGGTAAGAGGATTTTATCTGCATCAGACCCTCTCCCCCTTCCCTGTATATTTATGACAGGCCCTGTTGAGATGTGAGAAGATTTTATTTTATTATTATATATATTTTTTGTAACTATCTTAGCCAGCGGGTGTTCAACTGGAAGGCTGATATCTTTCTCCCATCTTCTAACCCGGCCTATCTTATCCAACCTACAAACTCTCTTTTCTTCATTGGTAGAGAGGACTTGGTAACATTAGATAATGGAAGTAGTACTAACAGATCCTTCTCCCACAAAGGTCAAGGGAAGAGGAGTTGATCGAAGTTTTTCTGTCACTTTCCCTTTCTCCCAGGAAGTCAAAATGCTCATGAGGAGGAAGACAATTGCATTTTTCCTGTTGCATTTCCAGTATAGTTGTACTCTGGAGTAGATGAAACATGCTGAGTAACTTCTGGGTAATGTTCAGCGACACTAAATAATCATCCCTCAGAATTGGGAATGAGACACTGCAAGATAAATTCTATAGAGTGAGCTGCTATAGTGGGAGCACAAAGTACAGCATTTTTGGTGGGTTCCTAGCCCTTCTCCTGTTCCCCCAGTACATGACCAGGCCAGCCAAGTGTCACTCCTTTCAGAGATAGTGCTGGAGAGAGACCCTCCCTCATAAAATACTTTATAATGTATAGAAAGGTCAGGCATTGGGCATGAGTTCTAGGCGCTCCTCTTTCAAAGAGCACTGTTAATATTTCTGCAGTTCACAACCTTTATTATTGATCAAGGCCTTATACCCTACTTAGGAATAGAACTCAGGTCTCTATTATGACAGACCCGAGTCTTATCCCCTTAAATCAGTGGTCTCCTACCTTTTTACACCCACAATCACTTTTTGAATTTAAGGGCAACCCAGGATCTATCCTGCCCCCTCCCCAAGGCTCTCTCCCCAAAGCCCCGCCCCACTCACTCCATCCCCCCCTCTCTCAGTCGTTTGGGATGGTGTGCAGGCTCTGGGTTGGGCCGAGGGGTTCACAGTGTGGGTGTGGGCTCTGGGCTGAGCCTGGGGCAGGGGGTTGGGGTGCAGGAGGGAGTGAGGGGTGCAAGTTCTGGGAGGGAGTTTGGGTGCAGGAGAGGGCTCCGAGCTGGGGCAGGAGGTTGGGGTGCAGGAGAGGGTGCGGGATGTGGTCTCCGGGAGTGGGAGCAGGGCTGGGGCAGGGGGTTGGGGCATAGGAGGGGGTACAGGGTGCTGGCTCTGAGGGGGGGGTCAGGGTTGGGGCTTGGGGTGCAAGAAGAAGTATGGTGTGCTGGCTCAGGGCTGGGGGTTGGGATGCAGGAGAAGGTTTGGGGTGCTGGCTCTGAGAGGGGGCTTGGGGCTGTGGCTTGGGGTGCAAGAGGGGGCTCAGGCTGCAGGAGAGGGTATGGGGTGCTGGTTCTGGGAGGGGGCTGGGGGTTGGGGTGTGGCCTTCTGCCGGGCAGCATTTACCTCCAGCAGCTCCTGGCCTGTGGTGTAGCATGGCTGCCACTAAGGCAGGCTCCCTGCCTACCCTGGCCCCATGTCGCTCCCGGAAGGGACTAACACGCCCCTGCGGCCCTGGGGGCGGGGAGGGCTGGGGGCACGTGGCTCTGTGCGCTGCCTCTTTCTCTGCAAGCACCGCTCCCGCATCTCCCATTGGCCACAGCTCCCCATTCCCAGCCAATGGGAGCTGCAGGGCGGGGTGCTTGCAGGCAGGAGCAGCACACGGCAGGAGACCTCTGCCCCAGGGCTGCGCTGGCCGCTTCCGGGAGTGGCATGGGGCATTAGCGGCAGCCCCGCTGCACTGCCAGAGATCACGATCGACTGGGCGATTCTCTAGGATCAACCAGTCAATCGTGATCGACCGATTGGTGACCACTGCTTAGATACAGTACCTTCCATGTTATATGTATCAGATCTATATGCTTGGCTATGTTCTCTGTATCCCCATCTCTAATCACTAGGCTACACTCCCCTTCCATAGCTTGGATTAGAAAACCAAGGAATCCTGATACCCAGCATTGCACTATTGTCTCACAAATGGTGTCAAGTTCCTATCTAGAGGCTTGTCCACATAGAATAAATAAGTGGTTATCCTCTATCGGTTACTACTTAAAGTCAAGTGATAGAGGTCTGTGCTGTGGATCTTGGATTCAAACATGGTGGACAGTCCACGTGCAGAAAAAATAGCATACACACAAGGGGTAGAACTAAGGTTGCATGGTTAATTCTGGCATTTCCTAATTTTGCAATCTGAATGTTCTTCTAATATAACTGTTGTGCTTTGGGGATGGGGTTTGTAATGTCTATACTATGGGACACCCTCTTAAATTAGTACTAATTTGGGGACTGCAGTACATTGATAACAGGCTACAGAGCTTATTATATCACCGGTTTGATTCAGTTCAGTAGGAAGTGAAAGTTGGGCCCATAGTAGATGAATTTGTTACGTCTCAGATCTAGATCCCACATCACAAACTTGCAACTACATTTTGCACTATTGGCAAACTTGACAGCGAGACCAAGGCCTGCATGGACTGTGGAGAATGAACTACTGCGGGTACCCCATAAGCAGAGTTCTATTTTTTGCAAGTATGAAGTGTAAAAAAAAAAAAGTATCAAATGAAAAACTTACCCTGCGGTTCCTGTCCTGCGGGGCTGGGCCTGGCTCCACACACCAGGCGTTGTGATCTGGCACATGGGGTTGCAGCACCACTCAAGTTTGGCCCTGTTACCCCTTTGTCATGATGGGCGGGGAGGGAGGGAGCGAGGGCCAGCCAAATCTGAGTGAGTGGCATTGCAACCTGATGCATGGGGTCAGAGCAGAGCTCATTCAAATTTGGCCCAGCTTCCCTGCCGTCATGAGTGGTGCTATAACCTGAATGGTGCAGTAGCCTCGTGTGCCAGGTTGCAATGCCTGGCACAGGAACCCAGGTTGCAATGGCCAGGTTGCAATGGCACAGGAACCCAGCCCCGTGGGACAGGAGCTGCTGCTGCAGGGTGAACTCGTTCTGTAGCCCCTCCTCCTCCTCCCCCCCCCCTCCCCCGTGCTTCCTACCCGCCAGGAGCAGGACCAAATGACCCCCCACGCACACCCACACGGATAAATTGAAATAACAATTCATAAAAAATTATACAAAAAAATCCCAGAGGCTGTACCCATAAGAAAGTCCCCGTTCTTCTGCACAAGCACCTTTCCCTGATCAAGGTCAAGGCATGCTAGCAGCGCAATGTGTGGAGATAGCTTTCCATGCTGCTGCTCTGTAGAACAGAGGTCTTACATGGCAAGCAGACAATTTACAACAGCATTAAATCATATAATCTCTTAAATTTATGGCAATATGCAAACTAGGTAATTAAATATCTTACATAAAATGTCACTCGTGAAGATGTACCAAACTTGACAAATGTGCATGATCGGAAAGCAAAAACAAAAAACAAACAAAAAAACCCAGAAAACATTGGCAATGATATTTTTCAAGGCCTGTGAATATTATTGTAAATTAGATAGTACAATTGGCTAATGTACTAGTTTTCTCCCTCTGGTGTTCTAGATTTAAATCCTAACTGAGTCAAAAGTGAATATTTATGCAATATTAAAGTTTCATAATATTGAATTTTTTCCACAAAAAAACCCTTTTGATTTAAGGTTCCCATACTCAGAAAATTCTAACTGTGGATGTTACCAGCAACATATTGTGTTTGAAAGAAGACCAGGCAGTCTGTGCTTCTCAGTTTATCAAAAGTTAACCTTGAAAATAGTTTATGAACAAGGTAGCACCATACCTAATCTCTTTGCAGAATTCACTCTGGTGAATGCAATCTTAATTTAAGCACAATCACACTGTGGGAAAATTATCTCAAATGGAATATTTTCTCATTTAATAACTATGAACTAAACTTTTAATCTTAGTAGTTTAATTTAAAAATTTTGAAAATCCTTATACAACCTGGACTGAATTTTCATTATTTTATGGGAATCCATAGAAGTGTATTATTGCCTCATTTCTGAATGTGTGATCTTACAAGGGCCTAATTCTGAACTCCTATACATGGAAGCAAGTCCTACATATTTCAATGCAAATCTCTGAGGGCATAATTAACTCTAAGACTGGAGAGGTTAAAGGGGGTCATACTTTCAAGGGAAGACTGTTAAGAACCGGGGCACAAACCCCAAATTGGTGGTGAGTTCTATACTTAGATTTCACCAACCAATTATCGAGTGTAAACTGCTCAGACACTGTAACAGCCTTAACATGGAATCACGGACAGTCCTCTTGGGTACTCCAGTCTGTCTTGCCACCCAGCTGAGCCTACCTGTGTGAAAGATGGTCCCTCATACCATGTATGACAGCAATATTCTGATTACTCCCAGTCCCAAAGCACCAATCACCCCAGCTCAATTGCACTTTAGATCTCACACCAAAGACAAGACTCGTAGCCAATCCTGTAACAAATCTGAAGCTTTATTATATAGAAAAAGAAAATGAGTTGTTTACAAGGCTAAAGCTGGTAAACCTATATACCAGGGGTGGGCAAACTACGGCCTGTGGGCTACATCCGGCCCACCAGCCGTTTTATCCAGCTCTTGAGCTCCCGGTGGGGAGCGAAGTCTGGGGCTTGCCCCGTTCCGGCGCTCCAGTGGGGAGCAGGGTTGGGGGCTGCTCTGTGCGGCTCCCAGAAGCAGTGGCATGTTCCCCCTCCAGCTCCTACACGTAGGGGCAGCCAGGGGGCTCCGCTCCGCACGCTGCCCCTGCCACAAGTGCCACCCCCGCAGATCCCATTGACCGCTCCTCCATGTAGGAGCCGGAGGGGGGACATGCCACTGCTTCTGGGAGCCACTTGAGGTAAGCGCCGCCCCATGCCTGCACCCCTGAGCCACTCCCCTGCGCCCCAACCCCCGGCCCCAGCCCTGATCTCCCTCCTGCCCTTGGAACGACTCGGTCCCAGCCCGGAGCACTCCCCCCACAAACCCCTCATCCCCAGCCGGAGCCCTCACCCCCCCTTTACCCCCAGCTCAGAGCCCCCTCCTGCACCCTGAACTCCTCATTTCTAGCCTCACCCTGGAGCCCGCACCCCCAGCCAAAGCCCTCACCCCCTTCCGCACCCCAACCCCAATTTCATCAGCATTCATGGCCCACCATACGATTTCTATACCCAGATGTGGCCCTCGGGCCAAAAAGTTTGCCCACCCCTGCCACATATACACAAATGAGTTCCAATCTTAAGTTTCAAAAAGTAATAGAAGCGTCTATAATAAGTAAGCTCTATATGTCCTTGAGGCTTAACCCAGGCCAAGTACTAGGGATCTTCTGCTTATGCCTAGTAATCTTTGCCCCCCTGCCCCCCAGAGTCCAAGCAGCATAAAGATACAGTTCCTCCTTTTTAGGGGAGGTTTATTCCCCTAAAAAGGTATATTCCCCTTCTGCTTTGAGATGCAAACTCAGCTGATGGAAGAAATTCACATCCTGGAGATTGGGGGGTGGGGAGAGTAAACAGTCTTTTGTCCTCTTTAATGTTCCACTCTAATCGGCCTTTCTTGTTGAGCAGGACATAACACCCTCTGACAGAGACCAGCATTTCACACTAGTTGATGTCTCTCTCCTGTCTGGTGACTTAAACAATTACAGAAGCTCACAACACAAATACTCAAATATTATAGTATAGTATGGGCTGCGGATGTTATAAGTGATTAACACGTGCAACAACTCACAAGCATTCTATAAAGTCTAAACACTGAACACATTCTCGTAATTCTAATACCTGTTTTAACGATACTGTACTAACACACAGGTGAGCCAGGCTGGTTACAGCTATTGTCAGTGTACAATGGAGATATGGGGACCTTGGCAGGAGCTGGCATCTGGTCTGACAGTCGCACCCCCAGTGCAAAAATGGTGTAGGAAGAGGTGTCACTGATGCTCCTGAATATGCCTTAGGGTCCCTCTATTCTTGATTAGGCATCTTCCACTACATTTTCTTTTCCCCTTATTTGGACTGTTTCCATGTCATACTCCTGTATGGCTAGGCTACAGCCTAATAGTCTGGAATTGGTCCCTTTGGCTCAGTGCAGCCTTATTAGTAGGGAGTGATCCACTAGAACTTTAACTTTTCTATTATACATATAAGGCTTAAGTTGCTTAATAGCCCAAACTATGGCATAACATATCCTCTCAGTGACAGCATAGTTCTATTAAGTGGTGGGGGGATGTCAGTTTTTTACTTAAGAAGGCAGTCAGGTGCTGCTTGTCCCCCACCCCAGCCGGCATTAGCACTGTCTAACCCAATATTAGAAGCATCAGTGCACAGCACAAGGGATTTGCTGAAATCGGGGATGACTAAAACTGGCTCTTTAGACAAAACCTCTTTTATATCCTTGAAGTCTTTCTCACAGGCCTCAGTCCATATTACGCGGTCTGGCTTCCCCGTTTTTGTAAAGTCTGTTGTGGGAGCCACAATGTCACTAAACCCCATTACAAATCTCTGGTAATAGTTGGCCAGACCAATAAAGGATTGGACCTGTTATTTGGTTTGTGGGGCAGGCCAATTCTGAATGGCTTCTATTTTTAAAGGGTTGGGGCAAATAAACTCACTGCCAACCCTGTGTCCTAAGTAAGGTACCTCTGTGGCCCACCAACTTACATTTGGATACCTTGACAATGAGATTAATTTCTCTAAACTTCTGCAGTACAATTCCCATATGGTTCAGGTGGCCTTGCCAGGAGTCACTTAAGAATAGCCAAGTTGTCTAAATAGGCCCCGGTGAAGGTCTGTTAACCCTGCAGCACCTCACTGACAAGCCTCTGAAAGGTAGCCCCTGCATTAATCGATCCAAAAGGCATAACCTTAAACTCATATAGGCCAGATTCCACTATGAAAGCTGGCGACATCTAAGTGAATTTGCAGATATCCCTGAGTCAAATCCAGAGTACTTGCAAATTTTGCACCCCCCAATAGATCCAGTTAGTCCTCTATCCTGTGTGTAAGGATCAGGTTGGGTGATTGAGTTTATCCTTCTAAAATTCACATAATCTCATTATTTTTATCCCTTTTAGATACCATCACAATAGGAAATGCCCGGGGGCTTTTTGATTTAGTGATCACTCATGTCTAGCATGCGCTTTACTTCCTCTCGAATTTGTCTTTGCATTTCTCCTTTAGCATGGTATGCTCTGCTAGAGCAGTGCGGGGTCCAGTAATTTCATGAGAATGCACTATTTTGTTAGTTAAACCTGGCTGGTTGGAAAATACCTGTTTGTGGTATTTCAAAAGGGCCAACATCTGCTTTTGGATTGGATTCAAACCCTCCTAAATCTCAGTGCTCTCCAGAAGAGTCCTGTCCTTATTCTCCCTGATCAAATCAATTAAAGAGGCAGTAAATGTTCCCTCATCAGCATAACAAATCATGTTCTTTCATGGTAAGCTTTCCAAGTATTGACATGTATGTACTGTTTGCACAGCTCCCCTGCCAGGGGATTTCCTTACATCATCAGTGACCTCATTCATTCCCTCTATCACCTCAAAAGGTTCCTCCCAACAATCTTGTATCTCCTTTTCTTCATTGGAATCAACACTATTACCAAGTCACCTCTAGCAAAAGACCTTTCTCTAGCATGCCTGTCATACCATGGTTTCCTAGACACCTGACTCCTTTCAAGGTTCTGATATACTAAGTCCATCTTAGCCTTTACATTCTCTTTAAAACAAGTGACATACTCTCCTGCAGGCTGTCCTCACTCTTCTGTGCTACCCTCCCAAGAGCCTCAAATTAAATGTAGGGGTCCCCTCACATAAAGGAGATCAAAGGGGGCAAACCCTGTAGACTCTTGGGTTAGACTTGTATATGTGAATAACAAATAAGGGAGCAATTCATCCCAGTCATTCTCTCACTAGATACCATAGATCCTCAGCATAGGGTTCACTGTTCCAATTGACTCTTTCTACCAGACCGTTAGTCTGTGGATGGTAGAGGGATGCCTGTTAAGAACAAAAAATGGTCATACTGGGTCGGACCAATGATCCATCTAGCCCATTATCCTGTATTCCGACAGTGGACAGTGCCGGATGCTTCAGAGGGAGTGAACAGAACAGGGCAATGTATTGAGTGATCCATCCCCTGTCATCCAGTCCCAACTTTTAGCATGCAGCAACTGTCAAGCATTTCATAAAGTCTAAACACATTCTTATAATTCTAATCCCTATTTTAACAATACAAACACACAGGTGAGCCAGAGGGTTCCATCTATTTGTCAATAGTCAATGGAGACATGGGAACCTTGGCACGAGCTGGCACCTGGTCTACCAGTATCACACATACCCATCAATAAGGAATCTGATGATACTAATATAACATGGTAGGAGGGAGGCAGCTGTTTTTATTAACTTTTTTGGTAGTTTTAAATTTATTTATTTATTTGGGTAGTAAATCATGTTTATAAAACATTTGACTTACTCAGATGACATTAGAAAGATTGTTTCCTTTTTTAAAAAGATGCAGCACATTTCAGACTTGTATCCAAAACCAATATTGTGTCACCATCCATAATAAAGTGATACCAGCTTTTTTTAAAATCCCTTAATCATATTAAATTATAAACTTTCTATAATTTAAAGTAATTCTAATTCCAGTATACAGTTTGACAACATGTATCTTCCCATTATCCCAGGAATTGTATTGACAAGTGTTATAGTTTAGACATTTAATACTGTAATTTTTTAGGAAAATATTGCTCTTTGAAATACAATGATTATGCTATTGGCACTATAAAATCTGAATAAATAATTTTTTAAAATTAAGTCTATCCTGTGAAAAACAACAGATCTGAAAACTTAAATGCTATATATAAACTGAAATATATTTGTGAAGGGGTGAATTTGGGAACTGAATTGAAATTGTCATGTCTGAATCTCCAGCTAGGGTGACCAGATGTCCCGATTTTATAGGGACAGTCCCGATTTTTGGGTCTTTTTCTTATATAGGCTCCTATTACTCCCCACCCCCTGTCCTGATTTTTCACACTTGCTGTCTGGTCACCCTATCTCCAGCTAGTGGTTTTATATTGATCAAAAGCGTGATAATTTATGATTTGCAATCTGCAAGAAATGGAGGCAAGTGAAACTAATTCCTATATTGCTTTGCTTGTGGATTAGTATCATGTGAAAACTGAGTAAATGTTAGACATCTTGTTTAAATATTAACGTTGTAGTGACACTGACCCCAGTTCAGCAAAGTACTAAAGCATGTGCTTAACTGAAGTGGGATGGGATCACTGATATGCTCAAGTACCTTGCTGAATTGGAGCAATGGTGTCTGCACGGCCCACGTCAGTGAGCCTTTCAGCCTTGACAGACTCACGCTTATACTACCACACTAAAAATAGCTGTAGTGTGTAGCCATTGTTGTTTGGACTGGAACTCAGGCTCTGAAGCCTAGAGAAGGGGGTGTGCTTCAGAGCCTATCTCCAGCCCAAGCTGCAACGTCAGAGTGCTGTCTACACAGCTATTTTTAACGTGATAGTGCAAGCCCCTCAAGCCTGAGTCTGTAGACCTGAACTGAGAGGATCACTGCTGCAGGCTGTATAGATGAACGAAACAGAGTGCACTCTGTCTCACCTGTGAACTTTTAGATTGTTGATGTAAGGACCTTCAGTATTGTATTTGCTAAAGTTCTTAATTGACATCAATGTTAGTAAGCTTATTAAACTTGCTTCAGAGTTTGTAGTATTTAGATGAAAATGTATAGTGATGTTTCAAAGGCAACCTACAGAGAAGTGATTGTTCCTGTAATATTGCTAACTGAAGAAGCAGATATTGAATCTCAAAAGTAAAAGATTTTGTCAATATTAAACCACTTTTTAAGGTGACTTGAATAGCGCTCATGTAAAGAACTTAATGCATTGTATTTCACTCCCCATATTATGTAACATATAACTTGGCCTTGATGGCAGTATAAAAAGTAAGTGTGTGTACAGATATTGAGTCATGTTTTGCATTCGCCTTGTGCAACTCGGTGAGATTACTCCAGGTCCTCAGTGCAGCATTTGGCTTTTTGTGTTTGCGCTCAGTTTGAAGACATAAAATTGCTAGTACTTATATTAAGAGATGATGGTTTTGTGTGTGTGTGTGTGTGTGTGTGTGAGAGAAGACTTTTATAAAGGGTCACATTTAGGCATTAACAATGTTAATGTGTGCTCTAAAGTGGAGAAGGGAAATTGCAATACTTCATTTAAAATTTTTTGGTGGAGTTGGCCCTACAGTCCAGCAACAGCACAATATGCAGGGTGTAACGTGGACCCAAAGTGCACTGTGTAGGCAGCTCACTCATTATCTGAAGAATGGAAATCTCTTGTTACTTGGCCTCCTCAGAAATGTAGTTTTCTACTTCTCCCCACTACTTCACAAAAATTGGTTTTATTACTTAATATGATACATATTTACTTTCACTCAGTGATAGTGAGGTGGACTTCAGATTTTTTTTTTTTTTTTTTTTTTGCATAACGTTTATAAGCATAGTACCTGAAACCTTACAAGATATGTGGGCACACAATAGAGGAGATATCAATTCTGTACCACCACATCAATTTGTACCACTATATCACTTTGTAATTACATATCCAAAATTAATTTAATCTTACTAGGCTGATTTGAATCACAGCTGAGTCGTCTTAGAACCAGAAATATTTCATCTTGTTCAATAAGAAATGCACTAACCACCAAGAATAACTTAGTCAGCTAAAATAAATCAGTTTTCCAATGACAGGGCTAGAGTGCTATATATTCTGTTCTGTATGGTTGCACCTATACTTACGCTTCCACAGATTCAGTTACAATGTAGGACTTGGAAATAATAAACTCTGAATCTCCCATCTTCCCTTTTGGAAAAACTGTTTTAAGAGGACAGCTCGCTTACTTATCAGATCAGTGGTTGTGCGTCACCAGTGGTGTTAGATTTGTGTGTGTGTGTGTGTTTTTCCTGTGGGCTGCCCCAGCTCTGCACAGACAGACAGCACAGCAGACCTCGAACGAACTGCCCAATGATTACAAAATCCATTAAGGTACAAAGGCACCGGGCCAGGTTTATTGTCAACAAAGCATGGTAATAGCACCTGGCAGACTTTACGAGGATACTAAGACATGTATGCCTGTGACAATGGCTGCAGCTCAGTGAATGGCGGAACTTTCCATTCCCCTCTCGGCTGGACCAAGACACTCTCTGAGGTCTGGTCTACACTACCCCCCAAGTTCGAACTAAGATATGCAACTTCAGCTACGTGAATAACGTAGCTGAAGTCGAAGTATCTTAGTTCAAACTTAAAAGTACTTACCGCTGGTCCACACGGTGGCGCGCAGGCTCCCCCGTCGACTCCGCCTGCTCCGTTTGCGGAGCAGGATTACCGGTGTCGACGGTGAGCACTTCCGGGTTCGATTTATCGCGTCTAGACAAGATGCGATAAATCGATCCCAGAAGATCGATTGCTCGCCTCCGAAGCAGTGGGTAAGTGTAGACATACCCTGAGAGATACCTCTTTATACCGATACAAACAGATTATGTACTGCCCTTCTGACATAGTTAGTTACTGTCCCCTGATGTAGCTAGTTATCACCCATTTCCTTGTACCTGTTGGTTTCATTAAAACATTTCTATTTATCACCCTGTTATCCTGAACTTATCTTTTAGGAGGGGTCAATATGTTCCTGTTATCCTTGGGAAATGTTTTTGTACCATCCTTGATATTGAAATGTTCTGGTACTACTCTTCTGGAATGTGTTTGCATAAGTACTTTGTGCCTAGAATTTCTTAGGAATGTGTGTTTCTGCAATATCAGCCCTGTTCTTGCCAGATTCTGTGAACTTTCAAGCAGGCAGAGCCTGACATTTGCTCACAGCCTGACTTTTGCTCTCTTTGCTTTATATCCGCAAAGCTTGCCCACTACTTTAGCTCAGACCTCTGATACAAGGGCTTATGTCTCAGGCTCTCTTCCTACTACGCCATCTGCTGTCAGCAAAATTTAAAAGCTCTTGAAAACTTTTTATACACTTAAAAAAAAAATCCGCATTAATCTTAAACTTTTAGCTGTATTTCAGTGTGCTGGGAATTGACTTGACATACACAATGCATGTATTTTTGTTATATACATTTTGACCTGCTAATCTCATTTAGATTTGTTGTTCTTAACAACTGTTCTTATAAGGCTGTGTAAATCTTATCACTGTTGGAAAAACATCAGCTTGCTTTTTAGTTTAGATTCAGAGATCTTGAAAAATTCTGCTTATTTGTACTAGATAATTGTTCAAGTAATTTTAGCAATATAAAAGCTATTCTAACCAGAACAAAGTGCGTAAAGAGTGCATTTAGACTGCTGAGGTTAGAGTAGAGAGAATAAGCACATTATGGATACTCCAGATGGAATAGTACTGGCCATAAGTTGTGCAGAGTAGCTAGTGCATAGAGCCGTGCTATTTGTTTCTGTGGGAACCTGCTCTTTGATTGCTTGGCTATAATAATAATGCCTAGCTCCTATGTAGTACTTTTCATCATCAGATTTCAAAGTGCTTTACTCAGGAAGGGGTGTCATATCTCCATTTTACAGATGGGGCTGTGGGGGGGAGTTGCAGTAACTTGCCCAAGGTGACCCAGCAGGCCGGGCAGAACCATTACAATTAGCTGTGCTAGAGACCATAAATAGTTCAATATTATAAAGCCGTTCCAAAAGTGAAGAAATTTACGTTAATGTAAAATGGAGATGAAGAAAATCCATGACCACTTGTACATTTTTATAGCACCGGACATAAATTTTTTTTCAGAGCAGAGTATTGCATTTCAATCTTAGCTTCTTGGTGTTCAGAGGTCCTAGTATGTTAGAGCAAGACCAGCAGCTTTTAAATAATTTTCATAGATTTTAAGGCCAGAAGGGACCATTATGGTAATCTAGTCTGACCTAATGCATAACACAGGCCATAGAATTTCGCCCAGTAATTTCGCCATCAAGCCCTAAACTTCTTTTCTGGGCTAGAAGATCTCTTTTAGAAAACATCCAGTCTTGATTTGAAGATCTCAAGTAATTGAGAATCCATCACATCCCTAAACAGGTTCTTCCAGTGGTGAATTATCCTCCCTGTTAAAAATTGACACCCGTATATCTAGTCTGAATTTGTCTCGCTTCAGCTTTAATCTGTCAGTCAGTTACTAACAGAACTATTGACCCCTTGTATCCCTACCTTGCACCAAAATATGGAGAGACAGCCCTCGTAGACCTCATATCTCAGAAACACCCCATCTGACTGAGAGGTCTGCCTTTTAAGGGGTTATCTTTGAAGCACTGTAGGCTGGACCTGTGTGGATTTACTGGAGTGCCTGCACTTTCTGGGGTGCCTCAAGGGGCATTTGAAGACACCTTGCTTGTTTTTCAGTGACCTGGGTGACACATCAGAAAGTAGTTAAGAAAAAAAACAAAACCAGTAGCAACTGTAAGATGGGGGTCACAGAGAAGAGACCCCTACCTTTTCCTAGAGAAAGAAAAAGCCTCATAGGGTGTGTCTACACTGCATGTGAGAGCAACCCTCCCAGCCTGGGTCCACGGACTTGTGGTAGTGGGACTCCTGCTAGCGCTCTAAAAATAGCTGTGTCAGTGTTGCGGTTTGAGCTGGAGCTCAAGCCTTCAAGCTCACTCCCCCACAATCTTCATAAAGCTGGAAGGTGTGTCTCTTGGCTCTGCACTGACCTGTGCAGTACTGAGATAGGTCAGGATGAAAGAGCTCCATGTCTGGGGCCTGCATAGCCATGTAAGGATGTGGGGAGCCCATCGCAGCTCCTGATCTTTCTGTCCGATGTGGACCTGTGGTGATTACTGGTGCTTCAGGGTTATTGTAAAGTCTCATAAGGCTGCCATACTGGGAAGGAGTAGAGAAAATAAGGGCCTAGGGGAAGTCCCCAAGCTTATCAGAAAAGTTTCCTTGGTATGGGATGTTTGTAATGATGGTGCATTGAATCTTATGCTTGGTGACGGCTCTGTTTCAGAATTGTCAGCCAGGAGTACGGATTAGGGCAAGATAGTCCCCTTTATAGGGACTCTTCTCTTCCCCCAGGTTCAGACCTTAGGTAGCCGCTGAGAATGCACAGCACTTTCCTAATACCCTTTTTCAGAGCTCACTGGGGGTGAAATCTGTGATATCAAAAGTAAGTTGCTGCATAACATTCATGCAGTCACCTCTGTGCAGAGGTTTTTTACACACACACACACACACACACCTCTCTCTCTCTCTCTCTACCTGATTCGGGTATCGAGTTGCAAAATGGACCCAGTACCTCTGTGCTACGGAGACAGATGGGGCTGGTTTTAGCCCTAAATACTGTAGGATTCAGTTCGTTATCATTGTAGCTTGCCTTACCAAGTAGCAGTGGCACATCTTGTTTGTTTCTTAAATACAGATTACTTTTGAATTATTTATTGTATCCTTATGGTTCCCTGTGAAGTGTTTCTGCATTAAGGATGCATCACTTCCCTGGCTATATTTGATATCAGCATTAACTAGATTATACAATGGAATGGTGGTAGCAGTTGTTAATGTTTTTTCATTATATGATCCTGATAAAATATCATTCTGCTGTCTGAAAGTAGGACATCATTCTGCTGTCTGTTTGCATCCGAAGAAGTGGGTATTCACCCACGAAAGCTTATGCTTCAATACCTCTGTTAGTCTATAAGGTGCCACAGGACCCTTTGTCGCTTTTGAAAGTAGGAGAAATATCCATGGACTTTTTTTGTCTGTATTATTTTCCCTTGGAACAAATCATGCAGAACCAAAATCCCCATCAACTATAGCAATTAGCCCCTTTTCCAAAGCATAAACTATGTTAGTGTATGTACTGTCGGAAGACATAGAAGGGGACAGCTAATAAGGAGACTGGGAAGGGGTCTGTACCCCAGAGGTGCCACCTAGTGGTTGGGTGAGAGCATGACAGATGCTTTTCAGTCTTGCACCACCTGATGATAGCCACTCCAGCCCTGCAGTGGTCTGTCCCCTCTGTGATTCAGCCCTCCATTTAGGGCACAAGTTGTGTCTGCCCCTTCTGGGGTATGTAAAAAGTCCAGCAAATGCTAGTTCCACTGTCCAGCAAGGGACTTAAGGCTTCACCCAGGCAAAGTCCCAGACTCAGGACTCTCTGGGCTATGAGGTCTTCCTCATCCTGAGTCTAGTCTCAGGGATAGGTTTTTTGCCTGCAGCCCCATTAGGAAGCAGGTTGGGGAACCCAGGACCACCCTCAGCACCAAATTCTGATCCAGGACCCCAAGGTAGGCAGCTGAGTTCTGCACCCTGGAGTGCTGTGCGGCTGCCTCCTTGGATCACTTCCTACCAGCCTTCCAACACAAGAGGGAACAGCAAAGCCATGTAAACAAAATAAATCAAAGAATAAGTCTCCCATCTTGCAGAGTCCTTTCCTCTGAGCAGATCAGACCATCAATAGTCAGGGGCCTCCGCAGCTGGGCCTCCCACAGTGCTCCTTTTGCAGAGCTTCAGGTTGTAGGTCTGTTTACCTCCATAGGCTGCCTGTAAGTAAAAGGGGAACAGAGTAGCTCAGGGTCCTTCTCCAGCCTGTGCATGCATTGCAGGTGTGGCTTGTACACCCCGTCACAGGTTTTTTCAATCAGGAAGCAATTCCTCTGGCACTCTTCAGTAGTTTGGGTTATCAGAATAGCCAAAGCAAGGCTCCAAACTGAATAGTCCAACAATGCTAGTATTTTACAGCTCAGCATCCATAAGGCTGCAGCAAGAGAAACTGAAATGGGATATTGCCCCAACTCACTGGATAGCAAATAGCTCCAGCAAATTCTATGTATTAGATACTTGACTATATAGACTATGTAGTTTTTCCACCTCTCAATCCTTGTCTTTGTCATCACGCTTTCTCCAGTGTGCCATGGTCAAACATGCTCACCAATGGCTCTGACCACACACAGTTAGCTTAGGGCAAACAGCCCTGCAGGGTGGATTAAAAATCAACAATGTTTTATAAATATATATATATATATTTTAATTTAAATGCATTTTTCTTTTAAAAAATATAAATTTACTTAAAATTATGACAATTTATGTTAAGGCCTAATCTTACTATAGAGAAATCATTAAAATAAAAATAAAATACACACAGAAAGATTTCAAAATGAAAGTATTAGGATGGAAGTCCAAGTCCATGATGTGGCTGACAAAATCCAGGAAACACAACTTCGTTAATTTGGATGCAAGCAGAGGATGAATGAAGGGAGTCTGCTGAAGATAGCTTGGCAGAAAAGGGTGCTAGAAAAGAGAAACCGAGGAAGCAGTGGATAGATTGCATCAAAGAAGATGGTAAGCAGGTGGACCATAATGCCACCTCAGATGGACAAAGATGGTGGATGCTTACACAATGATCTGACCCCAGTTGAGGGGATAAGGAGAAGAAAGATTTACATTTAAAAAAACATTCCAGCAGTACATTTGCAGCTGAAGTTCTGAAGAAAGTCATATAATTGAACTGGAGGAAGTCACTGGCTAAGCACCTTAAAACAGAGTTTTTGAAGTGTTAAACCAGCTTTCAACAGCAGTAGCCTCTTCTGCAGGTGCATGGAGACTATTTACTTCATTTAAATGTATTCAGCTAGTTCAGTTTAATGATTATTTAGAACATAAGAATGGCCATACTGGGTCAGACCAATGGTCCATCCAGCCCAGTATCCTGTCTTCCGACAGTGGCCAATGCCAAGTGCTTCAGAGGGAATGAACAGAACAGGTAATCATCAGGCGATCCATGCCCTGTCGTTCATTCCCAACTTCTTGCAAACAGGCAAGGGACACTTCAGAGCATGGTTTTGCATCCCTGCCCATCTTGGCTAATAGACATTTATGGACCTATCCTCCATGAACTTATCTAGTTCTTTTTTAACCTTGTTATAGTCTTGGCCTTCACAACATCCTCTGGCAAAGAGTTCCACAGGTTCACTCTGCATTGTGTGAAGAAATAGTTCCTTTTTGTTTGTTTTAAACCTGCTGCCTATTAATTTCATTTGGTGACCCTAGTTCTTCTTGTGTTATGAGAAGGACTACCTAACACGTCCTTATTTACTTTCTCCACACCAGTCATGATTTTATAGACATCTATCATATTCCCCTAGCTGTCTCTTTTTCAAGCTGAAAAGTCCCAGTCTTTTCCATAAACTCTCCTTATATGGATGCTGTTCCATACCCCTAATCATTTTGTTGACCTTTTCTGTACCTTTTCCAATTCTTTTTTGAGATGGGGCGACCAGATCTGCATACAGTATTCAAGATGTGAGTGTCCCATAGATTTATATAGAGGCAGTATGAAAATTTGTCTTCTTATCTATCCCTTTCTTAATGATTCCCAACATTCTGTTAGCTTTTTTGACTGCCTTGCACTTTGAGTAGATGTTTTCAGAGAACAATCCATGATGACTCCAAGATCTCTCTTCTTGAGTGGTATCAGCTAATTTAGACTCCATCATTTTATACGTATAGTTGGGATTATGTTTTCCAATGTGCATTACTTTGCATTTATCAACATTGAATTTCATTTGCCATTTTGTTGCCCAGTCAGCCAGTTTTGTGAGATCCCTTTGTAACTCTTCACAATGTGCTGTGGACTTAACTATCTTGAGTAGTTTTCTATCATCTTCAAATTTTGTCACCTCACTCTTTACCCCTTTTTCCAGATCATTTGTGAATATGTTGAATAATACTGGTCTCAGTACAGACCCCTGATGGACACCACTATTTACCTCTCTCCGTTCTGAAAACTGACCATTGTTTCCTATATTGTAATCAGTTTCTGATCCATGAGAGGACCTTCCCTCTTAGCCCATGACAGCTTACTTTGCTTAAGAGCCTTTGGTGATGGACCTTGTCAAAGGCTTTCTGAAAACCTAAGTACACTATATCCACTGGATCCCCCTAGTCCACATTCTTGTTGACCCCCCTCAAAGAATTCTAGTAGATTGGTGAGGCATTATTTCCCTTTACAAAAAAACATGTTGACTCTTCCCCAACAAATTGTGTTCATCTATGTGTCTGATAATTCTGTTTTTTACTATAGTTTCAACCAATTTGCCTGGTACTGACATTAGACTGACCAGCCTGTAATTGCCAGAGTCGCTTCTGGAGCCTTTTTTAAAAATTGGCATCGCATTAGCTATCCTTCAGTCACTTGGTACAGAAGCTGATTTAAATGATAGGTTCCATACCACAGTTAGCAGTTCTGCAATTTTACATTTGAGTTCCTTCTGAACTCTTGGGTGAATACCATCTGGTCCTGGTGACTTATTACTGTTAAATTAATCAGTTTGTTCCAAAACACCCTCTAATGACACCTCAGTCTGGGACAGTTCCTCAGATTTGTCACCTAACAAGAATGGCTCAGGTTTCATTTAAAGTTGAGAAACCATTCAACAAGGACAAGTGCAGAGTCCTGCACTTAGGACAGAAGAATCCCATGCACTGCTACAGACTAGGGACCGAATGGCTGGGCGGCAGTTCTGCAAAAAAAGGACCTAGGGGTTACGGTGGACGAAAAGCTGAATATGAGTCAACAGTGTGCCCTTGTTGCCAAGAAGGCTAACGGCATTTTGGGCTGTATAAGTAGGGGCATTTCCAGCAGATCGAGGGACGTGATTATTCCCCTCTATTCGGCACTGGTGAGGCCTCATTTGGAGTACTGTGTCCAGTTTTGGGCCCCCCACTACAAGAAGGATGTGGATAAATTGGAAAGAGTCCAACGGAGAGCAACAAAAATGATTAGGGGGCTGGAGCACATGACATATGAGGAGAGGCTGAGGGAACTGGGATTGTTTAGCCTGCAGAAGAGAAGAGTGAGGGGGGATTTGATAGCTGCTTTCAACTACCTGAAAGGGGGTTCCAAAAAGGATGGATCTAGACTGTTCTCAGTGGTAGAAGATGACAGAACAAGGAGTAATGGTCTCAAGTTGCAGAGGGGGAGGTTTAGGTTGGACATTAGGAAAAACTTTTTCACTAGTAGGGTGGTGAAGCACTGGAATGGGTTACCTAGGGAGGTGGTGGAATCTCCTTCCTTAGATGTTTTTAAGGTCAGGCTTGACAAAGCCCTGGCTAGGATGATCTAGTTGGGGTTGGTCCTGCTTTGAGCAGGGGGTTGGACTAGATGACCTCCTGAGGTCCCTTCCAACCCTGAGATTCTATGATTCTATGAACCATCTGGGGCTTGAAAAAGCAGGAAAACTTGTTTTTCCTCTTCCAAACTCTGAATAAAAATGAGGGTGAGATCTATTTCTAAAGTCTTGAAGGATATAGTAACCAGTTCTGTTCATTAACTAACTGAATTATTTTAAAAGGAAGTATCTGTTGTGTTAAATATCCGGGTCATGTGACGTAGTTTTATTTAACTAATAATCAATTTTTAAAAAATGTTTTTCTGCATTTTTAATTGAATTCCAATTTCCATCCAAACACAGTTTGATTCTAATTACAAGTAAATTAATCATAATCTAGCAAGTAAAAAAAGTGTCATTCATCATTTTTAACATCATAAAAAGTGTAAAAATTAAGAATGTGAATGAATGTATGTTAAGCCACATAGCTGTTTAAATAAATTTTACAGATACAATATATCTTGTTGGCTAGCAAAAAGTACCAAATCTAGTGTAAATTCTTATATTTAGGTGCAAATTAACATGTAATGGTTACCAATCAATACAAATCACCCTTTCTTTAGGAAAATAACTAAAGTACAAATGTAAAACAAGATTGTTGTTTGTTGATTAAGTTTTAGTTTGCCCAATTAGCAATGTATAATAAATAATCCCAAAATCAGGCTCAGTATTATCAGAGTTACAGCTTTGAGAGCTCCAAGGGGCACAACAGTGACGACAACATACACTCAGGGAAGACATCAGTAACTACAAATTTGATGATGATGATTAGTCCAATAAGTAAAACAATCCAAACAAGTAAAGTGAGCTAGTATAACACTGTAAGAGCGACTGGCCCTATTACATGTATATATTAACCCTATCCTTGGGGAGAGCTCTAGAGGGTGAGACAGATCCTAGTCTGACTCTGGCATGCTGATGAAGAACTCCAATGGCTGTATCTGAGACCAGATGTTTTATAGGCTTATGGTGGTCCTTATGCAGATGTACAAATAGTACTTCCCTCTTATCCTGTAGGTTAGTATATTAATTAGGCAAAGCTCATTAGTATATACGTCAGTTGAATTACTATGGTTACTTGCAGTTGAGCATCTGCTGATGTCCCCTTCCAAAAATACTCTAAACTGGTGCAATCTGCCTTCTTGCGGTTACCTACCAGCAGATTGCAACACTGGTAATTATTACAAAACAATAAACAAAGTCTTGAGCCATCTTGTGACTTAAGGTTACTATTAGTTTAATTACATATGCTAATTTATTGTGCAACTATTCCTACTCAGGCTATAAGGCTTTATACTAACTGCTTAAGCTATTCTTATAGATCCAGGCCTGTCCCTGCTATCAGTTCCTTACCTTTTTATCTTCTAATTTCTACTATAATTATTACATGGCTACAATTAAAATCCATTTAAATCAAGATACCCTGCCTGCTGATTTTAAATCATAATTAAAATCAGTCCACCCTGTAGCCATGCATTCACACTGACACCCACCTTCTTCTCAACTCCTAACATACTCTCTGCAGTTCTTCACAGCTAGAAAATCAAGTAGAATTCCAAACCTAAATCCTTCGTTTTTCCAGTCTTCTCTCGCCGGGCCTTGGACTGTTACAATAAGGAATTGCTTTGTAACTGGATCCAACCTCTTATCAAAGGCAGGGCATACAGTGCTGGTGTTGCCTTTAGCAACAGTCAGAGAAAATACTTGGCTTTTTAAATTAAATCCGTATAATTACATAAACCCCTATCATGAAAACTCTCAATGTGGATGCAATGGGAAAGATTGTAAAGAAGCTAGTCATACAGAAGAAAACTGACTTGCCAGATTCAAGCAGTAGGGTGGGTACATAATGCTCTCACAATCCATTTTATGTATATTCAGTAAAACATCTAGGGAAAAAGCTAGCTTTTATCTGTAAGGGTACCCTAATGTGTGCATTGAGCATTGTTAGCTTAATTCTTATTCTTCCCACCCACATTCTTTGTACAGTTTGTGAACGAACCTCTCTTTCTGTGATCAAGTGTCCCTTCTCGAGGGCCAATGTGAATTGATTTTCCTCTTTGCCAACTTGCAGAGTTTTGCCTGTCTCTGTATTTGGGCTGCTTTGTTTTCTTGATACACTTTAATGTTTTGCATATTGGAATTTTTTGCATGGTGCTGAGATACCTAGTGATATTTAAGTGTCAGATGTCCTAGTGAGGAAAGGCCATATATTTCAGTTCTGTGAAGTGTCACTATTGATAACTCTTTCCCCCCCCAATTGAAGTGCTTGATATTTTGACTTGCCTGAATATACTGTGGGGAGAGAGATAAGAAAATACTAAAATAAGTTGGTAGAGCATTGTGCTTTACATTAAATATAGTAACTTCTTCACACTGAAAATAAACAGGAGATGAGTTTACAGCATGCCAGTAGGTGGTGGTTTGGTTAAGTTGGTCCTATTTTCATTTTGTAGGCCTGTTGGAAGTGATGATTTCCAACAGAATCAATTTATAAATCTTATATTGTGTTCTCTCTAGTGTACCCTTTAAGGTTTTTAAGGCATTTACTGATATTGAAAACAGTTCATAATTGTCCATGTGTAATAACTGGTTTGCGTTATCTCTATAGGAATTGTCAAGCAGAAATTCCAACAGCAGCGCTCCCAAGTGACTGGCATTCAGCAGGTAAGATCAGTGATTTGAATGCTGAAAAACCTCTGCCTTATCTCTCTTTGTATTTAAAATAAGATAAGCAGAGGTTTCACCACTTCAGAAACTAAGTAAAAGGAGCAAGTGCAGAATTCCTCTGCTTAGCATTTAAAAAAGGAATTACACTATAGAGTCTATGTGGGTGTATATAGACTGAATTACTAAAAGAAAAATCAACAGGCATTGTAGTAAGGTCAGATAAATAAAACATGAAGAACAAATAAAATGTATGCCTTTATAATAGCAAAGAATTCACCATTTGGATTCCTTGTAAAATTGATCTGGAGCATTCTCTGCAAGATAGCTTCTTATATCTGCCTTTTCTATATTCAACATGATAGATGCCATAGATTAGGACTCTTGCTTCGGAACTTGTACAAATCTCTGTCAGGCAAATTTGTAATTAATAAATTAAAGTCATAACCCTGTTTCATTGACAAAATAATTTTAAAAGATTACTGTAAGTGCTCTTCAGAGTAAGCTTAGGTTGGGGGGCGTTAAAAATAGTAGGATGAATATAAATATTTTGACACATTTGGTCTGGGCAAGCGGTTGGCTCTAAGGCATTGGTTCCCAAACTTTAACAACCTGTGAACCCTTTCACTAAAATGTCAGGTCTTACGAACCCCCTCCTACAAATGAATATTTCCAGGGATTTGCTCTTTACCTGAGTATAAATTATAAAAGCAGTGATCTTGGAAATATAAAATTTGTTTTTATGACATGCTTATTACACACTATTATTAATTATTATTTATCATTGTTAGTTTTATTACATTATGAAAATGGCCACACTCTTCCAAGATCTCACTTTCGTAGTTTGTATCACTTTGAATAAGCCTGTTATAAGACAAGGCTCCTATGTTTCATCAAGGAGTATCATATATGAAACAGCATGAAGGTATTTAAGAAGCCAACTCAAATCATTCCTCCTACACAAGCATTCAGGTCTTGAGCAGTCCAAGCAAACAATGCACATTACAACAAAGCTTAAACTTGTTCTTCATAATAATTTTAAAAACAATACTAGCTGCCTATTTCATTTTTAAAACAACAAAAAATATCCATCTCCCTTTCCATTTCTTATGAGGAGTCTTGAAGTTTAAATCTCCTCAGTGTGATAGATATGCTTGCTTTGATCTGCGTAGGTCTTGGAAGTCCAGGGGCTCTGGGCTGCTGGTCCCGTGCTGCCCCGGGTCCCTAGGGACAGCTCTGTCCACCATTAGGGAATTTTTTCCCGAGAACCCCCTGTAACATTTCCTGAACCCACAGGGGTTCACGAAACCCAGTTTGGGAACCACTGCTCTAAGGGCTGTTAAACTAGTAGAAATACAGGTCTAAACCAAATCCGTATTTTTCCTGCCAGGCGGACAAACAGAACTATGTTATGTGCTTATACTGAAGACTGTCTTACAGAAAGAATGAAGAGATGACAATGTCTTAGAGTTTGTCTATATGGGAAAGGGGTTTTTTCAGTATAACTTCAGTGTTTTTTTGGTATAAACTGCTTTGTGTCCATGCAAGTTTTGGTTTGTTTCCAATTTATCTGGCATCTGATCATGCTTTAATTAATCTGCTTTAGAAGTGAAATAACTCCATCATAGAATGAGTTATACTGCTCAAAGGTTCATGTGGATGTATCCCTATTTTTAATTAACCATACTGTTTCAGGTAGTCCTCCCACTCTTCTAGCGATACCTGCGTGGCATCACAGAAGTAACGCTGATGGCTGTCTGCCAACTCCTCCAACCCATCCAAAGCCACCTGCCTGCATGACTGCCAGTAGATCTGGTACACCTTATTCATATCAATGACAGTCAGGATCATGGTGCTCAGCAGTGCTTCTTCCATGCTGCCCGATGTGTTTGGGCAGTTGGAAAATAGTCCTGGCCCATTAAAACCAGATGGGTTTATGGGATACTAGGAGAGGAATCATGGGAGTTTTTCTATTTTGTATTTGTGTTGACAGGGTCCCAGCATTCCATGGTTTTGGTAGGTATCCCACAATGCTCTTGTGAGAAAAATCCCAGAATACATTGAGCCTGGTAGAAGAACATGGGATATCTGCCCAAAATGCAGAGCAATTATTTTAAAGAAAAAGTTCAGAGCCATGTGGACACAGTGACTCACAGAGGAAGTAGATTAAGTTGGCATCAACAAAGCGGTGTGCACTTTCACTGTAGTTATGACAGTATAACTATAGTGGAAAAACCTACACGGGGAAAAAAATTTCCTTTGTAGACAGGCCCTAAGTTTTATTGCCTGACCTTTTGGGCTAATATTCAAAATGTAGCACCTCACCATATGAACGGGACAAAAGTCTTCTGTGTGCCTTATGTGTCAGGTCTCAGTAGTAAACTAGCAATGGTCCACATGACTCAGCTTACACAGAACTTGCAAGAAGGTAATAAAGATATGGCCAAAAATATTGGCTTATGGTGAGATGGTATGATCTACACTGCCAGACATCCAGCATATAAAGCACATCGTGCCTAGTGAGGACTTGAAGAGAAAAGCACGTTAAACTCTCCACTCTAAAATAGTGAAACTGAACGAAATCTAGCAGGGGAAGTTGATATTTTCACCATGTAGGTTTGAAGTATGGAGAGGGTTTAGCTACTAAGACACAATTATGATCTCCAGCAAGATTTCTCAGGGGTATTAATTACTTGCCCTTATTACTTAAGGATTTCAAGAGGTTAGAATAATTTGTTCTAATAATTGGGCTGGTATCTATTTACAGTTATTTCACAGAATAAAACAAAGAAACCTGTCCCTACAGCGCTTTCACAAATGTTTATCTTTATGACTGGATATAAAATCTTTCAAACAGACACGAAAAGGACAGGGAGCCACAAAACTATTTAAACGTAGTAATCCAGCTGTAATTATTTGGTATGTTTTAGAACAGACTTTTATTCTACTGCTGCATGCTGAGATGTTGGGCACTTCCACCCCACTGATTGCATTGCTCAGTTTCATTCATGGAACGATCAGTTGCAGGGTTAATTTGATAAACCTTATTGCCATCAGCAGTCAGTCTTGTGTGAAATTAACAAATACATAAATAAGTAGAATTTTCCACACGTAGGTGGAAAAACACTGAGGGCAGATGAAAGAAAGCAAGTAAAGTGTGAAAGAGAAAAAAATGAAGAGCATGATGAAGCTCATTTATTTCAAGAATAAAGGGGCAGATGATATCACCAATGATGAAGGGTGTGATCCAATGCCCACTGAAGTCAGGGGAGGAACACCCACTTCTGGGCATGAGATTAACCTCTAGCTGCCATTTATTTTTCAAATTGTTCTCCTGGTGAAGCCTCTTGTCCCTCCCCTAGCTGATGATTGTCTTAGGCTTTCTCTACATAGGAAAGTTGCACTAGTTTAACTTAAATATTTTAAAACTGATTTAGTTAAACTGGTGGAAACTCCTATATAGACTTGCTTATTTTGATTTTAGCTGGAACTGATTCCCAGTCAGTTCAAGCTAAACTGCAAAAAGCCACAGTTAAACCAATGTAAATTTCTGCATGGACACACTTACTTTGGTTTAAATTCACATTTCCTGAAATGTTAAACTGCAGCTTTCTCAGCCCTCAGTGATTGGGATTGTCAACAGCTCATACTCTTGAGTTGGAACTGGTGACACCCAGTTGGGCTGGCTGCAGGAGTGAATCGACAGAGTAGTTCCGCTCCAACACAGCATCCTAGAACTTGACACTGCATCACGTGGCTTTTGAATGCTGAGAAATTGCTTAAAGAATCTGATGTTTTCACGTGTGGATCATAAACAGGATCTGTTTAAAAAAATGATCTTGTCACAGCTTACAGTAAGATTTTTTTTTTTTTTTGTGATTTGGACTACTTCTGAAGCTTGTTCAGAGCTTTGTGAAAATTGCTGCTCAAATAGGTTATTTCCCTCCCACCCACTGCTGAAGATTAAAGGCCGAAGTGACCGATAATGTAATCAGGCAAAAATCTCCATTGACGTAAATTCATGACAGTCTTGTACTACAAAGTCTTGTAATCACTTCCATTTCTTCTACAGTCTTGATGTTTTGGTACAGTTGATCTTGTTAGTGGTTGCTTACTTGACCAATGATAAACTGAATCCTTTGTAGTCAAACACAGACTGCTCTTCACCGAGTGTGGGAGAATATTCTGTAGGTTGACGCGTTGCTAAGATTTGGTCACTGTAATATGTGATCAGTTGACTTTTGGTCAAACAAGGACTACAGCCTCTTCTTTTAGAAGGTTTCAGCAGCACATCAATAGGTGGGGAAATACATTGAAATAAATCTAATCTAGCTCAGTTCAAATTTTAAAATGAAATGCAGTTGATTGGGAAGGTACAAGTAGATGATTTTGTTCGTCTGCTTAGGATGTCCTGTGTATTCTCTTGCATAATATTTTGTATGGAAAATCAAGGAGTACAGTGCTAGAGTTGTCATTGTGACTCCCCACTTGCTGAGGGTGGGTCTGATTTTTAAGACCTCGTCCATATATTAATAGACAGGCCCTTCATCTTAGAACTAAAAATGCTCAAGCCTATGGATTGTATCAGTGTTTGAAACCATTTTCCAACAATGTTGCGAACTAATGCCAGTTTTATCCAGTGCTAACAGTGTTGGAAAATGGTTGTCAAGCACAGTTACAGCAACAGTATGTGTTTAAGAATATGCATTCTGTAGTTTCAATAAGGGGTTTACTCTCATAGGTTATTGAAACACTAGTATTAGTTAAGAATTTTCTGCAAGGCAATTGTGATTCTGGTTTCAAAGACTTTCCACAGAGATTTATCAATGTTGCCGAATTTGGGAAACATTTTTATTGGTTGCATTGAATACAAAAGGATAAATGCTCATGTGTGTTCCATTTCTCACTTACAGCATCCTCCAGAAAGAGCTAGGAAAGGGTTTGTCTTAATTTTGTTGTCTGATTCCTGATTGTGCTTGGTGCTGTACAGACACAGAAAAACACAATATCTACCCTAAAGAACCTACAATCTAAATTGCATGAAAACGAAGAAGGAATAGTTCAGACAAATATGATGCAACATTGAAAGGCCAAACTTCAAGTCATGTAGAATTTTTATAAATATACTGGTGGGTGTAATGCTGAAAGAATTAAGGAGCCAATTGGGAATTGAATCTGCCTGGATTGTGCAGCATTCTGTTGACTTTGATGGAGCCTGACACACAGTCAGAGGTCTACCCTTGGAGTTCTGATTGCAGAGCCAGGTCCTCTGTTTTTAAAGACTGGATTTGGAGGTGGAGTTGCATGGTTGTAATGAGAAGGATGGAACAGAGGCAGCATGAAAGATGAGTGACATGAAGAGTGAAAGAAGAATAAAAAGAGGGTTTGTGAGATTTGTTTCCTTGGGGATTCACACTTCCCCTTAGTATTGGAATACTGTTAGTGTCTAATATAGTTCCTATCACTCAGATTTCTAAAAAGTATCCCTTATGTAACTTTAAGTTCAAATTCAGCTTCTCGCTTGAAGTCTTTATTTGCTTTTGAACATTGCAGAAGCTTTGGAGGAAAAGCAATTAGTAAGTTGGAAGTCAGGAACTACAACTTGCCTTATCACTGACCTGGCAGTAATAGTATTAGATACATTTTAAGTAAAAATTGTTGGTGTCTCTTATCAGGGCCAGAAAGTACATCCTCTCTCACTGGAATAACAGAAGGGGGCTTCTGAAAGACACTGGTTGAAAAGACTTGATGCGTGTGCTCTTCTGGAAAAGAGAACCTACAGAATTAGAGGGTCAACTAAAATGCTTGACAAGGTGTGGACTACATAAGTTTGTTTTCTTTGGTTAATGAATGTAATTGTAATTTGAGCCAAATATGTAACGGGGCTCATTAAAGACTGCTAGTTATGAATTGTCAACAAAACGCAATATCTCTTTAAAACTGGAACTGCAACTCCTGTTCAGTGAGTCTTCCTCTCACATACCCACACCCTTTCTTCCCAGTTCAGCATTCCTGGGGAGAGGAGAAAAATGCAGCTTGTGGGGCTAATATATATATAATGTGGCATAAATTATGCAACTTTGACGTGTGATAGCAAAATCCAGAGACCACAAGACAAAGTAGTGTAACAAAACTTTTTAGATTTGTAATATTGTGTAGGGACTACATGCTTTATAATTGTAACTAATTACTAGTCTTTTGTTTGTTTCCATTGACCACTCTTGTAAGACTTGCAGACCTGAAGTAATTATTTACCTGGAAACTGACTAGTTCCAGTGCTTTGCTGTCAGGGTGACAGGCCAATTTAGTCTGTGATGTAATTTCATTGAAACTGGCAGAATTACTGTAAGGTTGAATTTTTCACATCTTTTAGGAAAGATTTCCAGTTAAATTAAAGCACTTTGAAAAGCTTTTATGGCTTTGATATGGGTTAAAAGCTGCTGAGATGGAATTAGAACTGTCAAGCCCGCTACACTTAAACATTATTTCATTTGATGAGTCACTCAGACATATTCAAACTACAGATCCGATCTGGAATAAGGATCTTGTATTTTAATAAAATTGATTTAAGCAAAATTATCGTTAAATATAATACAAAATGGTGGGATGTTAATTGCTTAAATATTACAGAATTAAACACTGAAGTTATAAATAGGTTTAATGCCTATAATTTTAATGCACAAGCATAGTTTGCCAGAGGTTTCAGAATTTAGTCATTAAAAAGTCCAGATGGTGTATGAACACTAAAAAACTTACCAGAATGACACTTGCATTTTTCTATTAGAAAAATGTACTTGTGCTCAGAGACTAGAGAAAACATGTGCTCTGTCTGGGATATACAGTAAAAAGTAGTAACCTTCTGGATGTGTGTTACAGGGAACTACAAACTGACAAAGGGAGCGTATGTGTGTGTGTGTATATATATATATAATGCACAAATTTAGTTTAATTGTTATATGAAAACTTCCATCTGTGTATAAACAAAAACTCATTGTAGTCTTTGTTCATAGGACTGTTCTAAGAAACTGTCACTAGGTCATGCTTTCTCGATATTTAGTTTATTAAAAATATCTTGGTACAGATTTTCATCAGTCTTTGCTTTGAATTAATTTGAGTTTGCTATTTTCTGTCTTGACTACCATCATTTTTAAAGGACATGCATAACTTTATCAAACATTATGAAGGATAATCGCTGTATTGCTTTATTTTACATTGAGCTCTATGGGCTGCTGTATTCAGTGGAGGCCTTGCTTACATCTGAAAGGGGGCTAGATTAAGTTTCCCTGAATTTGCAGTTCAACCAGGCACATCATCAGTTCAGCTGCAATTGTTGCTAATTACTTGTCAGTAATAGTTCAAGTTCATCATGTAGACTAGGCCTGAGAATGAGAGGCCATGTAAAATGCATAGCCATACCTGTAGTATTTCACTGGTGAATGAAGCCGGTCTATATAGCTACAAGAAGAAATCTTTGTAAGAGATTAAATACCATACTGATGCTGCTGTAATGTAAACTTGCTTGTATTTTTTCGTCTCAGTTTCTGAACTGGTTTCTCTCTCTCTCTCTAAGAAAGATTGGGAGAGTAAACGGGAAGTGGGGCACAGTTGTGCAGGATGCAACAGCAACTTTACACTTCTTGCTGTCTCTTAAATCTTTATAGCACAGTCACCTGTATGCAGTGCTTAATTTGTGCCTGTAGGCTTGGCAGTTCGTAGCCCTGGCACCACTGGCTCACCACATCTGTTATGAAAGTTTAAAAAAAAACACAACCAAAAAAAAAAACTTGCTTGAGCCCCAGCACCTCTTTCATAACGAATTAAGCACTGCCTGTAGGCATCCTGTAGGTATATTCATGTAACACTGAAATATTGTAGGCTGTGTATTTTGATTGTGTTAAATTAGGAATTTTTTTCTGGGCCATGCTACAAGCTTTTAAAATGGATGAGTTAAAAAGCTGAATGATGAACAATATGGAAGTGTGATTCATTACACAAGAAGAATAAGCTTGAGCAACAATGCACAAGGATTAGAAGTATATATTCTGCCAGGAGAGATACATTTTAAAGGATAAGGTCTAACATGGTACTTATGACCCACTCATAGTAGCAGATTGACTGATTGGAAACACCTCTTAGAGTATGGTATGGATTTTTTTAGGAATATTTGTAAATATGAGAGACTTTTAGCTGATTTGTTAGCCTGGAGTCTGCCATAATTTGGTATAACGACTATATCATGTGCTCCTTGCAATTATTCTGTATGCCCAAGTTATATTCTACATTTTAGTGTCCATTCCATTTTTTGTTTTACCTCCACAGTAGATCTGGATTGTTCTTAGCCTGTAGTAAATGGAAAAAAGCAGTCCATTTCTAAGCCAAAGGAGGAAATGGAATAAGTGAATTGAGACACAATTACAGTTGCTAAACACCATTTATATCTAATTTATTGGCTTATTTACTTTGCCTGTACAAGCAGTCTCTCTCTTCTATTTGAACCGAGAGTCCAGTGAGGCAGAGGTAAATAAACATCTTTTTAATGTGCAGTCTATTCAAAGGCAACTTTTTGTGTTTTGCTTTAAAACCATCTTAATTTTACTCAGCGCTTTCTGTTGCTGACCCTCATCAGTTTTAAAGGCTTATTAATGTGTGGCAGGCATAGTAACATACAAACTGATTTTAGGCCTGGGACTGTGGGTACCCAGGATAGCCATGAATTAGGCTTTAGCAACTGCAAGCAAGCAGTGAGTAAATGAACTGCATATAAACTGAATAAAGCACAGATAACTGTGTCTATATTATAATTCTACCAAGTCCTCTCATAGGCCCCAGTTCAGGAAAACACATACAGAGCCTTCCTGAACAGGGATGCTGTATGGAATCAAAGCCATAGGGACCTATTGTCAATAGCTAGATATTCTTAAATGGGTTGTAAATAAGGGATTGGAAGCAGCCAACACAAGCAAGTACTGTATTTAAAACTACCTTAATTTAAAATCCATATGAAAGCAGCCCTCCATTTAAAATACTTACAAGTAATCTACTAGACAGTGAAACTTCTCTGTCTAGAAGGAGGGAAAGCTCTCCAACTCCAAATGGGACATAGAGAGTGAATTGCAGTTTTACTTCACTGTTAAACAAAAAACAAACTTTTTTTAGATAAACTACAGCAGTGTAGGATGCAGAATGTCTAACTGACAAGAGCCTTTCAGCCTAGCAGCCAGAGATGCAGAGTCCATGTTTTCAGTCTCCCCACCTCTCCTGCAGCCAAAGGGGTGGGGTGCTCTCCAGTTCCAAAGCTGGCAGGAGATGGAGAGGCTTCTCCAGCCTCACAGTTGGGAGGAGATATAAAGGGCAGAGCTGTCTAGCCCTCTAGCTTGGAGTGGGGGAGGAAGGGAGGCAGTCAGAAGCCCTCCTGGAAGGCTTTTGTCAATTTTACTTTTTACCTGCAGGCAGAAAGTAGAATTGACAAAGCCTTTCCCCGGGCAGCTGGGAAGCTGTTCTTCGGAGGTTCCTGATGGAAAATTGAAATTTTCCTACTAAAAGATTTGACTTACAAAAAAAAAAAACCAATCAGAAAATCATTCCAACAGAAACTTCTGACCAGCTCTATGAGTTTCCCATGTTATCTCCATTACTATGCATTGCACTCTGTGACAAAGTTCCTCCTCTACATTGGTGAGTCCTGCGCTTATTGGCGGATTTTGATCGCCTCAGAGATCTTCCCCTCCGGTAGAACCCACAGTGAAATTCCTCCTGTGTCTGATCAGGAGTTGGGAGGTTTGGGGGGAACCCGGGCCTGCCCTCTACTCCGGGTTCCAGCCCAGGGCCCTGTGGATTGCAGTTGTCTATAGGGTTTCCTGTAACAGCTGCGTGACAGCTACAACTCCCTGGGCTACTTCCCCACAGCCTCCTCCCAACACCTTCTTTAAGCTTACTGCAGGACCTTCCTCCTGATGGTCTGCTGATGCTTGTACTCCTCAGTCCTTCAACTCTTCTCCCTCTCAACTCCTTGTGTGCCTCTTGCTCCCAGCTCCTCACACGCAACCTCTTTCCACAGCTCCTGACATGCACCCCTCACTGACTCACTGGGAGGCTTTTAACTAGTTTCAGCCAGCCCCTGATTGGCTGCAGGTGTCTCAATTAACCTCCCTGCCTTCTGGAAAGTTCTTAATTGGCCCCAGGTGTCTTGATTAACCTGGAGCAACTGCCATAAGGTATCGGGGATTTGTTTAGCATGGGGCTAACATACTGGTTCCTTACCACTTTCCTATAGCCATCTGGCCTTGCCCCGTCACAGTACTCACACAATCTTAACTCTGCCCTATAGTGATACCATGATGGGAAACAAACGGAAACAGTTAATATGCTTTTAAAAGTCAGTTCAACCTAATCTGGGACCCCAGAATATTGACCGGTATACACAAAATGCCGCAATCATAATCATATGGCTATTGCATGGTATCAATATAGGGCAGAGTTAAATTGTGTAACACTTGGTTTTAGGTTAATGGCAATCTTTCTGTAATGTTTTTACTCTTAAATTACTAATACATACTCTCAGTCTTAACTCTATTTTAACATAGTTGTTTTTTTTTGTATGGGACTAAATTACTCTCACCGGGGATACAATCGGAGTAAGAAAGAAAAAAAAAAACATACTGGTTCCTTACCACTTTCCTATAGGCCTCTGGCCTTGCCCCGTCACAACTCCTAATTATGTGATTTAAACACTTTGCTAATTGGGATCTAAGCCTTTGTATTACTTAAACTTGTAGGAAAGATACAATTGCCTTTTTATTCTAGTTTGGAATTGAATGCAGCAGTTTGACAGCCCTCTTTCTGCAGCAGACTCAGTGCAGGTGAACCCCTGCACCTGCACAGAGGCTCACTGGCTTCAGTGGGGTTAGGTCCACCTGAAGTCATTTGCAGAATCAAGGCCTTAATTTGGATATTTGCAGTACCATTTTTCATGGTCTTGAACTTAAGTGTTTTGTTTTAAGAAGGAAGAGAGGGGGCTATCCCAACAAAAAAATTGTTTTTAGAAAGTATCAGGATTCATTTTGCAATGGACCTTTGAAGTTAGCAATCCCTGATTCTTTCAACTTGCTTAAGAGTGGATCTCTGCAAGCATATACCCAGGAAGGGCAAAGAGGTTGTTTATCTAGATGTTCAAATCTGATGGAGTTCTAGTGTTAGAGGGCTTTCCCTTCTCCCTCTCCCCTGGTTCTTGTCACATAGACAGAAAGCAGAAGACCAGCAGTCTAAAGTGCAAACAATGCAAATTTTATTGGGGTTAGTTTCCAAGAAAGCATATTCCTAAGCCCTTCACACCAGTCGAGCTTATCTCTATACACCAATAGAGTCTGTTCCCCGGTGTTCCGTTCCCAGCTCTGATGCCGCAGAGCATTTACCCGATGTCCCTCTTCCCAGCTCTGACACCGCAGAGCCTTGCCTGCGTCCCTGTTCCCTGTTTCCCTGTTCCCGTTCCCTCCCTTAGCAAACATTATTACAATTTCTCTTCCCCCAATTTCCTGTTTGACCCCAGTTTATATAGTAATATTCTCAGCTATCCCTTAACCAATAATTTTACTGAAATTTAACTAACCAATCCTAACATATTGTAACATAATTATCTAACCAATTATATCCCACTACCCTAATTAACTTACACCTAGCAAAATTATTTATACAGCAGACAGAAACAATTAGAGAACTAGACAGATTAACCATAAAAAAGTGGAGGCCATAAAGATAAAACAATACAGAAATGAGGGTTCCACAACCATTGATACGTGATTTCTTGCTAGACAGGATGCTATAAAATTAAGTTTTCTTTAACCATTTTAAGATCTGTTTCTTTATCTGGTGGTGATGGGCACTATCAGGACAGGATCATCTTCCTAACAGCCCAGTACCACCTTATTTCAGTGTGATTGGTTTGGAATGTGAGGCTGTGACCCTACACTTCCCAGCTTATGGCTGCCCCTGCTGCTTAGCCAAAGGCCTTAGCCTAAGAACAAAGCCTCAGACTATCCTGGTGAGAGAAGTCCCATACACAGGCGGACTGTGATTTTGATTATGTGTTTTTATACCCCTGTAACTAACTAAGTGATAAAAAATACACCTAAGTCCTTAAAACATAGGCCTTTACAGGCAGGCCTGAATATCTATATTCTAACATCTCGCATTTTGATTCTCTGATATTTTATCTATCTTTATGGGTGGACAATAGCTATCTGAGCCCTCCTTCAATTGCTTTTCATTAAGAGGTTCCTAGAAACTTAGCCCACTGTCTCCCCATTTCATAAAAAGTGGCTTCAGCAAAGTGAGAGGTTTTTCCATCCATTCCATCTCCCTTAAATCTTGTAGAAGGACCAGGAAACAGTTCGGTTTAATCCTGCGGCTATATCTCTGGGGTGCCTCTTTGGAGTTGAGGCACCCCAGAGATTACCAGACAAAGGTATACTTTCTAATCAGTTTGCCCAGTGCTAGCATCTTGTAATTTTGAATTAGTAGCATCCAGAGTGTGGATATTAATAGTATTTTGCTAGCTTGTCCCAGATAGTAGAATTTGTACTCTTGTACTACTCTGAAATCTATTACCTCTTTGTATGTCAATGTTGAAAAAATATTGAAATAGACTAAATTATATCTTACATTTCTTGAAATCATGCAGATTCCTCCCACATAGCCATTTAGCAAGAAACTATAACATTGCCACCCAGTATTAGCTAGGGATAAGTTCTTTTATGTGGTTTCCTTTTTGTTTGTTGTTTGTATGGGTTTGGCATGGTGCAGAAAACTTGACCTTCCGATTGTTTGAGTATATTGTTGCGGCTGCAAAATGGAGAACATGCTGAATTAGAGTGCTTTTAAAACATACCTTTTAAACAGGTCACATCAGCAATGGGGTAAGAATTCTGATTAAGGCTGATCTACTTGCTCTCTATTCAAAATAGTCTCAGCTACTTCAATTGTACTCCCAATGTTTTCCCAGGCAGAATGAAGATAAATGCAAAGATGGCATGTCCAAGGAATTTTAAAAGGTGTAGACCTCCTGATTGAAGATCGTTGTGTATCTTATTCTGTTTAACTAGTAAAGTAAGTATGACCATTTTAAGTATGGTATGTAAATAAATATTGATTTTGATATTGATATTGAATTAAAATAAACTCAACTATTTACTTTGAATTCTGTGGGATTACTCTTGTTTTTAGCCTCACTGGTAAAGTTCTATTGGAGGAATCAATTGAACTAATCAGAACATGCCTAATTTAGGTAGTTTTCCTGTTGACTTTGGGGGTTAAATCAGGCCCTAAATGTCTTCCACCAATTCATTATTCAATTCTATGCAAGTACTAGGATTACAATTTGGGAATTTCTGGGCCATAGTCCAAAGATCAGTCCACTAGATCAGTGTTGTTATGCTTGTTTATAAAGGGGTAAACTGCCTAATAATCAGAACTTAAAATAATTGCATTGCATAGTTCGATTTTATTAAGTAAATAGATTTGAGCACTTGTTCTAAGGATCTTTCTCTTTCTCTTTTCTCTAGTTGCTGCTGTCCTACAGGTGAAAGTCATGATTACGCTAACTGAACTCAGATATTTAGCAGATGCTCAGTCATCCTACCACATATTAAAACCATGGTGGGATGTCTTCTGGTATTACCTCACCATGATTATGCTGCTAGTTGCTATACTAGCCGGAGCTCTCCAGCTCACTCAAACTAGAGTGTTGTGTTGTCTTCCTTGTAAGCTAGAATTTGACAGTCATTGTGCAGTGTCGTGGGATTTGGTTAAAACGAACTTTAACGTATCCTCTAGCTCTGCCACACAAATAATTCTCCCTTCCAGAATCCAGAATGATCTTCATCGGCAGCAGTATTCCTACATTGACGCAGTGTGTTATGAGAGACAGCTTCATTGGTTTGCCAAATTTTTCCCATATCTAGTGCTTCTGCATACTTTCATTTTTGCAGCTTGCAGTAACTTTTGGCTCTACTATCCTAGCACAAGTTCAAGGCTTGAGCACTTTGTAGCCATTCTTCACAAGTGTTTTGATTCTCCATGGACAACACGAGCCCTCTCAGAAACAGTTGCTGAGCAGTCTGTGAAGAGTCTGCCACTATCCAAATCCAAAATATTGCTTTCATCACCTGGGAGTTCAACGGATACAGAGGCAAACAGGCAATCTCTGCCGTATACACAGCCTGGTTTAGAAGCAACTGGAAGAGAGAACTCTTCGAGTGTTCTAGACAAAAAAGAAGGGGAACAAGCTAAAGCTATATTTGAAAAAGTGAAAAGGTTCAGAGTACATGTTGAAGAGAAGGATGTCATATATAGAGTATACATGAAACAGATTATAATCAAAGTAATTGTATTTATAATAATAATGATTTATGTCTCCTATTATTTAACTTTTATTACACTTGAAATTGATTGTGTAATTGATGTTCAAGCCTTTACAGGTTACAAAAGGTACCAATGTGTTTATACACTCGCAGAAATTTTTAAAGTATTAGCTTCGTTTTATGTTGTTTTAGTGTCTTTCTATGGCCTGACCTGCACGTACAGTTTGTGGTGGATGTTGAGAAGTTCACTTAAGCAATATTCTTTTGAGAAGTTAAGAGAGAAAAGCAATTACAGTGATATCCCTGATGTAAAGAATGACTTTGCATTTATTCTTCACTTAGCAGATCAGTATGATCCACTTTATTCACAACGATTCTCAATATTTCTATCTGATTTGAGTGAAAACAGACTGAAACAGATAAATCTTAACAATAAATGGTCAGTGGAAAAACTGAAAAGTAAATTAATACGAAATTCCCAGGACAAGATCGAACTTCATCTTTTCATGCTAAATGGTCTTCCAGACAGTGTCTTTGAACTGACTGAAATAGAAGTTCTGAGCTTGGAACTCATTCCTGAAGCCAAGCTTCCTTCAACAGTGACTCAGCTAGTCAATCTCAAAGAAATGAATATTTATCATTCATCATTAACTGTGGATTACCCAGCACTAAACTTTCTAGAAGAAAATCTGAAAACATTGCGTCTAAAATCCAGTGAAATCGGAAGGATTCCACTTTGGGTCTTTCATCTAAAAAACCTCAAGGAATTGTGTTTAACAGGATGCTTTTTGCTAGATTACCACAACTCTATATACAATGAAGGCTTTCAGGATCTAAAGAATCTGAGAACAATTTACTTAAAGAACAGTCTTTCCCGTATACCTCAGGCGGTTACAGACCTATTGCCTTCACTGCAAAACTTATCTATCAATAATGAGGGAAATAAACTGGTCGTACTAAATAACTTGAAAAAGTTGGTAAACCTGAGAACCTTGGAGTTGATCTCCTGTGACTTAGAGCGCATTCCACATTCTATTTTCACCCTAAACAATTTGCATGAAATAGACTTAAAAGAGAATAATCTGAGAACAGTGGAAGAAATAATGAGCTTTCAACATCTCAAGAACCTATCTTGCTTAAAATTGTGGCACAACACCATTTCATATGTCCCTGCGCAGATCGGTGCATTATCAAACCTAGAACAACTGTACTTAAATTACAATAACATTAAAAATGTTCCACTGCAGCTATTTCTTTGTAAAAAGCTACACTATTTGGATCTTAGCTATAACAAACTAACTTCTATTCCAGAAGAAATCAGTTATTTGACAAATCTGCAGTACTTTGCTCTGACAAAAAACCATGTAAGTAGAACTTTTAAATTACTTTAAGCATTAGAAATTCTGATTTTTGTCTACCTTGTTTCTTCTTGAAGACTCTGTGGCCTGCTATTGCTCACCAGCTTTATGGCATTGTAAACAGGGACGTGAAACCCAGTTAACTGAAAGGGGAAGTGATTTTTTTTTTTTGCTTTTTTAAAAACTGGTCAAAGCAGGGTCTAAATAATCAGGAGTATACACAGATGTTCTGTGTAAGTTGGCCTAGTCTATAGTGACTGTTCAGTTGGCTTCAGCAGTGTTGTATCTAACTTGATTGTTCACAACTGTGTTCAAATATTATTAAAGTGTTTGTAGAGCAGACCAGGCCTTTGAGTACCCACTGTACTGCATGGATGCAGTTCTGCCTGCCTTGCCAAAAGGATTGTGGGGTATTTAGGAGGTGCCAAAGGAATGTCATTTATTAAGCATGATTCTTAAGGAGCATAAGTAAGAAAATCAGTCTAACCATACTAGCAATTTGATATTTCGATTTTCTTGATGTTCTGTGAAGAATTAAACTTTTCTCACCTAGTCACATTCATAAGCAGAGATACACACAGCACTGTTTTCATGCAAATATTAAAAGTAGACTTTCTCCTGACTGTATCACTTTTATAGCGTACAAAAGTGTCCTTTCCTTGTTCTGTATCTATTTTTTTTTAAAATTTAAAAGCATTTTGAGGGTAAAAAGTGCATTGGGTAATGAAAAATATACAGTTTCTGTATAGGTTAACAAGCTTTAATTGGCATGTCCTCCTTCCTCTTTGTAGATTGAGATACTGCCAGATGGATTATTTCAGTGCAAAAAGCTGCAATGTTTACTTCTGGGACATAACAGCCTGACAAGTTTGTCTCCTCATGTCGGTCAACTATCGAACCTTGTTCAGCTAGAGCTGATTGGGAACTACCTTGAATCGCTTCCTGCTGAAATAGAAGAATGTCAGTCTCTGAAACGGAGTTGTCTAATTGTAGAAGAAAGGTTGTTAAAAACGCTTCCACCTTGTGTGAGAGAGAGCTTGCAGACATGCTTGGATAAATGCTAAATGAGATGAGACTGTAACAAATCCTTTAGGCCTTTGACTTACTATCTGTGTAAAGATAGGTGTAGGTGGAAAGAGAGATAACAAATCATTTATACTTCAGGTCTAAATCTACCCATATTGCCCTGTGTCTTGATTATAAGAAAAGGAAAAAATTGCATTTGTTCTAAAACAAGCAAACAAAAGTGTAGACTTAGCAGACAGACACACATTTGTGAATAATCTGATATGTAAGTGATTAGGTTCTACTGGCTGATGTGCTTTCAGTAGTAAATGTTTACGGTCATGAGTGTTTGGGATGGAAGAGTCAGTTGCTTGGCTGTAGAGTGTCTCATTTTTTCATGGAAATTTTTTTTTCTTCTGAAAACAATTTTAAATGGCTTAATCTTATGTCGTATTGGGAGCAAGGATTACCTTGGTTTGTTTTTTCAGACATATACTCACCACTGACCTGGAGTAACGTGTTGTTAGGACTATCCTATTTAAAATAACACAATTAACTGGTTCATCGTGCATTTTGAAAATAATTTTACAATGTAATTTTATAGTTTTAATGTTTTTTTCATGTGACGAAAGTGTTGAACGTTAAACTTGTAACTTTGGAAGATGCTTTATTAGAACAGGTGGACAAGTATTCTACACACCCTCCTACAACCCACTTCAATATTTTTTGTCTTTAAAGTAGCAAAAATTGAGCTAATTAATTATCTTGTTTGCCTAGTAGGTGGGATTCAAATATCGCTTATTTAGTTTTCAAAATCAATCCGAAGAACCCTATGTATTCAAGTAGTTACTGTTCATGTAACAAAAGTACTTGCTTTGTTCACATGTACTTAACTGAGACAACATAAATTGATAATTCTGTAGCATCCACCTTCATTGATCATAATGGCAAATGGAACACAGTGTAGCCATGAATTGTTTGGTGGGTTGTGGGGATCCCAGGTGTTAGTGTGGTGTATACTCCCACTTGCCACTTAACCTTCTAATTATTGACTCTCTCAATGTTCCCTTCCCACCCACCCACTCAACCCCCATTGTGGTGTTAATGTACTGGTGAAAAAATTTCATCAAAGATTAATGGATGGAGAGAGAAAGGTACAACTTTAAAAACAAAATAGAAGAAGAAGGAAAAAAGCCCACATGGTTCAGAAGTGCTTGTAAAAACACCATAAGCTTTCTCTCTTCTGCTAAGTGCTATGTGTCTACAAGGTGTGAGCTGAAGGGAAGCTCTTACTACCCTTTCCTTTATTTAATATACTCCAAACTGGAAGGAAATAAAGTGGTTGCAGATTTTATATATTCTTTTCCTGTACACTTTAGTTGCATTATCTACTTCTAAGTCTACTCTTCTGGAATTTATCATCTCAGCTAAGAACTTTGGATTTTGCCTGTTATGGTATGTATATACACACACAAAACCTGCTAGCATGCGTTCAGGGAACATTGTTCTAATGTGTTAAAATTCAAATATACAATGCAGGATAATGTATGTTTAACCAGATACAACTACATCTGACAAAAACACTAGAAACGTTGCCTTCTTAAGATTCTTGATGTTGAATAATAATTGTAATCCCTGGTTTGTCATTAAATCATTAGAGGATGAGTTAATAGATCTAGTTTATTTTTGGTCACTCTTTGCTCTCATTCACAATGGCATTGTCTTGGAGTTAAGGTTTACCTTTTAATTTATAAAAAAAAAATCATATACTTAGATTCTGATCCCCTACATAGAAATAGGAGATGGTCTCTTTAGCTGTCTAACAGGTTAATATTTATTCATCATACAAATTGCATTCCAAAGACCTTTCTAAATAAAACATTCTTCTCAGGGAACCAAACATATGGAACTTCATGAATTTTTGCAAAGCTTTTCAATCTTTTGTTTTTGTATTGAATGAAAATTTTTGTATCAACTGATCAATCACATATAAATGTTAAGCAGTATTTCTGGAATAGTATCTTTTTTGTAACTTCCATTTCTAGTTTTTCAAGTCTTAGTTCAAGATATAATTTTCATGTCTCATGATAGGTCGTAAGGGTACTTGCATAGTTCACAAACAGAGCTAGTCTTGGAATATAACTACATCAGAGCGGAACAACTTGTGCCACTATCGATAGAGTTGAGCTAATAATTACAATATAAATGCCATGTGTCGGGACAATTTTAAAATCACTTTGTGCTAGAATTTGATGCACAAGAGTTTGGCCTACAAAGTACTTTTAAAATAATTATTATTACAAAAGTGGATTTTGTTTTTGGTAAAAGTTCTTTTAGTCTTAAACTTTATTTCATTCCTTTGTTGAAAAGCAGTATTGATATTTAAAAGATCGTAAGGTTAAACAGATAACTGTTTGTACCATATGTTTAGAACAAAATTTTTACAGCTTTTTAGTTGTGTAAACCCTTTTTCATGATTAGCACACTGATACAGCTTAACTATGGCTTTGATCTACTTAGTATGCATTTATTTCATCCAGAGTTTGTCCTTCAGAAGTGAACTAGACTAATAGGAAAATAATGTAGAGGCTTATCCTGCATTCTTAAAATGTGCTTAACTCCAAAAGAAGCTGGGGAAACTGTCTAACTGTGGGATTAGACCCATAAACACTAATGTTTTATGGATGTAGTCTGTTTTTTAAAAGAAAAAAACTACAGCTGTACTGGATGGGTGTCTAACATGGTTATTTTTTCCCTTTTATAAAAGAGAAATGAACTCAAAGCCTACATGAGTGTTATGTTACACCCTGACAAAAGCCAGAAAATTTAAAGGCTGGCATCTCTGGCCTTAACTCATGCCACAGTGTGCCTTTTTTGTTTTCCTTTCTGTACCCGGACACTCACCTCCTTAACATTTAAGAATTGAGGATGGAGGCAACCGTAACTGAATTTCATGGTGTCTCTTTCAGTCGTCATTTAAACATCAGTTTAACATTGAACATTTGTTCAGGATGAAGAGATCGTCAGGGAATCAGTATATTAATCCACTTTTATAACTACTGTACAACAAGCTGTGGTGACATCTGCCCTATTTGTGTAAACCAGTCCCGTTCAGCAAAAAAAAGGCTTCTCAATTTTTTTCAATACTGCTGTGTTATGTATGTATTTTGTATTAATTGTGACCTCGTATATTTTGGACATTTCTTTGGCTGAAAAACTATTAAATTTTTTGCATTCCAATTCTATGCATTTATTTCCTTACCTACATACATGTCAGCAGCATTTCTCCCCATCTTTGACACATAAAGTTTAGTCATTAGAACTTTGCTCCCTTCTGTTAAGGGAAATCAGTTATTTAAATTATTTTTAGTCCCTCTGCGTTCGGATCAGAAAACACACCAAAGAAACCCTGCTCTTTGAACTGCCTCAGCTGTCTTTAATTTGAATTTAAGATGCAGTATAAACAAGTTCTGAACACTTTTTGGTAATGCAGTGTAGCATTACACAGTGGAACCTTGCAGACACTGAGCAAAGATCACTTCTGACTGGCTCTCTGCTGTTTTGAGTCTCCTGTGTTGAGCAGATAAACTTTAGTGCATTTAACCTGCTGCTTAATGATGGCCTATAGGGGGTTCTCAGGACAAATTATTTGGTGGCCTCACTCAGAGTGTGGCCTCCAGCTCTTGCTGATGGTCACTCACACTTTTTCCTAAAATACTTAATTAGCTTTAAGAAAAACAAAGAAATATGCACATATACATGTCCAAATTATTGTAATTTATTTATTGCTAGCTTGTAAGTCTGTTGTGAAACGTGACATTAACAAACATACAAGTCTCACTTTTCACAGCAGACTTAGCTCCGGCAATCCTGGGGACAAATTAAGACCTGGATGAGAGGTTGCGGGAGGCAGCAGGGGCAATGGCGTGGGTGAGTGGCCCGGGGAGGCGGCGGGGGCTAAAAGCCCGGTAACAGCCTGAGTTGGCTGGCTATGGGCATGACTCTTCACTGCAGTTAAGTGTGGCCCAGCTGCCAGTAACTAGCCATGTGTATTGATTTCTTGATCAGCCTTGTTCAGTAGAGAAATTGCATGAAATACAATCATTGTGGAGATCAAATGATAACTTGAGCCCTTTGTCTAAATAAAACTACTTCCCACATCCTGTAGGTCTGGGTTGGTTTGGGGTTTGAGGTGTATGTGTGAACATTACCTAGAGCCTACTCACCAAGAATGTAAAAGTAGTCCTTTCAAATGCTGGAATCAATGTTACGGAAAATATTTATATAAGGTCAAATGTATATGGTGATTTACAAAGTAAAATCAAGGCAGCACTGTCACAAGAAAATGTGGAACTGTTACCTTATCTCACAGATTTTAAATGTATGCTATGTACCTGGCTGCTGTGGGAAAGAGCAGCCAGCTGTAGATAATCTTTTTGCCCACAAGGAAGAAGACCTAGCAGCATTTATTTCTGAATCAGCTATAGAGAATATAAGACTTTATACTGCGATTCATTTTCATTTTTCTGTTAATGCTGTTTGTTTAAAAACAAAAACTTCCCCTCCTGTCCCAAGCTGTCCAATGCCACCAAGTAAAAATAAAATTCACAATCCTTGCATAAAACCAGCCACCAATCCAACACAACATCCAGCAGCCCAGCAGCAACCACATATTAATCAAAATTATTCCACTTCTCTGATCTTTTTTTTAACAAAGCAACACACACACCTTTTGCCATCTCAGCCCTTTCAAAGGGCCGTCCAAAACAACAAATTATGGTGGTGTTGGACTAATGGCAGCAATGGTCAGGTGCTGAATGCAAGGCAGACAACTCTTCACAGTTCCTTCTCTTATTCCAAGGGAGCAGCAGCTGGAGGGTCTGCCCAGTGCTGCTGTGACAATCACATGGGAAGAGAAGTGATCTCTCAGGTAGGAACGTGCCAGGCCATTAGGGCTTTATAAGTATCAACACCTGAAACTCCAACTGGAAACTCATAGATAGTGCACTTAACGGAGTACTGGGGCCATGTGTTGATAGCAAGACAATCCTCTCAAGTGAGCTGCCACATTCTGCTCTGGCTTCACTTCCAGAGCAGGTTGTGTATTGCAGTCAGGAACTGGTGGGAAGCCAGTCTTAATTAGTTACCCTTGCTATCAGATCTTTTAAAAGCAGCTGGAAATCTAACCAGATCTTGAAACTGGGAACCACACTCAAGAGGCTGATAAGTCTGTCAAGTATTCCAGAAGCTTCCCCCAGCCTACCACAATCCCCTTAATTTTAATCTACATTGAGTCTCATTCACCTGGTGCTCATCCATGCCCTAATCTCATCCAGACACTGGGAACGACAGTGAAAACTTCATTCTCCCAGGCAATCCTTGTTTGCTATAGGAAATTCTCATTTACTAACGTGAGGGGTGTACTGAATCCACTTCTGCAAGCTTGTGTGAAAGCCCTGGCTTCCCACTGAAGCCAAGACAAGATGGTTACTTGCACCTCACCCCATAATGAATAGCCCTTTATGTTTCCCAAAGATGTTTTGATAAATGAAGGTTGTAAAGATAGTGGTGGTTTTTCTGTTCTGCAGATATAAATTATAACACATGCATGAAGAGGAAATGGAAACAAAATGATTTGCTATTTTAAAAAACTGGCAAGAAAACAAACAGCAGTATCAAGGTCAAGATCAGGGAAAAAAAACCTGATTTGAATTAAATCCATTTTATGCCAAGTGTGTGCAGCTCTTGTTAAAATCAGGAAACAGCTAGCCTAGATGGCCCTGATCAACAGAATACATTCTTTCTCCAGCATTGGTTCATTATGCACTTTATGACGTTTTTGAGAGACAGATTTCTAAATGACTCGATCCTGGCTTTTAGCTATAGCTGCCTGTTTTCTGGATAGAAAAATACCATTGGATTGTTAATGGATGGTTGAATTTAATTCTAGTAGATTCATATATAGTCCAGTGTGAGTAGAGGCAAGGCCTTATATATTCTATGAGAAACTAGGTTCCAATTCTGCAGCAAGGGTCCTGGACCAGCCAACTAGAGATTATGTAATTTTATTATTATTCACTTAATTTTTTTAAAAAAAATTGAGGTTTTTAATTAGCTAAATCTGAAAATGAACGATCCAGTCATCCAGCTTGTTCTGCCTGAGAGGAGGGACCTCTGCCAGCACAGCTCTGTCCGTTAGGGATGACACCTCTTCACACCCCAACTGACATAGCTATACCAGCAGGAATCTGTAGCACAGACATAGCCCAAATTCAGAGCATGTGCTAACAACTTTAGTCACTCTGCTCAACTCAGGCCTATCATTCAGATGCCATTTTGAGGCCAGCTCATCTACCATGTGAAGGAATAAAGCTAACAAGCACCACCAGTAAAAACTATGCCTCTTGGAAGGGTTGCCCTTATGTTGAATAGCGATCCCTTGAAACATGGGCATTTTCCAGTTTGCCAGGTAAGTGAACATTTAGAAGGGTGCAAATATATGTTTATCTCCAAAGGATTAAGACTATAGTTTTTTAGGATTTGTTTTAGGAGTGTTATAATTCTGTGGGACAGTGGGAAGGGGATAGAGAAGACAAATCAAGGCAAACCCTAATTAAATAATTATGCAATTTTATATTCTAAAAATCAGATTTGTGTGGATCTAATCCCTGCAGACCTGCATCTCACACTGTTTTCAGGGAAGCATGGTAATGCGGCTCAATCGCATGTAGTTAGTAATTTAACACACATAAAAAAAACACAGGCCAGTCTGTTGTCTTTTGCCTATATAGTGACATGCCCTTACACATAATATGATCATCAACACAGACTATCAGATTTCTGATCTAGATGAGTAAAATAGTTTCTCACATAAGCACGGAAATCAAATAGGTGTGAGTATTTACTTACCAATGTGGCTAAGTGGTTTAATGAATTAGCCCAGATAATATCAAGATCTAGCAGTACCTGAATAAAATGACTGATGAAGAAAGAAAAGAAAACTACTAGTGAGGTGATGTAGGCCTACATTCAGTCGGGATCATGGCCTTTGGTTTTTTACGCTTCCTTTCCCATTGGGTTTTATTTTGAAATTGCCCTCTTTTATATTTAATTCTGTGCACATGTAACCTGCTCTTGTGTCCCTAAAAGCTGTCTAACTACTGTCCAATTGGTTATACCTGAAACTTCACGTAGATGTGACTTCTAAACATCTATTTTTTAAAAATCCACAATTCCCTAGGCTTTATTGAGGACATGAACTAAAACATGTTTTCAAGTATCAGGGGGTAGCCATGTTAGTCTGTATCCACAAAAACAACAAGGAGTCCGGTGGCACCTTAAAGACTAACAGATTTATTTGGGCATAAGCTTTTGTGGGTAAAAAACCCACTTCTTCAGATGCATGGAGTATTATACTGACACATGAAGAGAAGGGAGTTACCTCACAAGTGGAGAACCAGGGCTGACAGGGCCAATTCAATCAGGGTGGATGTAGTCCACTCCCAATAATTGATGAGGAGGTGTCAATTCCAGGAGAGGGAAAGCTGCTTTTGTAGTGAGCCAGCCACCCCCAGTCCCTACTCAAGCCCAAATTAATGGTGTTTACATTTGCACATGAATTTTAGTTCTGCAGTTTCTCTTTGAAGTCTGTTTTTGAAGTTTTTTTGTTGAAGAATGGCTACTTTTAAATCTGCTGTAGAACGTCCAGGAAGACTGAAGTGTTCTCCTACTGGCTTTTGTATGTTACCATTCCTGATATCCAATTTGTGTCCATTTATTCTTTTATGTAGAGACTGTCTGGTTTGGCCAATGTACATGGCAGAGGGGCATTGCTGGCACATGATGGCATATATCACATTAGTAGATGTGCAGGTGAGTGTGTGGCTGATGTGGTTAGGTCCTCTGATGGTGTCGCTAGAGAAGAGATGGGGACAGAGTAGGACCGAGGTTTGTTACAGGGATTGGTTCCTGGGTTCGTGTTTCTGTGGTGTGGTGTGTAGTTGCTAGTGAGTATTTGCTTCAGGTTGGGGATTGTCTGTAAGCGAGGACTGGCCTGTCTCCCAAGGTCTGTGAGAGTGAGGGATCGTTTTCCAGGATAGGTTGTAGATCGTTGATGATGTGCTGGAAAGGTTTTAGCTGGGGGCTGTATGTGATGGCCAGTGGTGTTCTGTTATTTTCTTTGTTGGGACTGTCCTGTAGTAGGTGACTTCTGAGTACCCGTCTCGCTCTGTCAATCCGTTTCCTCACTTCCCCAGGTGGGTATTGTAGTTTTAAGAATGCTGGATAAAAATCTTGTAGGTGTTTGTCTCTGTCTGAGGAATTGAAGCAAATTCTGTTGTATCTTCGGGCTTGGCTGTAGACAATGGATCGTGTGATGTGTCCTGCAGCACTGTAATGTCCAGGAAGTGAATCTCTTGTGTGGACTGGTCCAGGCTGAGGTTGATGGTGGGGTAGAAATTGTTGAAAACCAGGTGGAGGCCCTTGAAGAATTCCACGTGGATTGGCCAAACTGGACAGTCTCTACGTAAAAGAATAAATGGACACAAAGTGGACATCAGGAATGGTAACATACAAAAGCCAGTAGGAGAACACTTCAATCTCCCTGGACGTTCTATAACAGATTTAAAAGTAGCCATCCTTCAACAAAAAAAACTTCAAAAACAGACTTCAAAGAAAAACTGGAGAGCTACAATTCATTTGCAAATTTAACACCATTAATTTGGGCTTGAATAGAGACTTGGAAGTGGCTGGCTTACTACAAAAACAACATTCCCTCTCCTGGAATTGACACATCCTCATCAATTATTGGGAGTGGACTACATCCACCCTGATTGTATTAACTCTGTCAATACTGGTTCTCCAGTTGTGAGGTAACTCCCTTCTCTTCATGTGTCAGTATAACAATGCCTGCATCTGTAATTTTCACTCCATGTATCTGAAGAAGTGGGTTTTTTACCCACGAAAGCTTATGCCTAAATAAATCTGTTAGTCTTAAGGTGCCACGGGACTCCTTGTTGTTTTTGTAAAACATGGTTTGCTCTTCAGCTCCCTCTGTTGGCACTAGAGCAGATTTTTAAAGGACAACTTTAAGATCTAGGATGAAAAATTCAGGGCTATTTGTTTATTTTTAAAAGCATGATACGTGTATTTTTCATGAAATAAAAGATGAAAACACTATTTGAATTTAAACCTTCCCCAGCTGCTCAGAGAATGCAGGACTGGGCAAGCGTGTGGAAACTGGAGTGTTACATTTGATTTCAAATTTAGTCTTAGTTTGCATTCTCCAAATAGGATGAAATGTAAAAAGCAAATGCCCCTCGTAAGTGGGAGCAAAGCAAATTAGGTTCGTAAAAGTCAGGTTTAATGAAAAATTAAAAGTACCATATTAAAGTAAAGTCAGTGAGCACGCTGATTTTTTTCAATGTATTTTTCACCTGCTGCTGTAAAAAGCCTTACTCCCAGAGCGGGGCTGATCTCCTGAGTGAGGCTGGAGCCCAATGGAAAGGTACCAACAAAATCTACATTCACTTCACGCTCTATCGGAACCAGGAGAGGAGTGATTCAATGGAAAGCAAGTCATCGCTGTTAACAAAAACGTCCCCTTTGAGCTGGGAGAAGGGATCGGCAGCGCTGCTGGGGAGTTTGTTACAAATCCCACAGCACTGAGCAGAGCCCCTCACATCCTGGCCTGAGCTCCTGGCTGCAGCCAGGCGGGTACGGGAGGGGCAGGACCGGCACTAGCTCATTTGTGCTGCCTCGTCTGTCCCTCCTGCCCAGCCCTGCCCTGGGAGCTTGTCTCTTTGCCGTGTGCTGGGAGTGACTCATCTGGGAAGGTGTTTCTGGAGTATGAAGTAAAAACAGCCGTGGGCAGCTCCCACCACAATTTCACCCTGAATTTTTAATTCTCCCCACCCTCCATTATCAATCCATTTCTGGCTCAGGTTCTATCACTTTATAATGGATACATTCATCTGCTGGGCAGCAATTCCCATTGCACTTGGGCAGGTAATTGCTGGAGATGTGATTTAAAAGACTTCGCCGGTGGGCAGGGTTTATAATGGAAAATGCCATCACTTTGCTGCACGGTGTGTGGGTTACATATGCAGGCCTGGCGCTAGTCATTGCAGGCCAGGAGGTTTCTGTATTGAGGTGGGGTAGTAGCACTCAGATTCTTATGGCTGCTGAGACAAGTTTGTTTAGCAGCTGGTGTTTCCAAAGTGCTCTAAATGTGCGGGGGGAGGCGGGGTACTCGCACCAGCAGTAGAGCCAAGGAGAGCAGAGGCTGGAGATTGCTCCCTTCTGATCAGTTATCTCAAAGGGGAGCCAAGATAACTCTAGTATAATGGGTGTAGGTAACAGAATATAAACAAGCCCCATTTTCTCAGAAGAGCAGACCCACCCTCTGCCGTATCTGTCACCGGTGGATTGGTGCAGATCTCCTTCCCTATGTGGTGTGCAGATAATAAAGACTGACCAGAAACAAGGGTCAAACAACAGGTACGTGTATTAAGGGATAAATTACAGATAAGGGGAGGGGATAAATGAAAACGAGCAATAACTATATAAACAAAACCAGTGATACAGCAGCTCTCCCTATGAGCATGAAGATCATGCCCAAAATGCAGAAACCACCCTGGCAATTGAAAATATAACCCCAACTAAGAAAACCCTAATTATATCTCACTATATTCCCAGCACTTCCGTGGCGGCGGCAAAGTCCAGGACCTCCACTCTGTGGGTAATTGGAACCCATAGAGGAGGAGCGCTGGAGAGTCCCTTGATGACAGTTGGGATGAAAGAAGCAGACCGAGAACCCTCTGGTTGTTGATGTTCCCAGGAACAGGAGCAGGTAGGGTGGAATGAGTCTTCTGTTTTCTCACCTCGGGAGTGAATGGTATTCTTCGATGGTTCACTGGTGCCACAAAGACCCAAACCACCCACACACACACACACAACCACACACTAGGATGGACTGCACCATCAGTCTGTGATTACAGTCCTTTTATACAGTTTGTGGCGGGAAAACATGGTATGATCCCAAGAAAAGTGGGGAAACAGTCTCAGGTGGTTTGGCCTTGAGATCACCCAGTGGCGGGAAAAAACAGTTTAATCCAGTTACATCCAGGCCAACTTGACAGTGCATAGAGGGGTCACAAAATGGAGTCACAAGATGACCATTCAGACTCCATTTTGGATTGCTGCAATATCCTTAGAAACTGATTATTGGGTCTGATACACACATGTAACTTAATAAACTATGAACAATATAACATTTCATACCCAACAAAAGGACTTTGCCAAGTCCATAGGAGCCGGCAGGCTACACGTGACCTTGACCCGAGAATGCCCTGGACTGGAATAGGGCTGGCATGTGCATTTGGAAATTGCAGTAGAGCCAACACTAGTACTAGCAGTAACTGAAACTGTTTCCAGGCCCCAGAGATGTCACTTGATCATGATTCTGAAAGTAAATATGCCACTCAGCTGACAGGGATCAGTAGCCACTGACTCCAGTGGTTACATGGTGAACTTCCTGCAGTTCATTAGCATTTTGATGAGCTGCCAAAGGATCATCAGAACTCATGACAGTGGTTAAAGCCCCCCAGATTCAGGCATACCAGCCTGGTATTCCTAATTTGGCTTCAAATGCCTTTTAAAATATGCTTTCCACTGTCTCAGGTTTGGTCCAGTGTACAAGAACTTGATCTTTTAGAGCTTGAAGTCTCTAAGACAAGCGGTTGCTGTAGCTATAATGTAGGAGGAAAGGAATAAATAGGTGTCAGGAGAATTTTCAAACTATGATTGAGTTCCATCTCTTTAAGATAACTTTTACAAATCATCTAATTTTGTAAAATAAAATATAAATGTCTTCTGGCCTCAAACCACCCATCCCACATGTGAAATTGAATGAACTTTGAAAGGGGGAGAATTAAGTGTGACGGGTTGGGTCACAAAACCCCCCTTGGGACTGCTACCTGATGTGCTGGGACTACCTCTGAGCTCATTTTCCCTGGCAGCTTGGGTCTTTAGTACCCTGCCTTGTCTGAACCACATCCCCCAAAAGCTGCAGGCTTAACTGAAAACAGCTTAAGAAGTGCTCCTGTCTCCAGCATCCAGATACCCAGTTCCCAATGGGGTCCAAACCCCAAATACATTCATTTTACTCTGTATAAAGCTTATACAGGGTAAACTCATCAATTGTTCTCCCTCCAACACTGATAGCTGTGCATATCTCTGTTTGCTCCCCCAGGTATTAATTACTTGCTCTGGGTTAAATAAGTAAAAAGTGATTTTATTAAATATAAAAAGTAGGATTTAAGTGGTTCCAAGTAACAGACAGAACAAAGTAAATTACCAAGCAAAATAAAATAAAACATGCAAGTCTAAGCCTAAAACAGTAGGAAACTAAATGCAGGTAAATCTCACCCTCAGAGAAGTTCCAATAAGCATCTTTGGCAGACTAGACTTCCTCCTAGTCTGGGTCCAGCAATCACTCATACCCCTGCAGTTACTGTCCTTTTGTTCCAGTTTCTTTCAGGCATCTCTTTGGGGTGAAGAGGCTATCTTCTGATCTAGCTGAAGACAAAATGGAGGGGCTTTCAGGGCCTTATATAGTCTCTCTTGTGCCACATCACAGTCACAAGATGGGGTCTCTAGCCACCTGGGCAACTCACATGTTTATGAATGAGTCAGCTTTTTGCAGGCCAATGCCATTGTTTACATATTAGTTTGAATGTTCCCAGGAAAGCTCAGATTGGGGCTCCCAAATTGGGGATTGGCATCTCCCAAAGTCCATTATTAGTTAAGTACTCCCAATTACAGTAACTCCTCACTTAACATTGTAGTTATGTTCCTGAAAAATGCAACTTTAAACTAAACAATGTTAAACAAATCGAATTTCCTCATAAGAATTAATGTAAATAAGGGGATTAGGTTCCAGGGAAATTTTTTTCACCAGACAAAAGACATATATACACACACACAGTTTTAAACAAACAATTGAATACTGGTACACAGCGATGGTGATAGTGAAGCTTGGTTGAGGTGGAGGAGTCAGAGGGTGGGAATTTCCCAGGGAATGCCTTAGGAAGGATGAACTAGCACTTCACTGAGCCCTCAAGGGTTAACTCTCACACTCTACAAGCCAGCAGGAAAGATGTGTTTCAGAGACAGAGATGTGCATTTATAATTAGGTATCAAGAGTGGGGTCAGAAGTACACTGCCTTGTTAATTAGATCAGCCTAAGGCAGCAGCTCCCTCCCTCGTGTGTCCCCCCTGCTCTATGGAAGATGGGGTAAGCAAGGTGCAGGGGGACATTAGCCCCCCTCTTCTTCCCCTCCCCCCCACACAGCAAGCAGACAGGAGTCTCGGAGAGCAGCACATGGCAGTGGGGAAAGGGACAGCTGAACTGCCATTGATAGCCTGCAAACAACATTAGAAGGGAGCATTTCACAACTTCCATAGATTCATAGATTCTAGGGCTGGAAGGGACCTCGAGAGGTCATCGAGTCCAGCCCCCTGCCCTCATGGCAGGACCAATTACTGTCTAGACCATCCCTGATAGACATTTATCTAACCTACTCTTAAATATCTCCAGAGATGGAGATTCCACAACCTCCCTGGGCAGTTTATTCCAGTGTTTAACCACCCTGACAGTTAGGAACTTTTTCCTAATGTCCAACCTAAACCTCCCTTGCGGCAGTTTAAGCCCATTGCTTCTTGTTCTATCCTCAGAGGCTAAGATGAACAAGTTTTCTCCCTCCTCCTTATGACACCCTTTTAGATACCTGAAGACCACTATCATGTCCCCTCTCAGTCTTCTCTTTTCCAAACTAAACAAACCCAATTCCGTCAGCCTTCCTTCATAGGTCATGTTCTCTAGACCCTTAATCATTCTTGTTGCTCTTCTCCAATTTCTCCACATCTTTCTTGAAATGTGGTGCCCAGAACTGGACACAATACTCCAGTTGAGGCCTAACCAGCGCAGAGTAGAGCGGAAGAATGACTTCTCATGTCTTGCTCACAACACACCTGTTAATGCAGCCCAGAATCAAGTTTGCTTTTTTTGCAACAGCATCACACTGTTGACTCATATTTAGCTTGTGGTCCACTATAACCCCTAGATCCCTTTCTGCCATACTCCTTCCTAGACAGTCTCCTCCCATTCTGTATGTGTGAAACTGATTGTTCCTACCTAAGTGGAGCACTTTGCATTTGTCCTTATTAAACTTCATCCTTTTTACCTCTGACCATTTCTCCAATTTGTCCAGATCATTTTGAATTATGACCCTATCCTCCAAAGCAGTTGCAATCTCTCCCAGTTTGGTATCATCTGCAAACTTAATAAGCATACTTTCTATGCCAATATCCAAGTCGTTGATGAAGACATTGAACAGAGCCGGTCCCAAAACAGACCCTTGCGGAACCCCACTCGTTATACCTTTCCAGCAGGATTTAAATGAGCATGTTCCCTAATTGATCGGCAACGTAAGAACAAAACAACGTTAACCGGGACAACTTTAAGTGAGGAGTTACTGTATTTGAATAACCCCTTCACACTCTGTTAGAATCATAGAATAGAATATCAGGGTTGGAAGGGACCTTAGGAAGTCATCTAGTCCAACCCCCTGCTCAAAGCAGGACCAATCCCCAGTTTTTGCCCCAGATCCCTAAATGGCCCCCTCAAGGATTGAACTTACAACCCTGGGTTTAGCAGGCCAATGCTCAAACCACTGAGGTATCTCTCCCCCCAAATCTGTCTTATAGGCTTCCTACAGCAAACACTTTAAATACAAGCATCAAGCCAACGCTCATAACTTCAGATATAAAAATGATACATGCATATGAATAGGATGAATATATTCAGTAGATCATAACTTTTGCAAAGATGTGTTACGTGGCATATCTAGCATAAAATATATTCCAGTTATGTCATATTGACACTTATAAGCATATTTCTATAAAGCATTATGGGGTGCAACATCATAATAAGGACAAGGGGAGAGGAAGGAAAAGTTTTAATTTAGGAAGAGTGGTTCACAATTGAAAACGCCACCCAGGAAGGGTGCCTGTACAAAGTGCTCCTTCACTTTTAGCGCAATTACTTTATTATCGTAGGGGAAAAAAATCCTTGATCCAAAATTACCAGCTGGTACATAAGTATGACAGGAACAAAGCAGGAAGGTGGGCATAGCTCCAGGGCCAGAGTTAAGGTTGTTTGGGAGACTGTAATTGTGAATTTCTATGCTGTCAAATGTTTGGGGGGTTTTAGAACAACATATAATTTCCTGTCTTTTAAATGGTTTATTGTTCTTGTTTTATAAAAAAAACAAAACAGTGTTCTTGTAAAGTTTATAGCACTTGAGTCAGTGATTGTTTGTTTGTTTTCAGTCCAATAGCAGGTTAAGAAAAACTTTTTTGTGCAGGAACTGTTTGACACAGAGAAAGCAGAGTGTGGTGTGGCGGCTCCCAGTCATACTCCACGAGAAGATCTTTGCTACTAAACATTCTCTCTCCTTCTGCTTTAATTTATTGTCAGCTCTACTAGTTTCAATGAGGTCAAAGAAACCTCAAGTTGGGACTTGTGTAAAGTTGCAGGAGTTATGACTGCTCTGTAATGTACAGCTGTTTGACATTGCATGTAACGTCCTTAGGGAGCATTATTCTAGCGTGAGCAGTCTATTCGTGTAAGGAGGTGTGCATTTCTCTCCCCTTCTGACAGGGCGGGAGGCCATGCCTCCTCGCTGCTTCGCAAGTAGGGCGCAGCTCACAGCCAGCGAGTCCACCTGGTGATTAGTCCAATTAGCGGTTAGTCCTTCTGCCAAATCCCTCAATCAGGGCAGTGAGCAGGCCTGGCTGGCAATCAGCCCAGGCCTTAATTAGTTTTTCCACCCTAGTCCCTCAATCAGGGCATTTCACAGTTTATATCTCAGGCGGAGTCCGCGCGATACAGCCCAGCAGTTCAGGGTGGGGAATTCGCTCCCAACTGGGAGCGACAGCAAATGTGCCTGGCGCCCTAGCTCTGGTGGATGCCAGACCAATTCAGGCCTCCTGGGTCCTGGCCTATTAGTGGGGAGGTGTCCCTGCTTCACAGGTAGGGTGCCCGGGGTAGGGGGATGCAGGCCTTCCCACTCCACTGTGTCCCAGCCCAGGGCCCTATTAGTGGTGGGGCAGTTCGCCTCTAGGTGAGCAGGGATCTGCCTGCAACACACTGGCCAGCTCACAATAGTTCCACAGCCGAACCCTATTTGGTGTCCCTGGGCTCCTGCCTACCCTTCCCAGTTTGGGGCACCTGGGTTCTGTGGTCATCCTCAGTCTCTGCTGGGTAAAGAGCCATTGGCAGCCCCAGCAGTTCATCGGCGTTGCTGGTCTCCAGCAATTCAGGTAACTCCTCTGGTTGGCCAGCCATCTCCTTCAGCTCTGGGCTCCGGCAGCAAATAAAAGACATCCTGCTTCTCTAGCAGCTCTATTCCTACTGAGCTAGGAGCCTGGCCTTTTATAGTCCTCCTTCCTGTCCCGCTCCTCTGCTTCCGGTGGCAGGTGGCCTGGTTCTGCCCACCAGGGGTGATTTCAGGTCTCTCCCCTTCTGACAGGGCGGGAGGCCGTGCCTCCTCGGTACAATTAGTGTTTCATAGGTGGCTATGTGGTCTGGAGGAAAAAGCACCAATGTGGGAGGCAGATGGTTATACTGTTATTACGTTATTTTATTATTTGTATCCTGGTAGTCATGTACCAGGACTCTATTGTGCTACGCACTGTACAAACACTGAACAAAGGGACAGTCCCTGCCCCAAATTTCTTACAAATCTAAGTATAAGATAGAGCCAGTGGGTGGATGTAGACAGACAGACTGGGGAGTACAAAGAAACACTGAGACAATGTTAGTCTCTAAGGTGCCACAAGTATTCCTTTTCTTATTTTCTTTTTGCTGACACAGACTTACACGGCTACTACACTGAAACCTGAGACAATATTGGTCAGCATGATAAGCAGTGGTCTGAACACAGCAGCAGCTCACTGGGAGCTGATAGGTAGCAAGAAGATGTGGAGGCTGTGAAGGCCCTGGAAAGTGAAGACAAGTAGTTTGTTTGATGGAATAGAGAAAGGGGAACCAGGACAGGGATTCAAAGAAAAGAGTGACACCATCAATGGAACAAGCTAGGAAAATGATCTTTGCAGCAGCATTCTGAAGGACAAGAGTGGGGCAAGCTGGGATTTGTTAAGGCCAGAGAAAAGGATGTTGTAGTAATTGAGACATGAAATAATGGGAGCCCAGGATAGATGTAGCTTTGTGGAGTGGGAGGAAAGGCTGTATCTTAGCCCTGGTCTACACTACGAGTTTAGGTCGAATTTATTAGCGTTATTTTGATTGATCCGTGCACCCCTCCACACGACGAAGCCCTTAACATCGACTTCTAGGGCTCTTAAAATCGATCTCGCCACTCCACCCCCAACGAGGGGATTAGCGCTTAAATCGATATTGCCGAATCGATGTAGGCTAGTGAGGACGCAATTCGACAGTATTGGCCTCCTGGATCTATTCCCACAGTGCAACATTTGACCGCTCTGGACAGCAGTCTGAGCTCCAATGCTCCACCCAGGTAGACAGGAAAAGCCCCGCGAACTTTTGAATTTCATTTCCTGTTTGGCCAGCGTGGTGAGCTGCAGGTGAGCGCAGATCTCATCAGCAGAGGTGACCATGATGGAGTCCCAGAACCGAAGACGAGCTCCAGCATGGACCGATGGTGAAGTACGCGATCTGATCGCTGTATGGGGAGACGAAACCGTGCTAGCAGAGCTACGGTCCAAAAGAAGAAACGCCAATACATATGCCAAAGTCTCCAAGGGCATGCAGGACAGAGGCTACAACAGGGACGCGCAACAGTGCCGCGTGAAAATTAAGGAGCTCAGGCAAGCCTACCAAAAAACCAGAGATGCAAACAAACGCTCTGGGTCAGAGCCCCAGACATGCCGCTTCTATGATGAGCTGCATGCCATTCTAGGAGGTGCAGCCAGCACTGACCCACCCATGTGGTATGACTCCGTATGTGGATCATCAGAAACCACAGAGGAGCATGATGATGATAATGATGCTGAAAATAGCGCCCAGACACAGCAAGGAAGCGGAGAAGCCCTTTTCCCCGACAGCCAGGAACTCTTTGTCACCCTGGAGCCAGTACCCTACGAACCCACCCAAGGCGTGCTCGATGCAGGAGAAGGGACCTCTGGTGCCTCTGGTGAGTGTACCTCTGTTAATTAATACATGTTTTATAAGCAAGCGTGTTTAATGATCAATTCGCAGCCAGTACAGCTACAGCTACTGGAAAACTCTGTTAACATGTTCGGGGATGGAGCAGAAATCCTCTGGGGACATCTCCAGAAAGATCTCCTGGATGTACTCCCAAAGCCTGTGCAAAAGGTTTCTGGGGAGGGCAGCCTTATCCTGTGCTCCGTGGTAACACACACTACCACGCCAGGCCAGTAGCACGTAGTCTGGAATCATTGCTTTGCAAAGCATGGCGGCGTATGGTCCCGGTGTTTGCTGGCATTCAAGCAACATCCGTTCTTTATCTGTCTGTGTTATCCTCAGAAGAGTGATATCATTCATGGTCACCTGGTTGAAATAGGGGAATTTTATTAAGGGGGTATTCAGAGGGGCTCCATCCCTGCTGGGCTGTTTGCCTGTGGCTGAACGGAAATCTTCCCCGCTGTGACCCACGCGGTGGGGGGAGGGGGAACAGCGAACATCTTGGATGTGTGTCTGTGTGTGTGGGGGGGTGTCGATTAGGTTCGCGCTGCACGTTAACCCGAAAACCGCCGCCCCTCCCTTTTCAATTGCCAACCAGTTTTAAATTGCCAGCCCAAAGGCTGTTTGTTATGGGAAATGAGGGGGTTGCTGTTTGAAAACATTCCCACATTTATGAAGGTTAAAGAAGCCTATAGACTGTGGCTTACTATGGCTGCCTGCAAGCCGAATTCTGTTGCCCGCCGGACCTGCTTGTGTGATCTCTCACACCAAACCGGCAGACCCTCAATATAACAGGCAAAGTGCAACCTTGGACCAAATGCATATGTGATATGTAATGTTTGGAGCATTGTTCTCTAATATGTGTCTTTTAAACTACTCCTCTCCCGTTTGTTTCCTCCCGCAGCTGCAAATGTTTCAACGCCACCCCTTTCATCACCGTCCCAGAGGCTAGCGAAGATTAGAAGTAAAAAAAAAAGGAATCGAGACTATATGTTCTCAGAACTCATGGAATCCTCCCACACTGAAGCTGCCCAGCAGAATGCGTGGAGGCAGACACTGTCGGAGTCCAGGAAGGCAGAATTTGATCGTGCGGACAGGTGGCGTGCTGAAGAGAATGACTGGCGGGACGAAGAGAGTAGGTGGCATCAGTGTGCAGAGAGAAGGCAGGATGCAATTCTGAGGCTACTGGAGGATCAAACGGAAATCCTCCGGCTTATGGCTGAGGAAAGGCGTAGGGTTCAGGAAAGGCCGCCTGAGCCCAGACCGCCGCTACAGCCCCTGTGCAACCAACAGCCCTCCTTCCCGAGTCCCATAACCTCATCCCCGAGATGCCCAAGAACGCGTTTGGGCGGCCTCCGTGCACCCAACCACTCAAGTCAAGAGAACAGTCCAAGCAAGAAAGGGCTGGCATTCAATAAGTTTTAAAGTGCTGTGTGTCCTTGTCCTTCCCTCATCCCCTCCTCCACCACCCATCCTGGTGCTTCCCTTCCTCCACCAGCTATCCCAGGAGACTGTGGCAGTTAGCCCCATAGTTCCCCCTCTTTGTTTTACGAATTAATAAAGAATGCATGATTTTTAAGCAACAATGACTTTATTTCCTCTGCGAGCGGTGATCGAGGGGGGGAGGGCAGGGCGGTTTGGGTAAAGGGAAGTAGAGTGAATGAAGGGGCGGGGCTTTTCATTACAGGGGAAAAACAGAACTTTCACACAGCATCCTGGCCATTCATGAAACTGGTTTTCAAAGCTTCCCTGATGCGCAACGCACCCTGCTGTACTCTTGTAATAGCCCTGGTGTCTGGCTGCGCATAACCAGTGGCCAGGCGATTTGCCTCAACCTCCCACCCCGCCATAAACGTCTCCCCCTTACTCTCACAGATATTGTGGAGCGCACAGCAAGCAGTAATAATAATGGGAATATTGTTTTCGCTGAGATCTAACCTAGTCAATAAACTTCGCCAGCGAGCTTTTAAACGACCAAATGCACATTCCACCACCATTCTGCACTTGCTCAGCCTATAGTTGAAAAGGTCCTGACTACTGTCCAGGCTACCTGTGTATGGCTTCATGAGCCATGGCATTAAGGGGTAGGCTGGGTCCCCAAGGATAACTATTGGCATCTCAACATCCCCAACGGTTATTTTCTGGTCTGGGAAGAAAGTCCCTTGCTGCAGCAGCCGAAACAGACCAGAGTTCCTGAAGATGCGAGCGTCATGTACCTTTCCCGGCCATCCCACGTTGATGTTGGTGAAACGTCCCTTGTGATCCACCAGTGCTTGCAGCACTATTGAAAAGTAACCCTTTCGGTTTATGTACTCGCTGGCTTGGTGGTCCGGTGCCAAGATAGGGATATGGGTTCTGTCTATCGCCCCACCGCAGTTCGGGAACCCCATTGCTGCAAAGCCATCCAGTATGAGCTGCACATTTCCCAGACTCACAACCCTTGGTACCAGCAGCTTGGTGATCGCCCTGGCTACTTCCATCACAACAGCCCCCACTGTAGATTTTCCCACTCCAAATTGATTCGCGACTGACCGGTAGCTGTCTGGCGTTGCAAGCTTCCACAGGGCTATCGCCAGTCGCTTCTGTATTGTGAGGGCTGCTCTCATCTTGGTGTTCTGGCACTTCAGGGCAGGGGAAAGCAACTCACAAAGTTCCATGAAAGTGCCCTTACGCATGCGAAAGTTTCGCAGCCACTGGGATTCATCCCAGACCTGCAGCACTATGTGGTCCCACCAGTCTGTGCTTGTTTCCCGGGCCCAGAATCGGCGTTCCACTGTATCAACAAGCCCCATTAACACCATGATGTCCACCTTGCGGGGGGGCCTTTTTTGAGAGAGGTCTGTGTCCATGTCCTCATCACTGTCCTCAGGGCGCTGCTGTCGCCTCCTCGCCTGCTGTAGCTGTAGCAGCTCCTGGTTCTCGTTCTGCGTATACTCCTGGACAATGCGCGTGGTGTTCATAACGGCGAGAACAGCCACGGTGATCTGATCGTGCTCCATGCTTTCCCTGGTATGCTGTTTGCAGGACAGCAGAGTGGCAGCAGAAGCAGCGGGTGGATAACAATGGAGTCAGCAATATGGCGCCCATATGAAAAAAGGCGCGAAAGGATTTTTTGCTCCCCCCTCAGTTGCTTTCACGGAGGGAGGGGGGTGCAAGGGTTAGGCTCATTTCCTTCTAGCTGCAGATGGTACAATATGCCGTGAGCAAGGAGGCGCCTTCCCTTCTAGCAGCAGATGGTACAATATGCTTGATATCCATCATCAGCTCCTGGCCCCCTCAAGGATTGAACTCGCAACCCCGGGTTTAGCGGGCCAACGCTCAGACCGCTGAGCTATCCCTCCGCCCGTGTTCCAGGCAGTACTGAATCTCCCTTAAACAAAACGTAAAAAAGAGAATGACCAGAGTCACTCTGGTCACTCCCATTTATGTCCAAGCGCCCCCGGCCAGCCACACCATAGGCCGCCGGCCAGGAGCACACGAATACCAATCATATTGTACAATCTGCTGCGAGAAGGCAAGGAGCTTCTGCTGTGTAGTCCCGCGACTACCAGCCTCAGGCAGAATGGGCCCCTCAAGGATTGAACTCGCAACCCCGGGTTTAGCGGGCCAACGCTCAGAACGCTGAGCTATCCCTCTGCCCATATTATAGTGTGACTGAATCCCCACTAGACCTAATGTCCAGGCGTACGCTGGAGATGTACGGTAATTGTGAGCTGAGCAGGCTTCCGTAGCAAACACGGAAACCCCGGAAAAAAGGCGCGAAAAATATTGCTTTCACGGAGGGAGGGAGGGAGGGAGGGCTGACATGTACCCAGAACCACCAGCGACAATGTTTTCTGCCCCATCAGGCTTTGGGATTGCAACCCAGAATCCCAATGGGCGGCGGAGACTGCGGGAACTGTGGGATAGCTACCCGCAATGCAATGCTCCGAAAGTCGATGCTAGCCCCGCTACTGTGGACACAGTCAATCGACCTCATGGTCTTAACGCTTGTGTGTGGGGACACACACAATCGATTCCATAAATTCAGGTTTTAAAATATCGACTTCTATAAATTCGACCTAATTCTGTAGTTTAGACGTACCCTTAGAGGTGCTGTGCAGGAAACATAGGCAAAATTTAGAAACAGTGTGAATGTGTTCTATTCCTGACTCCAATGTCAACTTGGTGCGTAGCCTTAGGCAGGTTGTTTTACACACCTGCCTCAGTTTCCTCCATTGTAAAATGGAATAGATAATACTTTACCTTACAGGGATGTTGTGTGGGTTAATTGATGTTTGTACAGAACGTTGCATATTCAAAATGTTACATAAATGCTAGGTAAAAATTGAATATTTATTAGCCATAGAGAGTAGGGAAAAGCAGCTAAATGACATCATTCCATCATTGTCGTTCAAGCCGTGTTAATCAATGAGAGGAATAAAATGACTGTCCTGTAGTACTTCCTTGGATTTACACAGATGGTTTCTGCATTTTCCTGTATTTATTTTAGTGCTGGACCAACAACAGAAACAGCAACAATAGTAGCAGCTTGAGAGACTGTTTGGCAGCATGTTGCAGGAACATATAGTATCTATTTTTTCAGTTCCACACAAATGCCTCTGTGTATAGTTGAAAGAATGTTGCAGAATTAGATCTCAGCAAAATATTCCCACTGAACCCCAAAGCCGTTCAAATGAAGCCTTGGGTCCAAGGTTTGATGTGCTCAAAAGCCTCAGCCAAAAGTCAGTGACATTGGCTGAGTTGGTTTGTCTATAGATCTGGGAAGCTGACAGCTCCCCTTCCATGAGTCAATCAGATTCTGTGCCCACAGATGGTGTCTAAGGAAATAGGGGATCTCCCAGGGCCTGTTAGAGGAGCAGATATCCTTTGGGGTGGGATCAGGGCAAAGGGGTTCCCCTGCAAGGTTTGAATTAGTTGAACCCTGTGGGTCAGTTTCTTCCACCATTACTCATACCTTGCTTAGAAAGAACTTTCATAGATATTATTTCTGGAGTTAGGTAGTAGCAGGCATGAGCAAGGGTGGGAGTATCTGGCTCTGAATGAACATGCATGGGTTGGTTTGCTAGGGCTTGTGAACCAAACTGCAGGAGTCAGATTTTTAACCAAAAGCTGCAGGGCTTGCATTCCTATATATCATCTCTAGCTGGCTGCTAATTGTCATTGTACCTGTCCCCTTATGCCTAATGAGAAAACCTGTTTTAATCATCCATTTATTATGGCAAAATGGACACAGACCATTCACCGACTCGATTACCACTGTGTTTGGTTAGAAGAATAGTAGATTCATTTTCATAAGGAAAATCTTATCATTGGACAGAATACTATTTATACTGAGCTAGCCTTGTATTGATTTGCAATCAGAACCTGCTCCTGGGGTATCAGATACCTCTATTAGCCTAATAAAGCCTTTTCACATCTCAGCTTTCTTCAGTCTTTGCTATAGGAAGTGCAACAAAATCAGCTGGTTTTTAGACCATATGCAAAACCTTTGTTTAGATGCTCTTCTACATTTGTCTTTCTAACCTCTATGAAACATATCCTATTCCTGGAAATTCATCACATTACCTGCAGTTGTGTGCTCTATCTGATGTCATATTTCTAAATTAAAATAGTTCAATTAATTTCCACTTGTGTTTGAGATTTCTGGAAGGCTTTGTCATATATGATCATCTAAAAGGGCTTAGATTCAATGAAGCAGGTAACACACCATAACCAAAATGCACAATCAGCCATTCAAATAAATTATTAAAAATAGATTTGGATGAGATGCCTCCTGTGTGCTCTGAGTCTATTAAAAATCTCCAACTATACATATGTAATCCTTAGCCACAGTAAATGTTCAGACAATTCATTTTCCCCTGTTGAACAAATGAACCATTATACTATATGCTGGATCAAGTACAGCACAGCCGATAGTTAGCCCAAAACAAAGTTCTCAGACATTTTCCCCCCGGCTTTGTACGCATAATAAACAAAAACATCTCACAACTCTAGCAGCACACTGGCCTGTATTTAAATAGATGCAATAGCTACACTCTTTGACTGCTAAGAATCAGGAGTAACTTCTTAACAACAACAACAAAAAAGTTGCATCTAACCCAAGAAATATCTCAGCTTTTTATTTTGAATTAGCAGACTTGCAAAATAGCACCCTTAAATCTTGTTGGCTGGTGTGACTGGGGCTAGTTTTTCATATATACATAAATCTCTGGCAACGCAGCTTAGGCTCCTCAGACAAGTATACAAATCACACTGCAACCAGGCACACAGAACAGATCTGAGAAGGAAAGAACAGGCTCCAACACTACAATGGTAGGTCTATCTTTCACTTGGGTGGGTTGGGAATGGCTGGTGGCCAAGAACTAGAGTAGAAAGAGCACTTTCAAAAATAAAGACATACAGACTACAGAGCCCAGATTCTATGGTCTGGCTGAGCTGTGCCCAGCATGTAGTGGAGGAAGGGAAAGGAGCCATCTCATGGAGTAGCTGGCCCATTAAGGGGAGTTGGACACAGCTACATCTATGATGGATTTGCTACCTCTCAGCTGAGACTGATCAGCTAGGGATCAGGTGATTATAAAGCTAGCAAATAGGCCAGCTGGGTAGAGTGTGACCAGACAGCCCTTTGCTCATGGAGGAGAGCTATAGGAAACAGGCAGAGACACAATCTGTCAGGAATAGATATGCCCCTGCAGAAGGCAGTGGGTTAGGGCAGTGGTTCCCAAACTGGGGTTTGTGAAATGTTACAGAGGGTTCCCGGGAAAAAATTCCCTAATGGCAGACAGAGCTTTCCCTAGGGACCCCAGGCAGCACGGGGCCAGCAGCCTGGAGCTCCAGGACTTCCAAGAGCTAAGCAGATCAATGCAAGCATATCTATCACACTGAGGAGATTTAAACTTCAAGACTCCTTATAAGAAATTGAAAGGGAGGTGGATATTTTTTGCTGTTTTTAAAATGAAATAGGCTGCTAGTATTGTTTTTAATATTATTATGAAGAACAAGTTTAAGCTTTGTTGTAACGTGAGTTGTTTGCCTGGACTGCTCAAGACATGAATGCTTGTGTAGGAGCAACTCTTTGAGTTGGCTTCTTAAATACCTTCATGCTATTTCACATCTGATACTCCTTGATGAAACATAGGAGCCTGGTCTTACAACAGGTTTATTCAAACTGATACAAGCTACAAAAGTGAGATCTTGGAAGAGTGTTGTTGTTTTCATAATGTAATAAAAATACCATAATGATAAATAATAATTAATAATAAATAGTGTGTAATAAGCATGTCACAAAAACAAATTTTATATTTCCAAGATCACTGCTTTTATAATTTATATTCTGGTAAAGGAGAAAATCCCTGGAAATATTCATTTTTAGGAGGGGGTTCGTAAGACTTGACATTTTAGTGAAAGGGGTTCACAGGTTGTTAAAGTGTGGGAACCACTGGGTTAGGGGGAAGGGATAGTTAATGTGCTGTACTATTTACATTGTGATGGGGCAAGGCCAGAGGGCTATAGGAAAGTGGTAAGGAACCAATATGTTAGCCCCAGGCTAAACAAATCCCTGATACCTTATGGCAGTTGCTCCAGGTTAATCAAGACACCTGGGGCCAATTAAGAACTTTCCAGAAGGCAGGGAGGTTGATTGGGATACCTGAAGCCAATCAAGGACTGGCTGGAACTAGTTAAAAGCCTCCCAGTTAGTCAGTGAGAGGTGAGGAGCTGTGGAAGGAGGTTGTGTGTGAGAAGCTGGGAGCAAGAGGCACTAGGAGCTGAGAGTAAGAGGACATACTGCTGGACAATCCTGTGGTGAAGATAAAGAAGGTGTTGGGAGGAGTCCATGGGGTAGTAGCCCAAGTTGTTGTAGCTGTCGTGCAGTTGTTCCAGGAGGCACTCTAAACCGCTGCAATCCACAGGGCCCTGGGCTGGAACCCGGAGTAGAGGACAGGCCTGGGTTCCCCCCAAAACTCCCAACTCCTTATCAGACACAGGAGGAGTTGATCTGGACTGTGGGTTCTACCAGAGGGGAAGATCTCTGAGGCAAACAAAAATCCACCAATAAGCACAGGACCCACCGAGGTAGAGGAGGAACTTTGTCACAACTGGTGTCAGAGGTGGGATTGGTGTGCACAGCGCGGCGGAAGAAGAGGGGTGTTTAATAAAAAAAAAAAAAAAAGGAAGCGGGTTTATTTATTTTTTTCACCACAATGGAAGAGGTAGTACGGGCACTGATACAAGCCATGGCTGCCCAGCAGGAGGCTACCCGTGTCCAGGCAGCCGCCCTACAGGAGGCAGTGCGGCTGCAGCAGGAGACCAATCGTCTGTTGATGGACCAGGCTGCTCAAGACCGTACTATGTTGCGGGAACTGGTAAACCAAGTGAAGGCCCTTACAGAGTTGAACCATGGCCATGATGGGACGCAGCACATACGGGCCAGCAATTGCCTGCAGAAAATGACGGGGAACGATGACATAGAGGCATATCTGCTGGCCTTTGAGAGGACAGCCCTACGGGAGGCCTGGCCTCGAGATCAGTGGTCTGGCATCCTCACCCCATTCCTGTGTGGGGAAGCCCAGAAGGCCTACTATGATCTGCCTGAAGAGGCTGCAGAAGACTACCCGCAGCTGAAAGCAGAGATCCTGGCCAGATCTGGGGTAACAACCGCAGTGCAGTCCCAGCAGTATCATGAGTGGAGATACCAGGAAGACAAAACCCCGCGGTCCCAATTGTATGACCTCATCCATCTCGCACGAAAGTGGTTGCAAACTGAGTCCCGGAGTCCAGAAGAGATACTAGAGGTTCTGGTCATCGACCGATACATGAGGGGACTACCACCAGACCTTCACGCATGGGTAAGCCAGAACAAACCCTCCACCTATGACGAGATGGTGGCAATGGTAGAGAGGCGAAGGACGGCGAGGGAACTGACCTGACCAGTTAAGGAAGTGGAACCCCGGGTTAAACAAGCAGCATGAAGCCCTAGAGTTCGAGTGACTGGGCCACTAGAGGCCATAAAGAGTTGGAGCACTGAGGGGGAAGAAAATCGTGATGTTAGACTTCCCAAACCCCCGGGGAGTCCTAGGTGGAAGAAGGGGAGGGCTGAAAACCAGCGGGGACCCCAGAAGGAAGGGATTGGCCTGAGTGGGGGGAATCCTGGAACTAAACCCCCTAGCCCCCGGGATAGGGGAGTGATTAGAAGCAATTATAGATGTTATGCATGTGGTGAGTGGGGACACATAGCAGCACAGTGTCCTAGCTCCGAGGAGCCTATGCAATGGAACTTGGGGGATTGGGAGGTCCCATGCTCCCTTATCCACCTTGCGGGCATCGCATTAGCCCCGCATAACTACACCAGACCGATGAAGATAAACGGAGTAGAGACTATAGCGCTTGTGGACTCCGGAAGTGCAATCACCCTCATATCGGGTAAGCTGGTAAAAAGTAGCCAGCTGCTACAAGCCAAACGCGTAGCAGTGACGTGCGTACATGGAACCATAAGCCATTACCCCACCATCCAGGTGAAGATAGAGGTTCAGCGGAACCCCATTGAGGTGACAGTGGGTGTAGTTCCTAAACTCCCATATCCTGTAGTCATTGGGAGGGACTATCCAGGGTTTGATAATTTACTCCCCCCGGAGAGGTTGGAGGGAGGTGGGGACCCTGAGGGCAGCGACTTGTCACCGGGGGAATGTCAACCCCCGATGTTCGCTGAGATTTCTCAGGATCTATTCTCAGCCCTCCAAAAGACCCGGAAGACAAAAAAGGAGAGGAAGGCTGCAAAAGCTTTGGGAACCCGGATCCTGACCCAGGGCCAGAAGATCGCCCTAGTAGGAAGACAGACACGAGCAGCCAGAGAAACTACCACCACGGAAGGTGAGCCGGAGGCTGGCCCCAGCCAGATGGAAGCGAGCCGTTAGAAGCAACAGAAGCTGGCCCTTGGGAGCTCGGGCGGGTTAGTCCCGGGAGAGAGACTTTCGGACGGGACCAGGCAGAGGACCCTAGATATGATAACGCCAGGAAAGAGGTGGCCAAGATAGATGGGATACCTGTGGATGGGAAGGTCCGGGGTCCAGGACCTTACTTTATAGTGAAGAAAGATCTCCTGTACCGTGTGGTGCAAATGCAGGAGCAAGAGATACATCAACTTCTGGTGCCACGAAAACATCAAAAAGCCATATTGAGCCTCGCCCACAGCCACCTATTTGGAGGACACCTAGGGGTAGAGAAAACCCAGGCATGGATCCTGCGGCAGTTCTTCTGGCCAGGAGTGCATGAAGATGTCCGGCGATACTGCACCTCTTGTCCGGAGTGTCAGTTACATAGTCCTCGCCCGCACTTCCGGGCTCCTTTGATACCTCTTCCAATAATAGAGGTTCCGTTTGAACGCATAGCCATGGATCTGATAGGGCCCCTTGAGAAGACAGCTTGGGGCCACCAACATGTGCTTGTTGTACTGGACTATGCTACCCGGTACCCGGAAGCTGTTCCCCTACGCAACACGGCTTCCAAAACCATAGCTAAGGTGTTAGTGCAGATCTTTGCCCGAGTTGGGCTACCCAAGGAGATATTGACTAATCAAGGGACACCTTTCATGTCCAAGTTGATGAAAGATCTCTGTTCGTTACTCCATGTACAAGCCCTACGGACCTCTGTATACCACCCACAAACAGATGGCCTTGTGGAAAGGTTCAATAGAACCCTCAAGGCCATGATCAGGAAAGTGGTGAGCCGGGATGGGAAAGATTGGGATACCCTATTACCTTACCTCATGTTCGCCATCCGGGAGGTTCCGCAAGCCTCCACAGGTTTCTCTCCATTTGAACTATTATATGGGCGCCACCCCCGGGGCATATTGGATATAGCTAGAGAAGCCTGGGAAGAGGAGCCAAATCCAGGAAGGAACATAGTCGAGCATGTACTGCAGATGAGGGATCGGATAGCCCGAGTTACGCCTATTGTACGAGAACACTTAGAGAAAGCACAGGAGACCCAACGAACCCATTATAACCACCAAGCAAAGCTTCGACGGTTCCAACCAGGGGATCGAGTGATGGTCCTGGTGCCCACAGCAGAAAGTAAGCTGTTGGCCCAGTGGCAGGGACCCTATGAAGTGATCGAAGCCGTGGGAGAGGTGAACTATAAAGCGCGGCCGCAGGAAACCAGAGCAAATCTACCACATCAATCTTTTAAAACCTTGGCACGATCGAGAGGCATGCTTAGTCACCCAGGAGACCCTTCCCCCAGAGGATAACTTACAAGAGTAAGTAAGGATATCACCCAATTTGACGCCGATTCAAAAGATCGAGGCAACTGATATGATTAATCGCAACCGAGATGTGTTCTCTACAAAACCGGGGTGGACGACTGAGACCTATCACCATATCCGCACGATCCCCGGAGCCAAGGTAACATTGAGACCCTACCGAATCCCAGCAGCCAAAAGAGAAGAAATCAAGGCCGAAGTGAAGAAAAGGTTAGAATTAGGGGTGATTGAAGAATCTTACAGTCAGTGGTCCAGTCCAATCGTTCTAGTGCCTAAACCTGACGGTACCACAAGATTCTGTAATGACTTTCGCCGACTGAATGAAGTATCCCAGTTCGAGGCATACCCCATACCACGCATCGACGAACTGGTGGACCGACTGGGTAGTGCTCAATTCTTGACTACACTGGATCTGACAAAAGGGTACTGGCAGATTCCCCTGACCAAAGAAGCTAAAGAAAAGACCGCGTTCTCCATGCCGGACGGGCTATTCCAGTACACCGTCCTCCCTTTTGGGCTACATGGGGCCCCGGCCACATTCCAGCGCCTCATGGATAAGCTGCTGTGCCCCCATACTAGTTATGCAGCCGCATACCTAGATGATGTTGTTATCCATATGCCAGACTTCGGAACCCACTTGGAGAAAGTTGAGGCAGTACTGCGCACCTTAAGGCGGGCTGGCCTTACTGCTAATCCCGCTAAATGTGCCATAGGGCTAGCAGAGGCTAGATACCTGGGATATATTGTAGGAAGGGGCTTAGTGAAGCCCCAAATGAATAAGCTAGAGGCGATTCAAAACTGGCCCCGGCCGACCCGAAAGAAGCAGGTCCAAGCATTCCTAGGTGTAGTAGGCTACTACCGACGTTTTATTCCTCACTTCGCTGCTAGGGCAAGTCCCCTAATGGACCTGGTGAAAGCCCAAGGTCCAGACATGGTGAAGTGGACCGACGCAGCAGAGGGGGCGTTCACAGACCTTCGGACGGCCCTTTGTAATGACCCCGTACTCATAGCCCTGGACTTTAACAAGGAATTTATTTTACAGACAGACGCTTCCGAGGTGGGGTTGGGGGCGGTTCTGTCATAAATGTTGGGAGAAGAGGAACACCCGATCCTCTACCTAAGCAGAAAGCTTCTCCCAAGAGAACAGAAATACGCAGTAGTTGAGAGAGAATGCCTTGCTGTCAAATGGGCTATGGAGACCCTACGTTATTACCTCTTGGGCCGGCGATTTACTCTTGTGACGGACCATGCACCCCTCCAGTGGATGCAGCGGAATAAGGAAAGGAATGCCAGGGTCACCAGGTGGTTCTTATCCCTCCAACCATTCCAGTTCCGCATACGGCACAGGGCTGGATGCCACCATGGCAACGCTGATGGTTTATCAAGAGCACACTGCCTGGCGTCCCAAATTGCCCAACTCTATGGTGTTGAGCAGAGGGTAGTGGGGGGATATGTGACGGGGCAAGGCCAGAGGGCTATAGGAAAGTGGTAAGGAACCAATATGTTAGCCCCAGGCTAAACAAATCCCTGATACCTTATGGCAGTTGCTCCAGGTTAATCAAGACACCTGGGGCCAATTAAGAACTTTCCAGAAGGCAGGGAGGTTGATTGGGACACCTGAAGCCAATCAAGGACTGGCTGGAACTAGTTAAAAACCTCCTAGTTAGTTAGTGAGAGGTTAGGAGCTGTGGAAGGAGGTTGCGTGTGAGAAGCTGGGAGCAAGAGGCACTAGGAGCTGAGAGTAAGAGGACGTACTGCTGGAAGATCCTGTGGTGAGAATAAAGAAGGATAAAGAAGGTGTTGGGAGGAGTCCATGGGGAAGTAGCCCAAGTTGTTGTAGCTGTCGTGCAGTTGTTCCAGGAGGCACTCTAAACCGCTGCAATCCACAGGGCCCTGGGCTGGAACCCGGAGTAGAGGGCAGGCCCGGGTTCCCCCCAAAACTCCCAACTCCTTATCAGACACAGGAGGGGCTGATCTGGACTGTGGGTTCTACCAGAGGGGAAGATCTCTGAGGCAAACAAAAATCCGCCAATAAGCGCAGGACCCACCGAGGTAGAGGAGGAACTTTGTCACAACATGTAGAAGAAATAAAGCTGAAGCCTTCTGAAAAGGGCCTGAACAAGACTCTGGGCATGGACTTACTTCTTCCTGCTTTGAGGGGACAGGCCAGTAGTTTACAGGTCAAAGGTGGGTTTATGCCTCAGGGACTTGTTCAATCTGAAGGTTGCTCTAATTTATGCCTAGCTGTCCTTTTTCCCAAGTGGCTGTTCAAGCAACCAGAAGTGCAGTGGTTCCCTGGACACCATGCTCATTTTCACTCAGGGACACCCCCTTCACTGACTTTAAACCATGCGGTTAAAGGGAGGAATTCTCTTTATGCAAGAGGAATCCACAGGTGGCCTATTAAGCTGGCTTTTAGCTTCTTTTTCCCCTTTAGAGTGGCATGAAGTGGTCAGACATCCACCCCAAGTCTTTCAACAGATTAAGGACAACCATTTTCTAGTAATGGCTCAAGACCAAATTTACCCTTATTGAAACACAACAAAGAAGAGGTTCTAATAACTATGTGTAGTGTATGCCAATCCATGGATGAGTCTATGGGTCAAAAAGGGAAACTCACCCAATGTGATCAAGTGCATCCCTAGGTACATCCATGGCTGTGGGTGTGTGAATAAAAGGTAAGCACGGTTCACAACAAGCCACAGCTTCCACCAACAAAGATATGGAACCTATGGAGCAATATGGTGCTTAGGAACCAGAAAGGGAGTGGGGCCCATTCATTCTGTGCCTGTGACAAGCCCATTGATATTGGAAATGCTGGGCCCAGTTCTTCCCTCTGTTACACTGATTTTACACACACCTTCAAAAGAGTTATACCAGAATAAAACTAGTGTAACATTGTGGAGCAATAGGGCCTGTTTTACCTATTCTGATTGTAGTAGGATGAACATTTCTAGACTATAGTAGATGTGAAAGCTGGTGCTAGAACATATTATAGTGGCTAATGTCCCAATGCCTACCATTAGAAATGCCAAAATATGAGTCTTGTGAGTTGACCCGGGACATCGGTTCTAGGTACCCAATCTCTGCTAACTACAGAGACGCCTAAGGCCATTTCACACACATACAGAGGCCACCAAACAGACATCAGCAACATTTGATCACTAACATCCCAGGCTCGATTCAAATCAGCACTTCTGTGGTGAAAGCCTTGAAGATTCTATTTTCCAGTCCCTACAACCTTGTGTACAGCCCCCTGCTGAACACTGTATTTCATCAAATCATTTGTGATTGCTTTCTAGCAACGAACACTATTTTCAGCAGTTACCACCAGCAGGGCTGGCTTTAAGCTGATTTCACCGATTCCCCAGAATCGGGCCCCCCGCTCCGGCCGAACGAATTGGCTGTGGGAGGGTTTTTTTTGAGGGTTTTTTTTTTTTGTCGGGAGGGTGTGGGGCCCCACCATCGTTGTTTGTGAGGGGCCCTGCACCCACTAAAGCTGGCCCTGACCACCAGACTCTTGCATGTTAGGTAGCCAGTACTGTTGCTATATTTTAAAACCCCTTAATTTAAGGATCTCATCTAATTCTGATCCTTTCCATTTTCATTCCCCAGATAACGACCACACCATATGTCTGACTATTCAGCTTCCCATGTAAAATAGGGAATCAAAAACTCCACATGATTAACAAACATTCTTCTTGTTTACACGAAAAAGCAACTGTTTTAAAATACCATGAAACATTGGGGGAAATTTCTTTCAAACATTTACTTTATCGTTGTTGGAGGTGCAATGGGAATTTTTTTAGGAACATGCTGTTTATGTTTTAATTAATGAATTATTGACATAGATTTGCTGGCAGAGAAAGCTCTGAAGACTGTTTTAGAATCATAGAATCATAGAATCTCAGGGTTGGAAGGGACCTCAGGAGGTCATCTAGTCCAACCCCCTGCTCAAAGCAGGACCAATCCCCAATTTTTGCCCCAGATCCCCAAGTGGCCCCCTCAAGGATTGAACTCACAACCCTGCTATCCCTCCCCCCAGTTTTAAAGGCAGTGGAAGAGAGGCTGGGTAATATAATGGTGGGATTTTGTAGGAGACAACAAAGAATAAAGATGTAAGGCTGAGATTTTCAACAGCGGCTAAGAATGTACAGATGGGCACCTAAATCCCTTTGGCTACTTTGAAATCCTAGCATAAAACAGGGTGACCACAGACCACACTCTGATACCTCTCATACCAAAAGAAATCAAATGCACCATGTCATGTTGTGTGTTTCTAAAATAATGTAACACTATGGAGGGAATACCATGCAGAATTCAGCATTGCTATAGCAAGTAGAGACACTGATGGAATTGGAGCAGCTCTGAACTAATTTATTAATACTGTATGTTGATCTGATTAATGGGGTATGTACTGGTTTGGTTTAATAGGGAGCTGTAAGGAAAAACAAGCAGGAAAGACACAGAATGGCTCTAAATAAGTAACTTCTCCACAAACACTTAAGGGTTAAGAGACAATACCATTACAAGAAAAGGCCAGCACACACCAGAGATCAAAAGGACCATAGGAGTTAGAAAGGGGACTCTTGTCTCAAGAGCGGGGGAGTTGTTCAGAAGAACTTGACTCAGACATAGGCACTCAGTGGGTTGTCTGAAGAAGTTAGCCCTGCATAGCTTACCAGCAGGAGATGGTAGAGCCTTCAGGTAACATATATAGGCCTGTACACTCTTGTTCCTAAATCCTTTTTTTCTCTTATGCTTTGTTCCTATTAAAATAACCAACACTTGAGTTTAAGAAGGTTGTCTGATCACTTATATCACTGGTCAGACTTCCAAAGGGAAGAACCACAGGTACCTGAACCCAGCCAGACCTGCTGGATAAGCACAGTGGATACACGAGGTACTGTAGCCCCAGCCCTTTTCTAGGAGTGAGTGAATTGTGGATTCCATTACCAGGGGAGAGTAAGGCACACGGCCTGACATGGCGGGGTGTATGAGAAAGGAGGCAGAACTGCAGCTAGCCCTGGAACTGTGCCAGAGGTGAATGATTTATCATTTTTAATGCTGCTGACTGGCTGAAATAACTTGTTACCATATGTGACTACTTAATTCTGCTGGCTGTCTGGCTGAATGAATGAGATACTTGTATACGAGAACGTAATGCTGCAGGGAGGCCATCATTACAACGCTGTAAGTTTAGTTAGCTGTTAGGACACCAAACATTTTGAAAGGGCATTTTTATTGCCCTTTTTATTTATTATTTATTAAATAAATAAATAGGGACCAATCCTGAAAACCCTTATTCATGTGAGCAATCCTTACTCTGTCAGTAGTCCCACGGAAGCATGAACTGTCTTTCTAATTCTGGCCTGCTGAATCTCTCTTCACTTAGATCCCTCCTTAACGCTGGCCTCTTCCACGATGCCCATAAGAAGTGCATCAGTAGTAATAATCATAATTTTTAAAATAACATGTCAGTGAACCATCTCAAAATCCACATGCTTATGCTGAGTAACCCTGGGCTTTTATTGCTGTAACCCTGTCCTCCTTCCCTGTGTGTGTTACCCCCACTCATTACATCATGGCTAAAATTAGCCTATAACATCCTGTGGTCTTCTCTTTGTCCTGTAAAATGCCTAATACACTTTGGGACACTGTAAAAACAACCACAATAATAATGAATAACAAACATATCTGCTCGGCTTTTCAGTTAAAAAGGCGTTTTCAGACAGACACTAAAGAACCTAATGTTGATCAAAAGCATACTAGTCTTGGAAACAGCATTCAGAAGCCCAGTTCAGCCAAAGTTCAGAAAATGGGAGTCAATCCTTTTTGACGGTATGTGCATAGTTCTTCACTTATTTAACAATACAAGGTATTTGGAGACCATTGTCAACAGCTAAAATTGTCTCCACAGATAAAACAATTTGGGCCAAATTCTTCCCTGGTGTAACTGCACAGATTTCACAAGAGTTACATTAGGGATGAATTTGTCCCCTTCTTCTTGGGAACAGCAAGAGAGATCAGGAAATTAAACTTCCCTTGAGCTTTGAAATTCTGATTAAAGCAGTTTTCAGTATGTCTAAAATGTTCCACACTTTGTAACAGTAATATATATTTCAGCTCATCTAAGAGCTTTGCTTTTCCCTTCCAGATTCACTCCCTGATCCACTAATGCTCATGATTCTGAAATTGACTTTATTATTTGCATATTTTGTTTATTTAAATTCTAATTCAGATTTTACAAATATTTTACCCGCTAGAGAAAACATTAAAAAATACAAATCTGGTGAAAAGCAAATTGTGTGGGTCACATAAACGTATAAAGGCAGAGGTTTAAAGTAGCCTAAGAGATATCAGGAATGCCAAGTCTTGTCTTTCCTATTTCACTGCTCTACAGCCAAAATGCTTCTGAAATAAATGTAGTCAAACTTTACTAATTCTGGGTCACTGAGAACGAAAATGATGCTTAAAATTGTTGATTGGCTCTAGTTTTCAAGACATGCTATTGGGTCAGTATATACGACCCTTGACTTGGGAATGGCGGAGGATAAGTGAGTTATAAAGGGAAGGGATCTCAATTTAAACCAGAAATGACTAAAATACATCTTTGACTGGATCTATGAATAAATCTATGACTGGGTTTGGACAGTACTTGCTTTTTAGGCAAAACAATGAATGATGCAATCTGAAGCTGGTATTGCGTCATACATGATATGAATTGCATCATGTTATTCCTAGAAGTCATGGATGATGCAATCATAACGACGCTTACATCACTCTGCTGAACAAATTGCCCTATATCAGCTCTAGAAATCATACAGTGTCGTGCTCTCTTATTTGTCAGTGTTTGATTTTGCAAAGGGACACATTTCTGTTTAGCCAAAGTGAGCAGAGATGCCTCGTACTTGTGTGAACAGTGCAGATAACTTCTGCTATGTTTGTGGTGAAGTGACTTTTGCATCACAAAAGCGCAGTATAACCACTATGGTTAAGAAAGCCTATCACCTTTCTTTTGGCTGCAAAATTGGAGATCAGGACAAGAGGTGGGCCCCACACATATGCTGCAACACTTGTGCAACCAGTCTTCACCAGTGGTTGAACAGGAAAAGGAAATCTATGCCTTTTGCAGTGCCAATGATTTGGAGAGAGCCAACAGATCATACCAGCAATTGTTACTTCTGCATGGTGCCTCCAGTTGGGAAAGGTGTGTCAAAGAAGAAAAAGTGGACTGTGCATTATCCAAACATTCCATCAGCTATACTCCCAGTACCCCACGGAGAAGGACTGCCAGTTCCTGATGCACCAGAATCATTCTCACTTGAGTCAGATGAGGAAGAGGAAGAGGATGAAACTTCTGGTCCTGAACCATCAATGTCACAGGACCCACATTTTCTCCCATCCTCCTCCTCTGAACCACACCTCATAACACAAGGTGAACTGAATGACCTTGTCAAGGATTTGGAACTACCCAAGAGTAAGGCAGAGCTTTTGGGCTCCAGACTACAGCAGTGGAATCTCCTGGCAGGTGATGTTAGGGTTTCCATGTTCCGTGACCGTCAAAAGGATCTTGTCCCATTCTTCTTCATGGAAGGTGATCTTGTAGCCTGCAACAACATCGATGGTGTGATGGCAGCCCTCAACATCGTTCATGATCCAGATGAGTGGAGACTGTTCATTGATTCATCGAAGACGAGTCTTAAAGCTGTTTTACTGCATAATGGCAATGTTTTGCCATCAATTCCAGTTGGTCATGCAGTCCATATGAAGGAAACCTATGACAGCATGAAACAATTTTTGAGGTGCATAAACTATGACCAACATCAGTGGCAGCTTTGTGGCGATTTGAAGGTTGTTGCTCTCTTGCTTGGTCTGCAGACTGGATACACAAAGTACTGCTGTTTTCTCTGCGAATGGGATAGTCGTGCAAGAGATTCCCACTACATCAAGAAAGATTGGCCACTCCGACAGTCATTGGAGCCTGGGAGGAAAAGTGTTCAGCATCCACCACTTGTTGAATCAAGGAAGATTTTGTTACCACCCTTACACATCAAGCTGGGTCTGATGAAGAACTTTGTCAAGGCCATTGACAAAACACAAGCAGCTTTCAAGTACTTTCCAAGCTTTCCAAGGTTAAGTGAAGCTAAGATAAAAGAAGGTGTCTTTGTTGGTCCTCAGATTCGTGAACTTCTTTGAGATGATGCATTTGACCATGCACTGCGTGGCAAGGGAAAAAAGGCATGGAAAGCCTTCCAGTTAGTGGCAATAAATTTTCTTGGAAACAACAAGGCAGACAACTACAGGTTGTTGGTGGAAAACCTCCTCATGGCATACAAAAGCCTTGGTTGCAACATGTCACTAAAGATAGATTTTTTGCACTCTCATCTAGATTTTTTTCCACCGAACTGCGGAGCAGTGAGCGACGAGCACGGCGAGCGATTTCACCAGGACATTGCAACAATGGAGAAACGCTATCAGGGCAAATGGAGCCCATCAATGCTTGCAGACTATTGCTGGACAGTGACAAGAGATGCTCCATTTAATGAATACAAGAGACAAGCCAAGAAGCGCCGAGTAGACACTGAATAGGACTAAACGATGTACATAATAGTTTTTTGCCTTTTGTTTCATAATAAATTTTATTTATATAACCCCTTTGCTGATTTTTAAAGTGTTACATAAACAGGACAGGTGAAATAGTATCATGTAAAGCAACCATAAACACATGAAAAGACCTAGGTTTACAATTTATGATTAAAACTCTACTATCTACACAATATACATAGACATAAAATGTAAAAACTTAAATATCTTAGAAACAGTAGCCAATCAGTTGTTTTAATTGTCATATTTGAATTCAGCACATCAAAATGCATACTAAATAGCACATTTTATCTCTGAAGCAGACGACTTCTCAAAAATTGTAGACCAAATTTGAATTGAACCAAATCTCAGTCATGTTCTCAGAGAAAAAAAAAATTGTTTGGTCTATGTTAGAAACATACACTGTTTTCAATAGTTGCTGCAGGGGAATAGTTGACCGGAAGCATTTTCAGCAATGGCTCCATTTCCTTGAGTAGTCAAAACTCTTGATTAATGCCCCCTGACAGAAATGGCCTGCCCCCTAACACTGTCTTGAAGCACAGAGTGTGATTCTCATCTCCCCCTGGCTTCAGTACTACTCACAGGAGTGATGAGTGCTGGATGTGCCCTGGTTTTATATTTTACAAGATCAATTCCTGGAATTCTAATTCAGAAAAAAGACCCAGGCTGAAGTCAGGGAGCTCAGTGGAAGTCAGGGAGCTCTCTTCTGTAAGGTGCTAAGCATCTCTGCCGGGGTAGTCCCTCAGGACTGTCCTAGAGAATTAGACTATTGGTAATTGAATTGGTAGGATAGTACCAGAGTAAGCACTAGTGTGATGTGTTCACATGACTTGTGGTTTTGGATGCAAGTTGGTTGTAATTTTATTCTGTGTTCAAACCAGCACTGCATTACACTGTTGTAGTGTTGTGGTTGTACTGCCTTCTGCATATATCTCCCACAGTGTCCAGTACATGTACCTGGGAGATTTCAAAAGGCCTTCTGGGGTCCTGGGCTGCTGAATTGGGATCCAGATCTGAGCTTTCATTACTTCAGAAATTTTTGGATCTGGAGTTTTGCTCTGGGCCTATCACTGGGCCAAATTCTGCTATCAGGTACACTTGTGCAAATCAAGAGTTACTCCACATGTATACCGGTGTAAATGAGAGCAGAGCTTTAATATTACTGATTTTGATTTTTTTCCCAAAAGAAACATTGTAAATGGCCAAGGATGTAGGTCTAAGAGTCAGCTCACACTTCAGATCTTATCTTCAAGATTCCAGCCATGTCTGTTTTTCAATTTGTGTCTGTTGTTGCATAAAACTAACCCAATACTTACTAAGTGACCAAACATAAACAAACCAATACCACTAGGAGAGGAAACTCATCAATGTGTTTACAACGGAAAGCATACTGAGGTGAGGTTTCCTTCTTCCTCCAAACATTGCAATGCAATCAGTTTAAAGCAAGAACAATCCTGGATCCTTAAGCTATGACTTACAATACTGTATGTGACAATCTCTAGTAAATACTAGCATATTAGGTTAATCAATAATGATACCTCTTATGCAGCCTCATCCAAAGGCCAATTAAGTCAGTTGGACTCTTTGACTTCAATGGGATTTGGATCAGACCTTCAACTGGAAAAGAAACATAAAAGAGGCATAGCTGGAAGTAAAGTGCAATTGAAAACCGCAACCACATAAACATTTTCAGTTTTAAAATTGGCTCCCTTCTATCTCCACCTCCATGACTTTTGTATGAATATGGTGTTCTTTCAAAAATAGTTACAGGCTTCAAAAGCCTCCATAGTCTTAAAGCATGTAATATAGGCATTTGTATATTGGTACTGAACAATTTTCAATGCACAGCAAAATGTTTCCAATGCACCAAAGATGACCCTGGTCCCAGTCCTGTAAATGCTTATGCACACGAGCAGTCGCCACGGGACTATTCCCATGCATAAAGCTACTCATGTAGACAGGTCTTTGCAGGATCAGGATCCATGTAATCTGCACCAAGTATTGGGGAGAAAAAAGTATGGGCCCAGTCCTATTCCCATCGACATTACTGACAAAATTCCCATTGGCTTTTATCTGTCTATCTATTATGTAGGCATTAATACCACACACACACGTTCATTGCATCTGAATACCTCATCTGAATACCTGTTAGTGGTGTGACGTTCTCCTCTGGTGTTATCTGGACCGGTGATCTGCTAGGTCACTCCAATCCTTGACTCTGGGAGCCAGCCTTACCTTGCTCTGCGGTAGAACCCCCAATCCTGGGCTGTTCATGAACAGCCTCTGGCATGTAAGCTGCTCCTTGGATTGTGTAACCGGATGACACTAGCCAATATCTCTGGTCCCAGACACAACCCTAGGAACCTCCGTCTTGCAGTGTCCAGTTATGTCCGCTTGGCGCTGCAAGCCTATATGAATTTGTCAATTTAACAAAGAAATTGATATGCACCAGGCTTGTTATCCCAAGGGGAGTCTCTGACATGCTTCAAACCAAATGCTCTGCTTCAGGTAGAATAAACAAATAGATTTATTAACTACAAAGATAGATTTTAAGTGATTATAAATCAAAGCATAACAAGTCAGAGTTGGTCAAATGAAATAAAAGCAAAACACATTCTAAGCTGATCTTAACACTTTTGGTGCCCTTACAAACTTAAATGCTTCTCACCACAGGCTGGCTGGTTGCCCTTCAGCCTGGCTCTCTCCTTTGATCAGCGCTTCAGTCGCTTGGTATGGTGGCTGTAGATGTAGGTTGAAGAGAGAGGAAGAGCATGGCAAACATCTCTCCCCTTTATCATGTCCTTTCTTCCCTCTTGGCTTTGCCCCCCTCCCTTCAGAGTCAGGTGAGCATTACCTCATTGCAGTCCCAAACTGACCAAAGGAAGGGGGGTGACTCACTCGAGAGTCCAACAGATCCTTTGTTGTTGCCTAGGCCAGTGTCCTTTGTTCTTGGGAGGCTGGGCTGGGTTTGTCCCATACATGCCCTGATGAGGTGTGAACTGTCCCTCTGCTTTTGGAGAGTTTTTGCCTGAGCTTGCTTTAAGCCATGAGGATACATTTTCAGCCTCATAACTATATACATGAAACTGTAACCTATAACATAACATTACTGTAACGACAATTACTATAACATCACTATAACAACAATGCTCAGTGCATCATAAGCCTTCCGAAGACGCCCAACATGACAAACTTTGCATTGGATACCACACAATCATTTTATAAGGATGAACATGGGGGTGTAGGGTGTTCCCACGAGGTACAGAATGTCACAAATGGAAGTAGGCTTGAACCTCTCAGTTGCACTTTTATAAATACTGATCTTCTGCTGATATGACCCAACTCTCTGCTTGTTACCAAATATGTATATAAAGTACAAAAACATTAGTGTCCTCTAATAAGGATTATGTTGTGTAATATTCTTCTGGAGTCTGACTAATTGGTTTTTATTTACTTCTATCACATAGAAAATTCCCATAATTGAGTATTGCACATATCCTGAAAGGAGTCCATAAACAGTTGAGAAACATCATCTCTCATTAAAGAACCAAGAGCTCTACTAGGAGCTCACATATCACTACGCACTAAGCCCACAGAGAAGCTTGTGCTATAGCTGCCAATAGAACTCCTTTCTCTCCCCACATCAACGATCTTCCCCTGACTGTAAACTGCCTACTGAGTAGATCAACATTCAAAGCACTTTGGTAACTCTGAATAAAAATAACCCAAAAAACCACAACAGGAAACGCTAACAATGGCAGGGTTACTGGCCATCATATCATATAAAATAAATGAGCAAGTGGGAGGGAATTAGAGAAAAGCAACATGATTATTGACTGGAGAGGCAGGCCTAAGTGAAAAGATTGAATAGGCTAAGTGATGACTAAAGGCTGGGAGAGCATGATAACTGTTTACAAGCATTTGAAAGGAGTAAACATCAAGGAGAGAGAAGAATTCTTTAAGGTACTGCCAGGAGATAGAAGTTAGGAGTAATGGAATGAAATCAAGAAAGAGAAAACACTGACTGAATATCATTATATTTTAATATTCCACCTCTAATTTCTACAAGTTTAAGAGAAGAAAAACTCTTGTCACACATACAGGTAACCTTGCTGAATTGTTCATATGGGCTGTTTTATTTATTTAGCCTTAGCATTATCCTCAAAAGTAAATGATGGATTCTCTGTAACTTAGTCTTTAAATCAGGATTTGAGGACTTCATTACCTCATTCATGGGTTACCGGCCTGTTACAGGAGTGCGTGGGTGAGGTTCTGTGGTCTGCATTTGCAGGAGGTCAGACTAGATGGTCCCTTCTGGCCTTGAAGTCTATGAGTGAGTGAAAGCACTGGAAGCCACAAGTTCTGCAACATCATATACAAGCTAATGGGGACGTAAATATTACTTAAAGCTCTTAGCTGGGATTTTCAAAGGAATTTAGGAGAGTCAGGCTTACAGCTTTCTTAGACTCCTTTGAATTCAGGCCCCTAGCTCCTATAGGCTCCTTTGAAAATCCCCTCCTTAGTCTATTTCCCTCTGAGGCCCCATTTCAGGAAGGCAGCCTTATACATGGGAGCACTTATGCACAATTTTAACTGTAAGCCTGTGCTTAAATCCCATAGATTTAAGTCTCATTGACTTCAATGGGCATGAAACATATGTCTAAAGTTAACCATGTGCTTAGGTGCTTTCCTGAAGCTACTGTTATAGATAATGCTCTGACTTTGCTGGAGCACTAAGTATGTGTCCCTGGCCTCTAACTCACAGCCAGAATCTGGCAGGATTTAGATTTTTGGCAAGTTTTTTAACTCCTGAAAAAAGAATTCTCCTCTGCAAAAAAGATAGTCTAGTTCAAATAAAAAGAAATATGGGTCTCCCTACCCATCACTTGTCCGGCAGCTTGTAAATTCCGTCTTCATTCCTAGAAAGAGGAGCAAGTCAAAATCCCAGTTCTAGATCCTTTATTGTTTCTCAGGGTCCTCTGTTTGAACTGGAAAGTAATGGGCTGTTTCTGGACTAGATCATGCAGAAAGGTCACAGTTACAAATACCCCTTTAGAATGTACATTTGCTCCAGATCCTGTTCCAGTTATATTTCATTTAATCCAACAACCCTGATGTCTCTCATCCTATTAGTTTTCAAGATCCTCCACACAGTGTTTATATATTTTTGTTTTGTTTTTAACGTTTTCTCATCAGCTATCTCTAAGTCCTTGACAGCTGCTCCCTCCAATGCAGAAATTGTCTCCATTTCTGTGCCCTGGTTCTCCTCGAGCTTGACATTTTTCAGTGATAGTGGACAATACTCTCTGCAGGTCAGTAAAAACGCTTGTAACAGCTCTTCTGAATCTATACCTTATGAATTGCTGGGATAGATATTTATGCTTTTAATTTGCATTCTGTCAGTCACTGTCATTGCTAATGCAGTTTCAAAGATCCCAGACCTCTTAATGTTTTTTTTTTCCTGACGCTGAGTTTTAGGGTGAAACACTTCCCGTAACATTTTTTGCTGTCATTCTCTGGACAAGAATTGAAGCTGGTTGCCAAATATGAGAAATTATTTTTGTTGTTTTCGTCTTCAAATGTAAGCTACCCACAAATATTCTCATGACACAAACATAAAATTCACTAAAACACCGCATTTTCACTAATTTTTCATGTTGGTATTAACATGCATATTACTGTAGCACGAACGGGCTATGAGATCAGGAGCCACTTGTGCTATGCACTGTAAAAATGTAGGGTAACTGACAATCTCTGGTGGAGAGGTCACATACGGAAGTATTTTTATTGTTATTATTACAGTAATATTTTCCTTAAATTCCATGGCAATGATTAATGTACTTTTATCTATAGGGCTTCAAAAACGTTCTTTAGCCCTTCTGTAACATTAGGAATCTATTCAGGATCTTCATATCATAGCTATTCTTCATCCAGCATTAAACTGTTCAGAGCATAGGTCACAGATGTTAGATATGGAAAAAAGGATGGATAGTACACTTGATCTTAGCCCAGTGCTCCTTCATTTGTGCATCAACGTGCTCCAGGCTCTCAGACACCCCAGAGGAGAACAGAAGAGCTTTCACACTAACTCTTCTTGTACCACGAGGTAGTTCTGCACATTCTTGTCCGCCACCTGAATCATTTCAAAGAGTTCCTAGCATTTGTTTCTAAATATTTTAAAGCCACGGTTCCTTTGGTAAATGAAAACGGTTATCCTGATTTCTGGAGGGATGAGGGGGATCCCAAATAAATATCAAACGATCAGAGAACAAATTCTGAAGTCACCTGGGTGAAATGTGTAGGTCATGTTCAGGGAGAACAGAGCAGCTTCCCTATGAGAAGGGAAATCCGGAAGAACTGCAACCCTGGGTGTGACACTCTCACTCTAGATCACTGTGCGGGGAACGTGTCCTCCAGCAACAGCCCCATTGATCTCATGGCATTAGTCATCTGTTTGAAGTTATGCACCTGTTTACAGGCTGGGGTGGGCGGGGGGGGGGCTAAAAGACACAGAGAAGAGAAGCAGGACCGACTGGCTGCGGAGCCCAGGCAAGGCAGGACCCCAGAGCCAGATCCTGCAAACACTGCCTATCAGGTGCGCTCCCTGCAGCTGGCAGGGACTGGGGGGAGCGGACCCCTGCCTGTTTTCCTATTGTTCAGTGAGTTTGCGGGGCTAGAAGGTGCCTAGCTGGCTCTGGGGCACTGATGGGTGACCAAGGCTTGGCTCTCTGCCCCGCTCCTTGCTGCTAGGGACCAGGACTGGGGGGAGGGGGGCGATTCCTGGGGATCCGCCTTCTGACTGAGCCAACCCTCTGGGAGTCTCCAGGAATTAAAGATTAATCTTTGATTAAAGAGGATGTCATGTGCTGAAACCTCCAGTCATATGTCCAACCCTGGCTGAGCCCCTCCGGCGGGTTACCTCTCCCCACCCGGGGAGGAGGCAGGGGCAGCCAGCTGCCCCTCCCCGGCCCGGCCATGCGGCTACTCTCTCAGGCGGGCCCCGCCACCCGCCAGGCTGAGCAGGGACGCGTGGCCCCGGGGGTCTGGCCCAGCCCAGGCGAGGACGAGCCCCGTTTCCTGCGGCGGGCCCCTGGCGTCGGCGGCCGGGACAGCAACGGCGGGAGGAGGGGCTGGAGGAGGGCCGGGGGCAGCGGCCTCGCCGGCGCCCAGCGCGGAGCGGGGAAGCACCAGCCCGCCGCATTGCCGCCGCGAGCCACGAGCGCCGCCGCCGCCGCCGCATCCCCCCAGGTAGGCGCCGCTCGCTGCCCCGGCCGGGCGGGCTGGCGGCATCTCCGCCCCGCGCCCGCGGGGAGCCGGGCTCCGTTAGACGGGAACCCGGCAGCTCGGCATCCTCCGCCCGGCGCTGTGGGGCGGCATCTGGCCCCGGGCCCGCGCCCCCAGCCCGACCTCGCCCGCAGCCTCCGGGTACTGCCCCGGGGAAGGTGCCGGCCGCGGGCTCCGGGCGCTGGAGAAGCCCTGGCAGCGGGCAGGGCTGGCGCCGTCGCGGTGGAGCTGCTCGGGGGGCTGGGAACCATTCCGGGGAGCCCGGAGGCCTTTCCCCCGCTGGCCCGGCGAGCGAAGGAGCCTTGGACCCGCTCGAGCCCTCCCGGCGGGTGGGGGGCTGGGGAGCTGCCCATCCTGCCTGTTGCTAACCGGGGCAGGCAGCTGCATTTCTGAGGCAGGGACGGCGGCTCTTCTGGGCAGCCGCGCAGAGCTGGGCTCCTCCAGCAGCCAGGGGAGGGGGTCGCCTGTTTCCCCCGCAGCTAAAGAGCCCAGGAAGTCGGCGAATGCAGCCAGAGTCACTAGGGGACTCTCTCCTCCCCCACCCTCGCCCATCACTGAAGAGCTGGTTCAAACCGAGAACGTTTCGATATTTCATTGTGCACAGTCCCCCCCCCCCCCGCCCTATGTCTTCTGTAGCACTGTGAACGCCAAACTTTATCTGGCATCTCCGAATTTCCTCTGCGGGCACGGTACGTTGTAGGGTTGCCATCAACATAAAGCCAATGTTATGTAGATGACAACAGACGAACCCCCAGCGCTGAAACCTGTAGCAATTCTGGACATTTGTTTTTTTGTTTAGAAACAATAGGCTTCAGTTACCATGGTAGAAGCAACCCTGAGGAGTAGCGATACAGCAAAGGAAAACAGCAGCAGCTTCCAGTGTAAGTGGCATGTTTTCTTGTCCCCGTTCTTCTGGTTTACGAAGAATTCAGGTAAAATAAGTCGTCTCAGTAGTTGAAAGATAAAATAGTCGCGATTCATATGGATTAGTTGAGTTAACCTGTTTTGGCTTATATTTGGGGGGGCGGATAAATAACGGGAAGCTTTGAATATGCAAGCCACACTAAATTCGACAGTGCTTTCGGTATATTAGTTTACAGAGACATGAACAAGGATTATTCCAGTAAACAAGGATTATTCCAGTCCTTTTTATGTACTCCAAGCTTAATCAGGAATCTATGCAAAGGGGCTTATAAGTGATGGATTTGATTAGCACTTTCGAAGGTCTGAGCTCAGAAGAGTAGAATATTTTATATTAGAAATTTCAGAATGCGTATTTCTAGCTCCTATTGTGAGCCTATTGTATTTCTAGCTCTTATTTGTTATATGTGTGGTTTGGTAATTAGTAGGAAGGTTCCAGCAAAATGAAAAGAGATGACGGAAGAGAAAATATAGTTAAAGGCTCAAGAATACATGGTTCTGATTTTTGTCAAAAATTAAAATGACCCCAGATTCAAGATCAGTTTAAAATAGCTTTGCTGTGCTACATGATGGGTATTTTTGTTCATTATAAATGAAATGTAATTTATCCAGTTAACCAGAGTTGACCAAGCAAAATGAGTAGCTTATGAAAGTCTGCCAATATACCTTGTAATAATTCCATTAGGATTTTTTTTTCAAAATTGGTTAATTTTATCTCACAAACAAGTACTTGGGTTATAGATTTGTTTTGTATTCTCTTATGAAATTTACGTTAGGTGTCAGAGAACATAACATTTGGAATAGCGCCATTAGAAATATATGTAAACCTTTGCTTGTACAGATCACTTAGGTTTTGAGGATACTATGGCGTATGCTAAGAAAGAAAAAAGCTCTTTTAAAAAAATAGATACATGTGAACAGTTGGGGGTGGAAATTGCAAACAAAGCTAAGGAAAAAATGTGTGCTGTTCAAATGTAATAAAACTCAGTTAAACAATCTATGTATTTTAATTTCAGTTTTGGGCTTGATCCTTGTAGTTAAAAGTTCAGCACTCCTCATTCCCACTTAATGGTCTGCATCTACTGAAAACTCCCTTTCACTTCTGTGGTGCAGGGTCGGACCTTAAAGAGGAGTAGAGGGTGCTGAGCATGTCACAGAATTGGACCCTATTATGATTTTTAAACTAATGGTAACTTGCTTATGTGTAAACATGACTGAATTGTCGCCACTGAAGCAGAAAGGCCTTGTACTGAGCACCTGTGGTGTCTTAATCATTTCCTTTTCCAGTCTCTCTCTGTTTCTGTTAAAAAGTTTGCTGAAGTTTTTGCTTTGTTCTCTAATGTCTGAGTGTTTAAAGGCAGCCACTGAACAGCTCATATGCAGTTTTAGATTTGATGGCATTATTTAATGTGTCCTGTGAATTGGTTTCAGATGTAAACTTTTGGTTCCCAACCCTAAAAATCTGTTTACTCCGTACATACAGTATTTGTGACCAGTGCGTCCTGGTTCCCAATAGAGGCAATCAGAAGAATCCTTCTGAGTTTCATCACAAAGGTGCTTAGTTGGGTGCTCAGCACTTTCTGGAAATCAGGCCCCTTGAGTGTGCATCAAGCTGGGCTCCCAAAAATGGAGGCATCCAAAATCCCTCATCACTTTTTAAAATGTATCCCCATATTAGTGGATATATTTTTCTAGTAAATGTGTATGTGTTGGGTGGGGGCATGAGAAAGTTAAACAAAACTCAGGTGGCTGGATGGTCAATAGGCAGCATTATACTGGCCAGAAGGTGTCAGGACTGCTGGAGATGCAGAACCGTGCCTTTCTTTGAGCAGTGTCGTGCAGTGACCTTAGAACAACACTGCTTTACTTCAGAGGCAGCGAAACTTGGCCTTCCTTAACTGGAAGAAATATGCTTCCCAACCAAACACCTCTGAATGTGAAGGGAAATGAAAGAAGTAATTCGTCAGAACAATTCACAATAGTGGGAGCTGTGTATTTAATTCTAGAGCTAGTCTGGAGAGTGTTTCTTTCTTTCTTCTAAAATTTTTGATGAACCTGATTTTTTTTCATTCAATTTTTTCCCCCTTTTTTGGGGTTAGAAAACCTGAAAACCAAACATTTTTCACTTTCTGAAATCTGAAAAATGTTTGATTTTCAGGTTTTCTAAGAAACCCCCCAAATTTTAAATGGAAAGAGATTTTTTTTCCTGAAAATCTCAGTGTAGCTGAGAAACCATTTTCCACCCCAAAAAGATTCCATGGAAAATTTTCAACCAGCATTTAACTCCACACATTTGGTGCACTGACAGCTTCTCTCTACAGTTCATCCTTAACCTCTGTGTCTTGAGATCTTGTGACATAACACTATTTGGAAACTCAGGGCACAGTGAATGGGGACCTCTGAATACCGTTGATGCTGTGGATTTATCAGGTCTTTTTCTCCCCTAAAAAAGACAAGATACGAGGCTTGCTTCACCCTTTTGGGCTCTGAGTGTGCAGTTTATACCTGCTGTACCTTCACACATAGCTCCGTTAGTGGGATCATTCACTCGCAGGGCAGGCCAGGCACTGAAGGAAGCTTCTTTAAACTTAAACTTGTCCAATAGACACTCTGAATTGGCTTCTCTTTACTATATTCTTATATAAAAGTGCCAAACCACATCCTCAAACTAGGCGTTCCTCTCGCCTGAGGGGCCTGATCTGGTAGGCATTCTCAGAGCAAGCCTAACCTCACACAAAATGGCTTGTGAAGGAGTAGGTGGTAATTAAATTTGCAGTGGAGCAGAGGGACTGAACCTGGGCCTGTCACCTCCCAGGTGAGTGCCCTAGTCACAGGGTTATAGAGTCATTCTCACACTCTCTTTGGCTCTATGCATATTTATTTATACACAGTAGAACAACTTCAACAGGGGACATTGAGAGTGCTCTCCCCCAGAATATCACAGGGCCCAATGGTTAGGGTACTCTTCTGATGGGGGAGACCTAAATTCAGATCCCTTCACACCATCAGGTAGTGGAGGGGGATTGAACCTGTGTCTCCCACATCTCATTGGGCTAAAAGTTATAAGGGAGGACACCAAAACCTCCTCCTCTGTTTCTTGCAAACCACAGTTTAGATGGCTAACTCCAGGAGAGGGTGCACAGCTGAAAATCCCAAACACAGATAGGCACCTCAATCCAGCCCAGATTTAGGCACCTCACTCCTTTGGAGCGTGGGCCTTAGGCCACATCTCTCTCCTTGGCATTTCCTCTGGTAAGCTGAGGTGGCTCCCCTACTCAGTGTGTTGGCTTTTGTGAATCCTAATCTTAAGTGCCTATCTCTCCCCATGCATTCTATAGGGAGCCTGGATGCCTAAACTTGGGTTGTGGATTCCACTGGTGGCAAGTCACCTAAAAGTTAGACATTGCAATGCCTAAGGGCTGGTCTACACTGCAAAGTTAGGTCGGCTTAACTACTCAGAGCTGTGAAAAATGTCATGCCCTGTGCAATATAATTAAGCTAATCTAAGCCCCAACGTAGAAATTACTAGGTCAACCAAAGAATTCTCCCATCAACCTAGTTACCACCTCTCGGGGAGGTAGATTTACTACAGCAATGGAAGAACCCCTTCTATTGCTGTAAAGTGTCTATACACCACTGTAGCGTTTCCATGTAGACATACCCCAAGTCCCTTTGGAGATCTAGCATCTGATCTGGACTGACCACTTGCATGCTGCTGAACATAACTGCTAAATGCAGCAAACCAAGAGTCAAATGCTGCCCCATGTATCATACCAGGTATGTCACACTGGGGTGCCCATGTTTCATGTCGAAATGCAATAACAAAAAAGTAGATATTGAACTGTAAGAAATGTAACTTCTGTTTGTCAGCCGAAGAGAGACAATTGTTAGGCAAGTTCTCTAATTGGTCAGTCAATCTTGATGACTTTCTGATGAACTGTACCCTCCTCTTGCATTGTGCTATAGAACTGCTGATAAATACTTTTCATGCACACCTTGAAAATAGAACAGAGGAAACACATTTTAAACGCCCTTTTGTGAACCCTACTACACCTGCTGGATCATGATCAGAATTCCAGACTTTTATCAAAGCTTTTATCTTGCAAAATTTAGGCTTGACTACTAGGAGTTACCTTTCTGTGTTTTGTGGTATAACAAAAGACTTTTTGGTTAAGAAAACTCTAATCTGCCCCCAGAAGGGCATGGCTGGACACTGAGGCCAAGTCTACTCTATGGGGATTATAGTGGCCTAACTGTGGTGCCATAGCTATGTGGGTATAACTCTGTAATGTACCTGCAGCCCACAGCAATGGAAGGAGTTTTTCCATCACTGTAGGAGCACCATGCCCCCGAGCTATGGTAGCTAGATTGATAAAAGCATTCATCTTCTGTTGGCCTAGCTCCAGCTACGGGGGCGGGCTAGGTGGATTTTTCACATCCTGAGCACTGTAGCTATGTCGACCTAAATTGTAAACGTAGACCAGGCCTGATGAGCTGAAAGAGTACTATAAAGAGTTCAGACTCAGATCTATTTTTCTGGATCCTTCAAACCTTTGAGCTTTATGACCTGTAATAATCCACTTAATGTTAGTAGTTATCAATATACAGTAGCTGTTAGCATTTCTTTTTCTATTAATTCAGAACAAGATTTTGAGATGAGGTTATCTGGACAGAGTGCCTAAAAAACAGCAGTCCTGCTTTTTTTTTTTTAATGCATGTAGACTATATCAGTTTTAAAAATTTGAAAGTTATATAAACTCGCCTTTCCTGTTGCCCCGTCAGAAATGATACCATTAGTATAAAATGGGCTATGCTCCTATTATTGATCTGTCCTACAAATGTGGTCTCTAGTGGGAAGCTTTTTACACTAAGGAGAAAAATGTGTGATATACATTTCTGGCTGAAAATATCTGTATGTTTATCCAGGTGTATTGGGATTCATATTTTATAAGAATACTGCAGACTTTTAAAAGTCCCCTTGTACCACATGCAAGGGATAGAAGAAAAGATCCTTTATATGAAAAAGGCATAAATCATGAAAGCAGACACTTTAATTTTCTTTGGCTCCACTACAGTGCGGTCTTTAACATTTCAGATGATAGAACTGCTTGAGACTCAGAATGGATCTCTTTAGATATTTTATGTTTCCTGACCTGGTCATGGTTGATTTTAATTTTTAATTACATCAGTGAAATTTGTTTATGCAACTTCAGATTTATGGATAATTAATATTTTATTAAGCTATGGCCACTGCATATTTCTAATCAATTAATTGCACCATTTTTTATAATGTTTGTATTCCCTAAAATTGAGGATTATTCCTACGTGTCTATGCTATCTGAATATGTGAAATAAGGATTTCTGAAGAACCTGGGAAAACGTTTGCTTTTCTGAATCTGTCAGTCAGATTTTAGGATGTCTTAAAATATCACTTTTTGAATAATTTCTTCTTACTCGATGTTTGAGTTTGATCTAATAGTTTTTTTTATCATGTAAAGAGCATTTTGCTGCTCTGTGAGCAGAGTTCTAAACTTGAAAGATATTATCTTATCCTGTTAAGATAAGAGTGTTATTTTCAAAGCTGCAAAATGCTGTATATGCCTTTTGAAGCAGTCTCTTTTGGGACAGAAAAATTGGGGACTTTACTATTTCTCTACATATGTTTAAGTAATCTTGCCTCAGTCCTGCATAACTTATGCACACACAGCTCTCATTGACCTCAATGAGGTTTTGAGATGCATGATCCAGCCCTACGTTTGTGTTTCCGTAATCCAACAAAGTTGAGAGAGCAGTTGAGCATGCGAATGTGTTTATGCTACTCACATGAAAAGGTATTATGGCTTTTATGTATTAAAAAACCCAACAACAATATTTTTTGGGCTACTAACTCCGCAGCAATAGATACACTTGTGTGTAGGCTGCAATTGCCGCAACATACATTTTAAAACATAGCATATAAAATCAGTTCCTCTTTGACTTATCTGTTGAGTCTTGAAGTTAGTTCTCTGAGTTTCTTCTGCAGCAGTTGATGATGTCACAAACACTTAAAATAGAACAAGAAATATTTCTTGTACTTCCTCCTCTGTATTGGTATGTGTCATGTCTATTATTGTTTTCCAACATCTGCACATAATGTGTGTCTGCAGAATGACACAGGCCATGATTTTCAAAAGTGACTAATGAATCTGGGTTCCTGATTCTACTGATTTCAGTAGAGCTAGGATTTTCAGGTGAGTGTTCAGCACTTCCTGAAAATCTGCCTCCCTTTAAAGTGTCTCAAGTGCCACAAAATCACTAGTCGCTTATAAAAGTCTTGGTCCCAGTCCTTGCCCTGGGGATCCTAGAAACTGGGTAAACATAATCTTAGAACTCAGGGTTTTACTGAAAAGTGATGGAGAATCTTTTTTAAATGCTGTGTTTGTGGAAATGTGCTGAATTATAGCCCTGGAGACAAAAGTCCTGTTTCTGCACTGAACGAGCATAACCCAGGGAACAGTGTATAAGTCTCATCCTGCAGCCCTTACCTAAGGAAACTCCCATTAAAGTCAATGAGGAACATTGCCCATGTAAAGATGGTAGGATTGGGCCCCATTTTGTGTCTGAACCCTGACCTGCAGGGACCATCATGTTTCGAGGTGAGAGAATAATCCATTCTACAGAACAATTCAATGTTGTCCCTCCACAGAAGGCCAATTAGTACTAATTATGATGTGGAGGATTTTTGTTCTTTGTAGTATCGAATGAGCCTACTTTCACAAAGCCATCAGAGAACAATTTTCAGTCACTACCAGCTCAGACTGGATTCTTTCCAGAGAACTAGAGAAAATAATATATAGCACTGTTCATCCACAGATCCTGTCACACTTTACAAAGGTAGTAAGCCTCATTATGCACATTTTACAGATGGGGAAACTGAGATATAGAGAGATAAAGTGGCTTGCCTGTGATCATGCAATGAGCCAGTGACAGAGCTAGGGCTTGGACTCCTGACTCTTACTCCATTGTCTCATGCGTTAGACAACGCTTGTTGATCAGCCCCATCCACCAAGAAAATGAATTTCAAACGTTTTGTTTTAAAATGTTTCTAGAATACAGTAAACTTGTAGACCTAAAAATAACTGCTTTGAGGACATAAATGGATCTTTAAAAATATATTTTTACAAGTTTTCCAGTTCTTTAAAATTGAGTTTATTATTGAGCAGTAGCATCACTTGTTTGTATTCCTTGCTCCCAAATATTGATGTTTTTCACTGTGAAATTCTTATTTATGATCAACAGAACTAAGGGTAGCTCACCAAAAAGGGAAGAGCTGGCAAAAAGCACAAGAGCTTTACAAATGATCTGTATTCATTGTAGTTTTTCCAGTCCACAGAAAATAGTTGTGGCTTCAAAGCTTAAGAGGGGAGGATGACTCATTCTTAGATGTATTGTTCCCTTCAAATGCCTAAAAGATAGGAAAAAGTTAGTAGGAGTTTTATTTATTTACGCATGTTATTTGTGTTACAAGAGGACCAACCAGAGGCCCCAGTCAGGATTAGGTACCCACTGTGCTGGACACTACTCAAACATATAGTAAAATGATTGCCAAAATAGAAAGACAAGTCAGCCAAGACCTTATTGTATATTTTACGCGTGCTCTCTCTCTCACTCTCACACACACACCACACACACACAACATTGTTAAGATGATAAAGTCAAGCATTCAGACGTTAGGAAATGCCAGAATTAAGGTTGCCTGTGCATCCTTAGTTCATCCCTTTTGTACATATGAATAATGATACAGTCATCAATTATGTGATCATGTACTATTTTTTCCTTGCCCAACCAGTTCCAGTCTCCTGCCTCCAACTCCCAGTTTCTTTCCCCCAGTCCCAGGCTCACTAGACTCCTTGTCCCAATTTATTCCTTTCCGTCCCCCGGTCTGGCCTTTGTCCCCTCTACATTCAAATCAGATGGCGTCCTCCAAAATGCTGACTGGGTGTCAGCAGGGGCTGGGGTTCATTGAGAGCGCAGGAGAGACAGGCTCCCTGCTGTCAGTTACAGTGCCCAGCCTGGAGTAGCTGGGAGCAGCAATTACAGAGAAATTCCTTCTGAGCCCCTATAGCTTGGGGTTGGAGCATACTCAGTAACTCTGCAGCAATGGCACATGTGCACTGTCCAGTCACACACAGGCGCTGTGAGGGGATGGAGCATGTTCAGTCACTCTGTGGGCATGGTGCATTCACAATCTGGTCAGCACTAGAAGCAGTGAGAGGCTCAAGCATGCTCAATGAGGGTGGAATCTTCAGTTATTTCTAGCTACTAAATCAAAGAAGTCTCCACTGAGCATGTTTGAACTGCAATTTTTCAAAGGCTTATAACTTGACCAAATTTGGCAGATTTTTGCATGGACAGCAAGAGGTTCATCCCTGACATAAACACCAGGTCCTACCAAATTTCAAGTCCCTGCTTCAAAGCCTTTCAAAGAAAAAGTCTCAAGAATTTTTTAATATGGGCAAAATGTATTTTTCCCCAACCTTGTTCTCAAAAACGGTGGAACCATAATGGCTACATTTTTCTTTTAAAAAAACCAGCAACTATTTCAGACTGAGGCAGACACCCAGCGTGCAAAATTTCAGGCCAAACAGTTCAGCAAAGTTTTATAACAAACTGAAACAAGGCCTTAAAATGGGAAGTGTTGGACAACCTCAATAAATGGTAGAGCCAGCCCTATTTATTCTACTACAGTTCAGTCTAGGTCAAAACTTGGCTGTAATCAAAGGGGCTCAGGGTCGGCTCCAGGCACCAGCCGACCAAGCACGTGCTTGGGGCGGCACTTTCTAAGGGGCGGCCAATCATGGGGCGGCGGGGCAGCGCTCGGGTTTGTTCGTTTTTTACTTCGGCGGGGCAGCGCTCGGGGGGGAGGTTTGTTTTTTGTTTCAGCGGGGTGGCGCTCGGGGGGGGTTGTTTTTTTGTTTCAGTGGGGCAGCGCTCGGGGGGTTGTTTTTGTTTCTGCAGGGCAGCGCTCGGGGGGGGGTGTTTGTTTTTTTGTTTTTGTTTCAACAGGGTGGTGCTTGGAGAGGGGGTAGTTTTTGTTTCACCGGGGCGGCGCTCGGGGTTTTTTTGTTTTGCTTGGGGCGGCAAAAAGGTTAGAGCCGGCCCTGAAGGGGCTCCACATGGGTGTAGTGATTTTTGCCTAACCCAGCATCTCAGGCACACCCATATGGATCTGGCTGCAGGACCGTGGCCATAATTTAGTCTTAGCCGCTCTAGCTGGCCAAACAAAGAGCTGAATCCTGTAGTCTCTGTGCAGACAAAAACCAAAAAATTACTGGGAAGATTTATCTGCTCAGAACTGCAGAATTGGGCCCTCTGTCATTAAACAGTTTAGCTTGTTTCCTTAACTTGGTGCTTCGCCCAAGGCCAAAGACATTACAGTATCCCTTGAAAGTTGCACTAAAATATTACTCAGAGTAACAAATGTTTACGGTCTGTGACAAAGTGCCCCAATTTCAGGAGTGTGCAGTGTAATGTTTTATGTGAAGTAATACTCGGTGTAACCAGCACTCATCCAATACAAGGAACATAAATGCTTACAGACTCCATCAGCCCCCAGCTACCAGGCCACAGGTTCATTGCTGCTCATAATTGCCAGAGCCTGTTTGTTAAATATGCATTGCTCTCTGCTTTTTTAATGAATATGAATGTTCCATAATTTGTGTATGGGAATCAGCCCAGAGACCTACTTGCAGCAGTTTTCCCAAAAGACACTTCATAATTCATACTAACACAAACAGTATATCTAAGCCAGCAAGAAGAGCTACTATTGCCTACCCCAGCACTTTCTGCCATCAGTGGATCTCCTGGCTTGAAATAGCGTGAAGTCCCCCATGGTAACCATCTGTCCCAAAATCACAGAATAGTCTCGATGCACAAACCTTCCACTCCCAGCTCTTCTGGTATTCTGCCCTCAGCTGGAGCCTGCCTGACCTTATGCCCCTCTAAGTCAATGGAAAAAATTCCCACTGACTTCAGAGGAGCAGGATCAATTCCATAGCCTTGTGACACACCCTCAAGAGGTGATGGCATTGATTCTCTATCCTATCCTGATACAGTGTCATGACCGTGAAATGTATTGCCAGCTAATGAATAATTTTATATCTCCCAGCTGGTTATTTTAAGAAATCCCACACCTTTCAAGCCTCCAAGGTGTACTTAGTTAATTATATCTGCAACCCTGCCTTCCTATTACTGTCATCTTCATCTTCCCTCTTCTCCTCCTCCATTGTGTTCTTCACTTCCTGTTGCATCAGTGAGCTCCTGGGGGCAGGTACTGTCTTATTAAATGTTTGCATCCAGCACAATGAGGCCCTGATCCTGTAACACACACAGTAAATAATTATTGCCTCCCTGTATTGTAACACAATTGATGATCTTGTTCTACATGAAGAATAAAAATAGACAAGGGCTCAGCCTATAGTGAAAAACTCTGCAGTTTGGCAGGCCCATTACTCTTGGAGTGGCAAATCTTGTTCCCCTGTGGGTGGTCATGTAAGAAACAAAAATTAGTGGAGCTGCCATGTTATACTGTATGTAGCGGATAAGCTGTAGTGAAGCTGTGTATGGGGACCCAGTCTTGGGGCATTGTTCAGCGAGGATATGAGGATAGTGTGGAAGGTGCCTGGGACAGATGGGGCCTACCAGTGGGTCAACAAATGATACCAGCCTCCTGACTGAAGTCTCCCATTTAAGGGGTGCAGAGCAGTCGGTAGCCTCTGCTACATCCTGGAGACTGCAGTTATTCTCCCAGAGGGGTTGATCCACCTGCTGGTACAGGGAAAGGGAACTCCATCTTTCCATCTTCTGCATGTACCTGTGCACAGCACATTTATTTGGCACTTAAAGAACCTGGGAAAAGCAACTCTATACAAGCAGCCATCTTGGTGTCAACTTTTTGTTATTTTTGGGTGTTCCATGAAGAAAATATGCTAAAGGGCCATAGAGACATCTACAAAGACATGCATCCTACCCCAAAGAGCTTGCAATAGATAAAATAAAGGGACACTGTCCAATTCATTCTTTATATTTCATTGAATTTGCTTTTCCAATCATAGTACCTATTTAAATTGCATCTAGAAAGCAGAGACAGGTAAGTTAAACATGCACAGCAGTTTCATTTGACCAACCCCTTGTGCACTTAAAGGTTAATACTTATTCACTACCAGTTATGCTACATAGAATGAAGTATGTTACTCAACAGGAATCTCTTTAAAAATGACCACGGTAGCCTGTTATTAGACCCAAATGCTATACTCGCACTATTGTTGGCTGTAGCTTTTTAATTCAGGACTGTATTTTAGATGCATTTGTGTGTGTTGTTTTTAATTATAAAATATTTTTCAAGACACTTGACAAAGACACACTGGAGAAAATATATAGTAAAGCTCATATAAACTACTAAACTACCTCTCCAGCAGGGACCTGAGGATATCAGCCCCACAAGAAGATAGTCAGTGAATGGAAAACCCTGCTCTGTTATCATCACCCCTCCCCAGCTGCACCCTGCAGGTATTCCTGTGAGCTGTCAGTGGTTCAGGAATTGAATTATTTAATTTCCTTCATATCCTGAAATGCATGTCATCTGGATCTCCTGATCTATAAAATATATTCACTTTTCTCTTCAGCCGCATTGGCAAGAACCTTCATTACTTCCTAACTGTCTATACCACTTTTCTTTATTTAATTTGATGAAGGCCAATTGCAAACAGGCAGATTAGTGCAATGGTGCAGCCATTTTAGAATCATCATTTGATTTAATTTCTCTCATTTATTAATGAGACTAATTTGTCTCCAATTCCCTTCTTCCCCACCCTCATCTATTTATCCTCCTTAACTCCTTTAGGTTGCATTAACTCAGTCTGCTTTTTGCTGCTCTTATCTGCTCCTGAAAGCATTAACTGACTCTGTGGGCCAAATTCTCAGCTGATGTAAATGCGTGAAGCTCCACGATAGTCAAAGTTGCTGTCTCCATTTATACCAGCTGAGAATGTGGCCCTCAGTGCTCTTGTTTGCTTCTTCTCCACATCTCCATTTTCCAGCACATGCCTGTTTGTTTGTTTATTATCTTATATTCCTTCAGGAGATCACATTGGCCCCTTCTTTTCCATGTGCTATTCTTTTGCCATGGAATTTCAGGGTTCCCCAATATTCTTCTGCACTCCTGTATTTTCACATCTCCTCTCATTGCCCCATATTCATGGAATCAATTTTCAATTTCCTTTATTTTCCATTGTTTGAAATACCTCCCTAGAAACATTAAAAAATATATTTCCCTACTAGCACCCCTCCCCCCCACCAGTTTTCCATCTGGCAAACCCTAAATTTTATTTTGAATTGTTTACAAGCTAGTACAGCTTGTTTTGTGGTGTTTATCCCTCCTTGTTTGTATACCACCATTGGCCGGCTCTCAGAACAGAGTTTAACTTGGGCTTCTTCTCTTAATTTTCTGCAGCAGCAGAACACCGGATAGTCTAGCTTATGCCTCCCTTTCTTTTTTACGTTTCTGGAGAGTAAGATGGGGTAGGGGAAGCAAGAGAGAAAAGAGAACGAGAGTGATGATTTTAATTAAGAAAATTAAGAGTATTTAGAATTCAGAGATTCTACAACCAGATTATAACAACATTTAATGTAGGTCAAAGCTTAGGCCTAAACTATTGGGTATTGTGTCTGTAAATAGTAACTGTGGATGCAACTGAATTGAAGTCAGTGGAGCAGTACCAATTTATACCAGCCGAAATTCTAACCCACAATGTTTAAATTCATCTTTAATATTGCAATTCCTTTTAATAATAGCATAAGAGAAACTCCAGTAGTTAATGTGTTGATCTTTGTCCTGAAATGTGGCATTGGTTTTAAACTCTCTCTGTTTTGACTTGTTTAAAATAGTCAGCAGAATATAGATTGAATCTGAACTTTTTCCGTTTACAAAGTTCTTGTCACATCTGATTGGAAATGAATCTATGAATAAAATACTGTTTGAATGTAACACTTCTTTAGTGTCAGAGTCCTTGTGCAGTCTGGAGGAGTTCTTTAGCAATTCTTTGAAAAAGATAAACACGCAGTCTGTTTTTCTGAAGGTTTGGAATCCTCTGCTTATGGAATTCCATGAAGTCTGCATGGGAACAGGGCTAGAAGCATAATGTGTAAAAGCAAGCTACTGTTGTAAAAGAAGTGGTAGTTATATGTATCCACTTTTCGTGCAATCATTCAATCCAGCAGCATTGTAAAATACAGAATACAGATACCTTCCTTTGAATTTCTTACAGGCCTCTGCTGTGACTTCTAGTGCCACAAAGGTAGCCTGCCATTAGAGGGAGAAATGATTGAGTTTCTTGAGAGAATGACAGAAAATGGCTCAAATATCCCATACCTTTGTGACCAGTCTCCATCTGAATCTTGCAAATATCCCTGTTTGCAAAATATTGCAAAAGAAGGATCAAGTGTAGAAAGTCCCCACTCTATGGTCAAAGGACACCCAATTCAATTCCTGTTCCTTGTATTCGTTGTATACTGTCATTATCTGTCACTAGTTCATTCACATCCACCATTGGGACCATATATTGAGTAAAGAATGCTGAACAGGGCCTTAAATAACATTCTGATATAGTTGTCACAACAAAACTGAACACTAGATTGACTCACCCCTGACAAGATTTTTATATTGTCATTTTTTTCCTGTTCATATCAATACTTTTCTGAGTACTTTTTCTTCCCTGGTGAGATTCTCTAGTCTGAAAGAATGGTTACTAATTTTCAGATGCTATAGATCTTGATCTAAAAAGATCAGTTGGCCTGTTTCTATTTTTAAAGTAACCAGTGTAACTTTCTACTGTGCAACAATAATGGGGCTAAGTATTATCTAGAGGTTGTTTGGACAAAAATTTCCATTCTGTGGGAAATTCTAACATTCCAAATGTTTGTTCCAAATCGGAACAAAAAGCCAGAATTTTGACATTTCCCACAGAAAGTTTCAATATGACGTTTTCTGACAGAAAAACATTGCATCTGAAAATTTTCAGACTGTTCTAGTATTGTCACTTAGGTAGACTCAGATCATCCTTCTCCACAGATAGACCTGCGATAGAGGATGCGAGAGATTGTCCTCTTCGAGGTTCTCCCTCATCATCTGTGGACCACCAACTAGACCATGATGTGGTCATGTGCTCTTGAGCAGTTCTGACATTCCAGCTAGTGGAGGGTCATGCTACATATGCTCATTATCCAGTATACTAGGAGGGGAAGGGAAGGAAATCTGAGGAGCATTTCCTTGTGGTGGCATAGACTATATGTCTTCATCTAAATTCCTCATCGATTACCTGCCTATAAAGTAACCAAACACAGTTCTGATAAAACAAAACTACTTAAAAATACATAGAGAAACCAGAATTCAAATTTACCCGTGCACTTCTTGCTGTGTGTTGCCAACTCTCATGACATTAGGCGCTTTTCTTAAAGTTTCCTTGTGGAGTCATAAGATTGTGTGAAAATCTCAATCTTGGTTTAAAAAAAAATGTCTACCCCTCATGGAGAAAAGCTTGAAAATGTGAAGCCAACAGGATCTGATGCCGGAAGACACAACACTTCTCCTCCCCAAAAACAAAAAACACCCCACAAAAAAATCACACCCCCCCCAAAGTTGTTATCAAAACAAAACAAAGAATGATTTTGAAGCCAGTCTCATGATCAGTGGGATTTTTGAATGTTTGGAGCTGGCAGTACTTCTGTTATCTGCAAAATGCCAGTTTCCAATGACTCAGCTGACAGCCATGTAAATAGCAAAGCTTTATCAGGGATCACTAAATAGCATCTAATAGATTAAAACTGTATTTACATTCTTTAAAGAATATATGTCTTCCCATGAGTGTTGGAATAGCATTCCAAAATTATTTAGATTTGTGCTGGAAATAAAATAGTGCAAATTCTGGTATTGAAGAAAATCCAATTTATGACATGCTTTAGCGCTTACTCAAGAGTCTTTCCTCTCTGTGACACTTATGGGCACTGTGATGCTTTCAGGTAAAGGATACCTAAAGTACAGTGCTCCACTGATAAGTGCTGGCCATATAATTTAAAGAAAAGAGAGTGAAGAGAAGGTTTGTCCTATTAGTCACTCACACCAGCTCTTCCTCTTTTGAAGAAGCACTTTTCCCCTGGTTTCTCTGCTGAGTTTTTGTGAGATAAGCACACAGATATCAGAAGGGACTCTCCTGGCTGGGTATAATTTCATAAAGAGAGCTGTGTAGCATAGGCGCCGACTCCGTGGGTGCTCTGGGGCTGGAGCACCCACGGGGAAAAATTGGTGGGTGCAGAGCACCCACCGGCAGCTCCCCGCCAACCCCGGGGCCCGCGCCTACCTCCCCGCCAGCCCCGGGACCCACCGCAAACTCACCTCAGCACCGGGAGACGTTGCGGGGCCCCGGCCCCGACGCTGAGCGACATGGCGTTGGGGGCGGGGCCCCGCAGCGTCACCCGGCGTCGGGGGCGGGGCCCCGCAGCGTCACCCGGCGTCGGGGGCGGGGCCCGGCGTCAGCCCCCTCCGGCGCAACCGGAAGTCGGCGCCTGTGCTGTGTAACATCATCATTGCTGCAACAAACTGGGCGTCAGTGCAGGTCTATTGATATGGACACTGTCTCATAAATAACTCTGATTTTCAGTATGGTTTTGTGTGGTAATTCTTCAATTATCGTGGTTTCATTGACAGTGTATGAAGTCTGAACGATTTAAGAAGACAATATGTTAATGTAACTAATGCTTAGAGTGCCTTCTATCCAAGGATCTCCAAACACATTATAGCTATGAATGAATAAACACCCTTGTGAGGTGACTATTATGCCCATTTTTAGATCCAAGGAACTGGGAGGGCAGGACGTGAAGCATGGAATACCTAATGATTATAGAAGGTCAAAATAGCTTCTTTTTTTCACCCAGTGAGTCAAATATCTTTTTCCGTGAGTCATATGGAATGGAGGAGGATAGCATGAAATGACTAAACACCAGCCTTGCTTGACTGTCTTTCAGAAACATGATTCCTGTCACTGAATTTCGTCAGTTCTCTGAACAGCAGCCGGCATTCAGAGTATTGAAGCCATGGTGGGATGTGTTTACGGACTATCTTTCAGTAGCCATGCTGATGATTGGGGTATTTGGATGTACATTACAGGTAAATTAAACAAAGTATAACTTAAAAGCAGGTTGTCAGGGGTGTTCAAAAAACAGCAGACAGAGTCTTCTTTAGAAGAACATTGTCAAGTTTTGTTTTCGCTGTAGTCACTATCAGCAATGCCAAAATCTGCTGGCCCGGATGAGTAATTTGTTTGAACAGATGAATAAAATATCATGGCCCAGACCCTTAGCTGCTGAAAATCAGAAGTCAGTGGAACTATATTGGTTTGCAGCGGCTGAGGAATTGGCAAATTTGTTTTTTAATGATCCTCAGTAATGGCAAAGGAGGGTGAGTAGATGTTGTGCCTAACCTGGCCAATTTTCATAACAATTTTGCAAAGCAAGCCTGACTGTAGAGTTAAATTCTTGTTTTTCCCTCTTTATTATTTACAGCTTTATAGGGGCTTAAAAATATATTTTTGTCTTTTTTCCTTTGGCAAACATCAATTTTATTTTTCTCCCTGTGTTTTGAATAGAGCTTAAATGAATATGCTTATTTTATTCATAACCACCCATAATTAATAACTGTGCCTCCTCCATGCCAAAGCATTTCATGGATGCTTGGTACATAAACAATTGATGTTAACTGCTTGGTTAGTTAAATGTTGCTACAGAGCCAAAATCTGATGAGCAGAAAGCACTATGTATGGTGGGCTCCACAAAAATACCTGTTATTTAAAAACAATACAGATATTTGGTCATGAATATTTTTTGTTTTTACATCTGTAAATTTGAAGGATTTTCCCACCAGATTTGAGAGTAGATCAAAGTTTAGACACAATAAACATTAACAGTGTCCCTTTTAATAATTTTTTTTTAAAAAAGTGTGTGTGGGGGTGGGGGAGCACGTAAATTGTGATTTTGCGTAGGAGGCGGTGCACAGTTGTGCAGACCCAGGAACTACCTATCAAATCACAATCTACCTCCCAGTTTTCCTCATTCCAGTTAGGACATAAACTGAACCAGGTATAATCCAAGCATAGGGTATGTCCCACAGCCTTTGCACAACCTACTGCTTGCCCACCTATGCAGGGAATAATGACTCATCGGAGACTACCTCTCCTCTGCATAGACTCACAGAACATGCCACAATCTGGCCCTATGTTCCTGTCACTGATATGAAATAAGTCTCATCATTTCCTGTTTAACCCCTATGCCTGTTTAACCCGTTTCATACCGATTCACATTTTCTTAGCAGGATTTTGATCCAGTTGACACTTCCGGATCCAAGAATACCTCTAACATGGAACTCACATTCCCTAGGAAGTAAAATTAAAGGGACAAATTCTCTGCTGTCATAAACTGGCAGACTTCAGTGGAGCTCTGCTCATTGACACCAGCAGGGAATTTGCTCCAGAATTTCAATGATAAATGTCCCAAATTGTGCAGGATGTAAGTTATAGGTTTGTTTGTATTATATTTTTAAAATATCTTCTACTGTGTACAGAAGATCTGTATGTATGTGATATATGTGTTCAAAAATTACACTTCACAAGGGCACTTTTTGGGCCAGCAGCCAAGTGTTTGTTGACATGAACAAAGCATAGTTTCAGTCACTTGCATACTTAACTGCTTGACTGAATAAACCACAAGGGAAATGGTGTGTGAAAACAATTCAAATGAAACAGACAAATATTTACATTCCTGTTTTCAGCAGTGCCAATCTACGGGTAAGTGTAGACATGGCCTAAGTTTCAGCAGTTACCATGCTGGAGTTAAAAAATAATGGTGGGGTCCAATCCTGCTAAGTGGCATGCTCCCTCAGCTCCTGCTGAAGCCAATGGGAAGTGTGGGCACTCAGGCAGAATAAGCCCCTGTGTGTATATGTGGTGGGTTTAAATCTGATTGGTTAGTGCTGAATTCATGCAATGATCATGAAATCAAAGACAGAGCTACACTTTCATAGGTTTGTTTACATGTGGAAGATTTTTTTATGTATGGAAATGACTAAATAGGTCAGACAATCTAGTTTTTAGCATATATATTAAGCGTGATTAGCACATAACAAGTAACAATAATGGACTTAACCACTAAACTAGTACTCCGTGTAGAGTATGTCAAGGAGAAATTACATTTAGCTGATGCTATTATCCAAACAGTGATGACATTAGGCATCATCTCTACATAATTTGAAAGTGTATCTTTCTGTGTGTTTCAGGTCATGCAAGACAAGATAATATGCCTTCCAAAAAGAATACAGCCTTCACAGAATCACACTCACATTCCTAATGTGTCTAATGCAGTCCCAAATACAACCCCACTTCCTCCACCCAAACCATCCACTACTCCTGCCACTGTTGAAATGAAAGGACTAAAGACTGATTTAGACCTTCAGCAGTATAGCTTTATAAACCAAATGTGCTATGAACGTGCCCTGCATTGGTATGCAAAGTACTTCCCTTACCTTGTCCTTATACATACTCTGATCTTCATGCTATGTAGTAACTTCTGGTTCAAATTCCCTGGATCAAGCTCAAAAATTGAACACTTCATTTCCATACTGGGGAAATGTTTTGATTCTCCCTGGACAACAAGGGCCTTATCTGAAGTGTCTGGGGAAGACTCAGAAGAGAAGGACAACAGGAAAAACAACATAAGCAGGTCAAATACTATCCAACCTAGCACAGAAGGCACTTTGGTCAAGACTCAGTCTTTAAAATCGATACCTGAAAAGTTTGTTGTAGATAAGGGGACGGCAGGGGCACTGGATAAAAAAGAAGGAGAACAGGCAAAAGCATTGTTTGAAAAGGTGAAGAAATTCCGACTGCATGTTGAAGAAAGTGATCTGCTCCATGCTATGTATGTTCGTCAGACTGTACTTAAAGTTATTAAATTCCTTATCATTATTGCTTACAATAGTGCACTAGTTTCAGAAGTTCAATTTACAGTAGACTGTAATGTTGACATACAGGACATGACAGGATATAAGAATTTTTCCTGTAATCATACCATGGCACATCTGTTCTCTAAACTTTCCTTTTGCTACCTGTGCTTTGTAAGCATCTATGGACTAACATGCCTTTACACTTTATATTGGTTGTTCTATCGTTCATTAAAGGAATATTCCTTTGAATATGTTCGGCAAGAGACTGGAATTGATGATATCCCAGATGTTAAGAATGACTTTGCTTTTATGCTTCACATGATAGATCAGTATGACCCTCTTTATTCAAAGAGATTTGCAGTGTTCCTGTCTGAAGTCAGTGAAAACAAGCTGAAACAGCTGAACTTAAACAATGAATGGACTGCGGATAAATTGAGACAGAGGCTACAGACAAATGCATATAACCGGCTAGAACTGCAGCTCTTCATGCTTTCTGGACTTCCAGACACAGTTTTTGAAATTACAGAGCTGCAGTCTTTAAAACTTGAAATAATTAATAACGTTATGATACCAGCAACCATTGCACAGCTGGATAATCTCCAAGAGCTCTCTTTGTGCCAGTGTTCTGTGAAGATCCACAGTGCTGCCTTGGCTTTTCTGAAGGAAAATCTGAAGATCTTGAGCGTCAAGTTTGATGACATCAGAGAGCTTCCACATTGGATGTATGGGCTCAGAAATTTAGAAGAGCTCTACTTAATTGGTTCTCTCAGTCATGATATTTCCAAAAACATTACGCTTGAGTCTTTTCGGGAACTTAAAAGCCTTAAAATTCTCTACATTAAAAGCAATGTATCCAAAATCCCACAATCTGCAGTTGATGTTTCAAGTCATCTTCAAAAAATGTGTATCCATAATGATGGCACCAAATTAGTGATGCTCAATAACCTGAAGAAAATGATTAACTTGACTGAGTTGGAGCTGGTTCACTGTGATTTGGAGCGCATACCTCATGCAGTTTTTAGCCTTCTCAGTCTCCAGGAATTGGATTTAAAAGAAAACAATCTCAAATCAATAGAAGAAATAGTTAGTTTTCAATATCTGAGAAAACTTACAATCCTAAAACTGTGGTACAACAGTATAACATATATCCCAGAGCATATAAAGAAACTCACTAGCCTAGAACGTCTTTCCTTTAGTCACAACAAAATAGAGGTTCTTCCATCCCACCTATTCCTATGCAACAAGATCAGATACTTAGACTTGTCTTACAATGATATACGATTTATTCCACCGGAAATAGGAGTGCTGCAAAGTTTACAGTATTTTTCCATCACTTGTAACAAAGTGGAGAGTGTGCCAGATGAATTATACTTTTGCAAAAAACTTAAGACTCTCAAGATTGGGAAAAATAATTTGTCAGTCCTTTCACCTAAAATTGGTAATTTAGTATTCCTCTCCTATTTGGATATTAAAGGCAATCACTTTGAAATTCTCCCGCCTGAACTTGGTGAGTGTAGGGCTTTGAAGCGGACTGGCTTGGTAGTAGAAGACACTTTGTTTGAAACTTTGCCTTCTGACGTTAGAGAGCAGATGAAAGCTGAATAATTAACTTCCTTTTACTCAGTTTTACAGAAAGATGCTTCTACCAAATAATACACTATATAAATAATTTGATAGTCTGAATATGCCTTTATTGATGTGTTTATTTTATTTTTTCTTTTGTCCTTTTGACACAAAACTGTCTGTATGAAAAAATGTGGAGTAAGGAATATATATATATTTTTAAATAAAAATTTACTTGTATTTTTTCACAGTTTAAAAATATTTTAAAGTTTATTTTGCCCTGATAACAAGAGTGTCTGAAAAATTATTTTGTACTGGCAAAAGCTAATGGTTAGATCAACTGTTTCTTAATTTTGGCTGGAAGGGGATGGTATGTTTCCAACTGTCTACCTTGAGTAGCATATTTTTTAATAGATGAATGTACCATCTGCTGGGCTATTGTTAATGCCTTTGGATCTTGATTTTCTAGGGGCTGATTCTGTGGGATGTTGAGCAGCCTCAATCCCTGTTTTCATCAATGGGCGTTGAAGGTGCCCAGTACCTCACAAAACCTGACCTTGATTAAATGTCCTTTTGTTGAGACTCCACATGTACCAACTATTCTCCCAAGTGATCAAAGTCATTTAGACAAGTTTCTCTGTACAAGAGCTGGGATTTTTAAGGGGCCTAAGAAAATTAGGTGCACAACTTCCATTGAAAGTTAATGGGCACCTAAGTCCCTTATGCCCCTCTAGAAATCTCAGCCTCCATCTCATGCAGTATGCTGAATAGAACACATCTGCTGTCGTTATTCTTCAGAACGGAATGAGTAAGGCTAAACTTTGCAAAGTACTGTAGGAGAGTCAATCCTGGAAAGATTCAAGTTTGAGATTTTCAAAAAAGTGCGGGAGATGTAGCCTCCCACCCTCCATTAATTTGAACAGAAGGTATGTGACTAAGTCACTGCTTTGAAAATCTGAACCCCGATCTTTACATTCTGCAAGGTAAAGATGAAATACCACAGTCAGGGAGCGCTCTCATCCATCCCCAACCAGAGGCCTATTCTTACACAGTGGTGAGTGCCTTCAACTTCCACTGAATTCACTCTCCCCACCTCCGGTGTTTGGCATCTCATATGACTGAACTGTTTGGGGCTCAGGATCATTGCAGTTTTGACCAGAAAACAAAAATGCTTCCAGCAGCTAAGAAGCTCTGCAGTGGGCTTGGTAGTGTATTACCAGGCTAGCTGGAGGAGCCTTTACAGATTTTCAGAAACCAGATTAAATTAAAAAAAAAATCTAATATTAACATGTCAAGTCTCAGCATAGCAGAGGACGGTGGTAAAAGCAACATTTATTTTAATTTCCCAGTTAGTAATTAAATTGAAAATTGTACAATTGGAAGCCTGCTTTTTAAAATAATTTAATCATCTGTAATAGGCTGACATGATAGTGCATCAGATTAGGAATTTTATCAGCTAAATCTATGTTAAATTATTCTGTCAACTACTCCTGCCATTTACTTTCTCATGGGCAGGTCTGGCAGGTGTTGTCCATTTTAATTCTACTTGTGTTGTTCAAAAGCTAATTTAAGCCTAATAAAAAATAATTTAGAATTTCCCCAGACGTCTCCTTTTCCCCTGTATGTTTGAATCACAGTGCAGGCACTGGATAATTGCTAGCAAATAACTAGAAACAAGTACTTCCTTTGAAGGGGCAGTCATGCTATTTGTAAACTGCAGAGGCTTGGCTGCTAATTTTTAAAAGTTATGTGAAACAATTACTAGGTGGTTGTCAGGGTATTTGCTCAGTATTGCTTGTGTGGCTTGCACTACAGTTAATTTAAGTTTTGGGACTTGGTACAAAAGCATATTGTTGCTTTAAGAATCTGACATATGGGGGTGGGAGAGATGAAGAAAAATATTTTTCCCCATTAATCCAAGGTGTACTACGTAGTTCAGTAAGAATACTTGCCCTAGTACCAAAGTCAGACTTACTTTTTCCATATGATTAACAAGATGGGTTGGATGTGAAGGAACCAAAGCAAGCTTTTTAAAAGATTCAGTTTAGCTCTATAACTGATGTAGCTATTGCAAGGGCTACTTTTATTCATATATGGAATGCACTTACAAGAACTGCTTCGCAGTATAAGTACTTTAAATGTGCTTCAGTTGGATGTGATTTGGGAGAGAGAAATGTTTCATTGTTTGTATTAACCTAATTATGTAAACCCAAGTGTTGTAGTTCCTGATGAATGTAAACTGTTTAAAATGTCCAAGTAATCAGTGAATCTGTATTGTTCTCTTACTTAGATCTGAAATAGGAGATTACATTAGGGTTGATTTAAAAAAAAATCTTTACAATGTTTATATTTATAGACATAACATTTCAAAAACATGATTTATTTTGTGTCTATTGTTGTCTCCCTTGTATAGTGCAGTGTATATTCTGAATGGAAATTACACACACCTTTTAGCTAAAGTTTTGAAGGCCTGGCCTACACACAGTTTTTGTACTGCTATAACTATGTCAGTTAGGGATGTGATTATTTATCTATTATAGTTGTACCAGTACAGCCTCTAGTGCAGTGGCTCTCAACCTTTCCAGACTAGTGTACCCTTTCAGGAGTCTGATTTGTCTTGCATAGCCCCAGATTTCACCTGACTTAAAAACTACTTGCTTACAAAATCAGATATAAAAACAAAAAGGTGTCACAGCACACTATTACTGAAAAATTGCTTATTTTCTCATTTTTTACCATACAATTATAAAATCAATTGGAATATAAATATTGTACTTACATTTCAGTGTATAGTATATAGAGCAGTATAAACAAGTTGTCTGTGAAATTTTAATTTGTACTGACTTCGCTAGTGCATTTTATGTAGCCTGTTGTAAAACTAGGCAAATATGTAGATGAGTTGATGTACCCCCGAGAAGACCTCTTTGTACCCCCGGGGTACGTGTACCCCTGGCTGAGAACCACTAGTGTGGACACAGTTATACTGATATAAACGTGCCTTATACTGGTATAGCTTATTCCCCTTCCAGTATAGGAGTAGCTATACTTGTATAAGCACATTAATATTGGTATAATGGCATCCACACAAGGGGGTTTTATCGCTTTAATTATACAGATGTCGATAAAATGGTATAGTTGTGTTTAGACAAGCCCTTAGAATCACAGTGAATGATAAAATATCGAATCACAGTTATCAGTTTAATCTTATGAAACAAACTCAGGTAAACGGCCTGTTGGCTTTTTCTCAGCTTCTTAATATCTAGTCTGTGGGATGTATTTTCAAATTACAGTATTTTAGAAATGCTCTTGCTAACAAAAGATTGTTTCCTAATTCTGTATGAGATCCAGGAAAGATTGCATATGTAAATGTAAAAGTGCCATATTTACTCAGCCATTCATTTACTACTCATATGTATATTTAGCTGCAATGGATCATGGAAAATCTTTCTGGGAACTACGGTAATCTAGTAAGACTGGATGGACTTTTTATTGATAATACTATAGGCATGATTTGAATGAGCATATATGTCCATTTATGTTAAACAGGTGCCAAGTAATAAACACAATTTCCATATATAAACAAAGCATTTTACATCATTACAGAAAATACAAATCATTCTTAGTAATAGGAACAGAGATGACAGATGGTGGATCAAACATAAGAAAACTACCTTCTGATTTTAAAAAATGTGTACTGAACCTGAAAAGCAGACCTATTGTATGATCAAAATCTGGGTATGTCTGTTTCACCTGTTGTATCTAGCCAGTCTGACTAGCTTGCACATATTCCTAATGAAAAGCACCTGTTCCAAGTCTCATATCTCACATTTCCAGCACTTCCATTAATGCATGTGCTTAAGTGGTGACAAGACCTGTAAGACTGTCAAGGGAAAGCTTTGAAATTTGACTTAATGGACATACATCTTAATCCTGGGGTGAGAAACTTCTTAATTGATAATAGGACTGCCTAGTGTTATATTGCATTAAAGAACACACACAAAAAATTAATAAAAACTGTTTTTTTGTAATTTAAACATTGACTGACTATAATGTGATTATTTGATTTGCAAAAAAATATTCTTTTTCTATGTCTGTTTTACCTAAAGACCAATCATAACCGTTTCTTTGATTTAATGATTTTGGGGGGCTGAGGAGTGGGGAATATACTTTTGAAATACATCAAAAGGTTTTGAAGATTTATAATAATTTAATCTGACCTCCTGTGTAACAGAAGTTATATAATTTTCACCCAGTAATTCCTGTATCAGCCCCAAAACGTGTAATTAAACTATATATACAGTGCAGTATTTTATTAGTAATATTTCCATATCCTGCTTTTCTGTGTCCAGACTAAATTCCAGCTGAGGTTGGCAGCATGGAATTACTCAGACTCCCTGTGTAGTTTCAGCCGGTTAAAGTATTCCTCTCTCAAATTCTTGAATGGCTATTGTGAAACGCTGCTGCAGGTTAACAGGCTGCCAACATGCAACCTACTGTGATTGCATTTCAGGTAAGAGGATTTTGGTTCTTGCACTTGATTTATATTTTATTACTTTATTTATAAAATGTACCTATCCAAAGTCATGGGCACGTGTATTGGTAAAGGGTCTTGGACTCTTAGGGATTCTTGCATTAAAGATGCTATGTAAATGATTCAGTTTTAGTAGAAGTTAGTAGAATGTGTTAGCTGGCTCTGCTTTCCTTTAAGTTTCCCATAAAGGACTCATTTGTATTTTGAGAAGGATTGTGTCAGACTCTTCAGTGCTCTCAGTCTTGGCAAGAGATGGGTGGAAAGAGAAAGCACAGCATCATACAGTCCTGGAGGCTGCAGTTACAGCATCTGAACAAAACAAATCAAGTTTAATCACTTGTAAGATTAAAAAAATATTGTAGCCAATTTACACGTTACCCCAAATTCAGGCCAAATGACTAACTGAAATGTTCAGTAATTCTGTTTTGGGTTTACCGTAGAAGTGTCTGCAAAGTCAAAACTCATGATTCAGCTCTTCCCTGTTCCTGTTTTTTGCCCAGAACAGAGGGATTCTGGGGATTGTAGTCCAGAGGGAAGAATGGGAGTTGGAGGAATGATAGCTAGGCCTGCTGGGAAGGGAAGCTTTATAAAGGCTAGTCCTTTTCTTCATTGTGAGATTGATCAGGGGAAAGAGCAGGACTTGTGGTTCTTTCTGCTGAGAGGGCCAGGACAGAGTAAAGTAGATGAGAGGGAATAGGCTGGGTTTCTTTACTGAGGAGGGAGACTGGGTAAAAGCAAGAGCTCTGAAACTCCCTAAGGGGAAAAGGGTTTACTAGGAAGCCTGTAAAAGGGGCCTGGAAGGAAACTTAGGAGGCTGATAAGGGGTCAGTGTCCTGGAGTTACCCATAGGAGGGCCATAATGTAGGAGATACCCGTGGGAGAACCATAACCTATACCACTCTGAGGAGCTGCCTGCTGATTGCGTAATTTTTGCCCTGCAGCAAGAAGGGTGAACCCATCACAAGGGGTGAAACTTTGAACAGACCCTGGAGACAGGGCTGTGGCCCAGGGAGTGAGGGACTGGGTGGAAGGCAGCTTTGGTCAGAATTTTAATTTCTTTTGGACCTTTATTACCCTGGAAAGGGTGAAGTTTTGATTTTACTGGAGAACAAAGAAAACTCTGAGTCAGCAGCCGATGAGGTAAGCAACTGCTATGTGGCACAAGGGTGATATTTCAGCATGGCCCTCTTAACCCGTGAACATGACGGCTTAACTCCCGACATCTGCACGTAAACGGGTCTGTACTGTACTGCCTAGACAGTTATTTTGTAGTTATGTATTTGAGTTTTCATTCCAAAGTGGCGTACTTTGTGCTAGTCTTTATTGAATTTCATCTTGTTGATTTCAGACCAACTCTCCAATTTGTAAAGGACACTTTGAATACTAATCCTGTCCTCCAGAGAGCTTGCAACCGCTCCTAGCATAGTGTCATCTGCAGATTTTATAGGCATACTCTCTATTCCATTGTGGAAGTTATTACTGAAAATACTGAATAGTACCAGACCCAGGACAGAACCACGTTGGACCCCACTAGATACACCCTCCGTGGTTGTTAGCAAACCATTGATAGCTACTCTGAGTACAGTTTTTCAACCACTTGTGCATCCACCGTATAGTTATTTCATCTAGACCATATTTCCCTAGTTTGCTTATGAGAATTTCATGTGGGACTGTGTTAAAAGTATTACTAAAATCAAGATATATCACTGCGGCTTCTTCCTTTCTATCCACTGTCAAAAGAGGAAATTAAGTCTTTTGTTTGGCATGATTTGTTCTTGACAAATCCATGTTGGCTATTACTTACCACTTTATTATCCTCTCAGTGCTTCATTTGTTCCAGTATTTTTCTAGGTATCAAAGTCAGGCTGACTGGCCTATAATTTCCCAGGTCCTCTTTTGAAAAATAGATGCTATGCTTGCCTCCCCAGTCTTCTGGGACCTCACTCGTCCTCTGTGAGTTCTCAAAGATAATTACTAATGGTTTGAAGATTGATTTGTCTAGTTCCTTACATACCCTAAGAGGAATTTAATCAGGCCCTGCTGACTTGAATATATCTAACTTTTCTAAATATTCTTTGACCTGTTCTTTCCCTGTTTTGGCTTGCATTTCTTTCTTCTTGTTGTTAATAATTAATTGTGTCGAGTATCTGGTCACCATTAATCTTTTGCACCAGGATAATTTGAATAGTGTGGTGGTGGGGTAAATGGTTGCTGACTGAAGCTGCTCAGAGACTTCCAATGAATAAGTGCTGGGAGGTGAATTAATGCAAAGGTTTGATCCTTCACCGCTGAACTCAGTGGGAGTTCTGCCGTTGACTTCAGTGGAAGCAGGCTCAGACCACAAGCGAGGCGGTCAAAGGAGTATAATAAATGCAGTGTGTGACATGAATATCGGTTCAATACACGTGATGTGTGGAATACAGATTCACCCTATACAAACATATCTATATAGACCTGAAGTTTGAGAGAGAAATCCAAGACACAGATTTTGAGCTCTTCAAAAATTCACGAGTGTTTTGATTCAGGACTTTTGGTTCAGCCCTTCATAAAAATATCGGTTGTTTGCAAACCTCAAGCCTGGATTTTGGGCTCGGCCCAAACTATGTTTAAACACACAAAACTCTCACCACCCTTTTTTCAACCAGTAATAACCTGGATGAAAATTATTTTTCTGATTTAAGATCAGCATAGTGAAACCCTAGCTTTAAATCAACTTTCCTGCAAAGTTTATATAAAGGGGTTGGAGATAGTATTAAACTTCATCCATTTGGGCCTTAATTCCATACATTTCTTGTTTAGAGGAAGCTATGCCAGCAGGATCTGCCAAATTAATTTATGACCATGTTATTCTTATCCTTTTCCTGCCTTAATATTACTGTATTAGAAATCATTCAGCTGTTAGAGATTTAATGAGGATTTAGATACAATTCTTGAAAGGAATTTTGACAGAATGCAAACATGGTCCTAAAGTTTTCCCCTAATCCAACTCTTTTTCCATTTCTCATGCTCTTTTTCTCTAGAACATGTTAAACTTTTTACACTCCCTAAGCATGTGTTTATAGTCACTTCAGACCTCCAGACAATTCCAACATTTTGTTATGGTCTCTTAAACCCAAGTTTCATTATATGAGATTGGAGTCCAATAGAGTTTATGGGAGACTTTGAACTGATCCTGCTCTAATGCCAAATCTTAGCAAGTTTTATAGCTCTTAGCAGATTTTGAGTCGGTCTTTATTATGCATTGGATGCTTAGGTTGGTTTCCAAGTTAGTGAGTCTTATTCCATTTTTTTTAATAACATGGTGTCACTGGGTTCTTTGTTTTCAAGTCTTTAAAGTACCATTTGTCATGCGTGTATAAGAAAATGCCCTAGGTCCTAGATTTATGATGCCTCATACAGAATTATGTGAATTTTCTCCCATTACAATTCACATGGTGAAGTTTTTTGTTCTGAAAAACTTCAAAGCATTTAAATATAAACATTTTGTTTTTCCTTTTTTGGTTGTGGAAGAGAGAGGTGAGATCCGGGTGTGGGCATATTTCACAATGTCATACAACAGGCAGCAGATGTTATGGAAGCAAGAAGAAAGTCACTAGCTATGACATGTGAAGCAACATCTCAGGAGGGTAAGGCACAGGATCTGGGATGATCTGAGCAACATAACTGAAAGAAGAAGCTTAAAAGCCTGGTCTCTCAGAAGGCTAGTTTATTACAGCACTTACTTGGCTGGACATGGGAAGAAAGAGAAGCAAGGTCCCTGCTTAAATTGTGACTCTGGCTGGGGTAAAGAGAGCAGGGATTAACTAATTATTCTTCCTGTTATGAGCAAATGGGTTGGGAATGGGAGGAGCCCTGGCTCTGCCCTCTCTACTCATTGGCCAGCAGGGGTGGCCCTAGACTAGCTGCCAGCACCTGGCGCCCTAGGCGAACCATGCAATCGGTGCCCCCGACCCCCAAACCCCAAGGGCAGATCTAGGCTGAGGGTTTTGGTAAACTGGGAAACATTTTGCCCCTTTTTTCCTTTTAATGTGTTTTTAAGCATTTTTTTTTTAAACAGGGGCTTAATTATTCAGTTTGTCCATCCATCTGTCCAACCAATGTTTCTGAGATCAGATAAAATAGAGACATGAAATTTTCAGAATAGATTTGTACATGACAGCTAGATGATATTTCAGTCTGATTTCAAATAAAAATGCATTAAAAATGTTAATTATAAAATTATAATTTTTTTACAGATCCAAAATTATCCATTACGCTATCCTGCTTTAACTGCCATTACCACCGCATCCAATATAGAAAGAAATAAGAAAACTCTTCAATGAACTTTAACCTATATTTACAAAACACTCCGAATAAAAAAACACGCTGTGCTCTTAAAACATGACTCTTTCCCTCTATTTACTCTGAGGGCCTTTTACATTTCTCTACCTGTGTCCAAGTCTCTCCCTCTCCTGTTCCCTGTCATAGAGATTAAACACCACATTATGCTCATAATAAAAAAAGGAAAATGCAGCCTTACAGGAAAAACTGGGCTATTTTTAAACTTCCTCTCTCTCACTTCATATCTGGTGGGGGTTTTCAGCATCCAGCACCTTTTGCTGTCTGCCTGCTGAGATAGAGCTCCAATGAGGGCCAAAGCCTGCGGGGTCCTGTGCAATATGGCATGCGTTCAACACCCAGGTAAGCTCTCACAAGACACTTTTCACCTGATAAAATTGGGACCTAAGTGGGTAAGAGAAAATCTTTTATTTTCTTGACTAATTAAGGAACTTTCCTGATGGGAAAGGGGAGGTGTTGCTGTTGTTAAAAGCAAAAAACGTACTGTGGTTAGCCAAAAAAAATAAATAAGAGCTGCTTATATAAATAATAACTCAAGTATATCACACAAGTTGGATGTACCTACAGCCCAGATCCACAGAGGTATGTAAATTCATTGAATTCAATGGGAGTTAAGCACCTAAATACCTTTGATCTAAACCGAAAAGATTATCCGATAAAAGCAATAAATTAATATGAAATCACCGTGCGTGTGTGCACATGCGCGTGTGCATGTACACAAAGCTCCCTGGACCTACCCACTGATGATTTTCACACGTAGCTGATGTCAAATACAGCTGGGGAATAACAGCATTTGACTGTGTATCTAGTCTTTATACAACACTAGAATACATAGCCTTTCCCTTTAGTGGGTTTTTTGTTGTTGGTTTTTTTATATATATTTTTGGTAGGACAGCAATGGATAATTCAGATAATGTCTCGCATATCTGCTGGTTCATCTCTTGCATTTGGACTGTTAATAAACAATTGCTTCCTTTTGCCTCCCAGCAGGACTGAGCAATAGCTTGAGGGGAAAGGAGACAAAACTAAAGCTAGAAAGGAAGAATTTTTGCAAGGCTTAACTGTCTGAGGGAACCGAGCCCAGATGAGGCTAAGCCTAAAGCTACCTCAGTGCTGCTATTGGTTTTAGCAGATATGTTTGCAGAATGGTTAGGAAGAACAACTGAACTGCACCATCCTCAGGTGGCTTTTAGAGGAGAGGCTGGGCAGATGGTGTGAAACCAATGAATCCAAGCAGTGGCGGATTAGTCACTGGGCCAACGGGTCCCGTGCCAATAGGCCCATGAGGGGGACACTGGAAAAATTGGTGCTCCTGTGCCCTGACCCTGTTTCGCAGCAGGAGCACGGGGGGTGGGGAGGGAGAGGGAAGGGGACTGCAGGCAGAAGGGGTGGGGAGGGGCCCCCACTTGTTCTGGACTAAGGCCCCACAAATCCATAATCCGCCTCTGAATCCGAGGAAAATGGACTCTCTTCCAGCAGCTATTAGAGGTGTTTCGTGTGACTATCCTCCCTGCCTTCCCTTGCTTGGAAAGAGAAAATCCTCATCCAACACTGGGGGGAGGGATAGCTCAGTGGTTTGAGCATTGGCCTGCTAAACCCAGGGTTGTGAGTTCAATCCTTGAGGGGGCCATTTAGGGATCTGGGGCAAAAATTGGGGATTGGTCCTGCTTTGAGCAGGGGGTTGGACTAGATGACCTCCTAAGGTCCCTTCCAACCCTGATATTCTATGATTCTATGAACAGCTAAATGTGGCTCACCCAGAAGGCAGAGAGTGAGTGGGACTTGGAAGTGAGCTGGAAAAAGGGGGTTGTGCCTTTCTCCCCTTGTCCCCTTTTTTGTAATGGAAGAAGGCGGCAGCACTAGAATTGATGTCTATCTTGTTTTTCCTGAAACAGACTATGGCTGACTGGAGAGCTAGTAGGACTCGATCCAACTCCCACTCAAGCCAATGGTAGTTTTTCTGTGGATTTCAGTCCAGACAGCATAGGGCTCTGGTTTTTTTGGTTAAAAATTAACTCAAATGCCTGACAAACTGAAGGAAGAAAAGCATTTGTGTTAAAGATTCAGTACTCCCATCTCTCCAGTTTGCCCACCCCTGCTTTAACGTTTTGCCCCGAGGGTCACATCTGGGTATGGAAATTGTATGGCGGGCTATGAATGCTCACAAAATTGGGAGTTGGGGTGCAGGAGGGGGTGAGGGCTCTGGCTGAGGTGTGGGCTCTTGAGTGGGGCCAGAAATGAGGAGTTCAGAGTGCAGGAGGGGGCTCTAGGCAGAGGGGAGGGTGAGAGCTCTGGCTGGGTGTGAGGGCTCTGGGGTGGGGCTGAGAATGAGGGTTTAGGGGTGCAGGAGGGTGCTCCGGGCTGGGATTTGGAGGGTGGGAGGGGGATCGGGTGGTGCAGGAGGTTGGGGCACAGGAGGGGGTCAGGGGTGCAGACTCTGGGGGGCACTTACCTCAAGCAGTTCTCAGAAGCAGTGGCATGTCCCCCCTTGGACTCCTACGTGGAGGCGTGGCCAGGCAGCTCGGCACACTGCTCCGTCCGCAGGCACCGCCCCTGCAGCTCCCATTGGCCATGGTTCCTGGCTAATGGGAGCTGCGGGGGCGGCACTTGAGGCGAGGGCAGCATGCGGAGCCCCTGGCTGTCCCTATGTGTAGGATCACGACGGGGGACATGCTGCTGCTTCTGGGAGCTCGAGGGCTGGATTAAAATGTCTGGAGGGCCGAATGCAGCCCCCGGGCTGTAGTTTGCCCACCCCTGCTGTAGTGACCCGGGCCCCTATCTATAGACCCCAAGATTCCATTGTGCTACAAAAACAGACCAAAAAGACACTCCCTGCCCCAAGGGGCTTACAGTCTAGGTATAAGACAAGAGACAACAGCTGCCTACAGACAGATGGGGAAATATCATCTTCATCACTGTAGTATCTGAGTCCTTTCCAGGAGGGCATTAATTGATGTGACTAGCATCTGTCAAGTGTGGTTCATTCTGTCACTATAGGGCAGAGCAGGGTACTGTTTCGTTTTGATGGGGGCTTTTTGGATTTAGTTTTTAATACATTATATGTGCATGATGCTGTGTGTTATTGTTGAAAGCCAGTTCCAAGAGGTGTGCCTTGCACTTGGAACAAAAGGTGGTGAGGGTCTTAGATCCTCCATGAGTGAGTTTCATGTTGTTGGACCAGCCCCCCCAGGAAGCACGGTCTCCTGCACAGATATGCTTTACCTTTATGCTGGACAGCTCCATTGTCCCTGAGAAGCAAAGCTGTAATTGGCAGTCCTCACCCTCAGAGCTTACGGGGATCTTCTAGGGGGCCTGCGTCCAGGCCATTGAGCACCTTGAAGATAAGGAATGAGACTTGGAATTTGACTCTCTTCTATAGGAAGCCAGTGTACAGTGCAGAGGACAGGTTTAGGATAACCTTGCGATAATCCATGTAGTTGAGGAGATGTGCTGCAGCATTCTGCGCTAGTTGGAGTTTCCCAAGTGCTGATGGCTCCATGCCCATGTATATGGCAGTGATGTAGCACTGATGGGAGGTGACAGAGGTGTCTATAATTGAGGGTCAGCATTTTTCTCTAAGATGGGAAGGAGTTTTCTAGCTAGCAGGATGTACTAGGCAGTGTTATTCATGGCCAGGCCTTCAGTTACCATGGACTTTTCTGCTGCTTTTGCTGGGCTGGTGGCTTGTGCATTACTCAGCACTTTTGAAGAGTAAATGAGTTCGCTCTTGATGCCTTCTCTGGAGCTGCTGCTTCCACACCATAATGGACAAGGCTAGGGAAGATGTTAATGTCAACAGGGTGGGATATTAAAAACCCAGAAGTAAATGGCCTATGAGCAGTTTCCAGGGTCTGTCTTTGGTTTCTACATTTACCTGACATTTTAACAATACACTGTATTGGCTTTGCAGCAGCAGCGAGAGTGATCTGCTCTGTGTCAGCTTTTATCTGCCTTTTTTTTTTTTTTTAGCCATACTCATTACATATGCTCAGTAATTCAATTCAGATTTGAAAGGAAATATATGAGAAATTAATTGGCAAGACAGCAGCAGCAATAAGCTTTGCTGTGAAAACTCCAAAGGAAACGAACTGAAGACTCAGTAAGCTGATGGAGTCATTGGCAAAGCTTGCAAATTACCTCAGCAAACGTGCATCTCTGGAACAAGAGAGAGGGACCCATAGAAAGTATATGAAAAGATTTAACTGCAACGAGACAATCTTCCTGGCCCCTGCCTTGTTATTCACAAGTCCCAAGTTGTTCTAGGTACCTTACAGAACCTGCCATGAAGATCTTACAATTTTCAGTATGTCTAATATTTGCTCATCGTGGTTAGAGGTCTCTTGCTGTATTGCTAGACCAATGCTCCCTGGACCATCACTTTGCATTTGAAGACCAGCAAAGTGCTCACAGAAAATCAGCTTTCAGTATCACATGGCCCCTACTGCAGAAAAATGCAAGACAGAAAAGACAGACAAGTGGGGTGTGAAGAGTGACCTAAAAAACGGTCACACTTTTCATCCAAAAGTTTTTTTCATTTAAAAATGCAGATTCAGGTCAACTGAAACATTGCATGAATTTATATAAAATTTGCTGAAGTGTTTTAGTCAAAAAGAAAAAAAAACCCTCGCAAATTTAAAAAAATCAAAACTTTTCATGTTGACATTTTTGAAAGGAATGTGTTGATATTTTTTTTCAAAATTTTGTTTTGAATTTTACCTCAACTTTGTTTTTAAAAAGGTTAAAAACTAAACAAAACATTTTATTGCAGATTAAACAAAATGTTTTCTTTGCCCTCCTCCCCACCCCAACGATTCGTTTTCAGCAAAAACAATTCATTTTGAATCAACCCAAAATGTAATGTTTTGGTTTTTTTGGTTTATCCCATGAATTTTTGCACAGTTCTATGACTTACATTTTGCTAAGTGGACAACAGCTTGCATTGGCTTTGAAGTGCAATGTTCACTGATCCAAAGCCTGTTGAAGGGAGTGAGAGTCTTTCCATTGACCTCAGTGGGCTTTACATCAGGCCCTAAATGCTAAAATTTTATCCTGTTGTGTGAGAATACCCTATGAGAGGCAAGCAGGAGCAAAGCAGGAAACAGGCCCAATGCTCCCTTAAGTCTTAGGGAGCGTATTGATAATCCCCTGACAACTCTCAGTAACATCAAAGCAGCCAATATGGGACCAATTCAGACATTTGTATACCCCAGAGGCTATAATCAGCATTAGATGCTGGCAGTAGATTTATACTACTTCTCTTTTGGAGTAACAATGAAGAGTACATTGTTTTCCCAGCTCCCTAAGCTGTCCTGACCTGTCCAGGCAGGATGTCTCATAGGCCTTCTGCCCATTCACTATTTCCCCCATCACACCACATGCTCCTAAAGGCATGAGTTTGCCCTACGTATTATTATTAATTGACCCAAGCATAAGATGTTATCTCTGTGTAGCCAGGCCTGGTAGACTTGAAGCAGAAGTATCTTTAAATTAGTCTGTCTGCACTGAAAAGAAGTCCCAAGTCACTGTTATGTTGTTCTTTGGTAACTACATGGGATTCATGTGAGGCCAGGGGCAGTAGCACGGTCCCTTATCAGCTGCACAGTGGGTTCTATGCTGTCACCTGGGTGTGGTCTGCCCATGCCAGCTGAGTGGCTGATATCTAGGTTACATGAGCCAACTGGCTGATGTATAGCACACTGCTGGCTCACTCAGCTCTGCCCCCATGAGGTAGTCAGCTTCATATAATTGTACATTTAGAGCTGCCTAAGTACATGTGTAGGCAGTTCTAAATGGATACTGTTTGCCTGGTTAAATACATATTTTGGTTCACATATGAAGATTGAACACACAGTAATGTATAGCCATTTTAGACTTGATTCTGATGGACAGGGAGGGATTGGTTGTGAATCTGAAGGTGGAAGGCAATTTGGGTGAAAGTGACATAACAATAAATTTAATAATTCTAAGAAAAAAGGAGTGAGAGCAGCAGAATAAAGACAATGGACTTCAAAAAAAAAAAAAGCAGACTGTAACAAACTCAGAGAAGTGGTAGGTAAGGTCCTATGGGAATAAAATCTAAGGGAAAAGAGTACAGGAGAGCTGGCACTTTCTCAAGGAAACAATATTAAAGGCACAACTGCAAACAATCACAGTCTGAAGGAAAGGTAAGAAGAATAGTAAGAGGCCAATAGGGCTCACCAGCAGGTCTTTAATGACATGAAAATCAAAAGGAAATCCTACAAAAAGTGGAAACATGGATGAATTGCAAAAGAATAGCACAAGAATGTAGGGACAAAACCAGAATGGCTAAGATACAAAACGAGTTACACTTAACAAGGGACATAGAAGGCAATAAAAAGAGGTTCTTTAAATATATTAGGAGCAAGAGAAAGATGAAGAAAAATATAGGCCCTCTACTTAGCAGGGAAGTAGAATTAATAACTGGTGACATCAAGAAAGCTGAGGTATTCAATATCTGTTTGGCTTCAGTCTTCACTAAAAATGGTTAATGGTAACCAGATACTTAACACAATATTAACAAGGAAGAAGGAACACAAGCCACAATAGGGAAATAATAGGTTAATGAATATTTAGATAAGTTAGATTATTCAATTCAGCAGGGCCCAATAAAATTCCTCTTAGGGTATGTAAGGAACTCAGTGAAGCAATCTTGGAACCATTAGCGATTATCTTTAAGAACTCATGGAGCACATGTGAGGTTCCAGAGGACTGGAGAAGGGCAAACAAATACCTATCTTTAAAAAGGGAAACAAAGAGGACCTGGGAAATTATAGCCCAGTCATCCTGACTTTTATAGATGGAAAATACTGGAACAAATGATTAAATTATCAATTTGTAAGCACCTAGAGGATAATAGGTAGAGCCCTGCAAATCTGCAGCTATCCACTTTATATCCGCGAACTATGTTTGCGGGTCACGGATCGGATGCTGGTACAAATTTTGTATCCATGCAGGGATCTAATAATAGGGTTATAAGTAATAGTCAACATGGATTTGTCAAGAACAAATCATGCCAAACCAACATAATTTCCTTCTTTGATGGGTTATTTGCCTAGTGGATAGAAGGGAAGCAGTAGATATGATATATATATAGAGAGAGAGAGAGAGAGAGAGAGAGAGATTTTAGTAAGACTCTTGACAGAGTCCCACCTGGTATTCTCATAAACAAACTAGGAAAATGTGGTTTAAATTAAATTATATAAAGTGGATTCACAACTGATTGGAAGATTGTACTCGAAGAGTAGTTATCAATGGCTTGCTGTCAAACTGGGGAGGCATATCTAGTGGAGTCCTGCAGAGGTCAGTCTGGGTCTGGCACTGTTCAATATTTTCATTAATGGCTTGGATAATGGAGTGGAGAGTATGCTTATTAAATTTGCAGAGGATGCCAAGATAGGAGAGGTTGCAAACACTTTGGAGGACTGGATTAGAATTCAAAACAACCTTGACAAATTGGAGAATTGGTCTGAAATCAACAAGATGAAATTCAATAAAGAAAAGTGCAAAATACTTCACTTAGGAAAGAAAAATCAAATGCACAACTACAAAATGGGGAATAACTGGCTAGGGGGCACTGCTGCTGAAAAGGATCTGGGGGTTATAGTGGATCACAATTTGAATATGAGTTAATGTGATGCAGTTGCAAAAAAGACGGTCATTCTGGGGTGTATTAGCTGGATTATCATATGTAAGGCTGTCTACACTACCGAGGTAAGTCGACCTACTCTACGTGAATAACGTAGCTGGAGTCGACATACCTTAAGTCGAGTTACAGTGGGGTCTACCCCGTGGGGGGTTGACGGCAGAAACTCTCCCATCGACTTACCTTACTTTTCTCATCAGGGGGTAGAGTACAGGGGTCGACTAGAGAGTGATCTGCTGTCAATTTGGCAGGTTTTCACTAGACCCGCTAAATCAACCGCTGGTGGATTGATCTCAGAGTGTCAATCCCGGCTGTAGTGTAGACATAGCCTTAGACAGAGGAGGTAATTGTCCCACTCTACTTGGCACTGGTGAGGTCTCAGCTGGTGTATTGTGTCTAGATCTGGGCGCCCTCTTTAGGAAAGATGTGGACAAATTGGAAAGAGTCCAGAGGAGAGCAATAAAAATGATAAAAGGTTTAGAAAACCTGATCTATGAGGAAAGGTTAAAAAAAATGGGCATGATTATATATGAGAAAAGAAGACTGAGGGGAGACCTGATAATGGTCTTTAAATATGTTAAGGGCTGTTATAAAGAGGACTGTGATCAATTGTTCTCCATGTCCATTGAAGATATGACAAGAAGCAATGGGCTTAATCTGCTGCAAGGGAGATTTAGGTTAGATGTTAAGAAAAACTTTCTAACTATCTGGGTAGTTAAGCTCTGGAATAGGCTTCCGAGAGAGGTTGTGGAATTCCCATCACTGGAGGTTTTTGAGACCAAAGTGGACAAACACCTGTCAGGATTGGCCTAGGTTGATTTGATCCTGCTTTAGCACAGGGGGATGAACCTGATGACTTCTTGACTATACCAGCTCTATTGGGATTGTGATCATTTATTGAGAGACATGTCACTAAGCACCTTATTTATTTCCATTCACCACTGGTACAAGAATCTCCTTAGAGTTCTATGGCATTCGAGAGCCACATCTTGTCCAGGTGAGAGATTTCTGAACTAAATGTTTAGTGCATTTTTTCAGCATGGTTAGAACTCCATAGATACAGAGTGTTCTGTAATGGTTAGTTCCAGCAACACCTGATTTCCACAGTTGTACAGCCATGGAATGGCTCCTTAGGCATAGTATGTACTTTGTCTCATGTGTCAAGATGTGAGACATGATGTCAAGGCCCTACCAGAAAAGGGAAATGCCACAAAAGATCAGGTGGTTTTATCCAGTTGCACAAGGCTGTGGTTTCTCCACGGAAGTGGTTACAAAGCCTGCCAATTCTGCACAAAATGGAGTCAGCACTTTAACCCCAGGACACTGATTCCCCCCCCCCCCCCCCCGTGCCTATTTAGGCCTGCACTAGGGATGTAAAAGGTTAAACAGGTGGGCCGGACACCAGCCCTGGCGAACCCCCAGCCCCACAGCCCAGGTGGGACCCTAGCCCCTGTCCCCGCCTTGCCAGGCCCGCTGGAGCGACCTCAGTTAATGGTTAACCGGTTAAACGATATAATTTTAATAGTTTAACCGATTAACCTTTTTTAACCAATATTTACATCCCTAGCCTACACTTAGGGCTGGTCTACACTAACCCCCCCGTCGAACTAAGATACGCAACTTCAGCTACGTTAATAACGTAGCTGAAGTCGAAGTCTCTTAGTTCGAACTTACCTGTGGTCCACGCGCGGCGCGCAGGCTCCCCCATCGACAGCGCTTACTCCTCGCGGCAAGCTGGATTACCAGCGTCGACGGGGGAGCACTTCCTGGTTCGATTTATCGCGTCTAGACAAGACGCGATAAATCGAACCCAGAAGATTGATCCGACGCCTCCGATCCAGCCAGTAAGTGTAGACTAGCCCTTAGCCAAAACGTAACAAATTTTTTCACCAAGCTAATTAAATATGGTTACGCTGCAACTCGGAGCCAAACCAAACGAAGAGATGATAATTGCTTTCCAAGGGAGCCTGAAGTGAAACGTATATAGAGAAAAGATTCTTCAAATAATGTTGCTAAGAGCTTGTCTACATGGAGATGCTATTGCAAAATAAATGAGGGTGTGAATGTAAAGCGCAGTAGCTATTCCACACTAACTCCACATGTGGACGCTCTTATTTCGCACTGAATGTGCTTTTTAGCGGTTTATCTTACTTCACCACTACACTAAGGCACTCCTAGTGTAGAATATGAATGTCCACATGGGATGCTATTGCAGGCTATTTCGCTGTGTAGACAAGCCCTGAGAAGAAGTGAAGCCTCTTTAAACTACTAGGCTAGCAGGAGAGTCCGATGGCGGTTCTGTGTGGTAGAGCTGTTCCTAATAATTGGCATCTGACTGATCTTTAAAAATTCTTTGAAAATGGAGGAACATTCATTTCCAATTGCAGTAGAGATGAGTGGACAGCCCTCTTCAAATTGGAATTGCCTGCATTTTTGGTAACGACTCTAAAGGGCTACATAGCTCAGCCCCTGAATCTCTGCCTTTTGTGGCACTAACATCGTGGAGTTTGCTGGGGGTGGGGGTTTGGTGCCAAGAACCATGCTGGATGATGGAAATGGGGAGATTTCAACCCTGAGCATATCTGCAAACACTCAGGACCACTTGCTGAAATACCTGTTTTACCATGTGAAATCGCTTAGTTCCTGATTCCGGGATTCCCTGGGGCTGATGTACAGGGGCCATAAAGCCGGCAGCTCGCCCCACAGGGGAATGTTCCCAATGTAAGCGGGATTCCCCTGCAGTGTCGGGCTGACAGAACAGCCTTACGGTGCCTCTCATCTTCCAGTGTAGGGGCATGACAAATCCGTGGCTTGGGGACGGAGATGGGGAGGGATGTGACTGCAGCATAGTGCACTTTTAACTCTTCAAAGTTGACTGTGGCAGGGAGCTATAAATCACAGCAGCCCCTAGGGATGATCTAACTTATGCTGGGGACCAGAACAATCCAGCAACTGGAAGGACACAAAGATGTCATAAAACTACACTGCCCCCCTTACTCCTCACATACACACTCCTGAGCTGCACCGAGCTCAGCATCAGGGCCAATATCATGGGATTATTGTCATACTTGGAATGGCAACACTGAAAGATCTGCTATGGACTGGCGGGACTGAAAATAGGAGGCTGCATCTATGGGGGGATTACATTCTATGGCAGTGGTCCCCAAACTTTTGAGGGTTGTGACCCCTCTTACCCCTGTCCACACACACCCTCCCTCTCCCTCCCCCTCCCCACCCCGAGCCAGGGCTGGGAGCAGGGCCGTGGCTCGGATTGGGAGGGATGTGGATGGGGTAAGGGGTCTGAGGATGGGACTGCAGCTGGGGGTGGGTCTGGGGTAGGAAGCAGGGCCATGGCCAGGGGCCAGAGGCAGAGCAACAATCAGGCCGCAGTGGTGGCCAGCAGCTAGACCCCTGGCTGGGGGCTGGGGATGGGACCAGGTGCAGGGCCAGGAGATGCTCCCTCCCTACCCCCTGTGGGGGCTGATCCGGGCCCACTGTGCCCCCCTGAATGTTCCTCCATGCCCCCCTAGAGGGGTGTGACCACAGTTTGGGGACCTCTGTTCTCTGGGTATGCCTACACTGCAATCATGGAGTATGATTGCAGCTTGGGTAGTCATACTTGAGCTAGCTTTAGTGGAGCTAGCTCAAGTACTGGTAGGAGTAAAGCTGCAACAGCACATGTGAGTGTAGAATTCTGAGCATGCTGTTGTGTTACACTGACTTTGTATAGATGTAAATGACTATCTGAGGTCAAGGGAGAACCGTCCAGACCCCAATATCCATAAAGAGATGGCGAAGGAACACCTTGTAAGATCAGTAGGGCCAGAGGAGGTGAACCTAAGAGTCTCTAAAGAACTGAGAGAAAAAAATGAAGAATAGCTCACAGTCTTGCTGAATATAACTTGGAAAGAGCCAAGGCACCCAATGTAAGAGGAAATGCTAACTTAGTTTCAATTTTTTTTTTAAAAAAAAAAGATGATCCACTCACCAGCTACTCTGTTTCAATAGCAGGTAAAATCTTTAAACCAAGGAAAAAGGAATGTGCATGTATATATGAAAGCATTTAGGAGAACACCTGCTGAGGGATAAATATCGTGGATCCATGAAATATAGATCCTGTCAGTGACTTCTATGTAACTGTGAGCTTGGTAGATGTGATTCAGCTTGTTTTCAGTAAAGCTTTTATATGTTGCCATGTTAAAAACAGAAGTTGGCAAAATAAATATCCTGTGGGTAAAAAAATAGCTGACAGGTTGTGAATAATTATTAATGATGTAACCTCCAACTGGGTGGAGCTCTCTAGTGGTCTCCTACAGGGACTAGGCTTGCATTCTTCAATAGATACATTGCAGGAGGTCAGACTAAGTGATCAGAGTGGTCCCTTCAGTCTTTAAAATTAGTGAATATTAGTTATCTGGAGGACCTCCTAAAATGCACACCAGCTGCATTCAGAGGGCGTGGCTATACACAATCTTGTCCTCTGTAAATGGGCTGGTAACTTCCCAAGACAGCTGCAACAGCCCTGCCTCCATTTCCCCACATCTCAGGGCTTTCCTCAATAAAACTACCAAGCAGCTCTTCTCAGGTTCATCAACACCCCTCCTTGGGGCTGGTTTTATTCATATAACTAAATAATTCCCAAAATAAAGTTCTCAAATCTCCATTAAGTCCATCCACCCTGTCTTTCCTGCTGTGGGCCTCCCAGGCCTTCCTCTTCCCGGAGTGTTTTCCTTCAAGACTCAGCATTCTCTGCTGGAGCCTACTTGCTCCCAGTAGCCATTCCCTGCCTTGGCAAGCCTCTGTTAAAGTCTCTCAATCCATCTTTACCCTGGTTGTCTCTGGGTACATCTAGACTGCAATGAAAAATCCCTACCACCAAGTCTCGGAGTCTGGGTCAGCCGATCAGGCTCACGGGCTATAAAAATGCACTGCAGACGTTCAGGTTCAGGCTGGAGTCTGGGCTCTGAGACCCTCTTACTTGATGGGGTCTTGGAGCACAAGCTCTAGCCTGAACTAAAACATCTACACTGTAATTGTATTGCCCTACAGCCCCCTCAACTAACCTGGGCAGACTAGCAGTCTTATTGCTATATCCTTTCTCTCCCTACACGTCCCCCTCAGTCTATAGGTTCCTGTAGCTCTTTATAGGGGAATCAGTTCCTCTGTACCCAGATGGTTCTATTAATTAAATCCCACACCCCATTCCAGAAGTGATGGGCAGAGCTAATTGGATGGGACTGGTGGGCTCCAGGTCTCTGGCTCTTAAAGGACAGGCCACCCCATTACATAGCTCTGCCTTTAGTTAAACTGGTGAAAACCCCCGTGGGGGACATACATATCAGTTTAAAACTAGTTTTATCAGTTTAGCTTGACCATGTCACTTCACAGGTTTAAATTGATTTAAGAGTATCCACGTGGCTATGACTTAACTAAACTGGTTCAAAATTATGCTTTCAGTTAAAACAGTGCAACTTTGTGTGTATAGTATCAGAGGGGTAGCTGTGTTAGTCTGGATCTGTAGAAGTGACAAAGAGTCCTGTGGCACCTTATAGACTAACAGACGTATTGGAGCATAAGCTTTCATGGGTGAATACCCACTTCTTCAGATGTGTGTGTATAGGAGGACCTCAGAAAATACCACTCTGAGATTGATGGTAAACTCCAGAGAAGACTGCTCAGAGCTAGAGAATGACTCACCAACTATCTAGAAGTGGGTGGATATAAATGAGGTGAGACTTAGTATAAACAAACATGACATAATAAACTTTGGGAGAATTAACCAGCAGGAAAACCAAGGGCAGGCTTTCAGTGTTACTGAAAACTAGTGCCACATTACTGCTGAGGTCACAGTGGGCACCAGCTCACAATGTTATCCTGATGCAAAACAGGCAGATGCTATCCCTGGGGATGTAGAATCCCTCATATGGCAAAGCTAGTTTATTCAGTTATGCCAGAATTGCATTTGACTGTCTGCAATTTTAAAAAAACACCAATATTTAGAGACCCTAAAAAAGAAAAAGAAAATAACGGGAGCTAGGAGCTCTAACTCATTAGGAGAATTTGGGCTATGTCTATATGTCTATACTGCAATAAAACACCAGCCACTGGCCGGGGGAGCTGTCTCAGGATTGCAGGGCTCTGGCTGCAGGGCTATAAAATTGCAGTGCAGATGTTTGGGCTCAGGCTGAAGCCTGGGCTCTGGAACCCTCCCCCCTTGCTGAGTTCTGAAGTCAGACCCAATCTGGTGCCCTATATTGGCTTCACCAACTTCTGTGTGTGTCTTGGCAGAGTAGGGACAGTGGGAACAAATAATCTAAAGGGGATTAGTGTAGAGGAGGGTTTCACATGAGTTAACCTGAGAAGTCCTCTTTGATCCCTTCATCTCTGATTCTAGGATTAATTCACCCATTAACTGTAGGAATGTTTCTGTTTCTGCTTTTCCTTCTCCCTCAGCTCCCATGTCAGTTTCTTTCCCTTTATCGCTTTACATTTATTACGTCCTTCTTATTTATCAAAGAAAGAAAATGAAATAAAAGAGCACTGCCATGATGAGGTCACTCTGTACGTTGTTATTAGAGCTCTCTGATTTAGACCCAAATTGTGAACAACAATAAGATTTTCTTCCATGACTGCATCTCTTATCAATGATAATGAAAATAAGAGGAAAATGATGCTCTGTCCCTGCCAGATGGTCAGTGGGTTGTCATATACTTTTGGAATCGCTTTGACAGTCCTGTCTGTGAGTATTACAGAGTGACCTTTCATAGTCAAAGGCCGTGTCTAGATGAGGATAAAAGGGGCGATAGAATGTGCTAGCTAACATGTTCTAACTAACGTGTTTGAAAAGTCTAGTGTAGAATATAGCACATGCTAAGACAGGAGTCTAGACACATGTTATTGTACAACATGTCTTGTCTTGACTAGAGTTTTAGCACTGTAAGGTCTGGCTAGCTAACATGTCCTAACATCATGCCTGCAGATCCTACCCTAGGCCAAGCCTTCAGGGTAAAACCTGTACACTCCAAAAGTAGGTGCAGGGAAGACCTTGAACACAGCAGCAGGGCTAAGCAATTGTAGCTTGGGGGGTGGGGCAGGATGCAGGGACTGCATGCCCTGCTCTGTGTAGAATTGTGCCTGTGCTAGCCTTTCCCCCTGCACACAGCGAGCTGTCCCCACCCCTTTCTGCTTATTCCATTGCCACGGTCCAGAGTGGTACCTACTGCCTATGGCTGGCAGTGCCATCACTGCACTTTCTGGTCCTCATCCAGCCATTCTCCACTGCTGGTGTCACTTACAGGCTTTCCCTTTCTCAGAGGACCTTTTGTTCTAAATATCAATCTTCCCACTGAGTACACTAGTGACTTGCAGTTGTAATACCTGATATGATCAGCAATACTCTGAATGCAACAGCCAGTCGTTTCCTAGAGAGGCAGCAAAGCCCTCTAGTGTCTGTTAGCTTCATACACACTTATCCTTTTGAACTTTGTACCGTTACACAGCGTACAGCACTTGTTTACCTTATCTAAAAATGTCAAAGTACATAGTTTAATGATGGATTTCAGAGCTCATCAAAAATCAGATATAAGCTACTGGGATCTACATTCTGCACTTCAAAGGGCAAAAAATGTAGCGGTAAATTGGAATTTATGACACTGCTTCATCAAAATGTATCAGTGCAAACTCCTGGGAAAACAAAGATTTTTCTCTCTCGTATATTCTGGTAATTCAGATGCAGTTTATTTATCACTAAAACCAACAATTGTTTAATTTGAAGATGGAGGTTACAGACCAGGTGCTGGACCTGATCCTGTATTTGTTAATTTCAGTGGGAGTCTGATTTATCTGAGAACTGCAGAACCTGAGCCATTAATTGTAGCTGTAACTAGATTCAAATGACTAATGCACTAGTGCCTAATCCACTGGATTGGCCATTATCCAAAAATCCATCAGGCTAATCTACTGGCATGTAGAAACCTAACCCGAATTACAGAGAACAATTATCACAGCTTGAGATGATAGGCTTATTTTCAAGTCTAACCAATTTAAAATCCAGATTTATGGTAACAAGTGCTAAAAGTATATTTTTCTGTAATCCATTTAAAAGCAATTTTTTACATATGTCAATTATACTGTGCCACCTCGTGCAGTGAAGAATATTTCATTAAATGTTCTTTAATGTTTATAAGTAAAACAATTGCTTTAAAATAACTATTAGGAGTTACCAGTGAGCTGCAGAAATCATCTGAGCTTCACTTCAGAGACTTAGATAAACGCTGGTATCTGAGAGAGTGCAAGGAACAAGCATGTGACACAGGCATATGGGAACTGCCATACTGGACCAGACCTATGGTACATCTAGTCTGATATCCTGTTTCTCACAGTGGCCAGCACCAGATCACTATGTTGCCATGTTATCATGACCACATCCCTTTCTGCAATGGCTGCTTTCCTTCATTTGGCCATTTCATTTTATACCTCTGTCAAAAGGCCTGTTAATCCTGGACCTCCCTGAAGATCAGTGCCGACTGATCAGACTGAGACCTGGGAACACTCAATGGAGCAAACTGAAAGGCAGTTCAGACAAACCTGGTGGAGCAACGAGAAGCATGCTCATTTTCACTACTCACTTTCACTGCTTTTCATCACACCTTCTCCCCCATCCCTTTTTTGTACTCTACTTAGCACTTGTCTACATTGGCAATTTGTCCTGATTTCAGCCATCGGTGGTCACCACCAATGTAGTTGCACAGGTGCAAATCCTTAGGTGAAAGCCTGGCCCCACTGAAGTCAATGGCAAAACTCTCGTAGGCTTCAGTGTGGCCAGGATTCACCCCTAGTGTAGACAGACCCAGCTCTGTTTGTACCTTAGCCCTGCTTGAAATCAGGGGAAACTCCACCTTGGGGATTGCACATGTGCAGATTCATTGGTGGTGACCACTGATGGCTGTGGGAGCAAATCCCTACTGTCCATAAGGCCTTTTCGACCAGGACCTTGTTCGACGGGGACATATGTCCATAAGCACCTAGTACACTGCTGACATTATACAAATAACTTTTAAAAACTGTGTGATTGACCAAATGTGTTAACATTAAATTAAATAGCAGAACATTACTGAGAGCATAGGAACACTTTGGGCCAGATCTTGTCCCTGCCACTCAAACACACTGACAGGAGTGAGGATGGGGCCTCAGTATGCTCCCTGCTTTGTGGGCCAGTGAGGGAGCAGATACTATGTCCCTCCCTGGTATTCTGTGCAGGGATGTAAGAGGGAAGGGGAGAGGCTCCTCTTGCCCTGCTCTACCATACGACTGCACAGGGGCTGGCAGAAACTAGCCCTTCAACTGAAAGCCCAATATCACCCAGACAGTAAGTATAACTGCATTGAGTATAGTCAAAGGGGCAATGACTGTCTTTGATGTATTGGGGGGAAGAAAAAAAAGCGACCTCCATATGATTCAGTATCATCTCACTTGGTTTGAAGAGAAACTCACTCTTTGTCTGTTAATCTGTTGGTTAAAAGGGGAAACAGACATATGCTGCATTCCCAACCCACTTCAACAGCATCTTCTATGATGTTTTGCTGCTGTGAAATATAGTTTCAGTTTCTTGCCAGCATTCCTTAGCTTTATTACCGCACAGTGTCTTGGACAGGACAGTCTTACTCAGCGCAAGTTACAGGTTTTCCAAACATCCTGATGTATTATCTCCTTTGTGTCTTATTCCTTTAATTTATATTAGTAGTTCAGTATTTCCTGAGTGTCTGCCTCAGATTGTGGGCGTAGCATACCCTGCCTGGTAACCTGGCCTAAAATATTTTAAATGCACAATCACTAATGAACTTCTAGGATAATTTTGAACCTAGTGCATTTGAAAACTGATTCTAAGTATGATGATGGGGCAAACACCTACAATTTCCTTAGATGTCCCATGTTTAATTCCCTTGATAATCTGTATGGTTTTATGCAGCATGCACAGGTAGCCACTGTGTTAAGTAAGAATATATTTGCTTTCTGTAACTAAACAGAAGATCCATTCTTCCGAAGTATGGATTTTATACTGAAAAATTCCTAAGGTACATTTCCATTCCGCTTCTTAAAAATGGATCCTCAGCAACTGTAAGGGCCTAGTTACTAATGTTATGGGCACGCTATAAATAGCTAAGGGTCTGCTCCTGCTCCAAAGACTGTGAAACAGACGATGTATTGAGTGTACATTACAATATTTGTATTATGAAAGGTGGCATTTAAGAATTCAACAGAGAATTTGCTAGTGTTTGGTTTTTGACCTGTTTATGGGAGAGTTTTTGTGACCATTTCATGTGCGTGCCATGCCCAAAGATGTGTTAAGCATTAATGTGTCGTTCTTGCAGCTTCAGCAAATCATCAGAAGTTTTCAATTTACATAAAAATCCCATAAAATGGAGATGGCTGCAGCTGTGCAAATGTCAATACACAAACCTGTCTGGCAGGGCTCAGAGCGGCATATGTTTAAAGGTATTTAAGTGCCTAAAGGTGGAGATAGGGGCCTAGTGGGATTTTCAGAAGTGCCTAGGCATCTAACTCCCATTGATTTCAATAGGAGCTGGGGCCTAGGCACTTTTGAAAATCCCAGTTGCATCTTTAAGTACCTAATGACTTTTAAACATCAGGCCTAGAGTGCTTAGCATTCTTCCTCAGCAGAATTCAGGCTCCAAAATTCCTGAAATGGCATGTTTTTTTTTTAAAAGTGTAATGATCTTTCACTCCGACAAGAAGATGATGATGCAAAATTGAAAGGAACAAAAAGGGAAAATAAAAGGAAGTAGAACTAGACAGAAGAGAAGAAACAGCTAAACTGTGTGTCTGATGTAGACTCTGCCTCTTCTGCGGTGCTCCTTCTTGTACTCCCACTCAGATTAGCCCCTCTGTACTGCTGCCAGCTCGGAGCAGTTCTAAAGCATTTCCCCACTTTGAGCAGAGGCACAGATGTGGTATCAAAACCAGTTTATCTTTAATCATTAGTGCATAATACCAGAAATAAGCTGTAGCTGTTCCATTTATTGCAGGCTTTAATGCATGCTGCCCTTCAGTGGTGGATCTTGGATTAGCTGCTAGGCAAACTATAGTACAGGCCACATTTATCTTTAAAACAATATGGTGATTTGTAACCTTTATACACACACAATGCTCAGAGGTCAGGAAATGATGTTAAAGGGTCTCATTCATAGCAACATTAACTTGGTGATGCTGCAAATTCTGTATATTTTATTGTCTGCCTTAACAATAAATTCCCTCCAGGTTGTGCAGGGGGGAAAGAACCTGCAACCCCTTTCTCCTTTGCATCTCTGTACAGGACCAACGATAATCAGTCTTTATTCTCACTGACCACAAGGACTGCTCCAGGTTCTCTCTCTCCAGGCTGTAGCCTCCCCAAAGGAGGAGGGGTGAGTGAAGTGAAGGCAGAACCACAGCCCAGCCCCTCTTCCTCACATCAGACAGTGAAGCTGAGCCGTCACAGGGATGAAGGGGAAGAGAGCATGCTACTCGTTGCATAAGGGTTGCACAGCTCCCACTCCCCAAAAGCCCTGGAAGAATTCTGCTGAGTCTGCTGTGAGGCTTGCTTCCCCACCCCCTGCCCCTGCCCCTGCCCCTGCCCCTCTATGTTCCCAATTACTTAGGGACAATTTGGATCTAATAGATTACTACACAAATTAACAGCAACACAGAAATACAGCATGGCTGAGTTACTGAGAGCCTTAACTCCCGCCTCCCCCAGTATCTACACTGAGTGGAGAATGGAACTTGCCCCAGGGTAATATGTGTTTAAACTGGTGTAACAGCCAGGCATGCAGATTGTCCTTTCTAAACTGGCAGTGCTCCATACATTATAGTAACCAGCATCACAGTCATTTTCTTACTTTTACTGTTGTCAGTAGATCACCATATCAACTACTTGAGCCACTTTTTAATTCTGGAGAAAGATGTGTAATTGAAGGCCTTTATGACATGGGTGAAGAGAAAAGAATGAAATACTTGGCTAATGACTGATGCAACATGAATACTCCAGAGGCCTGAATTGTGTATTTGGGAATATTGTACATGTGATGAAAAACTACATGAAAGGCGTATCCCTGCAGGAGTAATTGTTTTCTTCGGTTAACCCCATTTTTCTTATACACGATTCCATTCTATCGGTGTATTGTACATTTTTCTCAGCAAATCTTCCTAGAGTCAAAATCTTAATAGATAGAGGATTCAGAGGGAGAAATTATTACTTCATTTCCCTTAATATGTAGAATTTTTTTTTACATCATCTGATTTTAATTCCTACGCTCCCCAGGTTTTAATCTAGATCTCAGAAAGGGGGAGCTATTCCCTCATAGCCAGCCCCACTGTTTAGTAAAATTTAAATCCAAAATACCATAGGGCAGAGTGAGTTTCATTTAAAAGGTATTTAATTTTACCAGCATCCCGCCCTTCCTCATTGCCTTCTGGTTCTTTCTTGTCACAACAGAAATGTGCTAGTCCTGGCAATAGCAGCAACTGCATTCTGAGATGCGACATTGATAGAACACAGGGTGCTTTGATGCTTCTGATTAACCTTAAAGCAGTGTCTAAAATGATAACATCAGAGTGGAATATGTGTCACTGCACAGAAAAATCTGTACCAGCTGCCACAGTAAAATAGACCAAGAACACACAATAGGGCAAGCAGGAAGTTCCAGAATTATGGTTCAGCAGTTTTCTCTCAGGTAAGCAATCTAAAGTAATCCAAGATGTGCTGGGAGAAAAATACGTCAGCACAGCAGATTTGCAGAATCCCTGTGGCAGATATTTAAAAAAGCATCCAGCTATGTTCTTGTTCTATAAATCTGTAGTATGTGAGTCTATATAGAGTACCTTAATACCTGATTTAAGAAAAGGGTAAATTCATGACTTCTGGGAATACCAATATTTTAATGTCAGAACTGTTATCCTTTTAGATGCTGCTTTAAGGTTAATCAGAAGCATCAAGGCCAAATTTGCAAATCAGTACGCCGGTTGACCCTGCAAGTTTTGTATAGGCACTGTGACGGGGTATAGCTGCCCTCTATTGGACAGGAAGGGGTTTAACCCCATACTGTGGACTGAGGAAACCACACCCCCTCACGTCTTCTGGGCATGCTCCAACTGGAACCACAGTATAAAAGGGAGCAGCCCAGATCAGTCTGTGCTGATTGCCGAGGAGACGGGGGAGAGGGATAGCCCAGGGGTTTGAGCATTGGCCTGCTAAATCCAGGGTTGTGAGTTCAATCCTTGAGGGGGCCATTTAGGGATCTGGGGCAAATATTGGGGATTGGTCCTGCTTTGAGCAGGGGGTTGGACTAGATGACCTCCTAAGGTCCCTTCCAACCCTGATATTCTATGATTCTATGACATGTGTTGCAGGCTCACATCTGGGAGTTGTCAGAGCCTGAGACCGTGGAGGCCAGGTGTGCCGAGATCCAGGTGAATACCCAGCTGCCTGTAGAAGCCCACAAAGGAAAGGAGTTCTTGGGAACTTTGCCAGCCAATGACCCCAGGGATCCAGAGGACCTGTGGACTACAGCACAGGGGGAATGAGTAGGAAGTAGCCCAGGGGAACTGCACATTGATCCAGTTGTGGAACTGGGAACAGAGTTAGTGTGTTTTGGAAGGATCCCCACTGACCCAGTTGTGGATACACTCACTACTGATAGAGCCCTGGGCTGGGACCCGGTGGAGTGGGGAGGACCTTGGGTCCCCCTACTCCGGCCACCAACCCATCCTTGCGTGACACCCCCTGCCTGGCTACCAGGCCATAATATCCCGCTTAGAAGGGCAGTCCTATTGACTTCAGTCCCTAGGCCATACCGTCCTGCCCTGTGTCACAGGACAGCCCCATTGGCTCTGGCCACTGGGCCACGCTGCCCTGTGCTGAAGGGCAGCCCTACATCCAAGGACAGTGCCCCTGATGGGGTATACCTGCCTTGCAACAGCACCTACTGTATATCCTGCACTTGTGTGTATGAGTTCTGGAGTTGAGCATAGAAACACACAACAGTTACTCTGTTTATGCACCCTGTTTATATAAATAAGTGCAAGATTCATGGGCACATTGAGTGCCCATGCAAAATTGCAGGTACAATTTTTATTTTATAAATGCATTTTGTTCAGTAAATAAATGAACCTGAAATAAACATGCAGAGGACAATAACTTTGCTAGTATTCAAAGTCAATGCTCTTTATGTGAGCAGGTTTGGGCCTGATCCTGCTAACAGTTACTACTGGATATAGTGCTTCCTACCATGAGTAATCCTCGTGGAAATTTTTTTTTCCAGGACTGGGATTAAAGGACAGCATGCTCTGGAGCTGGCTTTTCCCCCTTTCAAACTTCCCCAAGCCCTGACACATGGCTTTCTGCTCCGCCTTACTCATTGGCATAGAGGGCAAGGGCAATATAGGGCCAAGGCCCAGATCTTCAAAGATATTTAGGTGCCTAACTCCCATTTAAATCAGTGTAAGTTAAATGTCTAAATACCTTTGTGGAACTGAGCCCAAAATCCTGCTGCCAAAATAAACCAAACCAAAAGCTTGTTGTCTTTCTCTTGTCCGAGAGGCCTGTTATTTCTAGTGCTGTTTGTTGTCCTGTTGGTGGAAACTTTAAAAAAGAAAGAAATCTCTTATGCATGAAATGAAACCTACTTTAAAAACAATTCTAAAAATGTAGTCGATTCCCAGCTGGGCTCTGGGAACAGGGCTCTGGGGCACGGGAGAGAGCTGGCTGCCGGAGCTCTGGGCAGCTCACTTTCGGCTTGTGAAGTGCTGATCCCCTGCTTTGGGAAGTGGAGGGTGCTTTGCAAGCTGCAGGAGGTGATCAGCACCGTGCGTCATTAGGCAGTGGGATGGGAAAAGCATATCTTAAAGTTTGTCTTTGGAAGGTTCTTTATGGACCACTGCCAAGATATAAAACATAGAAAAAGTTGTAGGGCCAGATCTTCATCTGGTGATGTCAATAGAGCTATATCAATTTACAACAGCCCAATATCTGACCCAAGAAGCTTTCATGCAGTTAGAAAGAAGATGCATATCGGAAACATGATGCCCTCAGGTACCAGCAGGGCTCACCTCAGAGCAGCACAGAACATTGGTATGTATTGTATGGCATGCGCTGCTCTCTCTGATGCATTAATTTTAATTGGCTTTGTGGAAGAGGCATATTTGAAGGAAGGATTTGAATGAAGGGAGGTTGGCTGTTTAATGCACAAGGAGAGGAACAGTATTACAAGAGCAATGATGGAGATACAGGGCTGAGGGGATAAAGACTGTAGTAGGAGAAGAATACATAAGGGGAATTAAGAATGAGTGTGGACAGGAACATAAGACTTGCTGTAGTGGATTAGACCATCTAGTCCAGTGTCTTGACTCTGACAGTGACCAGCACCAGATGCTTCAGAGAAAGGTGTAAAAGCCTTCACTGGGCAGATGTGGGGTAACCTTCCTCACATAGATGAGAAGAAGGGAATGAGAGCTGACGTGCAAGTGAGGCACGTCAGAGTTCAGAGTTTTGCAGCTGAGGATGGAAAACGATGCAGAAGAAATCAAGGAAAAACGTAGCTCTGAGTCTCCCCTGTATTGTCTCTACACAAAAAAGGCATTTGGTATGAGGGCTAGTGTCAAAAGTTACTGAACAATGAGGAGTAAGAGGAGGTGGTCTGATCCAGGAGGCTAATTTCAAACATGTATGAGATACTGCTCTACATGGAGTGTTGGGAGGGGGAGGGAGAAATTTGAAACCCAAATATACGGTGGTGGGATGACTTGGTGGGCAAAAACTTCACAAATGAACATTGCAATTAGATTTAGGACAGAATAGCACAGTCCTTCACTTGCACTGGGCTCACAAGATATTACTACAAGATAATCTAGTGAAATTTTACTCTTGCTGATTCAAGAAAGTACATGAGAATCACCCAGATCTGTATTTAAAAGGGTTCCTTTAAACACGTCTAGAGCTGGCACCCACCTACAACAATTTTGAGGTGATCCAATCAAAATAAAGACTATTGCAGGGAGAGGTTATTACCAGTAGAAAGGGTTTTTAGGGCAACATATGCTAAATTAGTAGTTGTAAAATGTGAGATAGCAACTCATAGGAGAAAGACACCCAAAGAATACTTGATAGCACAATAGGCTGTAATACCTTTTCATTGTAGAGAAACTGATGTATGCAGGAAACCAAAACAGTAAAACTACTGCAAAACTGACTCATTAAGTAAAATAACAGATTTTATAATGTTTCCATCTAACACTTTGCTTTTCAGATGATGGTTCTCAACATGCAGTCTGAAACCTCAAATCACTGAAAGTATCCTTGAATTGGTAGAGTCCACACCCTATTCTCATTAAACATGATTGTGTGCATGTATGCACACACGCATGCACACACACACATGCTAGGTTGGTGTGCAAAACTCACATAGAGACCCCCCTTTTGGTGGGTTCCTGCTGTAATGTAAGATTTTAGTAGTGTGGATGGGGAGGAGAGGCCAGACTCTGGAGATGTGCTGGAGGAAGAAGTGACAAGATTTGGACGTTGACTGGATGTGTGTTGTAGAGGGCTCAGGAAGAAAAGGGGAAAGAGGAGATTGGTGTCAAGGTGAGTTGTTGGTTTTTTTTAGGGTGGAGGAAGACTACAGTGTGATATGCTGTGAAGGGAAAAAACCTGATGAGAGAGGTTAAGAAGTGTGATGATGGAGGGAGTGGGGCTGGGAGCAAGGGAGCTCAGGAGGCAGGAGGAGTTGGAGTTACTGGGCCAGTTGGAAAGGTAAGAGGAGAAAAGCAGGCAAGAAACCTTCTCAGCAAAGGAGGAGTGGGGAAGAGCACAGGGGAAGCCAAGCTTATGTCTGGTCTTCTCAGTCTCCATGAAGAATCTGGCAATATTTTGCATGGAGATGGAGTAAGAGGGAGTGTAAGGCGTGGGGGAGGAGAATGAGGACCGAAATGGGAAGGGGATGACTGGGAGTGAGGATGGAGAGGGAACGGACACAGATGGTGATAGGGAAGGATCCAGCAGGTGGAAAGGTTGGGGATGGAGCGAAGATGATGGGGGAAATTGTTCCAATGGCCAATTACTTTCACCGTTTAAAAATTACACGTTATTTTCAGTTTAAATTTGTGTAACTTTAGCTTCCAGCCATTGGATCGTGTTCTATCTTTCTCTACTAGATTGAAGAGCCCATTATTAAATATTTATTCCCATGTAGATGCTTATAGACTGTAATCAAGTCACCCCTTAACCTTCTCTTTGTTAAGCTAAATAGCTCTTTGAGTCTATCACAATCAGGGATGTTTTCTAATCTTTTAATTATTCTCATGGCTCTTCTCTGAATTCCCTCCAATTATGAACATTCTTCTTGAACACAACTGGACAGTTTTCCAGCAGTGGTCACACCAATGCCAAGTACAGAGGTAAAGTAACCTCCCTGCTCCTACTCAAGATTCCCTTGGTTATGCATCTCAGGATCACAGTAGCTCTTTTGGCCACAGCATCACACTGGGATCGCATGGTCAGCTGATAATGGGGGAGAGTGAGAAAGAGGTAGAGTTGGCAGGAGCAGAAGTTGTGGGAAAATAGAAGGGGTTGGAGATGGAAATCTTGCAAGGAGGGAAGTAGAAAGAGCGGAAATGGAGTCTGGTGGGCATAGTGGAGAAGGAAGACAATGTGTGGTGCACTACCTGAGAAATTAATTTGCAAATGATCACTCATGCATTAAATGACCAGTTAAAACAATAATTAGATCATCAGCCAATAGGGAGTTAGTGAGAAAGTGATAGGTTGTTGAGACAGACCTGGCTTGGTCAGGCAGAGTCAGCAAGAGCCCCAAGGAAGCAGGTGGGCCTCAGAGCCAACTTGGCTGGAGCATCAGAGTTGCATGGGAGCAGGTGAGTAGCAGATACTGAGGCTGCGGTTACTATGGCAATGTAAGCAGAGCCAATCAACAAGTGTCTGAATGTGGCAATGGTATCCAAGGGGATACATCAGGTTTACATCTCCATGATATCGGAGCAGCCAGATGATTCCTGAACTACCCTGCTATGGTCTAATCCTCCTCATTAAAACTAATACAAGTTACTTTTGTGGATAGAGGAGATTTAGTGTAAAGAGTTTGATTTAAAAAAAAAATCTTCAGTGTTTTATATAATAAAAGTCCCAGTACAATGAAATACAGTGAGGCCATCAACAGAAGTAAGGCCGTTGGATGCTGCTCAGTCTATAGATAGATTTGTGATTTATCGCATCTGTATGCAACGGCTTAGTGGTCTAATCTTCAGGTTTGAAATACTTATGCTCCCTGGAACTGTAGTTTAAATCTCAGCAGCATTGGCTCAGCCCTTCATCCTTCAGAGACCGACCCACTGAGTTTTGGCCAGTTTACACTGTGTGGGTGTCTTGAAATGAGGCTGTATGAATATTGGTGTTATACCAATAAAATAAAAACCAGCAGGATCTTATTAAAGGGGATAAGACAAAATGTCACATTTATTGTGAATACAAAAAGAATCATAATAAGGAGTCAGTTATAGCTATAATACTTCATTCAGTTTCACATTCATTCATACTCACACACACAGGTTCTGCATAGATGTCATAGTTACCAGCCTAGAAGTTGCTCATGCACTGGCCAGGTAACCTGGGCATGAGGGTGGAGCCGAGTCCTTGTCAGATGCATCTGCTGCTCCTGGAGGATGGTAGCAGAACCAGACTCAAAGTCCTCAGTCTTTAGAGGCCATTCTTATAGGAATTGCTTCCTATGTTAGTCTATGGGAACTGTTTCATCCTGCTGTTGCTGACTCAATCAACAGATGACACATTCCTGATGTTTGTGCTGTCAGATGTTATCTTGCTTTTCCCATCCTTTGAGATGGTCGGGTGGATCCCAGTTTACCCTCCGGGGGTGTGGGGGTTGTCTGGTCATTCCCACTTGATGCCGCTTTCAGCTGATGGTCACTGAATTCCTAGGCTGGCACCTCCCTGATCATTCATTCATTATCTACACCAAGCATCCAGCCACATACATACTGTCTCCACCACTTTCGGGGTGTGTACTAATTTATTTGAGTATCAGAGGGGTAGCCGTGTTAGTCTGGATCTGTAGAAGCGACAAAGGGTCCTGTGGCACCTTATAGACTAACAGAGGTATTGAAGCATAAGCTTTCGTGGGTGAATACGCACTTCTTCGGATGCAAGCAGTGGAAATGTCCACTGCTTGCATCTGAAGAAGTGGGTATTCACCCACGAAAGCTTATGCTTCAATACCTCTGTTAGTCTATAAGGTGCCACAGGACCCTTTGTCGCTTCTAATTTATTTGAGACTCTTTTAATCACAGAGGGTGGGGGGGGTCTTTCTATGCTGTTTCTAGGTACAAAGCATGCATAAAGAACAAAGTCAATTAACTTGTCTGTAAGTTTTACATAGTAAAAGTATCTTTCAAAGGACAGATACAATCAATGTTTATACATACAGTAACTTACAAGTTTTAACAGGAGACCCAAGAGATCTTTTTACTTGGTGAAGCTGTTGGATTTTAGAGTGTGGGGGACAAGTTATGGGGGGTCACTTTCACTTGGGGGAATCACTTTCAGTACCTTCTTTAATATCCCTACATTGGTCCTGTTTGGTCAGCATGGACAGAGAATCCATGACCCTTTTCATGGGATTGGGACTTGCCCCCCTCCATAGCCCCTCCCCCAGTGTGCTGGACCAAAATTACCTTCCCTTTCTCTTAATGATTTCTGAGCGAATTAATCAGTGCTTTGAATATGTAAGTACTAAGTAGCATTGTTTTAACATCCTACTATTAAAAGCAGAAGACAGAGATGAATACCCAATTCTTCTCTCCAAAGAAGTGGGAATAAAGCTGCATTGTACTAAGTGCTGCTGTTTCCAGAGTAATTCTTAACAAATTCAAAGAGTAGGGAGTTTTAAGGCCTCATCTGCAAGGTGCTGAGCACCCCTTGTGAGAAAATAAACACATCACTAAGGCTCCTGATTTATTTTATCATTATAGAAAAAATGTAATACGAAAAAGAAAGTTTGATCACAACTCAACCAAAAATAACGTTCTGGTTGTTCAGGCTAACCATGATCTTTGACATCATAAATGGAAAGGGCCACACAGATCATTTCAATGAACCATAACAAATCCATCGCCTTCTGCTCTTGTTGACTTCAAACATCTCACAGGTGTTTAAACAGCTATTGTATCTGTGCTACTTGACATCGACATCACTACTGGAACTGTGAGAATGAATGTGCTTGTGACAATATTTTTCACCATATAAACAGTGTTATTTCCATGCATGATGTAGCAGCCCTCAAATGAAATGTTTTTGCTATTTGAAGGTTAGCAGGATCCAACAGCAGAGGGAGCTCTATGAAAGGAAGAAGGAAAGAAAAACTGACAGTCTGGCAAAGGTTTATTGGGGACCAGGCCTGGCAGATGAAGAGAGAGCCCAGGGAAGCGGGTTAGTGCGGGTGAGTATGAAAAGCAACAAAGATGCAGCTAAAGGAGTTTTTAAAACCTTGAACAGATAAGGAGAAAGAGGTTGGGGAGGGGACAGGGAAATGGAAGAGAAGCAGCCAACATATAACCTAGATGCCAAAGAGGCACTTTATAAAGACAAGGCAAAGACAAGAAAGAGGCTGGGGAGAAAAGTGCTGGGACATTATCAGCCTAATGTGGTAGAGGAGCTGTCTGATAGTAACTAGTTCAGAGAGAGAGATTTTCTGGTTCAGAGAAGCTGTGCCATTGCTTTTTATCCATTTTAATGAGAGAAAATATTGTTATATTGTTACAAACTCACTTCTTGTCAGTCATTTGTTATGGTTCATTGAAATGATCTGTGTGGTCCTTTCCACTTATGATGTCAAAGATCATGGTTAGCCTGAACAACCAGAATATTATTTTGGGTTGAGTTGTCATCAAACTGTCTTTTTCGTATTACATTTTTTCTATAATGATAAAATAAATCAGGAGACTTAGTGATGCATTTATTTCCCCACAAGGGGTGCTCAGCACTGAGCACGCTGTCAGTGCCATCGAAAACACAAAAATAAGGACAGTACTTTCCCTAAATAGCTCACATTCTAAACGACAAGTATGCAGTGGGGTAGCCATGTCGGTCCCAGGATGTTAGAAAGACAAGGCGGGTGTGGTAATATCTTTTATTGGACCAACTTCTTGTCTCTCTCACCAACAGAAGTTGGTCCAATAAAAGATATTGCCTCACCCACCTTGTCATCTAAAAGACAGACACACAGAAAACAAGAGACACTGAGAAACCCAGAGATGGAAATAGTTTAATTCCCAGTTCCCATAAGTATCATTATGTATACATCATATTACAAACTCACTTCTTGTCAGCATCACTAAGAAGGTGGCCCGTTAGAGTGTTTTGAATGGACAGACCGTGGTGGCTTGGCAAACTAGATAAGGGAATCAGGATTTACCTGGGGCAGGTAACAATATTTTCTCTCATTAAAATGGATAAAAAGCAATGGCACAGCTTCTCTGAACCAGAAAATCTCTCTCTCTAAACTAGTTACTATCAGACAGCTCCTCTACCACATTAGGCTGATAATGTCCCAGCACTTTTCTCCCCGGCCTCTTTCTTGTCTTTGCCTTGTCTTTATAAAGTGCCTCTTTGGCATCTAGGTTATATGTTGGCTGCTTTACAGTATGTAGCATTAGGGAAGATGAGTTGTGTACACTAATTTACCAGTGGATATCTAATCAGAGTGGCTTGAGGAATTGGAGTACTTTGATTTGTTGACATGGTTTTTGAACAAGTACCAGGAAGATGATTTCACTAGAGTAATTATTTCGTCTTGTGGCTTCATTTTGCCTTGAGTAGAGACTCTAGAGTCAAGTCGGTGATATTCTTTGATGTACATTCTGTGTACACCAGGGGTCTCAAACATGCGGCCCACGGACTTATTTCCTGCAGCCCGCCATAGGCGCCGACTCCCCTGCTGTGCCGCATCCCTGCTTTTCTGCCTACCTCCCAGCACTTCCCGCTGCCAAACAGCTGTTTGGCGCTGCTTAGGATTTTCCAGGAGGGAGAGGGGATGCGGCACGCTCAGGGGAGGAGGTGTGGAAGAGGCCAGGCTGGGGATTTGGGGAAGGGCTTGGAATAGGGGCAGGAAGGGGGCGGGGACTTTGGGGAAGGGGTTGGGCATGTACTGAAGTGTCACTAGAGGCAAAGAAACCAGAGGGCAGGACAAGCCCAGGCTCCCCCCTCCCCGCCCCAGTCCCGGGAGCTTCCCCCTCCGCCTGCCCAGCGCCAGGCTGCCAACTCGTGCCAAGCCGTGCAACTGGAGTGGCGGAGCGTAGGGCAGCGCGAGGCTGCCCTTCCCCACTCCGGCCACACACAAACGCGTGCGGGCTGCAGCGGGGCTAAGCGGAGCCCGGCGCTGTAGAGCCACAAGCAGCAGAATGGAGGGAGAGCAACAGGCTGGGCAGGGGACCTGCGGGGGCCGCCGAGGCTGTATTACCGTGCTGGGCTGACCGAGGGGGGTTGTGTTTTTTCTCAGCCAGCCTCTTGCTAGTTTCTCGGGGCATCGCAGAGTTTTCACAGTTGAAAACAGCCCCCAACTCCTTGCTCCTCCTCTGGAAACAAGCACGATTTGCAAACTGGGGTGTGTGTGGGGGGGGGCTTTCCAAGCCGTGCTCTTCCCTGCCCCTCTGCTTCCTTCTGCTCTCTCATTACACAAGCCCTGTGCAGCTAGATACTTCTTGTGGCTATGGTAACACCCTTCTTTTCATTAGGTGCCAGCAATGTGCTTGGTAAGACCTCAAACAGGTTACAGTCTAGCAGAGATACACAGGAACCAGGACGCACAGGAAGATCTGGAGGGGGGATTAACTTGGAGCAGTCTGGGAGAGGGGGTTGTTTATTTGGGCATCTGTGCCATGATGTGAATCATACCTGTCATTCCTCTTGGCTTCAGGGCTTTGTTGCAATGTCCGTGCTATCAGAGCCTGCTCTGAAAGGTGCTAAGCACCCTGAGATCCCACTGGTCTCAGTGGGAGGAGAAGGCACCTCAGCTCCACACAAAGAAAGTTCTAACAGAGAGATGACCCAAGCGGGGGGAATGCGTCCCAGCCCCTTGCTGTTCTGGGCTGTGACCTGAGGCTGAAAGGTGCTGCCAGCTGCCTTCTGTGAGGTTCAGTGCATGCTCACAGCCAATGGCTCTTAGCCCATCAGACCCCATGACAGCTCCCTCTGCTTCCGCAAGGGTAATGGCAATGTTTGGCAGTACAGATATATGTGAACAGTTTTTCTCTTCCATGAAGATTAACAAATCTGTGTTAAGGTCAAAGCTCACTGATGAACATTTGCAAGCAACACTGAGATTGGTTTCGTCTCAGGATATCAAACCTAATATTGATGCTCTGGTTGATGCAAAATGCTGCCAGCTAAGCAGAGGTGAAAGTAAGCCAGTACGGCCCAGTACACTGGTACTGCCTTGAGCCCTTTAAATAGCCGCTGGAGCTCCGCCGCTGCTACCCCAGGGCTCCAGGGATGATTTAAAGGGCTTGGGGTGGTAGCAGCGGCCGGAGCCCCACCACCGCCTCCCCAGGGCTCCGGCAGCAGGGCTCCAGGGATGATTTAAAAGGCCCGGGGTGGTAGAGGCAGCGGGAGTCCCGGGCCCTTTAAATAGCCCCCGGAGCCCTGCTGCCGCTACCCCAGGGCTCCAGCAGCAGGGCTCCGGGGACAATTTAAAGGGCCCTGGAGGGTAGCGGCAGCTAGCGCCCCGGGCCCTTTAAATCGCCCCCAACCCCAGGGCTCCCAGCCGCCTCTGCAGCTGGGAGCTCAGGGGGTGATTTAAAGGGCCCGGGGCTCCCAGTTGCTACTACCACAGCCCTAGCCCCGGGCCCTTTCAATCCTGATGTAAAGGGCCTGGGGATTTAAAGATCCCGCCTCTTCCGGTTGAGACCACACCTCTTCCAGTTGAGGCCCCGCCCCCTCATCAGGACTCTGGAGTACCGGTAAGTCCTTTAAGTTACTTTCACCCCTGCAGCTAAGTGGCCAAAACTGAAATGACTGTCAAAATTAGCACTGACTTTTTGCATTACAGTTTTAAAAAAGTTAATACATTGACTTTTAATAGCATACTATATTACTCTTCATTTTTGTCATTTTTGACTATACTTTTGTATTGTTGTATGAAAAGGTTTCAGTGATGCGGTCCTCGGGCCAACGTATTAGACCTCATATGGCCCTCGTGGTGATTTGAGTATGAGATCCCGGGTGTACACATAAATAGCAGAATGAAACGAAAGTGAAATATTAGTCTAGCAGTTCCAGATGAAATTGGCTCATCTCTGCATCACAGATTTTAGCTCAGAAATGGCAGGATTTGGAATCTGCAGACTCACAAGTATAGAGTCAATGGCAGGGGTGCTGGAACTAGGGGTGCTGGGGGTGTAGCAGGACCCCCTAGACTTGAAGTGGTTTCTGTCATATACAGGGTTTACAGTTTTGTTCAATGGCTTTCAGCACCCCTGTTATAAAAATTGTTCCAATGCTACTGATCAATGGGCCCAGTATCAATTATCAAGGTAAGGAGGATGCTGTAATTGTAGTTTCCCAAACTCCCTAGCTAACCCTCTGGGTTTTAATGAGATTTCTTTGCTCTCTGGTCACAGAATAACTTATGGTCCTTTTGGTCTCACCTACACTGTTTACGCAAGGCCAAACAGCAAGAGTCAGGAGCTGCTGCATATAAAAAATAAATGAAGCCCTTTTTCTGATGCTCTGCCTACTCCCAGACCTTGCAGGGCCTTGCCTTGCAAGCCTAACCTGACAAGGTATTGTGCGTCCTCATTCACTTCAGTGGGAGATGCACTCAGCATCTTGCAGGCTCAGTGCTCCCACATCTACCCTTTCCGGCTCTCCCTCCTACCCCCACCTTTTCTCCTCCTGCTCTGAAAGTGCTGCCCAGCTGTGCCTCTCCTTACATACTTGTGACTTGGCTATTTTTAAACTTCCTCTTTAAAAATATTAACTCAAGAGACTTTAATGATTATAATTTAGGTACTTAAAGCAGGAGTTGGGGGGCGGGTAGGGTGACCAGACAGCAAATGTGAAAAATCAGGACGGGGGTGGGGGGTAATAGGAGCCTATATAAGACAAAGACCCAAAAATCAGGACTGTCCCTATAAAATCGGGACATCTGGTCACCCTAGGGGCGGGCAGTAAAGGTTCAAAGCTAGCACAACACTAGTTAAGTGCTTTGGAAAACTATGGCTGACTGGCCATTTTTTTAAAAAACACCATCTTCCCCTTAACGATGCAATGTAATTTATCTTTGTTTCATGCACACATCCTGCACGGTGCCACAGACCCTTTGCAGAGAAACTCCGTCACAAACTGAAGGGGAATGAGAGGGTATCAGGCAAGAATTGAAGTAGGGAACAACTGACTCGAATGTCCTAGAGGGAGGCAGGGAGACAGCTCCAGCTAGCTGGGCAACCTGTGTTCTGACAGCCAAAAGTCTTTGGCAGTCCCCACTTATTGGGGTCAGACAATCTTTAACTTTCATTTTCTATTCAATCATTTTAAATCGTGTAGCAGATGAGGAAGGAGGAAGGATATGGGCCTTTCTAAGTTCAGTGCAATGCAAAGTTTAAGATGGGACTGCTATGAGTGAGTGAAAGCCATGACTGAAACAGGGCCTAATTCAGGCCTGTTTCTGTGAGCTGCTAAGCACCCTCATCTCCCTTTGACTTCAGGAAGTTGAGGGTGCTCAGAACCTCACTGATGGTGCTCAGCACATCACTAAATCAGGCACATGGGAAACAGAGTGAGTATGCTTTGGGGACATGGATGTATACCAGATCCTACACAAACAGAGGAGCAGCTGCCATTTTGGATGTCAAAAAATAAACCCAAAGCCTTAGCCCTTCTGAGTAGGAATCATGCCCCTGATGAGTTCACAGTATTGCAAATTACAGGCCCAGCAGTGGGGAATGAGATATATAGACAGGAAACTACATTTTCACAAGCATAGCTCTTGCTCCCCTGCCACACCAACCTCTCATTGTGGATTTTGTGGGGTTTAAAACCTTTTAATCAATGAATACTGGCTATAGATGGTAAGCAAGCTGGGGCAGGGGTCAGCCTGTTTGCTAGGTGTGTACAGCACCTTGCACAGTGGGCTGCTGCTCCCTTCCTGAGGCCTTTAGTACAAATAATAATTAATCACCATCATCACCTTCAATGTATAGCGAGATGGCTCTGCCAGGAACTCATGGTAAACTGAAAGTCGTATGTGGGGTAAGTTACTGGTATAAAATTCATTACATGTGAGAGGAACGTTTTATAACCCTACCTATTGCCTGCCTGCGCTCATCCCACACTCAGACTCTCAGGAGTAACTGGCGATTTGTTGCATCTTGGAAACAAGGTAGAACTTTTACTGTCAGCAGGATTTTCTTTTTTTACAGCAGTAATCCCTGACTACTTTTCAAAGTTCAGGATGAGGACCTACATACCCCTTTGACCTTCTGTCAGTATAAATTGTGTTCTGGATTTGGTGTTTTGGTTTTTTTACATCATGTTTGTGTTCTTTTACTTTCACTTTGCATTTTCTCTGCACCCAATAGTACAGTACAGTAAGATGGCCATACAAAAGTTCCTGGTGTCTTATTAAGTAGTCAGTTAATCGCTAATCCACTGTAATTTATTATTTAGTGTTCTGCTGCTTAAACGTGCTTTGTAAGGTATACATTTGGAACTTTGGAGCTGTTATTTCATAGCTTCTAGTTGCTTGCTAACATTACCTAGCTTTCAAATGTACTCAGTTCACATTTCTTAAAGGAGACTGATCAATTGGTTATATTTTCCATAGAAATTCATTTTTTTAAAGTGAAAATATCAGAAAAACTATGTATTCAATGTAACCAAGAACAGCACACACAAACTACTTCTGCCATCCTTACCTTCACTTGAAGAAATTAACTGAACTGCTGTTTGCTAATCCACACATTTTATTAGCAGTTAAAATATTAGTTTCTTCTTATTTCTGCAGATTTAAAAGATGACTTTTCATAGCAGTGACGTCTCATTTCAAAAACTTCATTACTTTTACAAAATACTGTATAGCAGGTTGAGTAGATTCTTTAAGTATATCAGAAGTAGTGAAAGAATTGGTGGGTGCAACAGGGAGGTAAGGGAGAAATTAAGGAGGGTAAAGATATTAGAGATTGTAATTGATTTCTTTGACAGTCTTCACAGTCTTCTTTGTACTCTTTTCAAGTACAAAGAAGATATACTGTCAGGTTGATTTACCCCCCTCTCCCGTGTCCCCCCCAAAAAAGAGGCGGAACTGGAATGAATAAATCAAGAGCCACAAGTCACTAGGATTGTGCAATAATATATCCAAGTGTTCTGAAGGAACTTTAGTGTGCCTGAGCTTCTAACAAATATATGCAATCTGTCACTGAAATTGACTGCTATACCAGGGTTGGAGGGTAGCCCAATGTGGTACCTATGTTTACAAAAGGTGCTAGTGTGAGCCTGGAAATTTCAGAACAGTGAGTCCTACTTCAGTGTAAAGAAAATTATTTGAAACAAAGATTAAAAAGAGTATTATAAAACACCAAGATGAACACAATAGGAACAAACCAGCAATGGTTCCGCAGAGCAAAATTGTGCTTCTCTAAATACTAGAAATCTTTGAGCATGGTTGAGAGCTGGTTGACATAATTTAGTTACACTTTCAAAAAGCTTTGCCAGTGTTCTGGTTACAGGGCCAGCTGCACTTTAGACTCCCTTCAGTCTCTCTTGAGTGCACTTTGACCTCAAGTGACAGATTGGCTTCCTGCCCTTCTCTCAAAGGGTGGAATCCTTCAGTCCAAGCACTCTTTCTCCAGGCTGCAACCTCGTTTCCCAACAGTGTTAGGACAACAGGTCCAACCGTGTCTGGCATGGGCGGCGGGTATCAAAAGCTGGGGAAGGCTGAGCCTCCCCAAACAACCCTGCATGGCCCCAGGTGTTTCTTACCCCACTTACTTCCCGGGTGTTTTATGGCTCTTCCCCTATGGCCAGGGCCGTGGCTAGTGGGGCCCGGGTTGTGGCTAGGGACTCCAGGTGGCTGGAGCAGGTGCTCGTGCTGCCCACCCAATCGGCACTTGGAGGTGGGGGCAGGTGATGGTGGTGGGGGTCCAGTAGGGAAAGGAGGGGCCGGGAGCTACTCTCCCCAAGCCTGCGGTTCACCCGCCGGGCGCCTCCCATGGTGTCTGGCACCTGTAGGTCCTTTTCCTCCAGGGACTTTTGACCAACAAGATGATTAAAGTAAAAAGGGCTTCTTCAAAACAAAGCGTTGTTTAGTCCCCCAATGCATCTTTCCCTGCAAGCATTGGTAAATTCCATTCAGCCCAGTTATTTCCATCTCTAGGCTGAGAGAAGCAGACTGCATTGCTGCATTCTCTCCCTCCTTTGGTGTGTCTCTGCCAGTGTTTCCCTCTTGGGCAGCTGCTGACAGCCCATTCACTCTCCCCTCCGCCCCCCCCCCCTCCTCCATAGGCCAGTATCTTCAAAGTTTTAACATCTCCTTTGATCCTAGGTTCTGCCTCGGAAGAATAAATGTAGCAAGCCAGGGGTATTCCCCAATCATTAGCTTTCCCATTCTTTCCTTAAAGACCATTGGTATTCTCTGGGATTCTACCTTATCCTTACCATTGTTCTGTTTCCTGTTGGTTTCCCCCTTGAAGCCTCCTTTGCAGCCAGGCAGGACAATATCACACAGGTAAACTGAGATGCACATGATATTTATAAAAAAATAAAATGGCTATTTCCCTCATTCTCCACACAGTCTCTCTCACAAGAGGAAATATATTGTCTCTGGGAGAGAGGTAGAATGCTGTCCTCTATTAGAAATGATCTAGGAAAAAACGGTCAATTTCTCAACCTGGCAAAATGCAGAGCAGGTACTCCAGAGTTCCTGGTATGGCTAATATTCTCTAATGTATTTATTAATGATTTGAGAAAGCAGGGACTGGTGAGGGGTCAAAATTTGCAGATGGCACAAATGATTTTGGTTTAATTAAGGCTAGAAAATTAGCCTAATTAAAACTAACCTGCAGTTGTAAAATTAAATGAATAAATTACATTCTGTGATGCTCTATCATTGTATTTTTGCTTGCTAATGTAGTCACTAATTCACAAAATTCAGCAATCTCTAATGCCTCCTGCAGCCATTAGTGCAAATTAGCAAGGCTCACTTCACATGTTTTCTTAATCATTAAGGGTCAGATTCATCCCTGCCCAGGTACTGAGCTGATGCAGTTTGTGCCTCCCCTGTTCATGGGCTTTTCAGATTCAGGGAACCCCCTTCTGTTCCTCCTATATCTTTTTTTTAGATAGCATAACTTGAGGGTCACTCTAACTCATACTCCTGTAGCAATAGCCAGCTGTGGACCACTGCAGGAAAGCAGAGAAGCTGGGGGACAGGTTTGCTCTGGGCAGGCCTGATTGCCTTGTGCCAGAACCATCACCTCCTTCCTCCACCACACCTTGGAATGCCGCACATCCTGTGGAGAGGACACACAGCCATCCATGTGCCAGGCATAGGGGCTCCTATCTGGCAAAAGGGGCCATAGGGCACTAAGGAATTGGGCCTAAAGGAGACCGTTCTGAAGAAGGCAAAAATCACACTCAAAACTGGGGAAAGGTTAAGAGTTTGTGTGACAGGAAAGTTTTAAAAAAAGGGAGGCATAGAGCTTAAAGAGTTATAGTTACCTTTGAGACATCTAACTAAAAGAGATAAAAACCATATGTTTTGTCCGAGGTGAGCCTTTTACACTCCATTACAGCACCTACTACATCTTTAGAAGCGACAAAGAGTCCTTTGGCACCTTATAGACTACAGATCCAGACTAACACGGCTACCCCTCTGATACAACATCTTTGTGTCAGAAGTGGGCTCTAATTGTATCTAGATCTCTCTGGTTCTAGCTGTTTTCTCACTTACTGCTCCTGGATAAAAAAAATCTTGCTAGTATGTCTGGACTTAGCAAGATTCCTTTGATTTGACACTATGTGGATCCAGCTAGTTTTGGCAAGTTCTGAGTTGGTAAAAATATTTTTATGCTTGATTGCAGACAGCTGGCAGAAAAATTCAGGATTTCCCAATCACTGACTTTTTATTATCTGTCTTCACCTCTCTTGATGTTTACCACCATGGACTGTTTTTATCTCTGTTAATCCTTCATTGCATGGAACCCCAGTAGCAGAGACCCCACATAAGCATAGCCTCAATGTCAGTTAAAACAAAACAAATTACCCTACCAAGGTCACACTTGTGAGACTTTTCAAAGATGGCCAAAAATAACACAAGTGGTGATCTAAGAGAGAAAAATCGCCAAAAGCCAGACTGAACTTCCTGAAAAACAGCTTAAAATAAATTACAACTAATTATTCTAAACAGGATCTGAGCTAAAAACAGAACTGAAGTAAATTAAAATAAATTGATGAAAACAGTGCTAAAAGATGAAAGCTGTATAGAGTTGACCTAATTTTCCTTTGGTCTCTGAAGCTGATGCTGCTAAAGAGGTCCTTCCTCTATAACTTTAAAGAGTTTTAAATGGAGAAGAGCAGGTTAAAAATAATTTAATTTTTTTTTAAATTTTAAAAAAGCAAAGGGCTAAGTCCTCAGGCTGAACTGGGCCGTAAAATGGCCTTAAACCAAGCAGCTGGAGATCCCGAACTGGATAGCACCCCATTCCAACTTCCCCAGTGAAGGGGTATTGCTGGAGAGCAGTGTACGAACCCCGGCGAGTGTAACACCTTCTAAAGGGCTGTCACAAATGAATGTAGATTACTGCAGACCCTGGAGTCCCTTTGGAGGGAGGGCAAAGGTGGTATAAACCTACCCCGACTCTCTAGGGCCTGTAATAAGCGCCACATGGATGAACCAAAGGAGAGTTACCAAAAGATCCTGTTTGCAAATAATCCTTTAGATAATTAAAACTGAATGGATTTTAAAATTCAAATGTACTTTATGCCATTTGTGGTGTTAGTTTCCTATTGCATTTCACTTATCTTAGACAATGAAACAAACTGTTTGGCTTTATTTTGTTTATAGGTGTTTTGCTATTGTTTCTGGTACTCAAGCACTAGCACAATACTACAATGTTTGGGTTGCAAACACTACAGGAAACATTTAACTCCAAACCAAAATTATGTTTCCACTGAAATTATTTGTTTTTAAAGGTTATATTCTTTTAAAGCTTTTATTTCCAAAACCTAAACATGCAGTGATGTTATAGCTGTGTCTGTCCCAGGATATTAGAGAGACAATGTGGGTGAGGTAATATCTTCTACTGGCCTAACTTCTGTGTTTTTGTCTTTTATCATTTTCTTGTGTGAGCTCATTCCAGACTGGACTGAGTGTCTCATTTCATCCACATAGTTGTTGGGGGGTATTTAGTGCACTGGATAATATACACCACATCCCTTATGGGCGAACACTTTTCACAAGCGATCACTCTATCTCTGACCTGTAAGTCCTCATCCTTAAAGGAAACCCACACCACACCTTCAAAAGATGAGCCTGGGATCTTAAATTCATAAGCTTGATAATAAAAATCATGGTCCTAATAAAGACACTAGATTTATGTTTTATTACAACAATCTGTAACTCATTAACCCCTCTTTATGTCCTATGACTACAAGGGAGTTAATGGGCCACTTCACCTTGAATAATCCCTTAGATATGTGCTAACTGCTTATGCTAAATTCTGTTTGACCTTGTATTTAGCTGTGACCCTCTGAGTATCTTTCCCAGACCTGAGGAAGAGCTCCATGAAGTTCAAATGCTTGTCTCACTCCCACAATGGAAATTGATCCACTAAAAGATTTAGAAATTTTATTAAGATGTTAAAAATAAATATTACCTAACCCACCTTGTCTCTCCACAATCCGAATAGTGATCTTAAATTGCCTTCAGCTGTCTCTTTATAACAAATGGTTTAAAGTTCTAAATGTTTTAAAGGTAAAGATATGATTGACTTATAGAAAGAACATTAAAAGAGCTTAATAAGAATTATAGGCCTCCATCCTACAACCATTTATGAACATATTTAATTGTAGGCATGGGAGTCAATGATATTGTTTTCAGTGGGACTATTCATGTGCCCAGAGTTAATAACCTCCCAGGCTCCAGAGGGAGTTCTCAGAGCATTGAGATTCTTGCCATGTTCTTATAATAAAACTATAATGAATTGTGTATGGGACCCCCATACACAGTGCTTGGCTGTGTGTCCTATGCCTCATAGGGCTAAAAACCATTCTCCTGTAGTTAACGCAGTGCTTGTGGTTTTGGACCAGAGGATCTGAAATCCATCTTGGGTATTGACAGCCAGCCCTACAGGGCCAAGGTGTTTAGCACAGTGACATTTAGGAAGTCCTGAGTGGCCATGGATTTGTTGACCACTAAGACTTTGCCCTTCCCTTTGGGGTGCTCAGCGGTACCCCTCACAGTACCTCTGTCGCTGTTCTCCCCATGTCAGAGACTGCCAGCTAGACCCAGCCGCATCCGGTAACTTGCCCAAAGTCCTTGTGCCCCGCACCGTGGGGAAGCTGGGCTCGGAAGGGGGCTCTCGGGGCGCGGCGAGGCTGGAGCGGAGGCAGCTGTGGCGATCCTAGAAGCCGGCGGAAAACACCCGGGGACCAGCCTCTTGCTCTCTTACCCCTCCCCCGCCGTGCGGGGCGCCCCGGGACCGGTCCTGCAGCGGGGCCCCGAGCACCACGGCAGCGAGGGAGGGTCGCACGCACCTGCGGCGAGCGGCCCCGGAGCCCCGGCAGCGCAGGGGTGCCGCGGGGCGGGGCGGGGCCTGGCGATCACATGGGCGCTGCCGCGGGGGCCATTGGCTGCGCCCGCAGCCGCGGTTGGCTGGCCCGGGGCCCCAGCGGCCGGGCCGGACTCAGCCCGTCTCGGAGCCATGTGCCGCTGCAGGGCGTGTGGCTGCGCGGCGCGGGCTGCAGGGCGCTGCTAGCCGCCGCCGGGAGCCGCCGCCGGGAGCCCCCGTGGCCGCCCAGCCGGAGTGATTCGCCGTGCGGCTGCCCCCACCTGCCCTCCGCCAAGGTTTGTTACCGCAGCCCCGGGGGACGCCGGCGGGTGCAGCGGGTAGCGGTGGCCCCCGGGCAGGGAGGCTGCTGCAGCCTGGTGCGGGGGAAGCGGGGCCAGCGAGGATCCCCCCGCCGTGGAGCTTCTCGGGGCTAAGGGGGGAGAATCCGGCTGCTCGGGGGAGCGTCAAGGTTCCCGGACCGCGGCGCTGGCCCTCGCCTTCCTCCTTGCCTCTGCTTCGCCCCTCCCGCTGTGTCTGCACGTGCCTGGGTCTCACCCGGCCGCTGTAGCTCCGCTAAGGTGAAACCCGGCCCAGTGGCTCTTCCTTACGCAACAAACAGCCGGTTACAGGAAATGCTAAGAATAAAAATGATGTCGCTGTCTCCCAGTGAGGGATCATGTCTGCTCTGACTGACCGGGCAGCCCCAAAGCCTGGCCCATGACTGTTAAGGACAGAGTCCATGTCCGATTGCCAGATCAATACCACTGCAGGAAAACTGAACATCTCCTGCCACCGCTGGTGTGTTCAGATAATTGCACAAAGTCGATATTTGTGTTGGCCGGGAGACCCTTTTAGAGGAGAGCTTCATCCCGTACTAGTGAAGTGAAGCAGGCAGGAATAGTGTCCCCAGATTAATAGTTATAAATACCCGCCCTCATAAAAGCAGCTCTGCTTTCCCCTGGCAACAGGGGCATCCATAAACACTTGGAATACCGGCTAGTGGAAACCGAAAGGGTAACTAGTTTCGCAGTTGACAGGAAGAATGTTATAGTTCATCCAGAGATATTTTCCTTTTTAAAATCTCCGTTTAATATTTTATTGCGTGTGTGCTTGCACATTTGCATGGAGCATTGCATGCCAGTGTATGATACTGGAGCAAGCCTTGGGTATGGAAGTGTACTTGGGTTTATCCCGCTGGGGAATACATCCAGCTAAAAAATCACTCTCTTTCTGGACCCTCTCTTTTGCCATATTGCATTATGAAATCAGTGTGCAACCACCGATTATTTGTGGTTTTTCTATTGTGTCAAATATTTTCTTGATGTTGCACTAGGTACAGATAAAGGGCCTTAACCTATGTAGTATTTGCTACGTAAATGTATTATAACATTTACTACATCAGCACAGACAGACTTCTGGTCAATGAACCATCTTTATTCCACTGCTTTTTAAGTATCCTTGCTGTTAAATGACAGTACAATAACACTTCTGTAGTGTCTGTTGTATGGGAATCTCAGCGCATTGTCTATTAATCCTTGCAACCCCTCTCCAAGTTAAAGAAGTTTTATTATCCCTGTCCTACCAATGTGTGAACTGAAGTCCAAAGTCACACAGTAAGTCTATGACAGAGCCAGTAATTGACTCTTCAGTCTAGTCGTCTGTAGGTGATTGACCTGCCGCCTGATAAAACCAGATCTCAGGAATGCTTTGTATAATGGTGCTGAAAATGTTTTTTTCTTGTCTATAGAAGCAACTAAATTATCTTCAGCACCGGTTTGTGGTGCATGTTGCCAATCATTGTTGTCAGTGATGGTGTTCTCTCTTGCTCTCAAAATATATCTAGGGAAGGCTTAATTTCTGTGCCATACAAACAGGGTTATGTCCATCAGCTCTGGTAGCATTAAAGATAGAAAAGAAATTATCTATAAAGCCAAATGATAAGCATCTGCTAATGGACAGGGGACGTTGAGCTTCTAAAAAGTAAAATCTGATGGGATGCTATGAAGGTCCTGGTCCCCCACTGTAACCTATCAAATACATTTTAGTCCTCTTTACTTCACAAGCTAAAGGTGCCCTAGTTTCAGATCTGTTAACTGTGTTTCTGCTTTTCCAGTGGGTCTACGCTCATTTTCTTCATGACTAAATTAAGGGCTTCGACAGTGAATAGCAATTAATGTTACATTATTTATTCACTATTAATCTTGGATCAGTACACCAAGCTTCACTCTGAGGCCAGCGGTGAGATGCTGTGAATTAAATCCATTCTTAGGGATTTATAACTTGGCTGTAAACCTTGTATTGTCTTATTAAACTTGACTTACAAGGTCTTGGCCTGAGAGTAAGTTATTTTTATGATATTTAATGTGCCTTTGTGAGGTCTAGCAATTCTTCAGCAGAGGCCACTATACAGAAAATTAAAGTGTTATTAAAATAATATAGTATTCTCCTAGATCTTGGACATATTGCGCGTAGCCATTTTCCACATGGTATTTAACAAACAAGGAATGTCTAAACAGATACTCTTATCTGCTGTCAAGATTGCTTTGATAAGGAGGCAAAGATTACATTGACTGTGCAAGGTGGGATGGAGGATGGCAAAGTATAAAAAAAATTCATAATCTCCAGAACATGATGTTGTGTATATGATGGGAGTTCTAAAATCCATTTAGAAGTGGGACAACTGTCTGTGTAATGTTTACAAACCCAGAGGAGGTGTAGTAAAGCAACAACACTAATAATAAAATAGAGAAACTTTACATGCTGCTACCACATGAAGATAATATTGATAGGAACAAGCCTGTTCCTGTAATGACCATGTTAAGAGCTGGGTAAGTTAAAGCAGTCAGACACGCACACACAAAAATTAAAGATCAAACATAGCACTACTATAACTCATTGGAACATGCAAAATCTGGTTCCTCCATGGTATTCCATTGTTTAGCCTTGCTAAACATGTTACTTCTGTGTGACACATGCAGCTTTGCTGGAGGCACCAGCTTTTCTGAGAGCACATCCAGCTCACTTTCCTCTGACTTCAGAAAAGTGTTTTTCTTTCCACTAGAAGTAGGTAACAACCAGGAGATATGCCAATTGTACATCTTTCTGGGCATCCTTCCTAATTCCATTTTTGGTGAGTCACAAAAAACTAATGCTGTTGCGGGAAGTGCTTCCAAATGCAGGAGAATAAGAAATGGAATTCATGGCAGCAGTCAGAGAAAACTAGCCAGAGCTGGCGCTAGGCATAAGCAGGGCCGATGAGAGGGGGGAAGCCGGTACAAATTACCAGGGCCCGGCGGTCCGGAAGGGGGTCCGGGGCCCGACTATGTTGCATATGTTTTTGTCTTTCTTGATGGTATCATTATCATTTGTATACCAGGCAGGGCATATATGGGTTTTTTTGCACATCAATACAAATCCTGTGTAAAGATTTTTAGCTGGTCCGCCCTTGCTGGGGGGCCCGAAATTTTTTTTTTCACCGGGGCCTGAACCCGCTCTCAGCGGCCCTGGGCATAAGCAGACTAAGCAATTGCTTAGGGCCCCAAGCAGATCAAGAGCCCCCCTCCCCCCCCCTCCATTATTAGTATGTGTTCTGTGGGGGGGGAATTCCTGTTTAGGGCTAGCACTGGCTCTAAAACTAGACATATGTTCTGTGGTCAGAAGCACTTGTAACCATGAAATAAATGAGATAGGTGTATGTTGCTTTAAGCCAATAGTGTGATTGTCCTGGAAATTCTCACCTGAAGTTTGTTCTCTCTCTCAAAAGCCATTCCTCAAAGCCTTCTCATTGGTTCCCTGCTCTGTATTACCGTGCTGGTTCAAAGCCTACTCTGAATTTAGTGGGAGTTGACTTCAGAGGGCTTTGGATCAGGCCCTGTGTCACTAGCTGGTTCTTTGCCCTCTCCTGATCCCATCTGTTGCTGTGTCATTTCCTCCTCTTGCAGTCTGGCAGTGGGTGGATGGATGACCAAGAATCCTGAGTCAGTGCCTCATCCCAGTGGCTGCAAATGGTCCCTCTTCCTGTTACTGCACCTCTTTCAACCACAGTGGAATTGGCTAGTCTTAATCCAAGGGACCCTGGCTAATCTCTAAGGATTAGACAATGTTTTGAGGATTAAAGTTCTCAATTAGAGCCTAGTGCTGGAGACAGACATCTTGCTGAAATGTGACGTACTTTGTGATGCAAGCAGTGTGAGAGACCAGAGAAATGGACTCTAAACCAGTTTCCAAGATGCATACTAACGTAAGGGAACACCTGATTATTCAATCAAAATGTTTCTTTTGTAAAATACAAAGAATATAAGGTTTTCTTCTGTCTGTTAACGAGACAATTAACAATTTAAAATGATTTTTAAGTTCCTTGTCTTCATGCAGTTGCTTCTTGTTTTCATGTAGTTTTACAATTTGTAGCATTACTAATAATGCACTTGAGTAGTAATATTTTTTAAAAAATGAGCTTTTCACATCTTAGGCTGTTTATCTTTGTATTTCTTTCAACAGTGAAACTAGACTCTTCAGTCATGTTTTTGTTTCTATTCAGTTCCATTTCCCTGGTTCTGCTATATTATCACAATGCCAGACATCGCAGGGGAGGCTTACATCAAATTTCCCCCCCCCCACTGAAGTGTTTATAAAATACAAAAACCAACCAAACACAACCTCTTCCCCCCCCACCCCCAACTCTTGGTTTCTATTAAGACTTGTAAACTCTTTTTTATAAATTTGAAACTATATGAAAGTATTTCTTTGGCAAAGCAGACTAAAAACTGGGTGACATGCTTTGCTAAAACATATGGAGGTATGTAATTTTCCACACGTGTAGTGTCATGGGTCTGCTTCCCTGTAAAAGTCCTTGGCATCATAGTCTTAGGACTGGATCTTCAAAAATTTACTATTGGCCATACTGGTTGGCTTCCACAGGCTCATGTTTTTAGTGAGGCTACGTCTACACTAGAAACTTCATAGCGCTGCTGCGGGAGCACTCCGAGGGGAATAGCTCTGAGTGCTGGGAGCGTGGCTCACAGTGCTCGGAGCCTGTCCACACTAGTGCTTTAAAGCGTTCAAACTTGCTGCGCTCAGGGGGGTGATTTTTCACCCTCCTGAGCCAGCAAGTTAGAGCGCTATAAAATGTAAGTGTAGACAAGCCCTATGTGTTTGCAGGAGTGGGCCCTTAAATCATGTTTGAACACTTGACTGACATTTTCCAGCATGATAGCTGCCTCCAGCACTAGGCTCAGAAAAGCCAGTTGTAATTAGTTGTTTTAAATAAATATATCACAGTTTATTCATGGTGACAAGTGCTTCTTACCTTGAGAGAGATGGGTGAGTGATATAACACCTATCATTGGACCAACTTCTACCTTGAGAACATTTTGAGTCCCATTTTTCAATGGCGCAACTCCTTTGACTCTATCAGCATTACACCAGGGATAGATCTGGCTCAAAATCTCTTGGGCTGAGTAAAATGGATGCAGTTTTCTCTTATCCACTTAGCAAGAATAGGCACTGATTGCCAAACAAAACTTTTTCAGAGACTCCATACAAATTTACTAAAGAACAAAGCCAGCATTCTCAACTTTCAACTAGCTGAGAATCATCTTGTTGTTTTTTGACCTGTTAAAAAGCAGAGTGCGTCACAAGTTAGGTTGGCACTTTCTAACACAGTCAGTAACACTCATTTCCACATCGTTAATTTTAACAATCTGTTGCTGAAACTTTCTTTCATGAAAGGAATCAAAGCTCTTTTGCAATATCTCTGTATTCTTCCAGTCTTGCAAACTGGTTTCCCATCTCCTTCCTGAAACAGAGAAAACTGTGTTATGGGACCCTGATTTAGCACCTCCAGAAATGTCCTGGGGCCTAAAAATATATTCCTTCTGTGGGAGTAGATTTGTCTTTTGGAATCTAGCAAGCAAAGTATCTATTTCCTTCATCTTTAAGGAAGAAAAGCAATGGTATTAAAGTGGTATCACTGCATCAAGCACCTGCTTGTTGCCACTGTACAAAGAGAAATAGTTTCCATTTCTGTCCTTTTCATCTTATCTGTGTGAATGAAGCTATGAAAATATTGTGCTGATACATGCTTTAACGCTGTTACTGTCTACAACTTTCTCTTTCTGCTTGTGCTCCCCTCTAAGCCACCAAAGTGATGTTCCATGTAAGGGGTGAAGGGGACAATTTGTGCTACTCCACCTTTAAGGAACAACTGTGGTACAAAGACCTACCACACTAGAGGAGGTTGGCAAAAATTTGCCACCCCCTTCTTGTCCAGCCCTCTCCTGGACTGCTCAGAAGTTGTTAGTCAGTATGCTGCATCTCATTAATTTAACTGGTGTTTGACAAGCAGTCTTATTTCAATCACACAACTGAATTGGTTTTATAGTAAAAGTGAAACAAGTTTATTAAACAAAAAGTCATAGGTTTAAGCGATACCAAGTATAAGGAATAAGGAAAGAGTTACAAGCAAACAAAAGTAAAAATATGCTTCAAGACTAAAACTTAATTTCAGCAAGTTACAATTTTTGCCTAAGTAGGTTTCTTATCTAAACTTAGTTCCCAGAAACTTCAGCCCCCTTGGTTAAAGGATTCAGTGTCCTGTGATTTCAAAAGCTCCAGCCCCTTGAATCCCTCAAGTGATAACTCAAAGGTCTTTTTGCCCCCCTTGTATCACCCAGAATTCATTGTCTGTTTCAAAAGCCTGGAAGGCTTCCTACTGTTCTTCCCTTCTTGTGGACTTCCCCTCCCTCTTCTGATTTGTATGTAAATAGGACTCCCATTGGTTTAATTCCACATTGCTTAACTTACACTAGAGAAATGTAGATATTACCTTCCCTCCTGTCTGGGAGAAAATCATTTTCTCCCTGTTTTTAGTAACAGACTTTAAAGCATAACATCATGGAGTATCCATAGTTCCTCACATTGTGTTAATACATACATTTCACAATGACATCAATCACCAGTGTGTCACAGGCTGTCAGAAAAGACCTTACTCGATATGCTTTTATAATACAGTATTGTTGTATACAATCCAGTTAATTCAACTGCTTATCATTTAAGGTACAGATCCCCTCTTTATCTGAATATACATTTCAAGTGTTTACTGGTCTATAAAGTTCCTTTTCTCCTGCTGGGAAGAGACAGCATGTGGTCTGGCGAAGACTTAATGTTGGTTCCTTCCCGTGTTAGGTTGATGGCTTTGTTTACCTTTAAATGCATTTCCAATGACTCTCAATTTACCTTGAAGACGCATGCAAGCAGGCAGAACTACATTCTGGGTGGGGTGGGGTGCCTTTTAAAAACATAATGTCAGCATGTTTTGCCTTTTTTACCTATTCATACACCACACAATAATATTAATGGTCAGGAGGTTGTGTGTTTTCTAATGGTACATTACATGCCACCTTTTGATGACAACTGCGTTGGATGTATTGAGTATGTCAGGATTGACAAGTTGCTGACATAGAGTAGTGAACCACCAATGGGCCTCTGGGTCACAAGTATAAAGCCATGGTTATAAGTAGAAAATTAATCCAATACATCACATGCATTTTTTTTATGCTTGTTCTTTAAGGCCGGCTGTAGACACAGACATCAAGATGGGGATGAAGGGGAACTTTTACACTACTAGCAATTAATGAGAGGTAGACCCTGGGGTAAAGCACATGAATAATTGGATGATTCTTGTGCAGAATTACTGAAGTGAGGTGTGAGAGAGAATGCAACACTTTAAAGTTAGAAGAGGGCTGATAAATGAATGGAGCTCTTTAACGTAACTTTTGTGTGTGTATTTCAAGTTGTATTTCTTAAATGTTTGTTATTGCTAATAAACTCCGTCCATAGCCTGATTGTTTCTGTCTACATCCAGTACGCTGATCAGCAAATAATGCATAAATGGATTGTAAATTAAGCTTTCAGGTCAAAGGTTTCATCTGTGGGTATCAGTATTATGTGCAAAAATATTGTTTATACAATGCTTATCTGGTTCTGATTACAGTGCCTTGCATTGATGCAACTTTTGACACTATCATTAATAAATCTTTCTGTATTGTACTAATGCAAATGTCCACTAATGATTCAAACATGTCCACCAATTTACAGATTATAGACAGTGCTTTTTGCACAAATTTTCAAAAAGAAGTCAATAACCCTTTTACTCTGACGGTTTGTATATTAAAAGTTAACTTGTTGGTCCAGACCAGTGAAAGGTTATTACATTCTCTTGCCTGTCTACTTCCCCTCTCGCCCCCACAAGCACCAATATGGCTACACTTTCCACATAAATTAGCAATTTCCTTAATCAAAGATGCAAAGAGGAACCAGACTTCATGCTTAATCTAACTGATGTTTAAAAATACAAAAGCAGAAGCCTACATGCAGAGTTCCTCACAATGACTGCTATCCAGAAACTTGCATATTCATACTCCTTTTCCATTTTTAAAATATATATAATAAATCCTAAGCCTTCTCAAACTGGAAGACAGCTAAAGAAAGAAACGTGAAACCTTCGAGGTTTTTTCCCCCTCTTTAAAAGTTTTATTTTAGGTACTTGTTCTATAATCTATACCAGGCCTATTCAATATTTTATCTTGCCTGAATATATGGTAGTGGAAGATGGAGAATAGGTTTGATAATCCTGTTCCTTCAAAAATACCCAAATCTCTTGTAGTACAAACACATCTTCATGTCTCATACTTCTTTCTCTGCTTCAAAAGTTGTGAATCTAGTCATTTACTCTACCTGAAATGCACAGTGAAAAGGGAGTAAGGGTGGGTTGTACAATACAAGAACAGAAAAAAGTAACACCTGAAATGGGGGAATGGATGTAAAAAGCATTAGAAGTCTGTTGGACTGGCATATCTTTGGTAGAGTAGGTCATGGAGTCAGGGAGAGTTTTAAATCTATATTATTTAAAACTTTGTGGACACGTACATTTTTTGTTAGTTTGGTAAGGGATTAATTGTTGCTGAATTGAGAGAGATCAATCCAAGGCACTCAAACCAATTTAAGATTGTCCACAACCGACATTTACACCAGTGTAACAAAATCTATTTTAAAATAAGACTGAAATCAGTGAAAATTCTCTGTAGACTAGCCTTGAGTTACAGGAAAACAAGAATTGTTAGTAAATGAAGACACACAAGATTGGAAACACTATCAAGTGTGGCAGGTAGAGGAGATAACGGGCAGCAATCTGACAAGATAAACATGAGTAAATCTAAAAGGGCTAGATCATATCATTCTGCAAGTGAAAGGTCTGGGGATTCTGGTTTTTAGACTGAATCTAATCTCTTAATTGGAAATAAGGTCTTTGTGCCTAAGGCACTATCCAGACATGCAAGTTGCACCAGTTTAACTAAAATCCATTTAAAATTTGATGTAATTAAGCTGGTGCAAATGCATGGTGTAGATGCACACACATCAGTTTCAGACTGATTATATTGATATAGCATGTGCCTGTAAATTTCCTGATGCAAGCTAAATCAATATAAACCAGGTTTAAATCCAATGCAGTGTTCCCATCGAGTTTTGCACCATTTAATTACATCAGTTTAGAGTTGCCTGTTCAGTTAAACTGGCACTATGGGTGCGGAGACCAAGCCAGAGTTGAAACACTGCTGGGGCAGTACTCAGGGCTACTACCCCCTGGATTTCTTCTGTGGATAAAGAGAGGATTGCAGGCTTCAGAATTTACATTTACCACCTCTCCCAAGCATTCCATTCATTTCCCTCCCATTCCCCTTTTAAGGGCTTCTTCAAAGGCAATCGCATTTGTCTGAAAATATTTTTACCTGCCAGTTGACCAAGTTTGCATAACGTTGCACTGAACTTTTTAGTTTGGGGTATAACGTGATGATAAACCAAAAGGGGGTGGGGGACATGGAACCACTGGCATTTAGTCAGCAGCTTCCTTAATTGCCTGTAGTTTAAAGAACTGGCTGATGGCAACCATTAAAGCCTTCCAAACAATCCTCGCAATGCAGTTTAAAATGGTTGGTGACACTTTGAATGACTTATCTCCCAGAGAGAGAGAGAGTAAATAAGAATGATGGACCATAGGGACCCTGTGTGGGGAATGGACGAACCCTCAAAATCCCTGGCAGGTGAAGAATAGGGGACCCTGGCCTGGGGAGAAGGAGACGTGAGCATCCAGAGACCTTGTCGTCAGAGGAAAGGTGGGGAATGCAGAACTCCCGGCATGGGGGCAGGTTTACAGGGAGTCCCTAAATAGAGTGGGATGGGAAGTTGGCAACATAGAGAGCTTGAGGGGGAATGGAAGAATACAAGGAACCCCTGTTGTGTGCAGTGAGTTCAGCCAACAGAAGAAACAAATGGTGACCCTCTATTGTTACAAGTAACACCTAAGGGCTGGTCCACACTACCCCCCAAGTTCAAACTAAGATACGCGACTTCAGCTACATGAATAACGTAGCTGAAGTCGAAGTATCTTATTTCGAACTTCAAAGTACTCACCGCTGGTCCACACGGCGGCGCACAGGCTCCCCCGTCGACTCCGCCTGCTCCGTTCGTGGAGCAGGATTACCGGCGTCGACTGGGGAGCACTTCCTGGTTCGATTTATCGCATCTAGGGAAGACGTGATAAATCGAACCCAGAAGATCGATTGGACTCCTCCGATGCAGCGAGTAAGTATAGACGTACCCTAAGATTCTTTCAACTCAGCGTATGTCTACACTGCAATGAAACACTCATGGCTGGCCCAGGTCAGCTGACTCAGGCTGGGGCTGTAAAATTGTGGTGTAGACATTTGGGTTCAGTCTGGAAAATGTCTACACCCCAGTTCTATAACCCCATGAGCCTGAGTCAGCTGACATGGGTCAGCTGTGGGTGTTTAATTGCATACCTTGTGAGACTAGAGGGGGACAAAAGTCCTTTCCAGTTTGGTTACTTTGTGTATTTGACAACTCTGTGTGTATAGTCACTTTCATTGTTTCCTCCTATATATCCAGTGAGTTTTCCCTGTCTGTGTGGATCTTTCATACAGAAACTGGAGAGTAAACCAGCATTTTTTTTTTTTTTTAAGTAATTGTAAAATCACAAGCATTGGTGGGCGACTCAGACAGATGGAAGACCTGTTGAAATTTGCTTTCAATTTGGTTTCAAATTGTTGCCTTTAATTTTTAGTGGTTTTTGGAAGCTTCACATCTTCCCCACAAAAATGAAATTTTCTCTCCCTCCCCTAAAATGACCTCATCAGTGTTTGAAAAATCAGTTGCTAATGTGGTACAGTGATTGTTAGTAATGATTTATTTACATAAAAGGATTTGATGACTAATGAAAGAGTGGCTGTGTGTATATATACACCTGAGGACAGCTGTATATATTCCACATATAGGCAGTGTTGTATAGGAAATGTCCATTTGGAGGTCACGTGTCATGCCAGAAGCACTGAAGGCCTGGCTATGCTTTAGAGATGTAGGTACATCAGTGCACATTTTTAAAAACTTTCCCAGCGTTGAGGGGGCATCTCAGAGAACAGAGAAGGAATGAAGGGGAGAGAGCTGGGAGAGAAATGGATATCAGACAGACTTAAAACACACTTCTTGTATAGTGTCCATACTGCCCATCCACAATACCAGCAGTACAAAACAGAGGCTAGTGTGTTTTGTTTCCTATTTTACAGCAGATGGTTATGTAAATAAGACATTGCTTTGTTGGACTACATTTAAGACAGAGGGTCCTGTGGCACCTTATAGACTAACAGAGGTATTGGAGCATAAGCTTTCGTGGGTGAATACCCACTTCATCGGATGTTTGCATCTGATGAAGTGGGTATTCACCCACGAAAGCTTATGCTCCAATACCTCTGATAGTCTATAAGGTGCCACAGGACCCTTTGTCGCTTCTACAGATCCAGACTAACACGGCTACCCCTCTGATACATTTAAGACAGTTGTCCATAAGACTCAGCATGTGTCTGGGCTGTGCTACTCGCAATATAGCGGCACAGCTAGAGTGCTGTAGCTATGCCACTGGTGCTGTAGCCCCATCCTACAGTAACAGAAGGAATTTCTCCCCCCTCACCCCCCCCCCCCCGATTATCCACCTCCAGTGGCAGCAGCTAGAGTGATAGAAGCATTACACCGGAGGTCAGGTTGTCAGAGCATGGCACTCAGGCATGTGAATTTTTCACACCGCTGAGCAACATAGTTATGTCGATCTAAATTTGGAGTTTAGACAGGCAGAGGGGGAAGAACAGAAAAGGTATAAACGGAGGAGAAAAGTCTTCAAATAGAGTTTGAAATAAAATGGAGAGGCTGAGGTTTACAGGTTCAGGAAGGTATTTCTTAGGGGTGTCTGTATTACAAGCACTACAGCGGCACACTGTAGTGCTTTTAGTATGGACACAAATCTCATCCATTGATGTAATCTTTGCTGTAAATCTATCTCTTTGAGTGGCGGTAGCTAGGTTGAGGGGAAAAATTCTTCCATTGACTTTGCTGCATGTAGAGTGGGGTTAGGTTGACCTAACTGTGTCACAGAGGGCATGACATTTTTCACAGCCCTGAGCAATGTAGCTAGGTTAATGTAAGTTTTAGGTACAGATCAGGTCTTAGTCTACACTACAGGGTTGTGCTGGTGTAGCTACATCAGCATACCTATCCAGTGTAGATGTACCTTTAGTGGTAGGAACTACAGAGAAGGCTCTTGCACCTACCTTGACAATAAGGAAAATGATTTTTATCATGAGATTTTTAGTATTTTTCTTAAAGCCTCAGGTCTTGCTTACATGAGACTTTCACCTTTCATTTTAAAATAAAAATATTTTTAGCTATCAGTTGCACCCTAAAGCCTCAAACATGTGATGACAAATAACCCAAAATGTGTTTATATTAAAAAAAGAACATATTTTGCAGGCCTGTCTCCATGGTTTTTGAATGCTTGGGATTGGCAATACTGGGAGAGGTTCTAGAGAAGGCTGGGATTAAGACTGGAGCAAGTTCATCATAAAAATAAAATAAGGAAGGCACTTTTGAACTGGCACCCAAGATTCATGGGATTATTTGCAGGTGGTGATGTCGTGGTCAGGCTTCTTGCTATACACTTTAAAGCAGCAAGGGTGAGGATGTTCCTACACTTGGAAAGGTATCAAAGTAGCTATTCCAGAATTTGTTTAATGGTCCTGTATGGACACTTATTCTGGAATAGCTATTTTTGGGACATTTCCAAGTGTAGACAAATCCTTGGGGGGATGCTGCTGATGAAAGCACAAAGGAGGATTTATGCAGAAGGGGAAGAGAGGCACTAGGGTACACAGACAATGAAGGTTGCCTTTTTCACTACAGCTGCAATTTCACTGAGGTGGGAGAACATGGGCTACCTCATCTACCTCTGAACTGAGACTGCTTCCTGCATTGAGCAGTTGATGCAGCATAATAGGAGATAAAGGTTAATTATCAGAAAAGATGAACGGGCCTTATCACAGCATTCCCAAAAGATCTGGGCAGGTCATAAACATACATCTTCTTGCATCCTCAGGGGCTCTTAGTTATTGGGGTTTTTTTTTTCCAGTCTTCAGATTTCGCTGATTTCAGAAAGGAGTTAGCCTATGCGTCAGTCTAGCTTAGCTATCCCTCTGGACATGCTAGACTCCGGCATTAGGTATCTAACATGTACACACGCCTTAATCCTGGCCATATGCTAGCGAAGTCTCCTTTAGGAGCTGCGCTATGCCCCATTCCACCTGCTATCTTGCAAACGCCGCTACCGCGCATGCTTCGGCGAGCCCTGTAATGTTTTTTTAAGAGCTGTGGCGATGGGTATGTGCTTGTTATGTGTGAGTGAACATGATTGATGGGACAGCATGCAGGAAAGAGGCAGTGCTGCCCAGTGCATCTGTCGGGCAGCAGCGAAAGTTCGCATTTTATAGCCTACCTTTGTTTCAGTAAAGCAATGAACTGCAGTCCCCCACCTCCCCCCTTCCACTATCCGCGCCGCGAGGCCGTGACACCAGCAGCCAGAGGCCACCGGGAGGGGTTCGCTTTCAGCCCCCCCCCATCAGCCAGCCGGCGAGGTGCAGACGTAAACAATTTCCTACCCTCCCGCTCCGTCTGGGCTGCTTTGCAGACGAAGCGGCTGCAAACTTTACGGACGGCGCGCGAGGCACCGTCTGCGGCGCGGGGGCTGCGGGATCCCGGCCGCTCGCGGAGCGAGCACGCGCGGCGCGGCTGGCTGCGCGCGGAGGGGCGGAGAGGCGCGCGGGCTCCCGCGGGGCGCGGGCGGGTCCGCGGGCAGCGGCGGCTGACAATGGCAGGGGCGCTCGTGCCGCCGGCGGAACCTCCTCGCCGCACGCCGCCAGCCGCGGGCTTTCTCTCGCTCTCTTGTCGCGCAGGAAGTGCCCGGTGGTGCGCGAGGCTGGCCGACATGAGGGCGTGACTCTCCGCTGCTGGATTCCCGGCCCCCCGCGCCCGGAGCCCGAGCTGGGTCCAGCTGAAGCAGGCGGGAGGAGGAGGAGCGCAGCCAGGATCAGGTACAGAGACGTGGTTGGGGGAAGTGGGGGGAAAGCAGCCGCTGCCCCCACCCCCCGGCAGCCCCCTTTGCTCGGCAGCGCGCGGTCCATAAGCTGGACCATAGCGTCTGCCTCGTACAGCTCCTCCGGCGCGCGGTGCACGGGGGGCTGCGTTGGAAATGGGCACCTTGTTTTCGTGGCTCAGGACTTCGCACTGAGCATGCTTCTTCCCTGTGGCCGGCTCATTCCAGCCTGTGATCGCCGGCTGCGGCTGCAGCTCCAAGCCCTTTGTTCCCGCAGCCTCCCAAATGATCTTATCGCGGCCGGGGAAGCGGCTAGGGAGCCTTCGGGACAATGGTGGTGTCGGCGAGTTGCCGGAGCGTGAGAGAGCCGCTCTGCTCCAGAGGGAAGAGATACTTAAATGTTACTTTGTTCAGTTTTCAGATGAATAAGCAGGGAGTGAGCACGGGGCTGTCATTTTTCTCAGGCGGCGATCTGAGATAGGGGCGAGCTGGCTGACCTCAGCTGCCTGTGTGTGGAAACAGTAAGTTACCTTTAGTCTTACCCAGGCAGACCTGAGTGTATTTGCTTTTATCGGCTGACAATCGGAATTACTTGGGAGTCAAAGCTGCTGATCCAGACTCCTCTGGATTAAACCACTGGGTGATTGATGCTCCTTGAACATGCCCTATTGTGTGCTGTTCTTCTTGTGGATGGGCAAGATGCATAGCAAACAACACAGGCCTTTAGGCTTTGCTGTTATCTCCCTTCCACCTGCAGACTCCCAAACAGACCTCAGGTTTCTTCAGCTGCAAGAGATGGGGCCCTGCTTCCCCCATCTTGCCAAAGGCAAAAGCGAGCACCTTCTCTCTAGAAATAAATTGGAAATAATGGTATTTGACAAGTTTGTTGTGCAGACCTTTGCTTTCCATTTTGAGGTTTAAAATTCCGCATCAGAATAATGGTGATAATGAGTGTGAATAATTTTTTTGGGGAAGAGAGTTATTCTGAGTAGTGGGAATACATCAGTAGAACTGTATGTAATCTCTCAATATAACAAACACTGCTTAAAGTATAAACAAGACTGTTATTGCACACAATAGCCAATAAAAGGGCATGTCAAATGTATGGGATCATTCTTTCTTCTTTATGGAAAGCACTATTTGGCGTTTGATTTTTATACAGCAATGTAAATATACATGGCGGCGGTTGTATACAATAGCCATGCGGTTGTTGGAGGCTATTGCAGTAAAGATGCTTGATTTATAATGAAATACGTTTAATAAATGTATACATTTAATAGAGCAAACAAATGTAAGTACAAGGGAAGTCACATAACTGTGTCTATGTATTCTTTTTGCTGACCCATCACTCTTCTGTAATACTGCTTGCTCTGTCTCCTAATTGATACTGAAGGAAATGTAAGTAGGCAGGGGCATGGCCAGTAGCAGCACTAGGAAGTAGCTTTGATGGACATAGGTTTGGTGTACATTACCAATTTATGCTGGTATAACTACATCGCTCAGGAGTGTGGAAACCTAACTGGTATAGGCAGCGCTATAGCTCCCATCAACAAAGTTTACTGCCTCTTGTGGAGGTGGAGTGCTTACGCCGGCATAGGTAGCATATTCACTAAGCACTGCAGCATCACTGTAAGTGTAGACAAGCCCATAGTACCTTTTTATCTTTTTTCATAGCTTTGTTTGATAGGAGTTGTCGCCTTTTCACTAAACTGACTCCTGGGTGTCCAAGCGCTAAATGTTCTATCAGGGCACCTCATGAACATGTCAGCCACGTAAAGTGTTGTGCAATGATTTAGATATGATCTAAATACTCGTGGGGCATATAAATGAGATGAGAATGTGATTTGCATGAAGATCAGTTTGTTGCTGGTGTAACCATGATCTACAGCTGAGATACAAGTGGAATGCTCTAGTGCAGGCAAAGAGGGTCACTTGAGGTAGGGGTGGATGAGTGAGTTGGCATATAAAAGGAGACAGGTAGTATGCATTGAATATGTAGGGCATGTGTAGTAAAGATTACATCGCAAGCTTGTGGTAGTGATGGAAGGGCAATTCAGTAATATTGTAGGATCTCAAATGTTTGAATATAGGAGTAGCTTAGAGTATTAAAGAGCATTATTAAAATAAATAAAGGTATGCCCTCCCTTTCTTGCCCGCAACTAAATTCTGCCATAAAGTTGCTTTCCAGGTAATATGCACTGTTTACAGCAGCTTAGACACCCAGGTGTGCCTGAGTTTGTTTGAACACTTGTCTCAGTAGTTATTAAAACAAAAGAACGTGATACCAGCCTGACTTTCAGAACTACTGAAAACCTTTAGTTCCCATTGACTTTAGGTGGAGTTGTAAGTGCTCAGCACTCCTGAAAATGAAGTCCATAATATCTGATATTTTTTTTAACCAAGTTGGCTACATGCTTGATATACCTATAGCAGACACAACTATGACTCCCTGGGTGTGCTAGCTGTTCATGGTAGTGACTAGTGACATGGTCCTGTGTCCTTTAGTCGCAGAAAGTCCTTTTTGCTGCTGTCATTGGTGTGTGTTATGTCAATAGGGCCCTGCCCCCAATTTACAGCATACACAAGCTCTGCACTTAAACATCAGGGAATGGGACTTATACTTGGCACCTTCATGCATGTCTGATTGATACATGGATGATGATAGTGCAGTTCAGTGGTAGTTTGGATGCCAAAATCTGAATCAAGGCTCTGTTTTCAAATTGTAAGTACAAGTTATAACTCTTAGTACACTTTCATTTGAAAACTGTTTAAATATTGAAAAGTGATTTTATGTTTTGTCAGAATTATTTTATGCTTTATGCTAACGGGAAATATACAGCCTAACCTTCCAGGAACATAATGTTACTGGGGAGTTGAGGAAAATTGAATGTATAGCTAGAGTGGTGCCTGGTAGTTACAGATTTTCTAGTTTTAATTAAAACAGTTTAGAACAGGAAAGAATTTGCTGTGACTGTTTTTGTAAACTGAGGATTTGTACTTGCAAACAAAAGTTCCACGTTGCTAGAAAACAATTGTTAGGTTTATCTACGTAGCTGTGCAAAAATGACAAACTGGCAGGATGATCCAGCTTCTTAAACAAAAATAATTACAAAATAGCTGGCTGTTCTCAATTATTTTTGACAATTGTTGTCTCTAATTTTAAAAAGCAGTTAGAATGGTGGCAGGGCTACAGGTGCTTTGGTTTAATAGGGACTAGTATGCTTAGGTCCCATTCCTGCAAAGGCTGAGCCATGTACTTAATTTTATGCCCATGAAGAGTCCCATGGGCATCAATGGGACTACTAACATATTTAAAGTTAAATATGTGCATAAATCTTTGCAGGATCAGGGCCTTAGTTTACATCTAGGAATGCAGATTTTTAAGGCAAAATGTTTACTGTGTATATACTGTGGGGCCTGTTCTCAATCACATTTTCTGGCCAGATGTCCCACATTACTTTATCTGTTTACCTGGTTTGAATTTATTTCAAACTAATTTTGATCCTACTTTATTTGTCTACAGAGATGGTCCATTTAAATGATCCATTGTGAAACTTAGGGCTAGTCTACATTAGAAGCGCGATAACAGTGCAGCTGCACTGCTGTGGCATGTCTGGTGAAGGCTCTCTATGCTGATGGGAGAGAGTTCTGCCACCTGCAAGAGGTGGTAGTTATGTCGGTGGGAGAAGCTCTCCTGATGACATAGCGCTGTCCACACCGGTGCTTAGGTCAGTGTAACTTATGTTGTTCAGGGGGAGGCTTATTCACACCTCTGAGCGATACAAGTTTAACCAACATACGTTTTAGTGTGTACAAGCCTGTACCCTTTGCATTTTCTGTGAAATTTACAATTAAGACTAGGTCTACAGTACCCCTTATGTCAGCAAAACGTATGTCGCTCAAGGGTGGGAATAAGCCACCCCCCTAACCGACATAAGTTTTGCTGGTACTAGTGGTAGTGTGCACAGTGCTGTGTGGGTGGGAGAGCTCTCTCCTGTCGGCATAGAGCGGCTACACGAGAGATCTTACAGCGCCACAGCTGCATAGGTACAGCTGTGCTGCTGAAAGTTTGCTAGTGTAGACGTGGCCTTAGTCTAGGTATGTAACTCCAGTATGGTTAAGGAAAGGCAAGCTCCTTTCTGGTATGTACTGAGAAGGCTTGATAGTTGAAGGAAATGGAGAATGCTCTGTTAGTGTAATTGGGGGAATATAAACCGGCCTTCTTTTGATTCAGTGACTGGCTTCCTGCCCCACAGGGAAAAGGTGGTGGCTTATTCACTTGGAAACATCTCTCCAAATGAAGTAATAAACTAGAGCGGGGTGGCCAACCTGAGGCTCTTCAGAAGTTAATATGCGGCTTCTTGTATAGGCACCAACTCTGGGGCTGGAGCTACAGGCGCCAAGTTTCCAATGTGCCAGGGGATGCTCACTGCTCAACCCCTGGCTTTGCCACAGGCCCTGCCCCCACTCCACCCCTTCCCACTCCCCTCCCCCTGAGCCCACAGTGCCCTTGCTCCTTCCCCCGCCCCCCGCCCCGCCTCCTTCTCGCCACAAAACAGCTGATCGGGAGGGAGGGGGAGGTGCTGATCGGCAGGGCTGCTAGTGGGTGGGAAGCGCTGGGAGTGGGATGGGGGAGCTGATGGGGGGCTGCTGACATATTACTGTGGCTCTTTGGCAATGTACGTAGGTAAATTCTGGCTCCTTCTCAGGCTGGCCACCCCTGAACTAGAGTGTCTTTGTAACAGAGTTTGAGGGAAGCTAGAAGCTACAAGTAAAATAGCTGCATAATAGGATGAGGGGATTATTGAATCGTTACTAGAAACTATATGTCTATATGCAAGGCCTCACGTATTCCACATGCAAGCTGACCTAAATCCTGTAACTGGGCTCCCTAGTTTCTGCATCAGTTTAATGTGGCAGACTGGAAATTCTGCAGCAGATCTCGATAAAAATTGGAGATTTTTCTTTAAATAAGAAAATAATGCAGCTAGTGTGTTATACCTTGAGTGAGTTTTTGTATTTTAATATGAAAGTTAATGTTATTCTGCCCTTGCACAATCTATAGTGAAAATTGGCAAGTCAATTCTGTGTTATAGAAGTCGTCACTGGGGAAGTGGGAAATTTTTGCTGCTGGGTAGGACACATTTTGGTCATCTTGCACCTGATAAGGCTTGAGAGGCGGTTTGAGGGATAACTACATAAGCACATTTTGTTTGCTAAAAATGATCAGCAGTGAAATAAACACTGATATTTAAATCGTCACTGTTGGGTTTCAGGATCCATGGAGCAATCATACTTGTGAGGGCTTTTCAAGCTATCTGCAAGCGTGGGAAGACTATACGTAGCTGGTCTACACTGGGAACTTACATCAGCATAGTGACGTCTCTCAGGGTTGTGAAAAATCCAACCTCCTGAGAGACGTAGCTATGCTGCCCTAACCCCCAGTGTAGACAGTGCTAGGTCAACGGAAGAATTCTTCCATCAACTGAGCTACCGCCTCTCAGGGAAGTGGATTACCTACACTGACTGGAGAACCCCTCCTGTTGGTGTAAGTGGTGTCTACACTGAAGCACAACAACAGTGCAACTCAGCACTGTAGCATTTTAAATGTAGACAGCCTAAGTGTGGCCATAGCCACAGTGCTGAATGTGGTAGAAGAATTCAAATAGAAACCAAAAAGTTTATACTCTACTCACTGGGTCTGGTCTGTATACAAATTTTGTACCAGTATTATCTTTGTACCAGTATTTTGTACCAGTATTACCACTATATCAGTTAGGGCTGTGACTCTTGTGCAACCCTAGTGTAGATGCAGTTATACCAGTATACCATATTTCTCTTCCTGTATCAAAATAAGCTATACCAATATAAGCACTTCTGTACTGGTACAAATGCGTCCACAATAGGAGGTTGTACTGGTTATGACTATATCGGTATATTTAAAGCAGTAGAACTTTTTTATGTAGATGAGGCTTTGGACGGTTTTCTTTGCAACTATATAATTGCTAGAAATGTATATTTTAAAAATTATAAAAATAGAAAGCTTCTGTGACTGCAGAATTGTGGAATATGTAGGCATTAACAATTATCTTCAAACTTAAATAAAAAAAAATAAGTTACCACATTTCACTGACCAACTTTTTTTTTTGTAATATGATTTGTGGTGCGGGGGGTGGGGGGAATCAAATCCATCTAAGGTATTATTTATATCTATTTCCTACCTTCTTCACTGTTCCTATTACAACTTCATGGGCCAGCTGCAGGTTTTTCTTTGCTGTATAGACACACCCTATCTGTACAAGATGCTGAAAACTTGGTGGAGGTGGGTTGAGGAAGGCAAAAAACAAACAAAAAGGCCTGTGGATAAGAAGTAACTTGTTTGAGGATTTTTTGTGTCTCTCCTGTCACCATGCCTGATGAAAGTTTTCGGTATCTTGTGTAGCTGGAACGTCACGTTACAGAATATCAGTATTCCAGCGAGAGAGAAAAATAAATCTAATGGATTGGTTGGTCAGTGAATCAGTGACTTCCACAGTTATGAAAACTTATCAATAAAAAGTAACTGTGGTGTCCTGAGTCAGCCTATTGTAATTTGTTTATGTAACACCAGTTTTAGTCTGTACTGATGGGCTATTTTATTTCATGTGTCTAAGCCATGTGAGTCTTTGGCTGCAGGGGAGAGTGAGAATGGAAGGAGATGGTAGTCTGCTAAAACAACAGCTATAGTCATTAGTGCTGTTAACACCAGCTGCCAGAGGAAGGAAAAGTGGTGGAAGTGGCAAAGATGTATGTATTTAATAGGGCTGTCAATTAAAAAATTAATTGCGATTAATTGCAAGATTAAGAAAATAGTCTCAATTGCAGTTTTAATTACACTGTTAAACAATAATAGAATACAATTTATTTAATTATTCTTTGATGCTTTTTACATTTTCAAATATATTGATTTCAATTGTAACACAATACAAAGTGTACAGTGCTCACTTTATTTATTTTTTTTACAAATATTTGCACTGTAAAAAAGGTGAACAAAAGACAGTATTTTTCAGTTCGCCTCATACAAGTGCAGTATCTTTATTGTGAAAGTGCAATTTACAAATGTAGAATTTTTTTTTTTACATAACTGCACTCTCAAACAAAACAATGTAAAACTCAGAGCGTACAAGTCCACTCAGACATACTTCTTGTTCAACATATCGCTAAGACAAACAAGTTTGTTTACATTTACAGGAGATAATGCTGCCTGCTTCTTATTTACAATGTCGCAGGGGGGCTGCATCTTGCCAGAACCCACAGCCATCCATCAGCCCTCTGGCCACTCCTGGCTCACCAGGGGCGCCATATCAGATTTTGGTTTGGGGTGTGTGTGTGTGTTGGGGAGGAACTTGGAAGTGTGTGTGCGCATGTGCATGTTGGGGGAGCATTGTCTCTTTAAGCAAAGCACTCATGAGCCTGAACACTTTTTCAGCCAGTCGCAACTGTTAGCAGCAGCACTCAGTCCTGAGCCCCCAGCAGCAGACAGGCTTCTCCTGTTCCCTAACCCCAGCTCAGCAGCGATCATGTACACAGGCGAGGGAAGGGGATACCCTGACATCAGCCTCTCTGGCAGGCTCCCAGTTCAGAGCAGCTTGGCCACGGTCAGCTCCATGGAAGGGAGGAGAAGGTGGAAGTAGCAGTGTAGCATGGCAGTGGGAGAAGGGGCACCCCTGCTCTGTAGGCATGCAGCAGCGCTCCCCTGAGCATGGCACCCTGGTTGGTGGCCTCCCTCGCTCACCCCTAAGACTATCCCTATCCAGTGGGGAGGTGATGGTGCAGGCAGTGGGGGGCCGGGCTCCTCCCTCCCCACCTGGCTCTCCCAAATCGCTTCAGCCAGTGCCTCACTCTTCGCCCGACTGCCGCCAGTCAGGTCTTCTTCAGAGGTGGGCGATTAACACTTGTTTAAAAAAAAAATTTTTTTTCTTAGTTAATCGCATGCATTAATTGCTATTAATTGACAGCCCTACTTGAAAGTACATGTTGCTTTAAACAACAGTGGCTTTGTTTTCATTGCAAAAAACATGCATATTTATATTGAGATCGCTGCCTCCATGTAAAATCGTAGTGGAGACAAGGCAGGTAGATTTAACCTCATTGTAGCTAGTAAAGGTCGACCCTATACCCCTCACCTGGAGTTTACTTCACCAAGCCATGTCAAGGTAAAAACTACCTGTGCCTTGTCTTCTCTCGGTTTTTACATCAAGGTAGCTATCAGTATAAAAACACTCCATTTTTGCAGTGCAATCATAACCACTTTTTAGGTAATAGTAAGAGATTTCACTGATCTGTGCTGGTTTTGTGTAATGAAGTTGGATAATGGCCTTATTTGGCCACTGTTCATTGTTTTTGTTTTGATCGTTCCTTGCATAGTTCCTCGGTTGTTAATAACAAAGAAAGCCACGCTCCCTCCTGGAGGAGCTAGATGTAACTGCCACGACTTCCTCTGGTGATTTACCCAGGCTATCAGCAGAACCAGTTTTATCCGGGTTGAGCTTCAGCCAACCAGTTAGATCTTCAAGTCAAGTTTTGGATCAGTCACTGGGAAGTGTTTGGTACAACATCTGGGTGAGATGAGATTGGTGCAAAACTAAGTGTCATTAGCAAACTGGTGATGTCGTGTCAAAATGTTGTAGTTCACCATCTTAATTCCTAACAGTGGAATGTATGGGAAGCCCATCAAAATTGGGCTACCCCTGCTCAGTTTTCACCCTTGGCCCTGCGGGGGCAGATTTTTATGGGTGTGGGGAGACTGTCAAAATAGGATCTTTCACCAGTTTTCGCCCTGGTCCTAAGGAGGGCACACTTTATCAAGTATGGGCCACCCATCAAAAAGTGTCCTGCCAGAAGTGAAAACTGGAGGGTGGGGCATGTTTTGATGGGCTGCCACAGCTCCTTGTGTGTCTTCCTTAGGGTCAGATTCAGTGTACTTGGGAAAGTGAAACCCTTGCTGAAACTGAGGGCAAAATAAGGACAGGGGCCTCGCCAAAGCCTCAGTTCTCTTACAGGGGATGCACACAAATACATATGTGCTCTCTAGGAATGTTAAGTTTGCACATGCTCCTATCAAAAAGGTTACATATTGACACTACAGTAATACTGCACCCCAAACAATGAAGGGGTAGAAAAGAGATTTTGGCAAGTGGTAGGCTGGCAGAGTTCTTTTTGAAGGATCGTTTTAATGCTGCTGGGGTATTGTTGCAATATTAATTATCTGTTAAGTCACCTGAGCCCAGATTTTAAAGGTATTTAGGCATTACTACGCTTAGCGTTGCAACACCTAATTGATTTAGGAGCCTACATCTCATTTTGCAGAAGGAGTTTAGGTTTTTAAGTGCCTATATATGAAGATAAATTGGCCCTTTAGGCAGAATATATATTAAATCAGTAGGCCACTGTGTGAAATGTAGTAAAAATAAATTGGCCGTTTAGGTAGCAAAAGAGAAAACCATTGGCATTGGGCAATCTTTATGATTGCACTTAAATACTATCAAATAGTCAACAAACAACAATGCATATGTTTGAACAGTGAGCTTAAAACTAGCTCAGATGCATATATGCACAGGTCATCTAGTCAGATGCCTTTTCATCAGCGAACAAGACAAGAGGCTGGTGTATTTTTTCTCCATCACATGATCAGTAACTAAAGGGCATGTGTGATTCCTGAAGGTATGTCTACACTAGAAGTGCTGCAGCTACACTGCTGTAGTGTAGGCCTAACTCCTGAGGTGTCCATGCTGGCAAGGCACGTAGAGCGCCCGGACTCCGCGGGTGGAGCGCCCCTGGTAATCCACCTCCGTGACAAGCATAAATCTTGCTGCGGCGCAGTGCCAGTGTGGACGCCCTGGTTTATTAATGTGCTCTGATCGGCCTCCATGAAGTGTCCCACAATGCCTGTTCTAGCCACTCTGGTCATCACTTTGAAGTCTACTGCCCTGCCCTCAGGTGACCAACCGTCAGACCCGCCCTTTAAATTCTCTGGGAATTTTGAAATTCCCCTTCCTGTTTGCTCAGCAAGGCGTGGAGTACTCTCAGCGCATCTTTCCAGGTGACCATGCCCTCCACGCACCATGTGATCCCCAGTATGGAGCAATGGCGAGGTGCTGGGCCTCATCAATGTTTGGGAGTGGAAGCTGTCCAGCCCCAGCTGTGCTCCAGCCGTAGGAATTATGATACCTTTGGGCAGATATCAATGGCCATGATAGAAAGGGGCCGTGACCGGGATGCAGTGCAGGGTTAAAGTGAAAGAGCTGTGGAGTGACTACTACAAAGTGCGGGTGCTGCGCCCATGACCTGCCATTTCTACAAAGAGCTGGACGAGACTGGGGGCGACCCCACCTCCACTCCAAAGAGCACCATGGACACTTCAGAGGCTGTGGCAGCCCAGAGTGCAACAAGGCAGGAGGAGGAAAGTGGGAACGAGGGTGCTGAGGAGGAGGGGGGCCCAGAGCCAGAGGACGGCCCAGCATCCCTAGATGCATGCAGCCAGGAGCTGTTTTCAAGCCAGGAAGAAGGTAGCCAGTTGCAGCAGATGGTGCTTGGGGAAGAACAAACACCAGAGGAGGTGCCCGGTAAGTGGCTTTTATTTTGGGAAGGGAGTTGTTCGATGCGGGCTCTTGGGGCGAGGAGGGTTGAAGAAAGAAGGGCTAGGGCCGCATGCATGCCTAGATGCAGAATAGGGCGTTGATGTGCTCTCTCACATCGCAGTAATCGGCCTCGGTGATCTCATAGAAGATCTCATGCAGAAGGTGGGCAATCCGCTTGCGCAGGTTCCTTGTCCCAGTCAGGCTAACATGTCCGCGCCACTGTGCCATGAAGGGCGGGGGGGGACCATTGCCGCACACAGGCAAGCCGCATAAGGGCCAGGGCAGAAATTGCATTGTAGTAGAAAACCCTCCCTTGCTTCCCAAGTCACCCTCAGCAGCGAGATATCTTCCAGGACGAACTCATCCTGTGGAAAATGTGAGGACAGTGTTCAGTATAGGGGCCCCCTGCAGCTGTTGACTCTCCCCAAGGCACAGTACCCCAGAGGACAGTATGACCCTGAAACAATCAGTCTCCCTTGCCCCCATGGTTACTCCCCATTTCGGGGCTCTTGAGGGTTGTGCGCGCTCGCTTTGGGACAGGCACTTTCTGCTATTGTGTGCACTGTGCTTGTCTTTATGTTTGGCCTAATCATTGCTCTGTCTAGTGTGAACAATGCTGCTTCTGTTAAGTGTTGCATTTTGGCTTTACAGATCCAACCCTGAGATCCTAGCCGTCCTTGTTATCAATGGCCGAAAGGCTGCAAAGAGTCAGGAAGCGTCCATGAAGAAGCAAGGAGGACCTCCTACATGAAGTCATGCAGCAGTCCCTTAAGGAAAATCAAAAAGTACAGGAGTGGCGGGAGACCGAAAGGAGGCTCTGCCAGGAGAATGAGGATCGCCAGCAACAAACCATGGAGTGGCTCCTAAGCATTATGGAGCGCTAAGGAGACGCGATACAGGACTGCACTGCAGACGGAGCAGATACACGCCTGCCCCTTCCCCTCCCCCTCCGCAGCCCTTGTCCCAAACTCTTTCCCTTGTTCCCCCATGTCACTGCCAACCCACTTTCCCCAACATCCAGTATCTTATCGTCTTCAGCAGCCTCTAACAGCTTCACCACCCAGCCATGCAAACTACGACCGTTACCCACTGCACTCAGCCCCCATCACCATGCATTTTAGGCAGCCTGAAGTGCAGCACTCTGCACGACACTCCAGACAGGAAGGCTGAATATGATAACAGGACGTACGTAAATCTGTGATTGTCCTGGTCTCCCCCCACCTTTTCCCTCCTCCCACACAGCACAGATGTGTCATGCCATGTGTTTCCCCAGCAATTCTGTTTCTTTTCAATAAATAATTTTTTTGGCTTTACAAACATTCTTTATTGCCTTAAGTAAAAGATAGCGTAGCCCAGGAAAGCAACAGGCACTGCAAGTCAGTGCATCATATGTAGCAAATACAGATGCCTACTAGCATTGGAACCATTGCACTTCACTCCCGTGCAGGGCACCAAAAATTACTGGTGGCTTTCAGCATCGAATTGCTCCCTCAAGGCATCCCTAATCCTTACAGCACTGTGCTGGGCCCCTCTAATAGCCCTGGTCTCTGGCTGTTCAAATTCAGCCTCCAGGTGTTGAACTTCCGTGGTCCATGCCTGAGTGAAGCTTTCACAATCTTCCCTTCACAAATGTTATGGAGGGTACAGCATGCAGCTATAATCGTGGGGATGTTGTCATTGGCCAGGTCCAGCTTCCCATACAGACAGCGCCAGCGGCCCTTAAAACGGCCAAAAGCACACTCCACAGTCATTCTGCACCGACTCAGCCTGTTGTTGAGCCGCTCCTTGCTGCTGTCAAGGCTCCCTGTGTATAGTTTCATGAGCCATGGCATTAAAGGATAGACGGGGCCTCCAAGGATCACAATGGTCATTTCCACTTCCCCTATGGTGATCTTCTGGTCTGGGAAGAAAGTCCTAGCTTGCAGCTTCCTGAACAGGCCTGTGTTCTGAAAGATGCGTACATCATGCACCTTTCCGGACCAGCCTGCGTTAATGTCCATGAAATGCCCACGGTGATCCACAAGCGCCTGGAGAACCATCAAGAAATACCCCTTCTGATTTATGTACTTGGTGCCTAGGTGGTCTGGTGCCAGAATTGGAATATGCGTGCCATCTATCGCCCCTCTGCAGTTAGGGAAACCCATTTGTGCAAAGCCAGCCACAATGTCATGCACATTGCCTAGAGTCACGTTTCTTCTGAGCAGGATGCGATTAATGGCCCTGCACACTTGCATCAACATGATTGCAATGGTTGACTTTCCCATTCCGAACTGGTTAGAGACCGATCAGTAGCTGTCTGGAGTTGCCAGCTTCCAGACTGCAATAGTCACCCGCTTCTCCACTGCCAGGGCAGCTCTCAATCTTGTGTCCTTGCGCCGCAGGGTGGGGGCAAACAGTCCCATGAAAGTGGCTTTCCTCATCCGAAAGTTCTGCAGCCACTGCTCGTCATCCCAGACTTGCATGATGATGTGATCCCACCACTCAGTGCTTGTTTCCCGAGCCCAAAAGCGGCGTTCCACTGTGGTGAGGTGAGCATGTCTGTGAATGCCACAAGCAATCTTGTGTCATATGCGTTATGCGTGTCAACATCGTTGTCGGACTCCTCACTGTCACTTTGTAGCTTAAGGAACAACTCGACTGCATTCCGGGACATGCTGGCAAGACCCATCAGCATATTCCTCACAAGTTGGGGATCCATTCCTACAGACCGAAAGGGAAGACAGAGCACCCAATACAAAAACCGTTGAAAGATAGCGCCAAAAGTGGACAGAAGCACAGGGGTTGGTGGGATGCGAAGCGATGCATCATGGGGCACTGGGACAGGACCCAGGATGCCCTGTGCCCCCCCTCCCTTCCCACAAGCCAGAGCACCAGAGGTGCTCTGTGGGATAGCCACCCATAATGCACCACTGCAAGTGCCGCAAATGTGGTCACACCACTGCGCTTGCAGCTGACAGTGTGAACACATGGCAGCGCTTTCCCTGCTGCAGTCTCCGAGGGCTGGTTTAACTCCCAGCGCTCTACATCTGCAAGTGTAGCCATGCCCTTAAAACGCTACAGTGACACAGCTGTTGTGCTGTCATGCATCAGTGTAAAGACTACGTATGCTGGCTAGCTTCTCCTATTTAGCATAGATAATCCACCTCCCCAAGAGATGGAAGAATTCTGCCATTGACCTAACAGTGTCTACACTGGGCATTAGGTCGGCTTAACTACATCTCACAGGGTGTGAAATTTTTCATAGTTAAGGTGACCTAACTTTGTAGCGTAGACCAGCCCCGAGCTGCAGTGAAGGATTAATTCTGTTTGTTTTACGTGAATTAGGCAGCCTCTAAAAGATGTAGGCTGAAATCCGGGCCCCATTGAAGTCAATGGCAAAACTCTAATAGACCTCACTGGGAGTTTTGCAGTTGACTTCAGTGGGACCAGGATTTTGCCTCCAGATTTTGTGCAGAATCTGAATTATGCAGAGAATAGGGCAGTGATGGAAAGAATAACTAGAGTCAATGTCCTCTTCAGCAATTGGTGGTAAATGCTGAAATGGATTTCCAGTGCCCTTGCCTAATGATAATAGTATGATGCATTTTATTTTAAAACAGAAATACTAGTTAGTGGGGAAAACTCAGAACTTTTGTTGCCCTTTTTCCAGGGGCAGGATCATAATATTTTGTTTTGTATGTATACTGCAATGTAAATGATTGATAGGGAGGATGAGATCCCTGGTGCTTTGTGTGTGTGTGTGTGTGTGTGTGTGTAGGAAGGAATAAAGAGGGAAGTGAAGATTTTTTACATTAAATTTAATACTAAACATGAGTGGGAAATATTTTTTTTATAAAAGCATATAAATGCTATTTTAAAGTATTGCTTGCTGCACTGCAACCTAAGGCTAATACTCTTCAGCGATTTCTATGTAACCTGTTTCCTGCACCCACGAAGAGGTCTGTGGGGCTCTGGATGAGTACTGGGATCTGTCCACATGGAGTTCATTGCAGAACTGGGGGCTCAGTACCTCTTTACGGACTCCTCCCCCTGCCCCCCATGATGTTGAGTATTTTATAACAAAAGTTTGCTTTCTGAAACACTTATTTTGCTAATGTAAAGGGTTTTTTTAGACTCCTAGAAATCATTTACATGTTTAAAGGGGGAGAATCCACTATAGCTTTAGAATGATTGATTGTGCATCTCTCAACAATAATTGAAATATTTAGCTGAGCACTGCTTTTTTTGGATGGGCATCCTTCATTATTTATGTAGCCTTCTGTCCTCTGTGCAGTCATAGCCTTTCACACTATTTCTTTCTGTGTGCTCCCCGCCTACAGCTCTGATGAGTACTTTGTTTTGGTATGTCTCCTGTAGCTCAAGCTGAAGGGAACTTTGTTAAAACAGGCATAATACATATAGGTGGAAAGGCAGGGAAAGGAGAGTTCTTATTAAACATTTCAAAGCTGACTTCAGCTGCTATTTCTGCTGTTTTCTATCAAAGGGACACTGTCATCTTAAAAAAAACCCATACTTCTGCCTGAATTTTTTTTACCTAATCTCGTTACAAGTAATACCTAAATCTTATACAACTGAAAGAGATAGGGGAAAGAATACGCCTGTTTCCCTGATGCATTTGGCAACACTTTGTGTATGGTTGAATTGTCTCTGCATGGCTGTTCAATTTCTCTTGTTGTGTAGCTCTTCCACTCAGCAGCATGGGTAGGAGGAGAGAGAACCCATTCAAATAGGGAAAAATGGTGAGGAATGGACTGTCATTTATGATGTGTTTATTCTGTGCCTGGCACAATGGAGCCCTGACCTAGTTGAAGCCTCTAGGTACTCCTGCAATATGAATGTTTAATAATAATAAACCACTATAACTGACTGAGGGACTCAGTGAGCAAGTGTGCAGCTTGAACAACTTCATTCACTTTTGAAATTGACTAGATTTCAAGGTGATAGGGTCCCTTTGAATTTGAGACAAGAGGTTCCCTATTCAAAATGTGCTTGTCAGCAAAATACCATTTTATGGTAATATGTGTGTTGCTAAAGACCCCACAGCTGCTATTAATTATGTAGTGGAAAGAAAAGAGGCATATTAGGGTTGGTTTGTCTGATCTGACCTACTTTTTCCTCTATCCTAACAATATTGCAGTAATTGTTTTGTCTGTTTTTCATATATTATGTCAATGTTATATTACAAAAATCAGCCACACTGCTTGTAGCAAACTTACAGCAATGAATGAAAACAAAACCACAAATCCTCAGGCTGTATGTGGTCAAGGAGAGAGAGCTGCTAGTAACCAAGGACTTGTTATAAATGGTCTGAGGGAAGAAAGGTTATGAAAACTAACTTGACAGTAACTTTAATCTTTAGATTGATATTATAAATGTGGATGGTGCTGTGTAACAAAACATCTCCCATCTTTCCTTTGAATAGTCATATTTTTAATTTGTACTCAAAACTTTTGAACAGTTGAATTTAACACGATTCTTCACAGGAAGAGGCCTTGGGGCTTATTCTTGGCTTTTTGAGTATTCTAATACGTTGATGGAACTGAGATGGGGTATGGGGTCATGGCATTTTAAAAGAGGAACCTATTAGATATAATCTAGATGACCCTCTTCAGTTGGAGGTGTCCTTCAGATAAGCCATTTTGAGTGATATGCTGCCAAGAAGACCAATTATTAGATGGGAGGAATGTAGCTGGATTAATGTACCTAGGGTTAAAATATATTCCGGTTGAAAATGTTGCTCAAAATTGGAATGACTTAATAACATTTGTTACCAGTGTTTGTGTCTCTTTTGATCTGTTTATCTACTGTATCAGAACATACGCAGAGGGTCTTACTTCATTTTTTAGCATTGTGTAAGGCACATAAGAAGTGCACATCTTGTTTTCAGAGCAGTCAGTCTGCAGTCGCTGACTCACTGCTGTTTTGTAAGACTTGCCTTCTCTTTCATGTGGTTCTGTTTTTCCTTTCTGTAGCCATGTTAACTTACATTTTCTTTGTGTTGTATAGTGCTTTGGTGTCAAAACAGGCTTGTTTGGGTAGGATCTAATCTTTTGTGTATATTTTATACTCGGATTCATTTGATATATCCTCAAGCATGTTAATTTTTGGTTGCTTTGTTCCTTTCTAATCGTGCCACTGTTTATAACGTGAACCATGGTGCATGGACTCTTTTGTACAGCTATTTATTCTGAAAAGTATATCCTGTTGGGGTTTTATTTTGTTGGCATTGATGGTTTTCATATTTATTTATTTTTTGAAAGTTTGACTCTTCTGGGCTTGTTTTCAGCCTTTCCTGTGCTTTGTCTTGCACAAATTGCAAAATATTTGATAATCACTTGAGTCACCGGTTAATTGATCTAATTAAGTTGCATCTGTATGTCTGAGCTGCAGTGATTTAGGGGAGGATATAGGGTGGTGTTGAAGCTTGGACTGTTGGGAGAGAGCTTCAGGAGGAGGGCTGGGAAAGAAAAATAAGAGCAGGGCTGCGACTTTGTATGGCTTTGATCCTTTTTTTACCCCCTTGTGCCTATGTGCCCATTCTTAATATAGCACACCTTAAATTATGTAACTAGTATTCCAATACTGGGTTTTAAAATCCCTTAAATGTACTTTCACAGTTTGATAACACCTGATCCCCTGAGTGAAATGTAGATACCTGTGATTGGCAGTAACCTTTTGATATCAAAACCTATAATTTTAGTGTTTAAACTTCAGTACAAAGCTTGAAAACTCCATTTTCTGTCTCTTTCTCTTGGGCCAAGTGGGAAGTTTGTCATGGCGAGTGAGGGAGGGGACCTACAGTCACTTCTGGCAGAAGTTAAGCTTTCATTTAAATAAAAATCCTCGCATGTGTGGTTGTGAGCATAACTTTCCAAATGTCCACCGAAGTGAAAGATAATGCAGTGATGGCTCCCTGAGGAGTCTTCAGATAGTTCCAGTATTTCTGCTGCTTCTCATAGCTTTGCCAGGCAACAACAGAGGAAGAAATAGTAAGACTGATTAGTTTCACTGATGTTATTGAGAACCTTGTGCTTAGTTGTGAGACTGACAAGAATTGGGTGAATTTCCCACTGTGGCTGCTGTTTAGAAAGCAGAGGCAGGCACTAGAGTTGTTCACAGGGAACCCATAAACCAGGCCCTGGCAGAAAAGTAGCATAGCAGAAACCTTTTTTCACCTTTTCACACCCTGTTTACGGCAACCAGGAGTTGAGGGGGGTGCGTGTGACACTGGCAAACCAGGTGTCATCTCATGCTAAGGCCCCGAACATCACTGAACACTGACAAATGCAAGCTGGAAACCAGTCTGGATTACCTGTGGGTTAGTATAGTTAAAACCAATATTAGTGGTATAAGAATGTATTTAGTGTTTGAACTTTATGGAACATTTGTAGGATGCTGCATGTATTCATCCTACTTATATCTGTATCCCATAATATAAGGCAGTGGTTCTCAACCTATTTATCATTGTGGGCCACAGGTTGAGAACCACAGTGTGCCCCTCCTCCCCGCCAGATCCCCCCCCAGATCCCAAATTGGCTACAGGCATTGTCTTTGGTTTGAGATCTGCGTATAAATGACCTAGGGTAAGTGACTGGTCCTTTTGTACTGGGAGTAACCTGAATATTATTGTGGTTTTTGGTGTAAAATGACCATCTATCACAGAGTCCAGCTTGCCTGGGTGGCACGATAGACTGGAATGCCAAAGGGGACTGACTGTGACTCCATGGTAAGACAGTTATGGTGCTTTAGGAGTTCACACTTGTTACTGGGTTGGTGAAATCTAATTATAGAATGTACAGTTAGTTTGGGGTTTTTGCCCTGCTTTTTGACAGTTTGCCATGAGGTTGGTGCTCCTGGTTGTGAGCCACTCCAAACAGTGTGACAGAAGGAGAAAGTAGTGATCATCCTCTTTGTGGGAGAGGCTTCTCTTCCCTGCCGCAGAGCAGCAGGAGGCTGGAGGAAGGGAGAGAAGTCAAGAGTTTCCCTTCTTGGAGCAGACACGAGGCTATAGAGAGGCGAGATAGCTCTTCATTTCCAGGGTGCAGTTTCATATTTATGACACTTAAAAGCTGGAGGCTAGGAAAGATGACTGTGTCCAGGTAGAAATTGCAGATCCCTCCTACCAGCTGTTGGCAGTGGTAGGTGGACTTCAATCTGGTTGTTTCCTCTGGAGCTTGTTGGTGAACCCCTCCATCCTCCTCTTTTGTGTCTATCTCTGGCTTGTAGGTGTCTCGTATGGTTTTCTGTCACTGTTGACAAAATAAGAAAAGAGCGTGGGTGGGAGATATGCAAATTTGTTCCATCATTCTGAAATAATTTTAGTGCAGGAAAGGAGCAAACTGCTTTCGTAGGAATCCAAAATTAGGCTCCAATTCTGCAGCTTAATTCATGCAAATAGTCCTGTAGACTCTGAAAGCCCTGTTCATGTAAGTATGGGTTGCAGGATCCGACTGTTAGTTTTTCAGGCTCTATAAACCAACACCTACAAGGAGTGCATGCTTAAAGTTAAATCCTTTGAAGTTAATAGGAATTGTCTGTGTGAGGATAACAGGATCAGGCCTTTTAATTGCATGTAAACTGAGGCTGTAATTAAGAAGATCTGGTGACAAGAACAAAAAATATTCTTTGCTCGAGGCCCATAGCATCATCAAAACTGTCTACCTTATGGGTGGTTTTATTATGAATGACTGTTGGAGATGGAAGTTTTCTCTCTTCTTGCTGCTATTAAAAATATATAGATTCCAAGTGTTGCTTTGATATATATAGCTAATTATAATTTCTCTTAGAGTTCACTGGTAAAACAGAATGTTATTAAGAAAAACATTTAAGCTGCCTTTGTCATATCCTGGGTTAAATATTACAGATTACATGGTAGTATGCTAGTTGAACTATAGCCCTTTTATACAACTTTAACTTTAGCAATGAGAGTGAGTGACTCATCAGACTAGGGACCGAATGGCTGGGCAGCAGTTCTGCAGAAAAGGAACTAGGGGTTACGGTGGACGAAAAGCTGAATATGAGTCAACAGTGTGCCCTTGTTGCCAAGAAGGCTAACGGCATTTTGGGCTGTATAAGTAGGGGCATTTCCAGCAGATCGAGGGACGTGATTATTCCCCTCTATTCGGCACTGGTGAGGCCTCATTTGGAGTACTGTGTCCAGTTTTGGGCCCCACGCTACAAGAAGGATGTGGATAAATTGGAAAGAGTCCAACGGAGGGCAACAAAAATGATTAGGGGGCTCGAGCACATGACTTATGAGGAGAGGCTGAGGGAACTGGGATTGTTTAGCCTGCAGAAGAGAAGAATGAGGGGGGATTTGATAGCTGCTTTCAACTACCTGAAAGGGGGTTCCAAAGAGGATGGATCTAGACTGTTCTCAGTGGTAGAAGATGACAGAACAAGGAGTAATGGTCTCAAGTTGCAGAGGGGGAGGTTTAGGTTGGATATTAGGAAAAACTTTTTCACTAGTAGGGTGGTGAAGCACTGGAATGGGTTACCTAGGGAGGTGGTGGAATCTCCTTCCTTAGATGTTTTTAAGGTCAGGCTTGACAAAGCCGTGGCTGGGATGATCTAATTGGGTTTGGTCCTGCTTTGAGCAGGGGGTTGGACTAGATGACCTCCTGAGGTCCCTTCCAACCCTGAGATTCTATGATTCTATGATCACAGGAGGTAGGATAGATGAAAAGATTCATTAATAATTAATGTGTAAAACAAAAAATCCTTCCCCTATGATGTGTCACAAATTTAAGCATTCAAATGATCCTTAGATCCTCACATATAGTTTACTCTTTGAGTGACAGTGACATGTTTATTTTGATGTCTCTCCTAAACTGCGAACACTGCTTCCTCTCTGCATTTGTTTGGGTGTTATTTATAGGGACGTAAGTGTTGGGCACAGTGTTGACAGTGCTTTGAAGACATTACAGCACTCTTAAGTACTGCCATTATTTTCATTTTATTTTAGGCTTGAAATTAGATGAAGGTTTCTAACAATCAGAGGAGTGAAGTTCTGGAACAGCCTTCCAAGGGGATCAGTGGGGACAAAAAAATCTAACTGGTTTCAACACTGAGCTTGATAAGTTTACAGAAGAGATGGTATGATGAGATTGCCTACAAGGACACGTGGCCCACGTGTGACTGCTAGTAGCAAATATCTGGCCAAAGATGGGACAATAGATAGGGAGGGCTCTGAGTTACTACCGCAAATTCTTTCCCAGGAGTCTGGCTGATTGGTCTTGCTGACATGCTCAGGGTCCAACTAATCATTATATTTGGGTTTGGGAAGGAATTTCCCCCCAGGTCAGATTGGCAGAGACCTTGGGAAGTTTTTCACTTCCTCTGCAGCTTGGAGCACGGGTCACTTGCTGGTTAGAGTAAAAGGTGGATTCTCTGTAACTTGCAGTTTTTAAACTATGATTTGAGGACTTCAGTAAGTCAACCAAAGGTTAAGGGGCTATTATAGGAGTGAGTGGGTGAGGTTCTGAGTCCTGCAATGTGCAGGAGGTCAGACTAGATGATCACGATGGTCTCTTCTGTCCTTAAAGTCTGAAGGCAGGTCTAGGGCGGGTAGCGATCAATCTATTGGGGGTCGATTTATCGTGTCTAGTCTAGACACGATAAATCGATCCCTGAGCGCTCTCCCGTCAACTCCCGTACTCCACTGCCGCGAGAGGTGCAGGCGGAGTCGACGGGGGAGTGGCAGCAGTTGCTTCAGCTACGCTATTCTCATAGCTGAAGTTGCATATCTTAGATTGATCCCTCACCCTACCCAGTGTAGACCTGGGCTGAGACTGTTTTTTCATGTGATGTAGGTGGTTCATTATACTTCAGTCTTTAGCCCTTCATTACTTTCTGGCAGTAGCTGGAATATGGACAAGCTGTTTAAACGATTAACTCTGTGGGTGGATGGGTGGGGTGTGTAGGGTACATCACACACATACACTCAAGCACTTTACCTCTTAAACATTCATTTGGCTGACAATCTGGAAAATGCCAATGTTTTGCATTTCTTGCGCTTTTAAGCCTGGAGGTAAAAGGTGAGTGAACGTTTGTAACAGTTTTAATATGGGGTTGCGCGTCATCCTGACATTGTAAAGGGAAATTCTGTAATTAAACATGAAGTTCACATTTTCTACTTAAATTGCCTCTGAGACACTAACTCACAAATTAAATTATGGCTGGGCTAGTTTCATGATAAAAGGAGGTGGCTCTCAAATATTTGGCACTGTGATGTAGTTACGATCTTGTGGTGTTTGTTTTTATGGCATCCCATTTTGCTGTTTGTACAAGGGTGCATCACCAGAGCCTTGTACTCTTTGAGGCCAAAACTTGTAAGGAGTTATCTAAGTCTTCTGGTTTATAGACAGAGGTGCATTTTGGCCTACTTTAACCTTTAATTTACCTTATATCACAATTTTAGACTTAGCTGCAATGCAGCATGAATTCTTTAGCTATAGTGCTGAACTACAGTTATGGATGGTGTTAACAGAAAGGAGGAGAGCATGCAGGGTCATTGTAAACCTAAAGCAACAGTCAAAATCAGGATGGCTATGGAAAAGCTATAATATCGCTCCTTTAATAAGATATAAAATTAATCTTGGCTGCTCCTTTTTAATTTTGTGCCCTTTTTTGGGGCACTTGTATGAAATGAAACTGAGGACAGAAAATGTCTTTCCCACCTCTTTACAAGCAAATTTTAGCTGTAGGGAAACTGAGTCTCCTACTTGAACCCAGCACTTATGGATCATGCATTTTAGCTCCACTGCATCACAACTCCATCAGGTAAACAGCACGTGCTGGGTGCTCAATAAGTAGAGTCTGCAGGAAAAGGAATGAAACCTCTCTCAAAGCCGCGGTTGGGAGATGGAGAAAGAAACTCATTTGGTGGAAGAGATGGCCAGCCTGCCACCCCAAGAAACCAAACTTTCCTTGGTGGAAGATCAGACCATGGGATAGTCACCTGCGCAAGTCAGCTTGGGAGGGGCAGGTTGATGACTGGGGCAGAGTGATTTCCCCTGGTGGAAAAAGGGAGTTGGGTCTGCAGTGGGAGACTGGTGAATCAGAGTACATAACATAAGCCAAAGCAGGGTGCTGGGGTGAGTCAGGTTGATGTGTGACATTGATTTCCCCCCCACTCCACTTGATCTGTGAAGATGTGAGCAGAAGAAAGGGGCTGCATTGTACTAGTGGTGCCAGAACAGGAGGGGGCCAGGGTCTTCCCACTTCTTGAAAGTGGATGGACTTGGCCCATCCACTTTTCACCAGGGTGGACCCTGCCCTCTTCCCCATGAGGTCCCACCCCCTTGGCCAGGCCAGTTGGGAGCCTGGACAGAGAGCCCGAGCAGTTGTGGGAGCCGTGCAGACCCTCCACCTGCCCGCTGTGCTGGAGAGCTGAGAGCAGCCCCCGGCCTGTGTCCCCGCCCCCTGGGCTCCCTGCCCAGCCCAGTGCAGGTGGAAGGTCCATGACTGTGCCAGCTCCCCACAGCTGCCCATGCGGCTTTCCCCAACCTGGCTCCGGCCGGGGGGAGGGTCCTTGGAGCCGCAGCCCGACAATGGTAAGAGTTGCACGCGGGCAGCTGTGGGGAGCCGCATACCTGCCACCTGCCCTGGTGGAGGGCTCAGGGGATGGGGACACGGGTCCCTCTCACTGTGGGCAGGTGGAGGGTCTACCGTGGCTCTTATCATGGCTGGGCTGTGGCTCTGAGGCCCCATTTCCTGGACGGAGCTGCATGGGCAGCTGTGGGGAGCCTAGGTCCCTCCACCTGCCCTGGGTGGTGAGCCCGGGGGTGGGGACACAGGCAGGGGGCTGCTTTCAGGCCCACCCCCACTCTGAGTGGGGGAACAGGGCTCCTCGACCCTGCTCTGGCTTCCAGCTTGGCCGGGGGCAGGGCCTTGGGGGAAGAGGAGGGGCCTCGGGGAGGGGGCAGGAGCTGATCTCCCACTTTTGGGAAGGCTCCAGCGTCCTTGCATTGCACACCAGTTGTAAAAATCTGTGTGGGTGTGCTGTGCAGGTGGAAGTGCCACCAGGAAGCCCTGTAACATGCTAGCTCTTGGCTACTCATGCCTGACAGTGTGCCTCAACTGTAGTCGCTATTTCAGGGTTTCCCTTTTGCCTCCTTGTGCCCCTGGAAGTGACCTAAAAAGGGACTCCATCGTGCAGAGGGCTCTGAGCAAAAGTAAATGTATCTCAAGGCTGTATTTATCTTTTGCCCTATGGGATCATCGTGGGATTCCTGGTGGGTACAGAGAGAGGAATGATTTTATGTCTTCTCCTGTCCCCTGCCTTCCCACCAGCCCTTTATTCTCCCCTGCTGTGTTTGGTAGGAAGTAAGGGGGAAGTGAGTGTGTTTTTAGATAGATAGATATATTTAGTTATATTTATTTATAGATATGTATATATTTATGTATACATGCCTACCTACCTACATGTATGTATACATGCCTACCTACCTACATGTATATATGTATGTATGTATATATGTGTGTATATATATATATATAAAAGCTTTCTGGGGAGTCTGGGCCACCATTCACATCTCTGAATAGGTGACAACTGCTTAGGTCTCACTTCTTAAAAATGTAATTGGAACTGAAAACAGTTCACATGGGCTTCCTGATGTTGACATGAGCCTGTTGCTACCATGGTGGCGCCCCATGAACCAAGAAGTGCAGAGATTCTATTGTGCCTGACCTAATTTTCAAATACTTACTTCCCTCTCACTCCTGTAAAAACTAACGCAGTTTCACAATGTTTCTATTATCATGGTGGTAAAGCCAAATGGAAGTTTAGTTCAGAATATTATAGTTATAGCTGTTTCCCTTCAGCATTTCTGAGTTCACTTTTTGTAAAACTGCTTCTCTGTTAATATCAACTGACTTGCAGTTGATTAGTTAATATCGCTCTCAGAGGAATTAAGATAACTGCTGTGTTAGTTTCTATAGTTCCCTTTGTGATGCAGCTTTCACTGATTAGCCTGGACTTGATTTGTGCGTACACTGGAGTTGTTTACATGTTCAGAATATGCTTGAGGCAAGGGGAGGTGAAAGAGCATCTTCAGTTTGGGGCAACTAGTTGCTGTAGTGAAGGAGGCCTCAAACTTCTTCATAATACAGACCACATTTTAATTGTCTCATGGAATTTCCCTCCTCCCCCCCACATACCCCATTCTCTGTCAATCTGTGTTCCTGTAGATGCTATGGCAGTTGCATACATGGAAAAGTAAGAGGAAAGTCATGCATTTCCCAACTGTCTTTAAAGTCAGAAGTCTGTGTTTCTCTCTGGAAAAACATTAATCAAAGTGTCTCTTGTTGCGTGGCCGTGGTCTGTAGCAAAGGCAGAGACACAGGCTGCACCTTCTTGGTTCCTGCTGCTTTTACAAGCCTCCAGGCTTTCTTTTGCAATGAAACAACAAGGAGGAGCCCGCACCATATAAGTAGCCTGCTCACTTCTGCCCTCCGGGACGTGTTCTGTTGATCACTACTTCAGATATTTCAAGGAGACATTAAATATTTAATTAAGTCCAATTGCTTTGTGGAATCCAATATAAAATTCTTGTTTCCATCTCCTCTTTTGCAAGATCATTTACCCCAGATGACAATGTGATGTGTTTGGTGTAAGACGACAGTTTGAAAGGCCCTGAATAAAAGTAATAGGGAAAGTCTCACACTAAGAGTAACTTGCTGTGGCACTCTGTACCTCAAAACAGCATCCTGGAACCCGCGTATTCACCCCATCATATAATTAGGATATATTTCATACAAAGCATGTCATGTAAGATATCATATGAAATGTCATAGAATCATAGAATATCAGGGTTGGAAGGGACCTTAGGAGGTCATCTAGTCCAACCCCCTGCTCAAAGCAGGACCAATCCCCAATTTTTGCCCCAGATCCCTAAATGGCTCCCTCAAGGATTGAACTCACAACCCTGGGTTTAGCAGGCCAATGCTCAAACCACTGAGCTATCCCTCCCCCGCGTCATGATCATGATCTGTTAAAATCCATTGTTCTGTCAAAATATGTATATCGTTAGTGTGCATCAAATTATGAGATTTTGCCGTATGGTTGTTACTGAAATATGTTGTAAGTTTGCGAGTAACAACAAAGGAGATGAGCCACACCCACAAGTGTGACCATTAATCAGCAGGGGAGTTGTAAATAGGGGATTTACAATGCTGTGAGAGAGCTGGGCAAACATCACACATCTGGGATTACTCAACTCTGTGACTCAGCAAAACCCACCAGGATATGTCTGGGCTAGTGTCTTCCAGGCACATGGACTGAGGATATAAAATAGGGGACAGTGGTATTATGCTTTGGCCTTTCTCCTCCCCCACCTATGCTGGAAGCAACAAGAATGCTGGGAAGACAAAGACTTGAACTGAGGAGACTGGTCCCAGGCTTAAAGGGGAAGCCTGTGTGTTAAGAACTGTAATTTACCTGCGACATTCAGTGGGGTGAGAAAAACCGCTTGATCCAAATACTGTCTAATCTAATACGGTTTCAGATTTAGCCAGTGCGCTTACCTTTTATTTTCTTAGACATAAAAGGTCGGCGATAGTTACCAATCATTTATAATCACTCAAAATCTTTCTTTTTTTAGTTAATAAATCTGCTTTACATTTGACCTAAAACAGTGCATTTTGCTTGAAGTGCTTGGGAAATCTCAGCTCGCTTTACAAAGGCTAGTGTGGGTCCTCTGCACATTGAGGGAGGGGCGGACTGGGTAATAAGCTTACACTGGTCAGGCTTCTGACTAGCGCAAGATGGTTCAGTTCTGGGGTCAAGGCTGGGGACTTGGGAGATTTGCTGGTGCCTTTCTCTATGGGATTTGTGAGTGGCTCTGGGAGCATTTATGCAACCTAACTGGGTGTGGGGCTCCACATGCTGTTGTGCTGAGTTATAACAGCACCTGGAGGGGTTTGCTGCTTGTCACCAGTAAAGCATTGTGAGAGACAGCCCAGGCTGGAGAGTTAAGGGGGCACAGTGGTACCCCAGTTCCAGGTTGTACCCTGGGAACCCCGTCACTTGCAAAAAGGTTCTACTTGTTTTGTCTACTGTAGACATTCTTATCTTCCTTCTTGCTGTAGGAATCCTTGGAGGACTGGAGAACTAGTGAGTTTATAGCATTACAACTTGGTCAATACTAGAGATGATATACCAGTTAAAGCCCCCTGTACATTTATAGAACACTTTGCATCAGCACATGCACAAACACTTCAAACAGCTTATGCAGTGTTTTAATAATCAGAACAGCTATCTTGTCAGTTTTTTTGCACTGAGTTCTTTCTTTGGTAGCGTCACTATATGACCTTTTCCCACTCATTTGGTATTTTTTCTTCCCATATCTTTTGTGAGAGGCCTGTCAAAATGTCTACTTTGTTCTTCAAGTTTTCATTAAAGATGTTGTCCGAACCCGGTGCCTTTCCATTTTTTAATCAGTTAACTGCCCTCTCTACTTCTACGGCTACTTCTACCGATCAGTCCTAGTTTGGCATCTAGAGGTTCTCTGTCCTCTATGTCTAGGGGGTTGGCTAAAGACCTGTCTCCATATATTTAATTTTTTGGTATTTTCATTGTTGCATTACCTTCACTGTCTTGGATGCTTGGTGTTTGTTCTCCCTGACAGCTGTCTAGTAATGTTATACAGGGTCGTCATATCATTTTGTGCTGTGGCGATCTGTGCATCTGTTGCCATTTTGCCTATAAAATTTGTTTCTATTTCCTGGTACTCTTTTTGATCTCTTTGTTCTTTGTGGCATATTCCTCCTGGAGTCACTGTTTGTGTTCTTGTCCATGCTTGTATTAATTTCAATTTAATTTTACACCTTCTATCTTCTGCCATGTATCCTCAAACAACTATTAATTGTGGTGTTTCTTCATGAAACACCGTACTTTCTTTGGTGAAAGTTTCCTTTGCATGTTTCCATTTGCCTTCTGCTGTTCTGTTGTTTTCATTTCAAGTGCCTGGTATCTCTTTGCTAGTGCAATTCTAAACTCTAGAGGTGTCTGTTCTAGCCTGGCAATGTTATAATGTGGGGATGTCTTTGTCCAGTTCTCTCTTTACTTTGTTCTTGTTTTTATTCTCAATTTAGCTACCACCAATGCATGGACCATTCCCACGTCACCCCCATTTCTGCCACGTACTGTTGTATTAATTTAGATAGCATATATGGGCCTAACGAGTCTAAGGTGTTAACATGACCCAGTCACTGTCTGTCCATCAGTTTTAAACAAGGTTCAGGATTTGATATACAGGTTCCTCAGCCTGCTTAGTACCATGGCAAACAAATCATTTAAATAAGACTTTCATTTTAGCAATATTCCTTGTTCCCTTTAGCTGGAGAGTTTTTAGAAGGAAAAAAAACTCCCTTGTTTGTCAGTCTTTTAGGCCATATCAGAGATGGCAATAACTGTCCTTTTTGGGGAAAAGAGAAGAAGTTAGTTGAGATGGGCTGGAATTGTTATTGTTGCGGTTGTGAATGTCTAATCCCATTTCCTAAGAAGCCAAAATAAGGCGCAAACACACAAAAGAAGAGAGAAAAGAATAGTAAAGATAGAAAATGTAGCTTCTGTCTCTGCAATCTCACTGATAGAAAAGAACAAGTATGGTGCATGGTCTTATCAGTCACTCTTGAGACCTGTCAAACTTGTATTAGCAACCAGTTGTTTAGGTCATTGCTTTTAATTTCCTCTCTGGTCACAGGCTCACAGCAGTGTTACAAAATGTGTAGTCTTGGATGGCTACACCAGACTCTTATTAAACAGAAGGCTAAAAGAGAGAGATAAGAAAGAAAAGAAATAGGATGGGGAAGGGAAAGGACACAAGGTGGGGGAAGCGGGATGAAGTGTCACATCCTAAGTAGTGTTTGGGATTTAGCCGAAGCTGCTGGAGGTGGTGATGTCATCTGGCTCCCTCTCTCTGGCCTGGTCTGGTCAGGATGTTTTTCAAGATTAGGATGAAGAAGGTCTGGGGTTCCAGGACATAGTGGGTATGGCATCCCTGAGAGTGAAGCTTGCTCCTTCCCCTTCTTTCAGTCAGTCAATGTCGCATAGCCAGCTTTCCCCTCCAAAATCTTTTTTTTTAAAGAGTGGTGGGTGGAATAGTGCATTTCTGCATCATTTTGTCCACCAATGAGGCCAAATTTTCATCACACCAATTTTGTTTCATTGACTTCCAGTTCCACAGTTCTCTTATTTACCAAGCATGATCTTAAGACATAGAGCCCCGCAGATATCCACAGACCATTTTTGCAGATCAGTTGCGGATACAAATTTTGTATCTGCACAGGGCTCTATTAACACAGTCCTTGAGTTGTATCAGTAGGCGTTTTTGTTTGGACTAATTCAGTTTTTGTCTCTTTTTGCACCTTTTCCCATCAACATTTATTGTTATAGGTTATTGTGACATTTTACAAACTTACACTTCTTACAGTCCAGCTCACAATTGTGGTAAATTTGTAGGCCCAATTATCACAACAGTGCATCCTCTAAAGTTGTTCTCCATTTGTGTCAAATTATAATATGATTCATTTGGTGACCTCCAAGTTGCCTTGTGAATAGTCTGGTGATAGAAAATAGTACCTCTAATGACTGGATCATTCATTCCACAAAAATCTGCAATGATTTCACCATTTCCTTTCATTTCACTGAGGCCTTCCTCATAATTACTTCCCTGTCAGTATTATTGCTCCCCACTTTATTGTTCATGTGTTCAATTGCTAGGGGGACATCCTTATTCAGGACCTTTGTTTACTGTGTTCTGGAGTCATTTGTAGAAGTTTTATTTTTCCTCTTGGCTAGCTTGATTTGTTAGAGCATAATTTTAAATAATAGACACCTTCTGGAACTTTGATGTAAACTGTGCTGGTATAATCCTTTCTGAAACAGGTGCCCCTTCTCTCAAGCTTTGGGCTGCCCTCCTTGATAGTATCAGAGAGACACCATGTTACTGGCATTTGGTAGCCCAGAATACAGTAGGATGTGTCCAGCTGGCAAAATTATTTGTCTTGATGTTACCCATCTTACTTCGCTTAGGCCTAGTATATTTATTTTATATCTGTCTATTTCTTTTGTTACTTGGGCCATTTTATGAGACTCATATAGTGTCTACATGTTCCATGTACTAATTTTAGTTGTAGATTTAGGAGAGAGCAGTAGATCATTTTCCTTGCTGGTTTGGCCACTTTGCATCATCATCTCTTTTCTTGGTCTGAGTTGAGTTGAGTTTGTTAAGCTGAGCAGTAGCATAGGTTTCTGTAACAGCTTTGTTTTTTACAGGAGCGGGTCATTAATCCACTCCCAACCCCCTACCAGGAGGATTGGTGGACTGCCTTTGGTTTGGCTCCTGCCCTTCGACCTGTCTGGCATGGATGGTCCTACCAGTTTTACATCCCCTCCCCGCATAGCTCTCAGGGTCATGGGAGCACACAAGCCTTCCCGTCACACCAAGGTGCAGTCCATGGGAAGGATTCTTCCAAGGATAGAACAGTATTTCTAGCTTAACTAAAGGACCTGGATTTAGCGGTTTGTTTGGTGGTTAAATTCTTTGACAATTTTACATTTTACTTTGTCAACCATTTTGACTGGCAGAGCAGAGACTAGAACTCATGCTTTCTTGGTTCCCAGGCCACTGCTCTAAATTTTAGCCCAAAGAGTATTGGGGTAATAACAGCCATTTTGATTTTGTCTCCTATGGAGTCCAAGCTCTGCGTGCTAGCTTGGACACCATGCAGGAGATTCAGCAAATGCTGGGTGCATGTGCAGTGTATTGGGGCAAGAGTCTGAACCTCGATATAATGATTCATTGCTGCACAGACTCTACAGAGCATGTGCAGATGGTGTGTTTCAGTGGCTTACAACGTGGCCAAATCACGGGGAGAGTGAAAAGCCCTTTTGTGACTTCAGGACAACCCACTCCACCGGGGTCAAATTTTTGCAACTCTTGAGCTGTTTGTAAAAGGCTACATTAAAATATAGAACACTAACAAGACTAGCTTTGTTTTCCTTTTCTGACTCAGTTCTCCAAAATTGCTAAACTATATTTGACCAAACTTTCAAAAAATGTAACCTGAGGCACAGAGCAAGCATGGAAAATTTCAGACCCGAAAGTTACTGTTTGACAACATTAGAACCTACTAAAAACAGAAGGTTGCTATGGAAGTTGTTAGGTAACCTTATTAATAGACATTACTAGGTGTGCTGCCTATCATTAAATAACCCAGGTTACACATGGGTTTTTGTGTGTGTGTGTCTCTTTTCTACTCCACAACAGACAGCTGTGGAGTGGGAGATAGTATCTGGGTGGGGAAATTGCATGCCGGGCCATGAATGTAGGGCTGGGACAGGGGGTCGGGGTGTGGGAGGGAATGCGGCATGTGAGAGGGGGTGTGGTGTGCAGGAAGGGGCTCAGGGCAGGGGGTTGGGGTTCAGGAGGGGTGCAGGGTGTACGAGAGGGTGCAGGAGGGGGTGCAGAGTGTGGGAGGGGGCTCAGGGCAGGGGGTGCAGCAAGGGGCTCAGGGCAGAGGGTTGGGGTACAGGAGGAGTGTAGGGTGTACAAGGGGGCTCAGGGCAGGGGGTTGGGGTGCAGGGTGTACAAGGGGGCTCAGGGCAGGGGGTTGGGGAGTGGGGTGCAGCAGGGGTTTGGGGTGAAGGCTCTGGCCCGGCGCCGCTTACCTGGAGTGGCTCCGGGGTGGCAGCAGCATGCAGCGGGGCCAAGACAGGCTCCCTGCCTGCCCTAGTCCTGCGATGCTCCCGGAAGCGGCCGGCACCATGTCCCTGCATCCCCTTGGGGAGGGGGGTCCAGAGGGCTCTGCTGCGCGCTTCCCTCGCCTGCAGATACCTCCCCCGTAGCTCCCATTGGCTGCGGTTCCCCGTTCCCAGCCAATGGGAGCTGCGGGGGGTGGTGCCTGGAGGCGAGGGCAGTACATGGGGACACAGGGACGTAGTACCGGCTACTTCCAGCAGCGGCGCGGAGCCCACGGCGCCACGGGGGTGGCAATCCCTCAGGTCAGATCCAAAGCCCTGATGAGCCGGATCCGGCCTGCGGGCCGTTGTTTGCCCACCCCGTCCTAGAGCATTAAGTTGCAGAGGATTGAAGGGAACCTCATTGGATCATGTTAGTCCAGTTACAGAACAGAGGAAAATTTTAACCAAACAAGAACATAAAATAATGCAACAAAACTAAATTAATAAGTATTGAATTAATGAACACTAAGCAAAAACTCAAGCTTCTTAGTTTCTCAGGCCTACCACCCATTGGTGTCAGGGTTATCAGGGTCTGCGATCCAGCAGAGTTTGAGAAGAAAATTGGTGGCTCTCTGCCCTGACATCTGCAAGTCTGAGAGAGTAGCTGTAGCAGGGCATAGTACCTACCCTTCGTGACTCAGGTGCCTATCTACATTCCTCACCGAACCAGCCAAAGAATCCAATAGGACATGCCAAAAAATCTGAACAGGTGCAAATGTTACACTAAAACCATAGACCCTATGCGTCTGCTCCAAGGAGCTGTGCTAGGGATTGTGGGAGAGGTGGAACAACACACTGGCCTAGCAACATTTGCCAGAATTATTGTGTGTGGAGGCAGGCCATTTGGAATAGGCTAGCTAGTGTGTGTATGCTGCACCTTTGTAACTTGCAGTGTTTTCAGTCACACTGGCGCAAGTCGCAGCTCTGAAAAGGGAGGAGTAAACCAAGCTGAAAAGGGAGGAGTGTTGATTTTGAGACATGAAGAATATATGAGGCAAAAAGGCTCCTACAACACTTGGTGCAAGAGAAATTTTATTTGTTAAATGAGTTTCTCAGTTCATCGATACATCCTAATATATTGCTGCTTGCATAATGGTTTGCAGTGCATCTGACCTGGACTGTGAGGGTGCATGTGTATTAATTAATTAGTTCACTTGTTAAACTGTGGTGATACGTTTTGTTTAGTAGAGGCTTTTAAAAGAAAAAATAATTAAAGAGTAATTCACAAGTTAAGGGCATTTAGTTAATTGACCAATCCCAAATATAAACTGCATTCATAGTTCTTGGCATTCTTGTCTGCCCACAGGAGTCCCAAGAACTGAGAGAGATCATAGAACAATACAGGAAAAAGTGTTGCTGCTTTCATTCTTCATTTGGGGAAAATACAATGAACGAAGTACTGTAATTACATGCATGCATTAGAATACAGCATGCATGACTGCTGAGATGTAGAAGTGGTCTGTGTGCTTACTCCAAGGAACATATTGAGGGGATTTCAATGTTGTGCTTTAAAGCAATCCATGCAATAAAAACTAACCAAAAAAGAAAAAAACAACATAGACCCATTGCGGGTTTTTTTTGTATACAAATGATTAATGTCAGTTTGTTACCTTAAATTGGTATTATAGGGTTGCGATAGTGCAATAATTTCCTGTCCTATAATTTGTTCTGAATAATCTTAATATACTAAACTCCTCTGTGTTCATTTCACTTGTAGCATATTGTGAGCTATAGTTACAGATTTTGGAAATGTTAGCCCCCAGTTAGCTCTTGCTTGAGCTTTGTGTCTAGTTGAGTATTTCAATGCTATTTTTTTTAACAATGACAGTCACTGCTCTGTTGTGTCAGTATTTAGAAATGCCAAGTGCCTTGTTCCAAAGGGCTTATTGCCTGTCCTAATTCCTGTGGAATGGCAAAGCAGAGTGTATGTAAAGCCCAGTTTTACTGACCTTGATATATCTGGAGCAATGGAACAACTGGACAAAGCAAAATCATACCTACAGTCTTACCGGTCAGATGAGGGATTTCAAAATGTTCTGAAGAGTGCGCAGAAGTTGGCAGAGGAACTTCACACTGAAGCTATTTTCCCACCCATTCAAGAATACAAGAATTGCTGAAGAAGACATTTTGATTACGAGGCATGGAATAATCCCATAAGAGACCCCAAACAACAATTCAAAGTTGAATTCTTTAACCGGGTGCTAGATTGTGCAATACAGTCAGTTGAAGAAGGATGTTATATTGTGACATAGGTTAATACTTTGTATCCATCCCTCCCACCCCCTTTATTATTTTTGGCGGACGGCGAGGTGTCAAGAGCTTGGCATAACTTTCAAATTAATTTTGCAACAGCTTCCAGGGTTGCCACTCTTAGAATCACAGTGTGCCTTTGATATTCCATCTTGTTCCAACCGGGGGTGAGGGTGGGAAGGGAGGAAGAGTACCCCGTGTCAGGACTATATCTGGTATAGCTACGCTAACCAGTGCATTGTGGGGTTGGAGTAAGGCTCTTCCCGCTTGTAGAGAGGGGAAACATAGCAGCCTGGAAGAGGTTTCTCTCCTCCCTACACTGTTACCTAGGATGTAAGTAGCTGGTGTGAGCGAGTTAAGGGGTCAGAGAAGAGCCACACGAATAATTTTAAGATTTGGGAAAACATGCCTTATAGTGATAATCTCCAGGAGCACAATATGTTTAGTTTAACAAAGAAAAAGTGAAGGGATGATTTGATCGCAGTCTGTAATGATACCTACATGGGGAGCAAGAGTTTGATAATAGGGGACTCTTCAGTCTTACAAACGAAGGTATAAAAAGATCCAATTGCTGGAAATTGAAGCTAAACTAATTCTGACAAGAAATAAGGTGCAGTGAGGGCAATTAACAATTGGAACAATTTACCAAGGGTTGTAGTGGATTCTCCATCACTAGAAATTTTAAAATAAAGATGGGCTGTTTTTCTAAAAGAGATGCTCTTGTTCGAAGAGGAGCTAATTCAGTGAAGTCCTATGGCTTGTGTTATGCAGAAGGTTAGCCTAGATGATCTGGCCTTATAATCTATTAACTTTATGCCCCTTATTCACCTGTATTCATGCCTGAAACAGGCAACAATTTGGCCCAAAATAAATTCAGATACAGAAACATAAAATAACATTAAAGAAAAAAAGGAAAATTCAGGTGAAGGCTAAGTCTCAGATCTTAACATTGTCCTGTTGTGTTAGCCCACAAATACATTTGAGCATAAGATCTCACCTCTTTCTGAAGCCCTTCTCAATACCTATAGTTGAGGGCAGAATAAGAGCTGTGGCAGTGAAATTTGTGGCATTTTATCGATGTACTTTGTCAAGACTTCTACATTTATGTATCTTATTTCCCTTTAAAAAATTGAGCATGTTGGCAAAATGATGCTCCGTGGGAGAGAAACCTAGAAAATAGGTTCTAAAGAAAATGATCTTTCTTGTCCCAGTTGTTCAGATATGATGCTATTGCTGCATTATCATCTCATGTCTATTCTTTTTTTAACTTGGAGATTATAAAGAAAGTAGAAACACTTTTGGTAGTCTTACTTTAGCTTGTTTTTATATATGAAGATTATATTTCTTTTGGTTACATGTTGAAACAAAAAACTGATTTAATTTGTTTTCCTCCAAAGAGAGGGACAGATCTTCTTTATGTTGCTGGAGAAGTTGGGAAACTATTATTCTGCTGTCTTAAATGGTGTGGAAAGAACTTGCAGGAACAAATTCAAATGGAAAACATGTTACTGGAGGAGTAGGGCGTAGAAGTGCCTGGGGAAAAACTAAATGTTCTGTCTCTGAGTTGATTCTTTGCCTGGCTAACTAAATAGACTCCATATTGTTTGTAAAATCCAGACAATGAAATGGAGCAATAGTGGGTACCTCTGACAATGCTTGTTGGAAAGGTTTTTTAGTGCATCAAGTTAGGGCTCTGATAATCATGACTCTAGCAATAAGAATCTGGAACAAGTCTAGCAGTGCCCGTGGGGAAATTCTACAGGCATGAGTTTCCTGCTTTTCAGTCACTGCTGAGTAGAGCATCAAACTGGGTTTAATGCTAGGGGGAATGAGAGTCTGTCTGGAAGTGAGATTAAATAAGATTTCTTCTCCCTGCATCCATGTGTCTTATTTCTTCATGATCTGAACTAAAGTAAATATTTAGAATGCTTCATTAACTCTGGTGAAACAAACTTGACTAGAAAAGGTAGTTTTAACTAACGTAGAGTTTGTTTCTTTGTGCCTTATTTTTGAGATAGTATCATTCTAAAAGCAGTGGAAAGAGTGTGGCTAAGCATATAGGAATGTTGTACTGTAAAGGGATTTACAAAGATACTTTGCTAACCCTTTTCAAAGATGACTGCCTAGAGGAAGGATGAATTAGAGTGATTAAGCATATAATGTTATCCCAGAGCTTTTTTCTGTTGTAGTCTGTGATAAATCCTGTCTGTCTTTTTGTCTTGAACAGCAGCAAACAACAGCAATGCCTAACAAATGATCATTTTTAGATTGTAAGAGCTTTAGAGCAGGAATTGTCTGGTTTGTGCCGCACCCATCGTAATAAAGCCATAATCCCAGTTAGGGCCTTTGGGCAAAACCATAATATAAAGATTTACTGCTGCCACTACTGACTTTAATTTGGGATCCCACTGTATCAGAAAGTTGGAAAATCACTGAGGAAAATACTCTGAATGCTAATGTTACTACTGTAGTATAAGATCACCAATTACCTGTGTTCTGAATGGCTCATTTGCCAACACCAATTGTGGTGTGATGGGTCCTTGTGAAACTTATTGGCAGGGATAAGGGGGTTGCTTTTTAAAGCAGAGTTTAGTGAGCAAGGAGGTTGCAGACCTAGAAGAGAACAAGTCTATCAGAGCAGTTTTCTTCTTGTTGTTTTACTTCATCATTTTGTGCAGGTTTTTGAGGAAGTGTATCATAAAACACAGTTAGTGGTCTGTGCACGTCAGCAGAATCCCAAGATAAAAATACAGTTACTGGGCATATGTATAGTGTGGGTGTATTTTATTTATTCATGAGTACTGAGAATAAAGCACACCTAATGCACCCAACAGTTATTGTGCTTGGTCAGTGTCTGCAGGAGAGAACATGTTGTTATATTTGTAAGAGAATACATCTACTAAGTTTAAAAACAGCTTCTCCACCCCCCACCCCCCCAAACCAACAAAATAGTCCAGATTCCTAGGGTCCTCTGGCAATAAAACCAGTGGTGTTCAGCAGTGTGTGGGGAGGGGCAACAGTGGTCTACACCCTCTATTTGATATAGGTCATGCTCTGGATGGCTTCCTTGTATGATAAGGGTAGGCAGGGATGAGGTCAGAGGTATCTGCTACTGATTGGATCCTCCAGTGTCTGCACGCGTATGCACACATGTTTTGAACAGAGGAGAGAGGTCACAAAGACTTTTCCAGCTTTTGGGCTGTCATGACCACATGGGCTGAAAATAAAAGTAAATTCAGCAAACACATCAGGGATTAGGGTCCTAAAGATTCTAGGGGCTTCAGTGTTTTTTAGATGTCTAAAGTGATTACAGTAAATATAACTTTACTCTCGCCTCCTCCCCTTATCCTACAGTTTCTTTAAATAAACCTCTGTTTTAATGGTGGAGAAACAAACGAAGGAAAATGGTGCTTATGTAGAACCACAGGCACTTCAGTAGAAACCAAAGACACAATGGTTTATGGTGAGGCAGCAGGCTGTATGTATGATGTTTACAATCTGTTGCTCTGCTCACCAAAGCGGGAATGGATGGACGGAGGGGGGAAGTGGGCCACCCTGCAGAAATTTCACTGTCAAAAAGAGAGCGAGAAATAGTGCATTTTGGAAATGGCATATCTTAAAAATTCTCTGGAATGGGATGTGAACTTTGGGTATATCTGCACTGCACACTCCTTATGGTGGCCTGTCACATACATAGCCTGCATGTCCCCCAGCACAGACATAAATAGTAATGTAGATGGTCTTACCAGAGGTAAAGACACACCTGAATTTTTATGGACTCTTCACAGCTCCCTACACACTCAAGCAGGTCCTATCCTGTCTACACTGCTATTTTTAGCAATGTGGTGTCTCACTGGCTCCGCCACTAGGGCTTTTCACTGCCGCGTGTAGCTACACACCGTAGTGTGGACGCAGCCGGCTTTTCACTGTGGCTATGCTTACCCTACATGCCGCTGTCAGTGCTGTGCAGTGTAGACATATTCTGTCTATCCACAATCTCAATATAGTCTAATTATAGATGGTGTCAAACAACTAATTACTGCGTAAATAACACACTTCACTTGTGACTCTGTCATTTAATCTGAAATCAATGCTACTTCTATTGTCTCTGCTCAGATCTTTTTCTCTTGTAAAATGTGAGTTAATCTGGATGTAAATGAGGGACGTTTTAGCACTAGTGTTTGTACATAGCTCTGGTGCACGGTCAGTCTTGACCTGCAGCACCAAGTATTGTTCTTGTCTAGGTTGGGTGCTGGTTCCTGAGATCTCCCTGGCACAATTTAGGAAGTCAGTAAGCCGGTCCCTGGCATCAAAAAGGTTGAGAAACACTAGTCTAGGATACTTATTTGGTAGACACTAAAAACTGTGCCAGTTTGAGCATTGTGAATGTTTCATGTTGTACATGAGCAGGAATTAGAATCAATCCATCAAATTTGTTTCCTGGTGACTGGAGCTAGCATTTGATTCCAGATATGCAGAGGTGAAAGGTCAGTACACACATTCATTGTGTGGCTTAGTTCCATTAACAATATCTCTTCATTGTGTGTGTCCTCCTTTCCTAGGTGGTGTGGCTCATACTGATTAAAAGCATGTATGGCTTTTAAAACACTGACTCTAAGCTCCTACTTAGATTTGTAAGCTTTTTGGGGCAAGGACCAGCTTTTGTTCTATGCTTGTACAGCACAATAGGGGCCTATAACTGGAGCTCCTAGGTGCTGTCATAATAATAGCATTTAGCAAAGCTATGGGAGTCTGTAGTAAAGACGGTGTTAATGCTGTGGGTATATACCTCATGTGTTATAACAACTGCAACCGGAAATGCTTTCTGCTCCCTCCCCTCTCTACTGTTTATTACCCTCTATTGATTAGCTGTTGGGTTTGTGCATGAATGGGAATAGTGAACACTGACTAGTATGAAACTACTATTGAGAGTTCTGTTAATGAACCTGAATCTCTACCTTTTCCTTTGTTCTTCATGACCTCATTTATTGGCTTCCTGCAGCTCTACCGTTGTGACCTCTGCTTAGGCTTTCAGCTCCCTTATACTCCTGTTCTGCAAAGCTTCTGCTTTCTTCCTACTCTGAGATTCCTATTCCCCACCCATCACTGCCTTGGCACCTTTTATGACCCAACTGGGGATGGGAGAGGGCCAAAGATACAGAGGCGTGCGTGCACATGGCAATTGCAATTGGAATACTATTTGAAACCCTGCCTCATGTACCTCTGGTTGTACAGCTCTCCCCATGTGAAGGGATCACTCTTTCAGATGTATGCTGCCCATCTGGCCTGACATTCCATTGATTTGCTGCTGCAACTGGGGAGAAGGAAGAGAGAGTGACAATTAAACCAGCATAAAGGGACCTTAGTGTAACTGAGAATCAGGGTCATAGGCTCGCTCTAAATTGTTGTTCATAAATCAAAAGAACGCTGTCAAATAGTTTAACCCTAATGGGCCAAAACCTGAGAGGTGCTGAACACTTGCAGCTCCCAATAAAGCCTGTTTTGGAGTAGGATGAATAGAAATGTTAGGAAACTTTTTATTTTCTTTTTGGCCCTGTAATATTCCCCTCTGGTGTGAGAAATAATTTTACTGCTCTAAGCATAAGCAACACTGATTAGAGCACACATCTATGTTTGGTCGATTTATATCTCAGTACTTTCAAGCAATTGTTAATTAAATGCATGGTATGCAGGGATTATAGAAGGTAAACAGTAAAATAGCAGGATTGAAAGTTAAATTACAAAGTGTTACATAACCAGAAAAAGTCTAACTTTGAAGGACAGAAAACTTTTGAGGGGGAGAAGAGTGAGGTTTTATAGGATTTTTTTAAACAAAAATATTGAGCAATAGTCTGACGTTGTTTGTTTATAAAACAGGAATCCCATTTTTGACACAAAGCTAATGAAGCACAAAGTTTACATACCCAACATATATAAAGAATAGTAGAAGAGGGTGGGTTAGTTGATAGTCATTTATTGCACACTATCAGCATGCTCAGTGCTGTACGGAAAGAGGAAGGTAATGGCTTTGAGGCATTTATGTACAATCTAATCCAGACAGAAGATACTTTTCAGACCCAGTGATATGCTGGGAGAAGATCCAGCCCTGTAGCTGTGCAGTTATCTTTTGAATCACTTAATGGGTTCTGATTAATTAGCATGATTCTTTTTCTCTTCTTTAATCTTCAGGTACAAGTTGTAAATATGGTATAGGGCAATAGTGTAATTTCTCCCTTTTTTAAGGCTAGAGTGGAACTGTCATTCCTAATTTTTAAATTTCTGTTTGTTTGGAATTCCTCTTTCAACTTTCCTGAACCAATATTTTCCTTGTCCATTTGGCCCCAAATGTTTTTTCTACATTAATATCTCATGCTTTATAGTATAGCAGGTCTCACAGAAGTGCCTACCTGCTGTACAGTAATTTTAGTACTGTTGAATAAATTACTTTAAAATATACTGAAATCAAATGAATAAGAAAATTCCATCCTTCATAAGATTGCCTAGCCTAAAATATTTAATAAATGAAAATAACATATGCTAAATTAATAGACTGAATTTAAAAAAATAAAAAAAACCCAGTCAAACTCAAGCCTTGTGAAATTTAAGTTCTAATGGTGCTTAAGAATGATAGCTTTAAAGGCAGGAATTGTGAGTGACATCACAAGTAGCAGAAATCTCATTGCAGCTCTTTCACTCATGGCTTTGATGTGAGATGTTCATGTATTCTGTCACCCAAGAAGTATCAAAAAGCAGAACTGAGAAACATTTAAAATAGTTCTTTAAAAGCTTTAGAGAACAGCAGTGACAATGATCAGAGAGGCATGGAAAGACTTCCATATGAGCAAAGAATAAATATATTGGGACTATTTTACCTTTCTGAAGGTGATGACTAATGGCTAGGGCTGGGTCCAGGAAAGGGTGGGGTAGGGGGGAATAAGGTGTATGTGTGAGCTGAGTGAACTTCCTGTGCGGAAAAATATTCATTTAGTTTAAACAGGCATTTTTTTGTTGGAAAAGTTTTGGAAGAAATATTTGACCAGCTCCAGTGAATGACATTGATGAAGTCATCTTTCCATTTTCAGAAGGGTACAAAGACAGGTGGGCTCACTTTAGTTGTTGGGAACCTGAAAGCAAAATGGGTGGGGTTATTTTTTTCGTTTGTTTGTGTTCCCCCCCTCCCTGCCCCCTGTGAAATTAATGAAAACATGAAATGGTTTATCAAATAGGGCCTGTAACTCACAGATACTCCTATTTTTATAGACAGCCAGATGAATTTTTGATTAATGAATACAGGAAGCAATGGGATGTAAATATACATAAAGAATGCAAACCAAGATGCTGCTTCCTATTCCAATGATTCCTTTAGATTTAAAACTGATTTTATTTACAAATAGAACAATTTAATTTGTGACCCAGTAAGAAATATCCCAACGTGTCCGCTCACTGTTTGTTTGAGTAGTTGCTTTCTGAGGTCTGCCAACGAAACTCCCGAGCTGTTAATCACATCTCTCAGGGGCTGTGCTAATACTTACTTTTCAAAAACTAATTAAAGGGAATTTAATTGGACAGGCAACACAATTTATGTAATAATGGCTACAGTTGTTAATTTATCTAAAGCCTGTAATTTAGATCAGTAGCATTATTATCTTTCTGTCTGTGCATATGTAATTGCCAATGGTTCTCATTCTGCTCTGATTGTTTTAACTGCAAGTAATTTCTTTGGTATTTTACAATCACAGCTAAGAGAAAGTGAGACTTTATGAAGAATATTTTCTTTTTCAATAAAAGTACAGGTACATTATACTCAGATTAGGTTGGAGCTTTTAGGAATCATTAAACTGCCCTGATATCTACCTATATAATAGAATAAATTAAAATATTTTCAATTCTAGACCTCCCAAGTCACCTTCACAATGAAAGGGGAGTTGGTACACTCATGCTGCCAGGACTTCGAAGATTCTTCCTAAGAATTTAGGAGGAGATGAAAGCAAAACTAAGGTTCCTAACCTAGCTAACCATAATTTATCTGAAGAAGAGAGAATTCTCACAGAAAATGGCTTTCTGATTTGGGACTTGGCATTGCTGATAAATAATGATCCAAAGAGAGACTAAGATAAAATTCTATCATCTTGACTACTTAGATTGGCCAAGTCAATGTTTATTTTTTTGGAAGGTTTAGGTAAGGAGAGGAGGTTATTCATCAAAATACAAGGATTTCCTGTAGATAGCTTTCTTGTGTATTCCAGTTATTTATGTAGCGTTAAGATGTTATGCTGTAATAGCAATAATTGAAATGACTAATTTTACATCAAAACTGAACTTAACCACACTGTCTTAAAGTAAGTATCTGCCCGCTAAACTCTGAGCTAGGGGTTGAAAATCACTGAAAAACATCTTCGGGAACCCAGGACTTTCTAGTTTCAGTCCTGGACTATGGTGTCAAAAAAGCAGTGCTTCGCCTGGGAGACTGGAGGCCTATTTACCATTCAGTGCCTGATGAACCACAAGGGCTAGAAGTAGATGGGTTTTTTACCCACAGGAAATCTGGTTCTTGGTTTTCCAGTGAAATGGTATGTGTTCTCCAATGTTCTAAGATGCCAACCTACAGAATAGGCTGCTCTGGATCTTTGCACAGAACCTCCATTGACTTCAACAGGAAGCCTGCTATAGTCAAAGTGTTGTTTATGGTCCTGGTTTTCTAACTCCAGGCCACAGATTCAAATGTATACTATAGTCTGTCCCTCAATGCAGAATGAGTCTGATATTCTTACTTTAGATTTACAGGAGTAATTCAGTTTCTGCCTTCCCATCAAACCTAATCCCTATCCCCAAAATGAAGATGAAAAATGGTTGTGAAAGAAATTGCTTTCCAGCTTATGAAAGGGTGTTACAAACTATAGAACAAAAACATGTTCAAACTGTGCAAGTACTTAAAGTTGGCCTTTTTAGTAAAATAATCATAAAAACAGTGGGTTGTATTTGGCAAACTTATTGTCCTGACTTCAATTTAAGTCTCAAATCCTCCAAATTTTCAATAGATGGAATGTAAAAAAATTAGCATTGAAGTATGAGTTCAACTTTTATGGTTATTAGTTCAGTGAAATTGAGGAGATTGAAGAGTTGTTGTGGAGTATATCAAATTCACTTGCAGCTTGTCAGAATGTGACTTATGAAGTATGTGGGTTGTTTGTTTTTTTTAACTCAGAGTGCCTAACTATTTTAGAGGTGGGGAAAGGAGAGCTGGTTTTCAGTTCGTAGACCCAATGATACTAGGAAGAAACTGTCTGCCTCTCTTTTTATGACATTCTGAATTTTAGATTGTAAAACAACATCGTTTTCCATGTTTCATAACTGCTAATCTCTGTTGAAACTGCAGTTCTTCTGTGGGTTTCAGTAACTTGAAAGAAAAGACCTGTTCAAAGAGCTGAATGCTGTTCTTGTGTAAAGCTCTTGTTACATCACACTGGCTGCAGCCTACAGTAAGAGGATTACAGCAACTATCAAGTTTACTGAAACTTTTGAAATAATTTTGTGCATAGGACAAAGTCTATAATAGATTATTTTTAAAAAAATCAACAACAACTTTGAACTCTTGTGCTCTGTCTCTGTTTCACTAATTTCTCTCCCAGCCCATTGGATGACTCTTAACTTGCTGATGGTGGCCAGTTTTCAGTGTTATACAAATGTTCTCATGGCATCCTTTCTACACTGTAAAATTAAGCCCTTGTTGTCAGTGGTTTTAGGAATAGGTTCCGCTGAACTGAAAATGGCTTCTGCTAGTGTAGACTGAATGAAACCATTTTCAGCATAGTTAGCCTGTGTCTACATAAGGAAGTTTTTGAGAAAAATGCTGCTATTTTACTACCATCAGTAGCAATAGTACAACTGTGGGAATGGTAGAATAGACTGGCAGCTAGTTCTCTGGCTGAAGCATCGGTTGACCATGCTCTCAGCATAGGTCTAGCTGACAATGGGCAAAGCACCAGTAGTTGTTGGTGGCCTGGCTTTGCTAGCTGTCTCACTGCTACCGTTCATTGGTGGAGAAATTTTTTAAAAATTCTAGTGTAGACCAGACTTGCAGAAAGTATCTGAGACCATCAGAAGCCTCATTTTAAAGCCCCTTTGAAAGATCTGTACAGGAAAAAACATTATTAATATTATTTTTCTTTCCTGCGCTGGGTGGGATAGCCATTGTGCCACCTGTGACCCCAGCCCTGAGGGGTGGAGAGGATCATTATATGTTTATCTGTCTACATAAATTACAAATAACTAACATATGGTGTCTGGTTCTGGTCCCATTGAAGTCAGTAGGAGTTTTGTCGTTGACTTCAGCTGGAACAGTAGTGGGCCTTTCCAGCCTGGGGATGTATTCTCTTTACTGTGGAGGCTGTTTGCTTTGGGATTCCCCCAAAGTAATCATGGTTGCAGGAATCCCTGGTAAAATGGCTCCAGTGGAGCCACGTTGAGTGGATGGCGTCAGTGAAGGCCAGCATCAGTCTGGAGGTACTGGGTCGCTAAGCAGATGACCAGATCCACCAGGTTTGTGGGTGGCCCCCACACCTTGTTTTGACAGAGGGAGGGAGAAAGGAACATGCTGTCCTCATCCCCTCCTACAGAGCCTTGTGGAAGACTGCCTCCCTCAAAGCTGCTTCCTGAGAGTTTCCCCACAGGAGGTGATGATGTGGGCCATGGCTTTTGTGTCGTGGCTACAGTGTAGGTAGTTGTAGCAACATGATGGCTTCTGCCTCTTCCATTCTGGGCCCCTATTTTCAGGTGCCTATAACTTTCTGACTAAAAATTGGCTTTGGCTGAAATGTCTCCTGCTCATTCTCAGCCTAAAGGTGAACTTTTTGTATAAGAAGTTGGCCAAATGGAATGTGGCCAGTTTTTGAGTTCTGCGCACAGATGTGAGCAAGAGGCAACTATTAATTGCACTATTTGGCCTGCAAATATTCAGTGTCTTAAAATACAGTCCTGCTATAGACTCTGTCCAAGCTTACTTGTCAAGTATGAAGAAATATGGATTAGAAATAACCAAGTGATCACATGCTGTGCATGTACACTTGTGACTGTATCCCCTAAGTAACAAACAGCAAACTGACGTGTACTTCTGCATAGATCTGAACTGCCACACAGTTAAAATAATTAACCCAGCTGGTCCATCCTAGGTCTGTCTGCTTTGGATTTTCCTAGTATCCCGATTGGCCATTCTCACCATTAGCTACTCCTACTATGTTAAACTGACTATGTGATACAGATTTCCCTTCCTCTCCTCTCCCCCCCCCCCCACTTGTGTGGGTATATGTGATGCATGTCACGCATGCGCTACATAATTACAGTAGAAATTACAAATTTTAGTCATGAATATAACAGTTAAACTGGTGTTTTTACCACATCCTGGTTGCAAGGGAAATTTATTCTTTGAACAGATAGGTTCAAGCCTCCAGACTGCATAATAATAAAAGGAAACATCTATTTGACGGGCAGTAAACTATGCTGCAACAAGGATTGGGTGGGAATCCAAATCAGATTTACAGTTCAAGTTAGCAAAGGATAAAATATAACTGGAAAAATAAGTCTTGCAACTAGTTTGCTATATAAACTGATCTTCAGATAATTGCCTTTTTTTTATTTTCATTAACTGAGAAATGAGAGATTCTATCCATTTTCCAGACTATTTTAAATAGTTTGAATATCTAGATCTGATAACAAAGGAGTGAAATTTATTGATTTTTTTTAGCTTATTTGAATGAATCAGAAATGAGAGGCTTTGTCATATTGTTATAAGAGAGTGCAGAATGTTTTCTATTTTTTATGTTTTAAAATATTTCTTTTAATCAACAGTAATATAGTGCTTCACATATTCAAAGTGCATAGTGCAATCACTTTTACAAAAACTGATTTTCGCAAGGTATATTCTGTTTGCTGTCTACGTTTTTAAAATATATCAACTACAGCTCTTAAATCCAGATATTTATATCATACAATGCAAACCTTTAGCTCTTGTAATGTTAAGTCATTGCTCTCTCTAAATATAATTTGACAGTAAGTAGAGAGAGAGATTTTGTTGTTTTTGTTATTCTAGAGACACCGGGCACCCTTGAAAGGATCCTGTCTGGCTTGCTTCCATTTTATGGGGTGGTGGACAATAGCGTACAATTCAACAAAATACAAAGAGCAGTGGAAAACTTTTTCAGCTTCTATATGTCTTGTGATGTTATGCTGTTCAACAGAAAAAAGAATTATAGCCAGTCTGCCAACAACAAATGATAGTAACTTATGTTTTGTTTTGTTTCAGGAATGTTTACCCTTGCAGAAGTTGCATCACTTAATGACATTCAGCCAACTTATCGCATCCTGAAACCATGGTGGGATGTATTTATGGATTATCTTGCTGTTGTTATGCTAATGGTTGCCATCTTTGCTGGAACCATGCAGCTGACCAAAGATCAGGTGGTCTGCTTGCCAGTATTGCAATCTGCTGTAAATTCAAAAGCACAATCCAGCGTATCAGGGAATGCTGATGTTACACCAGGATTTGAAGCAACCACTGATCAAGATAAAGGAATGGCAATGAGAACAGTTTCCTTGGAAAGTGCACCTACAATAACACCAGACATACCACTGAGCAGAACTACCTATTCTCAGTTGCAATCTACTGTATCAAATCAGGAGCCGAAGAATGAGAAACAGGATTCTTCAGGCCGAAAAACCAATTTGGATTATCAACAATATGTATTTATTAACCAGATGTGTTATCATTTGGCACTTCCTTGGTATTCAAAGTATTTTCCCTATCTTGCTCTCATACATACTATTATTTTAATGGTCAGTAGCAATTTTTGGTTTAAATATCCCAAAACATGCTCAAAAATTGAACATTTTGTGTCTATATTAGGAAAGTGTTTTGAATCCCCTTGGACTACAAAAGCATTATCTGAAACAGCATGTGAGGACTCTGAGGAGAACAAACAGAGACTAACGGGTGCCCAATCCCTGCCAAAGCACGTTTCCACTAGCAGTGATGAAGGAAGCCCAAGTGCCAGCACTCCCATGATAACCAAGACTGGCTTCAAATTTTCAGCTGAAAAGCCAGTTATTGAGGTTCCCAGCATGACTATTTTAGATAAAAAAGATGGAGAACAAGCCAAAGCCCTGTTTGAAAAAGTTCGAAAATTCCGGGCCCATGTGGAGGACAGTGACTTGATTTATAAACTCTATGTTGTCCAGACAGTCATCAAGACAGTCAAGTTCATATTTATTCTTTGCTACACAGCTAACTTTGTAAATGAGATTAGTTTTGAGCACAACTGCAAGCCAAAAGTGGAGCATTTGACTGGCTATAAAGAATTTGAGTGCACACACAATATGGCTTATATGTTGAAAAAGCTGCTTATCAGCTACATTTCTCTCATTTGTGTGTATGGTTTTGTCTGTCTGTACACACTCTTCTGGTTGTTTAGAATACCCTTAAAAGAATATTCCTTTGAGAAGGTCAGAGAAGAGAGCAGCTTCAGTGATATTCCTGATGTCAAAAACGATTTTGCATTTCTTTTGCACATGGTAGATCAATACGACCAGTTGTACTCCAAGAGATTTGGTGTCTTCTTGTCAGAGGTAAGTGAAAACAAGCTGCGTGAAATTAGTTTAAACCACGAGTGGACATTTGAAAAACTTCGGCAACATGTCTCCCGCAATGCACAGGATAAGCAAGAGCTGCATCTCTTCATGCTATCAGGGGTCCCTGATGCAGTATTTGATCTGACAGACCTGGATGTGCTGAAACTTGAGCTGATTCCTGAAGCAAAAATCCCAGCTAAAATCTCCCAGATGACCAACCTTCAAGAGCTTCATCTCTGTCACTGCCCTGCAAAGGTTGAGCAGACTGCTTTCAGCTTCCTCCGTGACAACTTGAGATGCCTTCACGTGAAATTCACAGATGTTGCAGAAATTCCTGCTTGGGTGTATTTGCTCAAAAATCTCCGTGAGTTATACTTAATAGGCAACTTGAATTCTGAAAACAATAAGATGATAGGGCTTGAATCTCTCAGAGAGTTAAGACACCTTAAAATTCTCCACGTGAAGAGCAATTTGACCAAAGTCCCCACCAATATCACAGATGTGGCACCGCATCTAACAAAACTAGTAATTCACAATGATGGCACCAAGCTTGTGGTACTAAATAGCCTTAAGAAAATGATGAATGTAGCTGAGTTAGAACTACAGAACTGTGAACTGGAGAGAATTCCACATGCCATTTTCAGTCTGTCTAATTTACAGGATCTGGATTTAAAATCAAATAGCATACGCACAATTGAAGAAGTCATCAGCTTCCAGCACTTAAAAAGACTTACTTGCTTAAAGTTGTGGCACAATAAAATAGTCAACATTCCTTCCTCCATTACCCATGTAAAGAACTTGGAGTCACTTTATCTCTCCAATAACAAACTCGAATCCTTGCCAGTCGCAGTGTTCAGTTTACAGAAACTCAGATGCTTAGATGTAAGCTACAACTCAATTGCAGCAATTCCAGTGGAAATCGGATTGCTTCAAAATATGCAGCATTTGCATATCACAGGAAACAAAGTGGATATTTTGCCAAAACAGTTGTTTAAATGTGTGAAATTAAGGACTTTGAGTCTGGGGCAAAACTGTATTACCTCGATCCCAGATAAAATTGGTCAGCTCGTGCAGCTAACTCACCTGGAACTGAAGGGAAACTGCTTAGATCGGCTACCAGCTATGCTAGGACAATGTCGGCTTCTCAGGAAAAGCGGGCTTGTTGTGGAAGATCACCTCTTTGACACTTTGCCTTCAGAAGTTAAAGAAGTATTGAATCAAGACACAAGCATCACCTTTGCTAATGGGATTTAAAAACAGGTGTAAAGTAACCCTCAAGCAACTGACTTCCAAGCAGCAAATGCTAATGTACAAGTTATTACAAGATCATGAATTTTAGAAATACTGGAATCTTTATAAGAAAGAACTATTAGCAGGATGATAGGTGATGTAACTGAGTGTTCAGTGTTTGTAGCATTTTAAATGATCATTTCCAATTTTTTTGAAAGAAAAAACCCTTAATCTCAATTCTTTTTCTTTTAAATTGTTTGTAACTTGGATGCTGCCGCTTTTGAATGTTTACAAATTGCTTGCCTGCTTAAAGTAAATGATTTATTAAACTGATGACCTTTTTCTTACTATATAAGTTATTCTTTAATGTCTGGACTTCATTCCCCCTCTCCCCCCCCCACCCAAATAATGCGCAAAAGTAAGTGGTTTCTACTACAGTATTATCCTAAAAGCACTTGAAATGCACATTGGTGTGTAATGTGTAATTCTTATACATTTTTAAGGAAACGAATCTTTGAAACTGCTGCCTCACTAGCTGAGGACGTATGTCTGCATTTGATGTGAACTGCTGCAAAACTTCCAATTGTTTTACAAAGGGGTATGTGATTTGCTTGTGGGAGCAGGGCTCTCCGCATCCCTCACCAACAAGGCCTGATTTTTTTGGATGGGATTCCCATCATAATCCACCAGTACTAGAGCGCTAGTCCTTTGTACACAGTGCAATTTCTGCTAAGCAGTAAAGGCCTTTCCCCGTTTCAGAACTGATTTGTGTTGCCCCACTGTGCTCCCAGATACTGCTAACTGGAGTGGTGATAGATGGTCAAATGTAGATCTCTACCATTAAGCTGTTGGATTGGCCCTAGGACAGGTAATGAACTTCATCATTTTTAATTGTTTTGCAAGGTGATGGTGGAAGGTCTTTAGATAAAGACAGTGGTTTTACTACTGCTGCTTTACTCCTCTACAGAGCCTTCCCTCCAGAAATCTCACCATGCTCTAGAAGTACTCATGAATGTTTTGTCTTACAACACCTGCGTGAAGGAGGTGGGAATCAGCCCTAGTTCGCAGATGTGGAATGTGCGGCACAAAGATGCTATGACTTGCCCAGGTTCACACAGGAGGCCTGACAGTCTGTGCTTTTAACCCCAAGATAATCCTTCCTCCAAACAAATCCAATTTTTGGATCATTTAAGCATTGAAAAATTGACTTATTGCCTGAATCACTACAGAAGTGTAAACTGTTAAATCTGCAAAATCACCTGCTGCAAAACTTGTCCACTTAAGTGCCATCTACATGGAAATAATTACTGTGCTGGGAGATCTGATTACAAGTTAGACTCCTGTAATGATTAAAACAGTTCTCTACTGGAGAGTGGTTGGGTGCTGAACTGTGCTACAGCCCTGCTAAAATCCAAGTGCCTGATTCTCCTCATGCACCAGTGTTACCATGGTGGAACTCCACTGACTTCAGCAGAGCTACTCCCGATTCATGTCACTGTCAATAAGGGTATGTCTGCATTTGAAACTTGCTTCCGGTTTTGTGTATCTGTGTTAAGTGATCTGCAACAAGTGTTGCATGAGCGGTTCAGACGCATGACATTATTACCTTGTGATTAAGGTAGGTTTTGCCTCTTATCATTGCTGCCACACAGCACAGCAATGTTTTGAAACAAGCATTCAGCATCCTGGTCAGGCTTCCCATGGTGATTGCTCTGCTTCTGTGCTCAGTGCTTTCTGGGAGTGTTTGCAGTGTGGGATTGTGACATTTTGAGGATCTCCCAGATCAGCAAGGTGCTCAGTGCCCGTCTTGCAACTTTGGGTGCCGTAATGCTGTGCTGCTATGGCTCAGAACCCTGACACCAGTAGCCCACCCCCAAGCATAAAGGTCTCAACCTGGCTTGTACCAGCCTCGTTGTCACTTGTGGGGTGACCCTGCTGGCCCTTCAAGTCCTAAGAGTTCCCAAATCCGTCTACCCCGAGTTCTTATCTACCAGACACTCAGACTTCTCTCCTCTGGTTCATCGCTCCAAAGGTATGAAACCTGCCCCCCCAACACCAGCTTATTTGGGCGCCCACACTCCACACAGTTTGCACACCAGAGACTGCCTTGGGGTAAAAATAAAGACGTTTATTTAATAGAAAAATCACCGATTCAGAGATGAAATAATAAGGAAAAGCAAACACCAGTTACAGAGAAAATAAACATAAAGACACAATTCAAGCTTTGCACTTCTATATACATTTACTTTTCTAACACAAGTTACCAAGTGCCTTTGAACGGCTTCCCAGCATGACCCCCTCCATACAGGGGATCCAGCATTGACAGGAAGTCACTCCCTCCTTCCCACCTTCAAGAGTGTTCTTCCAGTTCTGGATCCAGAGCTCGGTTTCAAACCTCCTTTTCAAAAAGCCTTTTTTCCCTCCTGGCATGGTGACCATGGTTACATGGGTGGGGAAATTCTAGCCAGGGTGTCTGTGTTCTCCCATTAACTTTACTGGCCCATCATTTGTCTTTTTGTGGGTTGTACAATGCTAAGTGTTTGGGGCTAGTCTCATTGGGTTGGGGAGGCAGCCCTTTCTTGCCTGGATGACCACTGCCCTGCTGTGAGATGGAGGTAAAGCTTTAAGAACCCATTTCTCTATATACATACATTCATAACCACCATCTCTATACATATCTCGTGATGACCATCGAGCTCAGAACATTACAAGCTTCCATAAAAGACCTTACTCAATGTATTTTTATACACAATAACATTGTATACAACAAGTTGATTCAATTGTTTATTTGGGGTCATATCCTCGGGGGGTGTCTGGACCCTGATCGTCATGGGGATACCTACCGAAAGGCACTAGAATTCTGAGGCTTGGTTCAAACTATGTAGTTGCCATGATTCCTCTGCTTTCAGTACATTGGGCTTTGCAAGCCCGTGCCATTTTTACATCTCTGTCAGGCAGCAAGAAGCACTGGTGAGCTCTGCAATCCTTATGGTGATAACTATAAACAGGCTACTACAGGCCTGTGTACAGTTGTGCAATGACCTCACAACCAGGCAATAAGGCACCTAGGGATGAGGCTGACATTGAGCAGACGCTTCTACTAGACCTTTACATGGAATGCTTCATTCAGTGGACTGTTGCTTTTTTGGGCTTGGCCAACAGGCATGGACCAATGGGACAGGATAGTGCTACAGACTTAGGATGACCAGTAGTGGCAGCAGAACTTCAAGAGGATAAATGCTACTTTCCTAAAAACGTGAGCAGAACTCCCTGGAGCTGCAGACCCCCTACATGAGAGCTTCCCTCAGAATAGCAAAGCATGTGGCCATCAATCACCATCTGGAAGTTCACTGCCAGTTGCAAGCAGTCCACATTCCCACTGCTCCAGCTCACAGTTAAAAACCCGCATAACTTGGTTCTATAGAACTGGACCATTGCCTTGACCTGAGGGCTAATTCTTTCAGCCAACTGAGCTTTGTCACTCAGCTTCCTCTGAAACACTCAGATCTTTTCTTTAGGAGGGAGGTGATTTCTATCCTGACCTTTACTCAGCATAGCAGCAGTTCTTAATTTAAGGAGAACTTTTCAGAGTGGGAGGAAAAGGCAGTCTTCCTCATCATACATGAAGTGATTAGTTTTCCCCATTATTTTCCTGTTTCTAATCCGACTGCCCTGAAGTTCAGCCTTCTTCCAAAATAAGACTTCAAAAGGCACATACTTATTTTTTTGAAGGAAATATTACAAAACCTCTCCCTGTCTGTTCTGTTATGCACGAAGATGTGTGTTCATGCAGTTAAATCCCCTCTTTTCAGGTATTCCAACCCTAGAGAATGTTTTGGTGTTTCTAAATATAAACAGGTGTGGAAAGTTCTTTACTAGGTTAGACTTGAATATGGCCTCTTGCTATACAATAGTAAATGAGGTTGTGTATGCCTCAAAGGATTTGGTGGGGGAAAAAACTAGTGAATACAGGAATACTATTTGATAACTTTCCCATTGTCATGTACAAATTTAAGTGACAAGCCTGAGTGCTCATCACCTAAAGGACTTACAAAATGATTTAAAGATCTATAAATGTAACTTCTCTGGAATTCTTACTGTTTCCAAGTTCTTTGCTGGACATGCAAACGTCCCATTGCAAATGTAACTGGTTGCCTAGAGAAAGGCCGGTTCAAGCAGAGGTCATGCTTTTTACAAACTATTTGATTGTCTCCTTTGCAGTAAAGCCCAGAGGTTCAGGATGTATACTTCCAAACCACTACTCCAGCTAACTTTCCCCCTGCCCAAATTGCTCTGCCACTCCATTAGAGGGGTGGGCTCTTCAGGGGGAGTAGGGACAATATCCAGAGCTAGTGTAGGTCTTTGCAAGGGGACTCGGGATAGACATTTGCTGTTGGGGAAGGAAGGAAATGAGAGGAAGTGGGGAACTGTAATGTGCCCCAGCCAGCACCATGAAAAAGCAGGAAACATCTTGATGATCAAATTATCACAGGGTACTCAGCACAAAGCAGGTCTTATTCTATGTAATGTGGCACCACGTATTTCACTAATGTTTCAACCTGCCCTTGGGTATGGTGCCCCCGGTGATCCAATATCCCCCCATGTCTGCAGGTTCTGACCCTAGTCTAGAAAGGATATCCAGTATTTTGTTAAATGTATATGGTTTTGTGTCAAAGAAATCGGATCATATTCGGATCATACCTTCATCATTAGAAATCGGATCATACCTTCATCATCAGTTGTGTATCTTTGTTTGAAGTGGAAAATATTACCCATTTGTGTTCATTATGTCACTATAATATGTTCATGTTTAAAGGATTTCATTTTCCAAATGGAATGCCCTGCCACTAATACATCACAAGATTTAATCTAGTTAACCGTTTCCTCTTTTCATTTATTAATGTCAAAAATTGAGCGTATCAAAACTTAAAATAGTATTCCAGTAATCATGAAAATGGTGTTTGGCTGGTGTATTAATCACAACCAGCTGGTTTTCCAGTTTCATGTGATCTTCTGTGTTGAGAGGGAAGGCTCTGATCTATGCAACAATATTGAGTGGGGGTTTTTTGTTTTTGTTTTTTGGTTCAGTTGGTCACAAAAATCTCAGGGAACCTTAAGAGCCCTAGACTGGGCTACACCTAGCAATGGTCAGTTACTGTCTAGATAGGTTTTTGTAGGTCCTCCATCACTGGTAGCTGAGCACCTGCCAAAATTATGTAGTGTGTGTTGTTTACTTGGTGTTGGGGTTTTTGGGGGGGGTTGTGTGTGTTTTTGTTTTCTCATTTTCAGTTTTTTATTTTTAATGTATCAGTGTCAGAATAGTGGGTCAAAGCAATGGCATTTGTATTTACTTCTGAAAACTCTGGGGTTAGTAGTCATCCGAATCTCTTGTAAGAGTGAGTTCCAGATTTCAGTCCTCAGTCACCGGGAAAACAGCACTCATGTGCCAGAATTTAATATTTGAGTATAGCTATACCGGAATGTAGCTGGTGCGGGAGTCCAGGATCGTGCAGAATGCAACAGTCACTTGGGACAATCCCATGGAGGGTTTTGAAGATGAGGACTGAAATCTTGAATTTGATGTGATAATCCAGTGCAAAATGTAGAGCATTGGGGTGATGTGACACCCCATGGCACCTCTGTATTGCTGAACTTATGGGCTGCTGTTCTGAACCAACTGTATCTTTATAAGGTTGCCTAGGTACAAAGAAATACAATAATTAAGCTGGGGGGAGGGGGGCATTCATGTGTGGATCATTATGGTGAAGTCTAGAACCAGGTAAGAAGGATGACCTAGTGGATAAAGCATTAGATTTAGCTTTTAGGAGACCTGGGTTCATTTCCTAGTTTAGGCACAGACTTTGACCTTGAGAAAATCATGTATGTTTTCCTCTGCCTGAGTTCCCCATCTATAAAATGGACCAGTCTGCACACACACCAGTCTGCTGTAAAGATAAAATCTATTAATTAATGTGACATGTTCAGATACTATGGCAGTGAGGCCACATAAGTACCTGTATAAATAGCAATCCAAGAGTTTTCTTGCTAGCTGCAGATAGACAACAGAGTCCATTGACATAGTTGTATTTGCAGTGTAGGCGAGGCCAAGTCCTATTCTTGTGCGTAAGTAAATAAACTATTTGATTTAGATAATAAAGTAGCATAGTCATAGCTCATACTAGATTGCTGTCTTCCTAACATTAGGCTTGGACCATTCCATTCCAAGCAATTAGAATCTTGATGCAATAGAAGGACAGAAGATTTCCCAGTCGATACTGCATAAAAGCAGTTACACAGTTCTGTTTTGAGTACTTCAAGGGAACAGAATGTTTACAGATCTTGCTCCAACTGGGTGCACAAATTAATACAGCCTACAGGCAGATTTAAACTGCAGAACTGGCACTTGCCCAGCAAAGTCAGTCTGGGTCCTTTTATTTAAATAGATGCGGTCTAATTAAAAATGTTGTACAAACTTTTGTAACAAGTAATCCTTAAGATTACCAGAATTGAAAGATTAGGAGGCGGGGGGCACAAACTCAATTTTTTCCTAGTTTGTTTTTTTTTTAGTCCACAGTGGTAGCCAATGTAAACTTCACATTTAACATTCAGCTTAGGACATTCTTTGCTACAGAAAAGTGACCAGTTGATACTGGATAAATGTGGTTATACAAATCTCTCTTGAGTTCTTAAACTAAGGGAACAAAACATTTCTGAATTCTGCTGAAACTGAGTATGTACATTAATGTGACATATGAGCAGGCTGGAATTGCAAAGTGGCATTTGCATAGCTAGTCAACCTCCCTTTAACCATACTGAGGGATGCCTGTGGTTTAACGACATTCCCTGTAATGGCTGTATTTGTATCACAGGTGGGGCTTTAGAACTAAACTCACAAACAGATTTGCAAAAAGACAATTTACAGCCATGTATATATTCCAGGATAAAGGGTGGGTATACCACACATCTAAAGGAATACCCCTTGCCTTCTTGCTAATGAAATGCAACCAACTCTGGGATGTAATTTTGGCAACTGACCATGTACACAATCACTACACAATTCTTTAGAACAGGAGTTGAAGAGCCAATACCTGTTTAAAACCACAGGTGGAATTTTAGGCAGTGAGAATATAATTAAGCAAACTGGTATTCAGCCAGGCTGCATCCACCCCCCTTAGGGCTGAAGATCTTTCATAACTACGAGGGGTCAGGACCCCAGTTTTCTGTCTTATCTAAAGTGGACGTCTCCAACATCACATTGCCCCTTGATGCCTTGGGTAATGCTGGGTGATTGGTTTAGTAATGACTGATTGGGAAGAATGCCACCTGCTAAATCACCTCCACAATGTCCTGCGGCAGGTTTCATTCAAGCACAGATCAAGCCTGGTTCTGCTTAACTTGAAATTGATGAGAAGTTGCGTGCACACAAAAAAGCTTTAGTTGAGATTTTTTCTACTTGAATTGCCATTTGTATTGCAAATAAATGTGCATAGGTGAGTCATCTGTCGTCAACCAATTCTGTGTGTATCATCTGCTCATGCTAAATTATCTGTTCCATCTTACATTTAGCTGTGACACTCTTAAGTTTCCCAGACTTGAAGAGCTCTGTGTAAGCTTGAAAGCTTCTCTCTCACCAACAGAAGTTGGTCCAATAAAAGATATTACCTAACCTATCTTGTGTCTGCTCTTAAGGTCAATTAAAAATTGTACACTTTTCTACAAGCATCTCTCCCTGCCGCTTTAATGCAATGTCTGTTCAGTGAAGATCTCTATGGTGCAACTTGAAATGATAAGAACACCCAGGGTCACCCTTAGGGTAGTTTCCCCAGCAGATCTTAGAATGGGGGAAGAGTTTTGCTGTGCTTTAGCTCTTATTTCAATCACACTCTGCTGATTGCCCCTCTAGTAAGGGTTGACAGATTTGTCTAATGCCCTGAGTGTACTGTATCTGAGAGCTGTCCTGAGAAGCTGAATCCGTACATAAATGTAAAGATAATTTCATTTATACTTGTTGCCACTCTAGTATATTTGCAAAGCAGAAATCACCATAAGGCACAGAAAATAAATAGGAAAGGGATTAGATAGTTGCCACTTTACTGTTTCATACCTAAAAGGATGTTCGTGCTGTTGGCAAGTTTTGAAGTTCCATGAAGAACATAAAGTTGCATGTAAATTATAAAACCCAATTGCTAGAGGCCTGAGCCTGACTTCCGTCCCAGGCATACTGGATTCTATGGAAACAACTTACTACTCCAGTCTCATCTTTCTTTCTCTCAGTTGGAGATCTGAAAGTATCTGTCTACCTAGGCATTTATATGGCTTCCTACCAGAATCCCGTGTGAGCACCATATTCAGTAAAGATGTCTGTGCTTTTAAATACTCACCCCAGTAGTTAAAATGATTGGTGCCATGAGACTATACAAATAAGTGCATCTATCGTTACCACGCCTGCCATGTGCTTAGGCAACTTAAGTCAAGGGGAAACTTCCCACATTGGAGCCAAAAAGTCCAAGCTTGGGAGGCTCCGTTTCATAACGATTGTCACCCTTTGATTGGCAGGCTACACACAAAGTGATGCACATCATTTTAATACCATGCGAAGTACATTCCTCTTAAAACCCAGTTTCCTGTGTCAAAACCATGGTGGAAGATGGCTGAAAGTCCTTGGCACTTGAGCCATGTGTCACTGCAGAAGCCTATGTCTCTGTCCACCTCATCCCCCAGTTAGCAGAATCCAAAATTTCTTTTATGATTATATAGTGAATGAAAAGGGAATGACAAAAGGATGTTACCTACTAGCGGGGCTTTATTTTACTCAGTAAAAAGTGACTATGCTACTAATGTATCCTTTGCCTTCCTGACTCACTCTTTGCCAACTCTCCTCTCCAGCTGCCTGGAGCCTTCCCGCTCCTGATCTGTGAATCTCCAGGGCAGGAGAGAGGAGAGAATAGCAGATTCATCACACTACTCCGCTGGTCAATTAATGTTCTGCTGATTCATCACAAACACATTATTTGACTTGTGCTGCAGCTCCACACAAGCCCAAGGGCTGAACTGTCAAGTCCTCCCCCCGTTTCTGCTCACCCCTGACTCTGGCAAACTTGCTTTAAGGTCGATTGGAGTTTTCCAGGGTAAGGCATGAGTAAAAGCTGGGGTGGGGGGGTCTGACTCCCCCCTGCCTTGCACCTGGTGTAGTAACTTACACCTGTAAATGTTGGCCTGGTGATCAGTTAGCAAGTGTGAAAAATCGGGACACACTTTTTTTTAGAGAGGGTGAGGTATAGTTGTGTATATAAGTCAAAACCCCTAATATTGAGACATCTGGTCACCCTATGTAATTGGTGTAAACGACAAGCATCAGTGTGAAGGGGACTTCTGGTTTGGTGCTTATGTCCACTTTGGACTAGTGTAGATAGACTACCCCAGGTGCAAGTCAGAAAGGAGCCAGGCTGAATATGGGGACCTCAGGATTTAACCATAGCAGGATTTGGAAGCATGGGTTCAATAATGTCCAGGCAGGGGCAAACTGTGCTGTAAACGAGTCCTTGAAATCAGAGCTATTTATGATGTAGATGAGACCTATGAAAATATCAATGTTAATCGACTACATGAAAACATTGGTATTTCTTTAGGCTTTATCTATACTAGAAAACTGCCACCAGTTTAACCGTATTAGTTAAAAAATTAAACTGGTGCAAATCATTCATGTAGTTACACTCAAACCAGTTCAATGTCAGTTTAGCTTAAATGAGGGTATGTCTACACTTCAAATACTACAGCAGCACAGCTGCAGCACCCCAGTGTAGACACCATGTATGTCGACGAGAGGGTTTCTCTTGATGTAGGAAATACAATTCTCCGAGAGTTGGTAGCTAGGTTAATGGAATAATTCTTCCATTGAACTAGCACTGTCTACACCAGGGATTAGGTGGGTATATCTACATCTAGGAGTGTGGATTTTTCATACTGGAGAGACATAGCTATACCAAAGTAAATTCCTAGTGTAGACCAGGCCGGAGTAATTTACACCTTGCCTACGTGACACAGTTGCATCAAACCAAACTGATTTAGTTAAATTGGTGCAATCTTTTTGTGTGGCTACTCTTGATTCAGTTTCAAGGCTTGTCTACACTAATGTTATAGCAACAGCTGCACCACTGCAGTTGCGCTGCTGTAGCTCTTCAGTGTAGATCCTACCTATGCTGATGGGAGGGTTTTTCCTGTAATTCACCTCCCTGAGAGGCCGTAGCCAGGTTAATGGAAGAATTCTTCAGTTGACCTAGCGCTGTCTAGGGCTTGTCTACACCACGCAGCTTTTAGCGACAAGGCAGCCTTGTCACTAAAAGTCAGCCTGTGTAAACACACTTTTTCGTTACTTTGTTGGCACCTTTGCCGACAATATACTTCCAGCCCTGTGAGCGGAGAGCACTCCTGTCGACAAAGCCACATTCACATTGCCACTTGTCGGCAAAACTTTTGTCTTTGCTTTTTTAAGTACCCATGAAAGACAAAAGTTTTGTCAACAACTTTGCAGTGTAGACATGTAGGGATATTAAAGAAGGTACTGGCAGTGATTCCCCAAGTGAAAGTAACTCCCCATAATTTGTCCCCCACAATTTAAACCTCATAGCATTACCAAGTAAAAGATCTCTTGGGTCCCTTGTTAAACTTAACAAGCTACTGTATGTATAAACATTGATTGCATCTGTCTTTTGAAAGATACTTTTACTGTGTAAAACTTACAAACAAGTTAGTTGCCTCTGCGCTTCAGGCAGTTTACTCTGTAATTGATACAATGTAAACAAACGCTATAAGGTGTTAAGTGACTTTCACTTCATTGTAACAAGCAATGTCTCCTGGAAACAGACCCCCACCCTCTTTAATTAAAGAGCAGGGAGTCTCAAATAAATTAGTACACACCCCGAAAGTGTTGAAGACAGTATGTCTGCTGATGAATGCTTGGTGTACATGAATGAATGAGCAGGGAGGTGCCAGCCTGGGAATTCAGTGATCATCGGCTGAAGGCAGCATCAAAGTGGGAACGACCAGACAACCCCCGAAGGGTAAACTGGGACCCACCCGATCATCTCAAAGGATGGGAAAAACAAGATAACATCTGACAGCGTGGAGCCACTAGGAATGCCATCAGGAATGTGCCATCTGCTGATTGATTCAGCAACAGCATGATGAAGCAATTCCCATAGACTGACATAGGAATAAATCCCTATAAGAATGGCCTCTAAATACTGATGACTTTGAGTCTGGTTCTGCAACCACCCTCCAGAAGCATCAGATGAATCTGACAAGGACTCGGCTCCACCCTCATGCCCAGGTTACCTGGCCAGTAACTTGGCATGAGCAACTTCTAGGCTGGTAACTATGACATCTATGCAGAACCTGTGTGTGTGTGTGTGTGTGTGTGTGTGTGTGTGTGTGTGTGTGTGTGTGTGTGTGTGTGTGTGTGTGTGTGTGTGTGTGAATGAATGTGAAACTGAATGAAATGTTATAGCTATAACTGACTGCTTACTATGATTCTTTTTGTATTCACAATAAATGTGACATTTTATCTTATCCCCTTTAAAAAGATCCTGCTGGTTTTTATTTTATTGGTATAACAGACAAGCCCTATGTGGAGACTTAGGCTGGCTTAACAATGCTGTTCAGGGGTATGGATTTTTCACACCCTGAGTGACACAATTAAACTGACCCAATTTTCTAGTGTGGACCAGACATAAGTGCCCATGAAAGGGAATTGGGATATAAATTAGATCAGTTTCTGAGGCCTGGCCTACACAAGAAATTTACACCAGTATAGCTAGTCTGTCAGAGGTGTGAAATATTCACACCCTTAAAGGTGTAGCTATACTGACCTAACCCCCGGTGTAGACAGCGCTAAATTGAAGGAAAATTCTTCCACCAACCTAGCTCGGGGAGGTGGATTTACTATAGCGATGGGAGAAGCCCTCTTGTCGGCATAGGTGCTGTCTATACTGAAGCACTATAGCGTTGCTGCTGCAGTGTTTAAAGTGTAGACATACCATAATCCAATTAAGTTAAATTGGTACCATTTTCTCATGTAGCCAGGGCCATACCAATGCAATGCACTCCTCTAACATATGTAAGCAAGGCCTCAGTATTGTGGTGGCTTTATCTTCCTATTCTTGTTGGCTTGCTTTAGCCGTTTGTTTACCTCCGAATAATTTGTTTAATTGAATGTTTTTAACATCCACTGTCATTCTAAAGGGCCTCTAATTGCTGATTCATTCAGTGGGCTACAATAGCAGGAGGTGTAAAGCACGGAACAATTGTGAATGTGTTGGACAGTCCATGCTGGAGAATCCAGATGATTGAAAGCTAGTGTAAGGATAAAACAACCTGCTATTTTATTTTTTTGCAAAATTCAGCATTAAGAGAATGAAGAGATTCAGAAATTGTTGTAGTTTTCTCAGCTTGTAGAGTAGTCATTTTAAGAGTCTAAGATGCTGCTATCACGTTGACAATGTGATTAGCACTGTATGAGACTCCAGTCCCTGTTGCGTCTGAATATATAGAGAAGGATCAAGCTCAGATGCATTGGAGAACCTGGAGCAGGACTAGATGGCCCTGCAGGTGGTGCTAACTTGTGGCCCAATTCTCCAACCTTTACTCGCATTGAGTAGCACTGACTCATGTGAGCAGTTACTGGAATTCCTTGTGAGACTTGGTGGTGCTCAGTGCAAGGGCTGAAGAATTAGACATATAAGATGCCTACACTGTCATTGCTGTGGAAATTTCCTACCATAGCACGATGCTGGAAGCACTAGTATAGTCAGGGCTTAGACTTTTTTTGCCATCATGCTGTCTAGAGCTGCTCTGAGCAGGTGTATGGGACATGCTGGTAAAAATGCCTTGAACCCTGAAAACAATGGTGCTCTCTGCATCACTGCCACCCAGTGGCGTGGTATAAGGGGCGCTGCACACTCCCCCCACCCTCAGTTCCTTCTTGCTGCCAGTGAAGGTGCATCGGAACTGCTCTGCTCTAGCTTGTCTGCAGCTTTCCTCTTGAACTCTTGTTCGTTCATAGTTAGTAGTACCTGTAGTTTAAGTAGTTTAGTTTAGCTAGCGCGACCGGGCCGAGCGACCCTCGTTTAAGTCGTGCAACATGTGCAGGCGGCCGATGCCAGTGAGTGACCTGTACACGGACTGTTTATGCTGTTTGGGGGAAACCCATCTCCGTGATCGCTGCAAGATTTGCAGATCTTTAAAGCCTCAGACCAAGAAGGAAAGGAACATTTGGCTCTGAGCCATTCTGATGGAGTCGGCGTTGACCCCAACTCCAGTGCTCCTCTCCGAGTCGGCACCGGGTACCGGAGTGTCGGTGCGCGGCGACCCTTCGGTGCCTTCCATGTCTGCACTGCTCCCCATCCGTGGGGCATGCCACGAAGGCTAAGAGGAGGTCTTCTCCGCTGAGGCACCGGAGCGAGACTAGACCCATGTTGGGCATTTCTTGGTCCCTGTTGGCCTCCAGGCCTCCGACTCAGGTTGATCGGAGTATCATAGAATCATAGAATCTCAGGGTTGGAAGGGACCTCAGGAGGTCATCTAGTCCAACCCCCTGCTCAAAGCAGGACCAACCCCAACTAGATCATCCCAGCCAGGGCTTTGTCAAGCCTGACCTTAAAAACCTCTAAGGAAGGAGATTTCACCACCTCCCTAGGTAACCCATTCCAGTGCTTCACCACCCTACTAGTGAAAAAGTTTTTCCTAATATGCAACCTAAACCTCCCCCTCTGCAACTTGAGACCATTACTCCTTGTTCTGTCATCTTCTACCACTGAGAACAGTCTAGATCCATCCTCTTTGGAACCCCCTTTCAGGTAGTTGAAAGCAGCTATCAAATCCCCCCTCACTCTTCTCTTCTGCAGGCTAAACAATCCCAGTTCCCTCAGCCTCTCCTCATAAGTCATGTGCTCCAGCCCCCTAATCATTTTTGTTGCCCTCCGTTGGACTCTTTCCAATTTATCCACATCCTTCTTGTAGTGGGGGGCCCAAAACTGGACACAGTACTCCAAATGAGGCCTCACCAGTGCCGAATAGAGGGGAATAATCACGTCCCTCGATCTGCTGGAAATGCCCCTACTTATACAACCCAAAATGCCGTTAGCCTTCTTGGCAACAAGGGCACACTGTTGACTCATATTCAGCTTTTCGTCCACCGTAACCCCTAGGTCCTTTTCTGCAGAACTGCTGCCCAGCCATTCGGTCCCTAGTCTGTAGCAGTGCATGGGATTCTTCCGTCCTAAGTGCAGGACTCTGCACTTGTCCTTGTTGAACCTCATCAGATTTCTTTTGGCCCAATCCTCTAATTTGTCTAGGTCCCTCTGTATCCTATCCCTACCCTCCAGTGTATCAACCACTCCTCCCAATTTAGTGTCATCTGCAAACTTGCTAAGGGTGCAGTCCACACCATCCTCCAGATCGTTGATGAAGATATTGAACAAAACCGGCCCCAGCACCGACCCTTGGGGCACTCCACTTGATACCGGCTGCCAACTAGACATGGAGCCATTGATCACTACCCGTTGAGCACGACCATCCAGCCAGTTTTCTATCCACCTTACCGTCCATTCATCCAGCCCATACTTCTTTAATTTGCTGGCAAGAATACTGTGGGAAACTGTATCAAAAGCTTTGCTAAAGTCAAGAAATAGCACCTCCACTGCTTTCCCCTCATCCACAGAGCCAGTTATCTCATCATAGAAGGCAAGTAGGTTAGTCAGGCATGACTTGCCCTTGGTGAATCCATGCTGACTGTTCCTGATCACTTTCCCCCCCTTTAAGTGGTTCAGAATTGATTCCTTGAGGATCTGTTCCATGATTTTTCCAGGGACTGAGGTGAGACTGACTGGCCTGTAGTTCCCCGGATCTTCCTTCTTCCCTTTTTTAAAGATGGGCACTACATTAGCTTTTTTCCAGTCATCCGGGACCTCCCCCCGATTGCCATGATTTGTCAAAGATAATGGCCAATGGCTCTGCAATCACATCGGCCAACTCCTTTAGCACCCTCGGATGCAGTGCATCCGGCCCCATGGACTTGTGCTCGTCCAGCTTTTCTAAATAGTCCCGAACTACTTCTTTCTCCACAGAGGGCTGGTCACCTCCTCCCCATACCGTGCTGCGGAGTGCAGCCACCTGGGAGCTGACCTTGTCTGTGAAGACAGAGGCAAAAAAAGCATTGAGTACACTAGCTTTCTCCACATCCTCTGTCACTAGGTTCCCTCCCTCATTCAGCAAGGGGCCCACACTTTCCTTGACTTTCTTCTTGTAGCCCAGCCCATTCAGCGCAGGCTTCCCTGGATGTCCGGGTGCCCTCCACGCCGGAGGCCCTGCAAACGGCCTGGGACATTATGTCTCTGCCAGTACCAGAGGCAAGCTACTGCTTGGATCTCCGCAGTCGCCACCTGGTCGGTACCATTTGCGGGCGAGGGAATGTTCCCGACATCGTTTGCCGCTCAGCAACCGCCCCGTGTGCAGTCCACACCGGTCCCCGTCGACCCCCACCAGGTTGTCTGGCTGGGTTCCGACTGATTGGGGTTCCAGGCACCGCTCTGCCTTGAGGGACCACAGACCTTGGGAGGGGAGCGGGCCCCGTCGAGACAGAGATAGACGGCACTGGAGGTCCTTGTCTCCGAGAGGCTACCGTAGCCTGTCGCGATACGGGCGTCAACACCGTTCCTGATCATCTCACTCCAGGACCCCGCCGCAGCAGCGCTCCCGCAGTCCCGGGCGTCAATCGCTGGCACCTCGCCGTCGTGGATCTGCCCGCCGGAGCTGATCACAGAGCAGCTACTACCGCCGGTACCGTTCCTCCATGTTGGGATCACAGTCTTGTGGTTGGCACCATTCCTGATACCACCGCTTCTCCTGGTCCAGGGACAGTGGCAGGTCATACGCCCGCCCGGCCTCCCTTTATAGTCAGTCGATGGGACAGGCTAGTCAGGCTGAACAGGCTGCTCCACCGGTGCCACAGCAGGTGCAGTGGCACCGGGCTCCTTGGCTGGCACCAGGGTACCAGTGGGCCCCGGGGCCCCTGACACAGCTCCCGGTGGGGGTTCACTCGGTGGCTGGAGCCTCGGAGAGACTGTTGGCCTCCTTTTCCCAGCCTCCCAGAAAGGGGTCAGTTGGGCGTCTGATGAGGCAATTACGGCCCCTCCTCCCTCTGTTCCACAGGAGGACACCAAGGCCCACCAGAAACTATTGAAAAGGGTGGCATCAAGCCTCAACCTTCAGGCCAAGGAGAATAGGACTCCCTCTTCAACGTCCTATCGGCCTCGGTACCGGGCAGAGTGGCACTCCATGAAGGGGTGGCAAAAATTTCAAACGCCTTGTGGCAAACCCCGGCTTCCTTGCCCCCCATCTCTAAGAGGGCAGAACGGAAGTACTTTGTGCCCGCCAAGGGGCATGAATACCTGTACACCCACCCTGCCACCAACTCCTTGGTGGCTGAGTCGGGCAACCACAGGGAGAGGCAGGGCCAACCAGCCCCTACTCCGAAAAATAAAGACTCAAGGAGGCTGGACTTATTTGGGAGAAAGGTTTATTCGTCCTTGAGTTTCCAGTTAAGGATGGTAAACCATCAGGCTCTCCTGGGTCGGTATGAGTTCAGTTTGTGGGGCTCTCTACCCAAATTCGAGGACTCCCTCCAGGAGTGTGACAAGAAGGAGTTCAGAGCTCTGATGGAGGAGGCCACAGCGGCTGCCAGGGCAACCCTGCAGGCAGCATCAGATGCCGCGGATATGGCTGCAAAGTCTATGGCCTCTGTAGTGTCCATGAGAAGGGCGTCATGGCTCCTGCTATCTGGGCTGTCCAGTGAGGTGCAGAACTCCTTGCAGGACCTCCCATTCAATGGGAAGGCCCTGTTTGCGGAACAGATGAACATGAAATTGCACGGCCTGAAAGATTCCTGCACAACGCCCAAGACACTTGGTCTCTACGTCCTGGCTCTGGTCAGGACCAAGTTTAAGCCTCAGCAGGTGCCCACCCAGGCCACCCACTCTAAATATGAGCCCCCTTATAAAAAGTCACAGGACTATAAGAAACGCCCGCAGAGGCAGTCCCAGTCTGTCCCCCAGCCTGGGCCCTCCAAGGGTAAACAGGCGGGGAAACGTCAGTTTTGATGGGATGCCCAGGGGTGACCTACCACTTGCAGTTAAGCTTCCCTTCTCCAACCGGTTGTATGCTTTTCTCCTGGAGTGGTCGTGGCTGACTTCGGACCGTTGGGTCTTCAACACAGTTTTCCGGGGCTACACCCTCCAGTTTACCTCTACCCCATGCAACCACCCTCCGCCCCCATCCCTCCTGGGGAACCCCTCTCACGAGGCCCTGCTTAAGCAGGAGATGGGACGGCTCCTTGGCTTAGGAGTGGTGGAAGTGGTGCCAGCAGAGTTCAAATGCAAGGGGTACTACTCCCACTATTTCCTTATCCCGAAGGCCAAAGGGGGGCTCAGGCCCATCCTGGACCTGCAAGGCCTGAACCAGTACATGGTAAAGCTCAAGTTTCGCATGGTCTCTCTGGCCTCCATCATCCCCTCCCTGGATCCCGGGGACTGGTACGCCACTCTCAATCTGCAGTATGCATACTTTCACATTCATATATTCAAGGGACACAGGCGCTTCCTCTGTTTCACGGTTGGGAAGAAGCACTACCAATTTATGGCCCTCCTGTTTGGCCTGTCCACTGATCCCAGGGTATTCACAAAGTGCATGTCTGTGGTGGTGGCCTACCTCAGACGTCGTGGGGATCCAGATCTTCCCCTATCTGGACGACTGGCTGGGTCAAGGTCAGCTCCTGGTCGCAGGTGCAGGATCATGTGGCGCTCCTCCTGTCCACGTGCACCATCCTAGGCCTGTTGGTGAATGACACCAAGTTCACGTTATTCCCTGTACAGCGCATAGAGTTTATTGGGGCAGTCCTGGACGCGACATCAGCCAGGCCCTCCCTCTCACTGGACAGATTCGAGACCCTGAAAGGGCTCATCGACACAGTCATGAGGTTCCCCATGACCACAGCCAGAGCGTGCCTCCAGCTCCTGGGGCACATGTCGGTGTGCACATACGTGGTTCACCATGCCAGACTCAGGATGAGGCCTCTCCAGCTCTGGTTGGCCTTGGTGTTCTCCCAGGCCAGAGATAGGATGGACAAAGTCCTCACTGTGCCCGAGCTGGAAATCACCTCCCTACAATGGTGGTCCTCCCCGGGGAACATGCTCCACGGGGTCCCGTTCAGGGGCAGGCCTCCATTGGTGGAGCTGGTGTCCGACGCGTCAGACCTGGGGTGGGGAGCCCATGTGGGGGACATTCAGACCCAAGGTCTGTGGTCAGCGCAGGATCTTGCCCTGCATATAAACGTCAAGGAAGTCAGGGCAGTCCGGCTGGCGTGCGTGGCCTTCCGCTCGCACCTGGAGGGAAGAGTGGTCAGGGTTCTCACGGACAACACGCCCTCAATGTTTTACATGAACAGGCAAGGTGGGGCCCGCTTGTCTGCCAGGAAGCCCTCAGGCTGTGGGACTTCTGTATAGCCTACGACATTTGCCTATAGGCCTACCACCTACCGGGCGCCCAGAACTCGTGGGCAGATTGCCTGAGCTGAGACTTCTCCTCTCAGCACGAATGGTCACTACACCCAGAGGTGGTGCACAGGATTTTCCAAGAGTGGGGAACTCCCCAGGTGGACCTGTTTGCGACTTGGCAGAACTGCCGGTTCTGCTCCGGGGCGGGGTTGAGAGTGGGCACCATCTCCAATGCCTTCCTCCTGTTCTGGTGGGGCCAGCTTCTCTATGCCTTCCCCCCGATCCCGCTGATTGGCAAGGTCCTGATTTTTCACACTTGCTGTCTGGTCAACCTATCTTCCATTCACACGTTCACCTTGCATTATGCGATCATCTCCCAGACCAGGGATGACGCCGAGTTTGGCAGGGCTGTACTCTGTCCCAAGAGTCTGTGACCCCCTACCCACCTCCAACAGATATAGCTTGGATTCACCTATTGTGGAATACACATGAGCAATCACTCGAAGAAGAAAAAGACAGTTACCTTTTCCGTAACGTGTTCTTCGAGATGTGTTGCTCATGTCTATTCCACATCCTGCCCTCCTTCCCCTCTGTCGGAGTTGTCTGGCAAGAAGGAACTGAGGGTGGGGGAAGCACGCAATGCCCCTTATACCATGCCATAGAGGCACCACTCCTGGGGTTGCTAGGGCACTCCCCTACGGGTACTGCTAGGGGGAAAACTTCTGGCACTGGTGCACGTGGTGAGCACACACACCTATTGTGGAATAGACATGAGAAACACATCTCGAAGAACACATTATGGAAAAGGTAACTGTCTCTTCTCTTTTGAAGGCTTTTTACACGGGGATGCCAACCTTTCAATGAACTTGAAACCAGTTCTAACACATCATGAAAAGCAAAGGAATGTAAATATCCTGCAATACATGAGCATTCAAAGTGCTAACTGTTCTCTCTGACACAGTGTGTTGCAACTCTAGCCTATGAGGCATATAGTTAAATGAGCACCATTGTCTGAGTCTTCCAGGAAACCTGGGCTCTTTCTTAGAACTTGATCAATAGCTGAGATACAGTGGTGAAGTATTACAGCCCTTCCCCTTTTAATCTTTTTTTTCTTTTCTGTTTCCAAGGCTAGCTCCCGTGGCTTTACAGTCCCTAAGAAATGGTTCCAGTCTTTTTCCAGATGCCTCTTTAGAAATTTGCACACTTGAACCATTGTGCAGAGCAGCTCCTATTTCAACCTGCTAAAAGTTTGACAACACTTGAAATACTCTCTCTGAAGTCTCTTTATTTTTCCCCTCTGTGATTTTGTTTTTTCTTGCAAAGGTTTCTTTGTCACATCAGGTTAACTCCAGACTCTGAGACCTTCGTTAGACAAAAGAAGAGAAAGCATTTGGAGTGGCCCTTTATATTCTTATGAATTCCAATTATCTTCCCCGTGAGAAACAACATGCTATCTTGGGGTTGCTCAAATAAATCACTTGGGAAAACACTTTTCCTCCTTTGCTGCTGGTTTGGAGCTGTACAAGGAGGAAATATTTAGTCTGATCCTGCTCCCACTACAGTCTAAGTCTAAATTTCCATTGACTTCAGTAGGATCATTCCAATTCTGTCAATATTGATTCTAGGAAAAATGTCAGTTTTCTTCCTAAATTAGTTTGCCACACATCTAAGATGACTACATCGGAAGCTTCAGGAATCTCCTAGAATTTGAGGTAAAGTAGCAAAATTCCCCTGATTTAATTATCGTCTAATTTACTGGGGAATAGGAAGCCACCAAATTTGCTTCAATTGAATTATTTGCCCAAGTAGGTGTTCACCATTGTGAGTAAGAGTTGCACAATCTACCACACAGCTTCTGTAAAAACAAATTTTACAATCCTAAAATCAATAGAAATGTTTCCATTGTCTTTTTATTTCAATGGAGACTGTTGTTTGTGAAACAAATAAACATTTGGCTGTAGATGTTCATATCCATTTTTTACTACCCTTAAGACACAGAGTCTAGAAAACTGCCTTAAATGGGTAGCTAGTGATTACCCTTATGTTGGGAAATCTCAAGTTGATGTAGAGATGTTTATTCTGTGTTTGTGTAGTACCTGGTACAATGGAGTTCTGGTCCGTGACTGCAACTCCTAGGTGCTACAGTAATACTACTAATTAATAATAATAAATATGCTGGCTCTATGCCACTCCTGTCCAGCCCTCTGATGTACAAGTGTGCCAAGGATGATCCTGGGCTTGTGGAATGGTCCCTGAGGCACGGTTACAGCAAGTTTAAGATAGAACAGCCTTGAAGTTTCTCTAATAAATGCTGGAAGCCAAGCCAGTCCCCATCTTCCCCAGGGTCAGAGGATCTCAAAGATGGCTTTAAGTCACTTTTTCCCTATCCCCCTTCAAATTCTGTGTCAAATATAGTTTGACCAAACCTGAACATCTGGTCCAAAAACTCCAAGTCCTACTACTAACCCTTTGAGCCAGCCAGCACCACATTTCATAGCATTTCGTTTTGTATTGTTTATAATGATTGGCTAGATAGACACACTGGGATTTCTGCTCTTGACAATTGGATACCCCAGACTTTTGCAAAGATTAATTTTACAAATCTTCTGTGTAACTTGGATGACAATCTTATTTTGCTCTTCCATGGGTATGTTTTTCTTTGTGTATCTTGGAGAGTTTACACATTTTAACAGACTTTTGCAAAGGGCGGAGGAGGGAAAGCATTGCCCAGAAAAGAGAAGGAAATGAAGCACAAAGAGGTGGGAATCTCCAAAACTAACAACTGAGACCAATTTCCCTGAAGATCCCGCTCCAGGTATGTAAATTATAGCAGCGTCTAGTTATGTCCTGAAATGGCAATACAACCCTATCAAGCACATCACTGGAAAATCCTAATCTTCACTGTGGCTGCAATGTGGTTATCTCCAAAGAGTTTTCTACAAGCTTGCATTCCAAAAGGAAGGCAATATTTGAGAGGCATTCCAGGGGACAGGCTATGGAATGTCATCTTAGGAACTACAGATTTTTGATAAAACTATTGAGCAACCTTTGGTTCAAAAGTCTGAATTTTGATTTTAGGAGTACCACACGAGAAAAGTTCCTTCTTCTGTTTTATAGGTATGCCAGTTAGAGTTTTCTGTTTATTTTTAGTATGTTTCAGGTTTCAGAGTGGTAGTCGTGTTAGTCTGTATCAGCAAAACCGTAGAGACGAACAAATTTATTTGGGCATAAGCTTTCATGGGCTAGAATCCACGTCATCAGATGCATGGAGTGGAAAATACAGGAGCAGGTATAAATACATGAAAAGATGTGAGTTGCCTTACCAAGTGTGAGGTCAATCTAACGAGACAATTCAATTGACAGCAGGATATCTCGGGAGGAAAAATAACTTTTGAAGTGGTAATGAGAGTGGCCCATTTCAGACAGTTGACAAGAAGGTGTGAGTAACAGTAGGGGGAAATTAGTATTGGGGAAATGCCCCTCTGCCATGTACATTGGCCAAACCGCACAGTCTCTACGCAAAAGAATAAATGGACACAAATCTGACATCAGGAATCATAACATTCAAAAACCAGTAGGAGAACGCTATAATCTCCCTGGTCACTCAATAACAGACCTAAAAGTGGCAATTCTTCAACAAAAAAACTTCAAAAACAGACTCCAACGTGAAATTGCAGAACTGGAATTAATTTGCAAACTGGACACCGTCAGATTAGGCCTGAATAAAGACTGGGAGTGGTTGGGTCATTACAAAACCTAAACCTAATTTCCCCAATACTAATTTTCCCCCTACTGTTACTCACACCTTCTTGTCAACTGTTTGAATTGGGCCACTGTCATTACCACTTCAAAAGTTATTTTTCCTCCCTTGGTATCCTGCTGTCAATTGAATTGTCTCGTTAGACTGACCTCACACTTTGTAAGGAAACTCACATCTTTTCATGTATTTATACCTGCTCCTGTATTTTCCACTCCAAGCATCTGATGAAGTGAGTTCTAGCCCACGAAAGCTTATGCCCAAATAAATGTATTAGTCTCTAAGGTGCCACAAGGACTCCTCATTGTTTTTAGTATGTAGTAATTCATTTGTGTAATAACTACCCAAGGATCTCTGTGATAGTTACACAGGAATTGTATATGCATGGGGCATGACTTTATACAATCAAAGGTCTCTGTTCTAATCTTAGATGATATGCATCACAACATACCCCTTTCAGATAAACCACTGTTGTCCTGTTTGCACACATCCAGTAGAAGACTGTCCAAACTGCATAGTGGTCCCATATACCTGAAATATAGAATCTGGTCCCTAATATTTGTGCCTAACACTTTACCAGTTGGTGGTTATTTGCCATAGCAGTGACGTGCATACCAGTACTGCACGAGTACTTTCAAAGTATGGGTCAACCCACTCTATTGCTCACTCACATTTGTGTCATTTATGAAGGCACCCGTAGATACCCATAGCTTGGAAGAGAAGAACTGGGGAAGGCATGCTGATATATCCTAATTCCAAGGGCTGTAATTATGTATGTACATTTTTACTTTGTTAATACGTTTTTCATTAATGACAGAGGGCTCAATCTAATTACCACTGAAATCAATGGATAGACCCCCTAAGGATTTCAATGAAATGGGCTCAATATGTATATTTTCAAAAATTGTTTCATTTCAGCTTGGTTAGGATAATGATCATCTGACCAGGAAAGTAGCCCAGAGCAACACCCATTCCTGTATAAGGAATAGTTTTATTTAAGACAGAAAGGTTTGCAAAGGAATAAGAACAGCACTGGCAACAAAGAAGTGTGTAATTGCTAATATAATAACATGTCATACAGAATATTCTCTACTAAACTTCTGGAGGGAAATGGGAGAAAAGAGCAACAGTTAAGTCTGGGCTGGTAAAATGCCTCTTGCCGTGCACTTGCTCTGTCTCTTGGACAGAGACACCAAGGTATGGTAGGTTCTATTCCCTCCCTCATCTTCACTGTCTAATTATCCCATGCTTCTAAGCAGCTCGGGTGGTCATATCAGGAGAATAGAATTCAATTTTTTACAGCTAGTTCACATGTAGACCTTGTCCATGCATTGCAGAGGGACTAGGTGAGCTACACAAGCTTTTAAATATGGCTGTTGCTAGTAGGCCTCTGGCACAGCTTTCCCACAGCAGTGTGGGCAGGGATCTTCTTTTCGTATGAGAACCATATTGTTGTGAAGCTAATCTAATGGCTTACTTAGTGGTCTAGTCGATAGTGTGGTGTAGCTAGCATCTCGGACACAAATACCCTCTCGGGGAAACTGTGCTAGAGCTGTACCAGCTGCAACTGGATAGCCGTACCTGGCGCAGCTGTGCTGTGGACAAGGAGGGCACTATTGCCAAAGGGAAACTGGTGATCGTGGTGTTCATTTCAAGGTAGTTCTCCATTCACTTTTTGTGTTTAGTTTTCTTCTTACATATGGGGTTTGGTTTAAATTCTAATTTGCCGTTTGTCTTTTTGGCTTTATTGAGAAGGCCAGATGTACAGTATTTGGTTTGTTGGCTGGTCTTTTTTCTTTTGTGGGGCAAAAGGAAATATTATTGTCTAGAATGATTTGTCCCTACTACCACCACGCTGTTTGCTTCTGGGCTTTCATAGAATCATATCATAGAATCATAGAATATCAGGGTTGGAAGGGACCTTAGGAGGTCATCTAGTCCAACCCCCTGCTCAAAGCAGGACCAATCCCCAATTTTTGCCCCACATCCCTAAATGGCCCCCTCAAGGATTGAATTCTCAACCCTAGGTTTAGCAGGCCAATGCTCAAACCACTGAGTTATCCCTCCTCCCCTTTTTTTGAGTTTTTTTTTGGGGGGGTGCCCTTTTAAATCTTTGTTATGTTGGTGTCTATGCATAATGAGGATGCTTTTTAGCACAAATTTCCACAAGAGTGTTGCACCACACAGTGGCTGTTTTTATAATTCTGAGATTTCCCTATCGTTCCCATAGCCCTTGGTACCACGCACGGAAGTTCACATCACCTCCCTCCTACTCCCATTTTTTTGCACGCACGCATGCTGGTCTCTGCCTTAAGAGAGGTGACAGACTGGAAAAGTGGGAGTGCAGCACTTAAGGACAGATCTGTCATGGCAGGACTGTGTGGTTAAACTTGCAGAGTCCATGCTTGAACTAGTCTCATTCATGCAAATACACTTCTCTCTTTCTTACTTTCAACAGCATTAAATTTACACAAACACACCTCAACGGGAAAAAAAAACAATTCAGAAATGGGCATTGTATATGCAGGTTTTACTCCTCTTGAATTGTAAATTGTCTGCTGCAATTTGTGTCTTCCTCAGAACAAAAGAAAAATTGTGTGTGTGGGGTGTGGAAAAAATGTAGCCATTTTCTTATATGGTAAATTACAAAGAATTCTGCCTACATTTGTAGTAATATGTCTGTAAAATGTAGATGATTTGTCAATAAATTGCAACCTAAAATCTTAAACATGTGCACTGTGTAACTACCTGGTAAAGTTAGCTGACAGTTTCTCCCAGACCTGCGAAAAGTCCCTCCTGCAGCCCCTCTCCCTCAGCAGTATCTAGGGGTACAATATAAAGTTGTTCCTCTGAATGTTCCAGTTGGGAGTAGAAAGTGCTGATAGTCAGGTATTTCTTAGATGCAATTTTGTTTATTTACAAAGAATGTACAAAATCCTGTGTCTGAACACAGAAGGAATCAGTTTCTTTTGCTCACAACACCCAGAGCACTCTTTCCAGCCTGTAGTCCTGACACAAAAACCTCTTCTGTTTTTTTTGAGGGTCAGCCACTGTACTTCCAGCTGCTCCTTTTGGCTCTTTCTCTCTCTCACAGACTTTTCTTGTCTCTTCTGAGTTTCTTTGTGTTATGCCTTCCTGCACACATGCCCCTACCCATAGCAATGCTCAGCAAAAGCTCATGGGTGGGTCACATACATCTTTTTTCTTAGGTGGGGCATATGCTCACAGTTATAATAGTCAAAGGGTGAGTTCACACCTATCCACCTCAATCCCTAACAAGGTTTCACCCATCTCATAACATTAAATTAAATGAAGGAGACACTGTGCATTCTCTTGGCTGGAAGCAAGGTACCAGACTGAAATTGCTCCAGCGAAGGGAGAATTGGAAATAAAAAGCAAAAATATTGAAGATATTGGCACCTTCCCATGTTGCCAACTCTTATAATTTTATCATGAGTCTTGCAGTAGTTAGTGCTTTTATTAAAGCCCCAGCTGCTAGAATCAAGAAGCTCAGGAAGGCTTTGTCTACACTACCAAGTTTTGTCGACTACACTTATATTGACACCCAGAAGTCGACTTTATAAAAATCGGAAAAGCTTGTTCACACTAGCCCCCTCTGGCAACAGATCATGTCCACATCTGGGGCACCATCATCAACAGCGTGAGCAATGTACTGTGGGTATGTATTCCACAGTGCAGAGTGACACCTTCTGTCGCTAGGAGTTGTGGGAAGGCGGAGCCGACCACGGTGCATCTCGGGACTGTGCTAAAAGTCCCATCATGCATTGCTTTGTGTCCCAGCCCTCCACTGGCTTCTGGTTTTCTTTCGTGCCATTTTTTCAATGGCCATTATTTGTTCCCTGGCATCTATAGTGAGAAGGGATGGATCCCGCACTTCTGTCCTATACTCTGTTAAGTGTCATGAGGACATTGCGCATGGCAGTGCAGTTAATCGTGAAATTACTGACAGAGGAAGACTCGCAGATAGCAGCAACTTTACATTGCTTTTGGCATTCACAGAGCAGCTGCATAGGGTAGACAGTCGGTTTTGGGCTAGGGAAACCAGCACTGAATGGTGGGATCACATCATCATGCAGGTGTGGGATGAAGAGCAGTGGCTACAGAACTTTTGGATGCGTAAAGCCACCTTCCTGGAACTGTGCGCTGAGCTGGCCCCAGACCTGCGGCGCAAGGACACCAGAATGAGAGCTGCCCTCTCGGTAGAGAAGCTTGTGGCAATTGCTGCCTGGAAGCTGGCGACTCCAGACTGCTACCAGTCGGTCGCAAATCAGTTTGGAGTGGGGAAGTCTACTGTTGGGGCTGCATTAATGCAAGTGTGCAGGGCAATAAATCGCATCCTGCTAGAAAGGACTATGACTCTGGGAAATGTGCATGAAATAGTGGACGGCTTTGCAGAGATGGATTTCCCTATCTGTGGCGAGGCGATAGATGGCACACACATACCAATTTTAGCACCAGACCACCTTGCAACAGAGTACATCAATAGGAAGAGGTACTTCTCCATGGTGTTGCAGGAGCTTGTGGATCTTCATGGGCATTTCACAGACATCAAGATGGGGGTGGTCTGGAAAGGTGCATGACGCATGCATTTTCAGGAACACCAGCCTGTACAGAAAGCTGCAAGTGGGGACTTTCTTTTCAGACCACAAGATTACAGTGGGGGATGTAGAAATGCCCATAGTGATCCTGGGAGACCCATCTTACCCCTTACAGCCCTGGCTCATGAACCCGTACACGGGGCACCTGGACAGCAGTAAGGAGCGTTTCAACAACAGGCTGAGTACGTGCTGGATGACAGTTGAATGTGCCTTTGGCAGATTAAAGGCGCACTGGCGTTGCCTTTATGGCAGGTTAGACCATAATGAGGAGAATATTACCATGGTCATAGCCACATGCTGCACTTTGCATAATCTCTGTGAATCTAAGAGTGAAATGTTTGCTTAGGGGTGGAGCGCTGAGGCAGAGCGCTTGGCTGCTGAGTTTGAGGAGCCATACACCAGGGCTGGCAGAGGAGCCCAGAGGGTGGCAATTGAAATCAGGGAGGCTTGAGGAAGCACTTTGACAATGAGCAGCAGCAACGTATATCTTTAGAGTAGCTTCCATGGTGCACTCCATGGTTTTTTTTTCTAGAAGGCTATGTTGACATTTGGGGCCGCATATCCCAGTAAGAAAATGATTAAAATGCCTGTACATGTACTCGTAGTGATTGCAATGTGAATTTGTAGAAAACAAAATAAAGATGATTTACCATTATAAAACTTCGCCTTTATTGATCAAGAAAAAAACACAGTGACACTCACCAAAACATAAATGCTTGCTGGCAAAGGAGGGACAGGGAAAGGGCAGACCTTCACAACTGTGTGAAGGTTCAGCTGTCATCATGAAAGTTGTGCGGGGAGGGTTGAGTGATGGGGAAACTGAGGAGTCCCAGACAGTGGAAAGGAATGTGCGGGTGGAGTTGGGGGGCAGGCTGGTAAAGAGTTGTGCATGTGCTGCAGTGGAGATTGAGCCTGGACCTGCTCACTCTGCAGCATTATTAAAGACTTGAGCATTTCTGTTTGCTCCTCCATTACTTTTATCATCTGCTCAGTTGCGTCCCTAGCAAACGCTCGATTCTGTTTTCTGTCCTGCCTTTCGGCTTCCCAGCACTCCTTTTGTTCCCTTTTCTCTGTACGGGAGCACTGCAGTACCACCTGGAACATGTCTTCTTTGCTGCTTCTTGACCTCTTTCTTATCTGGAGGAGATGGTCGGCAGGGGTGCGTGGGGTGTTCCTGAAGGCCACCTCTGGTGAAGCACAGGGGCCAATGCACAGACACAGGATTGTTAAATTCAAGCACAGTATTGAAACACTTCACTTATATGCACCTTTTGCAACATACCAATTGCTTTCTCACTGACCCTTGGCAGGCACACATCTCTGCAAGCACCCAAAACGTTTTGGGTGGGAGAGGGGGATGCTTTTTGGGTGGGAGAGAGGGAGGGGTGCTGCACCTGGACAGAAGAACATGCAGTCTTTGCAGGGGTTGCGGTGCAGCTTTACAGGGAAATAATTCTAAAATTATCCCACACTTTTCCAGATGCAGAGATCATTCCAGCAAACATCTCACTGCTGAGGGTAAGCAGGGAAACCAGGGTACATCTACTGCATGCTAGCAGCTTCCGCCCTGCTCTATATGCAGCTCACCTATGTGCTGCTTTGGTTCCTACACAAGTGATTGCAGAATGGTGCATGACAGTGGCCTACAATGGGGGAAGGAACAAAGCTGCACTGCCACGCAACCTGCAGCAGAGGATTACCGAGTACCTCCAGGAAACTTTCCCGGAGATCTCTCTGGAGGATTCCTGTGAGATCTCAGTGTGCATCAACACCCTGTTCTGCCATACTGATTAGCTACATGGGGAAATATCCAGCTCACAGAAACACAGCCAGCCTCCCACATTTCTATTCCCTGAACCCACCTCCACACTACACAAGTCACAGCCACTTACCAGCAGAGGCAGCAGGTTTGTGTAATTTTTGGTGGTGCACAGAACAGGTCCAAGTCCCGTCCCCACCCACACCTGCCTAAGGCTCTGGAAGGGAGTTTGGGTGCAGGGGTCAGGCTCTGGGAGGGAGTTTGGGTGCTGGGTGCAGGTTCTGGACTGGGGCAGGGAGTTGGGGTGCGGGAGGGGGTGAGAGGTGCAGCGCTTACCTTGGGTGGCTCCCGAAAGTGACCCGCACACCCCTCTGGCAGTGGCTCCTAAGTGGTGGGGCCGGGACTCTCCGTACGCCACTGCTTGCAAGCACCACCCCCGCAGCTGTGAGGACAGGCAGGAAGCCGCTTTAGCCCTTCTGCACTGCCGGTGGTGGCGACGTGGCCCCCGGGGCCCTTTTAAATCACCCGGGGGTGGCAGGCGTGGCCGGGACATGCTCTGGGGGTGGCGCACGGGGGCGGAAGGTGGGGCTGGGGGAGAGACCTGACCCCAAACATTGGTGGAGCGGGGCCCCAGTGCTCTGAATATTCCTGGAGCACGGGCACCATGGGTCCATACAGCTCGCTGCCCCTGCTTACCAGGTATCTCATCTCATCTGCTTCTTGCTCACCAGAGAGCAACTGCTGAGACTGGCTGGGCAACTCAGGAGTGGCGAAAAGTTCCTGGCTGCCTGCCCCACTGGTTGACCCCACCGGGAGCTCAACCTCCTTGTCTAGCTCCACTTCTTCATCAATAACTTCATCCTCTGGGTTAGGTCTTCTTTCCGCTGCCTCCGTTCCCTCTGAAGTATCCATGGGGCTCTTGGCGGTGGAGGTTGGGTCACCACCGAGGATACCTTCCAGCTCTTTCTAGAAATGGCAGGTCTTAGGTGCAGCACCGGAGGGACGATTTGCCTCCCTCGCCTTATGCCTCAGCTCCTTTGTCTTTGATCTGCACTGTAGCGTGTCCCGATCATAGCCCTTTTCACCCACGCCTCGAGAAGTATGTCCATAGGTATCCCAGTTCCTATGGGTCAAGCACAGCTGGGACTGCACAGACTCCTCTCCCCATATACTGATCAGATCCAACAGCTCTGCTGTGGTCCAGGCGGGAGAGTGTTTGGTGCAATAGCCAGCCATGGTCACCTGGGAAGACGAGATGAGACCTCCCTGAGCCGGCAAGCAGGAAATGGAATTTAAAATTCCTGGGGCTTGCAAGGGGGAGGGGTGCATTGTTGTTTACCTTGCTGCAGGGCAGCGGAGTTCAAACTGCTGACCAGAGTGGTCAGGATGGGCATTGTGGGACACTTCTTGGAGGCGAAATAAAGCGATTAAAGCATGCATGGTGTCCACACTGGCTCTTTGTCGATAATAAAGGGAAGGGGAAAGAAAAAAGTCTCTCTTAGGGGTGGGAGTATTTTGTCACCGAAACCGGGCATTTTTCTCGACAAAAGTCGCATCGCAGTGTGTACACACTCACTGTTTTGTCGCCAAAAGGCAGTTTTTGGTGACAAAACTTGCTGGTGTAGACAAAGCCTGAATGAGAATTTCAGCTTTAAAAAGTTTATAGCCCTCATGGCTGCAGAGAAAAGCTTGAACATTTCACTCAAGCGCATCCTAACGGCTTAGAAATCAGAATGCAAATAAAAATAACATTAAAAAAAAATCCCATGGTTTTTAAGCCAATTTCATAATTGTCAGGACCCTGACTCATAACTCTTGAATGCTTTGTGTTGGCAGTATTGCATCCCACTTACTTTTGAACCTAGGTCAATAATATGGAGAAAGTCCGAAATAGAGAAGTGATTAACAGAGAGCAGAGTTAGGAAGCATGCCTCTGCTCCCCGCCCCGCCCCCCCCAAACACAGATTGAGAGGGCAACAGGGACACTGACATGCACTGTTGAATAGGGAGAGCCAAGGCAGTACAGTAGATTGAGCAAAGCTGTCTGTGATAGGTTGCTTCTGCTCCACCCACATCAACCGGTATGGAAAGAGAGTTTTGTTTTTTGAGTAGCACTTCCCCTGAGAGACAGCCCCCTTTCCTCATGAAGGCTGCATGCTTCCCTTTCTGTCCTCCTGTAACAAACCCAAGGTTTTTTATATACACAGACACCATGTTCAGCAGCAGGGTGGAAACCCAGGATCTTCAGCACCAAAAGCAGAAGCCTCTACTACTTCAGCTAAACAAGTAACTTCATTAGTAAGGCTATGATATAATCACAGGTATTTTTAGCAAAAGTCATGGACAGGTCACAGGCAAGAAACAAAAAATCATGGCCCATGACCTGTCCATGACTTATACCATAAATAGCCCCGATTGAATCTTGGGGGGAGGGTGGGGAGCTCCAGGGGGCCTGCTGCTGCTCCAGCCACCCATCAGCAGGGGGAAGCCCCAGGGGCCCATCCACTGCTCTGGCCGTGCTGGGACCGCTGCCGGGAGCCACTGAGCTGCGGCTGTTCCCACCGCCCCTAGGACCCCTGCTTAGGCGGTCTCTGGGGCCAGTCGCACTGGCCGCTGCTTGGGCAATCCTCAGGGCCACCAGAGCAGCGGCCGGTGTGGCTAGCCCTGGGCCACTCCAGCAGCTGCTGGTGCGGCTGGCTGCGGGGCCGCCTGAGCAGCTGGCTACAGAGTGCCTCCAGCAGTCGCCGGTGTGGCTGTCGCCAGGGCTGCCTGAGCTTGGGCGGCTCTGGGATCAGCCACACCGGCCACTGCAGAAGTCACGGAAGACGCAGGAAGTAATGGAATCCATGACTTCCGCGACCTCCATGACAGACACAGAGTCCTAGTTATGAGTATGTAGGTAACTTGGTGCTAGCCACTAATGGGAGACATGTTCCCTCAGGTCTTACTCTGGCCTGTGTGTTGGTCTCTACTGTCACCACTCCCAGTTGTATCCCAGCCAGTACCACTGTTTTAGAGTTTGTTTTTTTAAAGGGACAAGTATATAAACAAACCACACAAAAAAAATGAATGTATTTTATTTTTATTTATTGGTTCACCACTTGCATTTTTCTTGGGAAGGAAGTGAGGCTCCCCCTGCATGTGACTAAGCAAAAATTGTAACATCAAGCTGAAAGAAGAAATGATACAAGGCACTAGTGGGTGGCTGGTAGGAAGAGAATAAGGAGCAATGGCAGGATTCCAAATCCTATATTTGCTTAGGACAGCAATGCAGCTATGATCCCTTTTTCTCTCCCTTGCTCACCATGGAGGGAAGAGGGGTAGCCAAGGCTTACAGTCCAGCCAGAGTCCTGTACATCTGAAATGGCACTTTGATGTACAGATCAGATAACTGCAGTTGACATCCAAATTGTGGAAAATGAAGGCCAGTTGTAAATCTAAAAAGCAGTAAGCATAATTGTTAATGAGTAGGGCTCCATGTCTGTCACGGATATTGTGGAAGTCATGGATTCTGTTACTTTCCACAACCTCCGTGACTTCTGTAGGGGGCAAGTGTGTCTGACCCCAGGGCCACCCGAGCAGCTGGCTCCGGAGCCAGCTGCTCAGGTGGCCCCCGGGACAGCCACACTAGTCACTGCTGGAGTGGGTCCGGGGACAGCAACACCAGCAGCTGCTCCGGAAGCCCCCGGCAGTGGTCCACGGCCCTGGACAGCAGTTCTCGGGTGGCCAGCTGCGGTCCGTGGCCCAGGGCAGTAGTCCTTGGGCAACTGGCCAGAGTAGCTGAGGTCCGCAGCCCCCGGCAGCTGGTGCCACTGGCCCCAGGTGTTTTCCCCCCACCAGTTTACCCCTAGCAGCTGCCCCCCAGTTCCCCCCGCAGCATCCCCTCCCAAGATTTAGTCACAGGTATTTTTAGTAAAAGTCATGGACAGGTCACGGTCCGTGAATTTATGTTTATTGCCTGTGACCTGTCCATGACTTTTACTAAAAATACCTGTGACTAAATCATAGCCTTATTAATGAGGTATTTGCATGTAAGAAAAGTAGAGTACTTCATTGGTAATTTGCTGGTTACTAATATGCTGCTGTGCAGAGACCTTCATGCTCTAGGGAGGTGAGATTAAGTCTTTATTCTGTATATATGTATTCCTAACCACATACTGCAAAACGTATCAAAACTGAACTGGAGAATAAAATGACTCTGACTGCCACCCTAGTATATTTCACTATTGTCAAATGAAGTGTTCTTTCAAATTATTCTTCTGATTTCTGAATGCTATTTATTTATTTCTGAGGAACTATGTTGTCAGGGAAGAAGCAGGGCAAAAGTTTCAGGGGCTGTGTGCAATAGTTCCCAGAGGATCCCTGGGTTCTGTGGGTCTTACACTCTCAACCCTCTTCCTCAAGAGGGGAGCATGTGAAGGAAAAGCTCATGGAATTTACTGAGCTCTCTGTTTACCTCCTGTGGGTTTGACTGTGGGAATGTACCATGTGGCCATCCCATCACAGAATGAGTTTGACCCTTCCCTCCCACTCTAGTGTCTGATTTAGTTTTTTGAATGTAGTGCAAAGGCAGTAATATAGCAGTCTAGGAAATGCCAGACTATGGTTCTGATCAATCTTGAAATTAGATCCACGTGTGCATCTGGGCCCACTGAAGTCAGTGGGCTCTGGATGGTTGTATTGGTCTGCCTGCTTGAAGAATCAGGGTCTGCTTATATCTAATTGAAATGGAGGAATTAGATTTCAAATTCTAGAAATAAGAATGATTCCAGGTGTCCTCCCCCTCCCATGGAATATTGTACAGTATTGAAATGTGAGAGAAGAAATCAAAGTGGTTAGTCTCCTAAAAGTGTCAATGAAAGAGCCCTGTGTTAATGTCGCTCAAATTCACTGGTGTTAGAATACAGATAGGCTCCTGGCAATCTTTTTGTCAATTAAACCTGCTCTAAATAGGGTTAGAAGACACAGCGCCTTGAACCAAAGTCCATGAAAATCAGTGGAAAGACTTTCATTGTTTTCATTGGGCTTTGGATCAAGTCCACAATGCTTAAAACTCTGCTGACTTATCCACAGGATAGGGTGACCAGACAGCAAGTGTGAAAAATCAGGACAGGGGGTTTTGGGTAATTGGAGCCTATATAAGAAAAATACCCCAAAATTGGGACTGTCCCTATAAAATCAGGACATCTGGTCACCCTACCACAGGAGGGCTCCCAACATTGCTAATATCAGTGGAGCTGACCCATTGTTAGCAACAGTGGAAACTTTTTGCAAATTTCCCTCAGTTTTTAGACAATATCCTGAATATACAGAAGGTAACAGAAAACGTGGCATCCAAAACAGAGAGAGAATCTGGGTAGTGATTCTATCAAATTACAAAAGAGAGAGATTTTTATAATAGTCTCACTGCTGCTGATGCTTGACTAGATGACCAATTGTTTTCTTATTCATGGATTGCTCAAAATAATTTAGAAAAATGCCAATAAAATAAAGGAGGCAATAGAACATGAATTCAAGAGCAGGATGAGAATTCTGAGGGGTATTCTGTGCTTATTCAAAACATTTACATTTTGGCCCTAACCCAAGCCTGACCCCAGATGTACAGTACCTTCGTTCTTAACTTGTGTATATTCTGATTTTTAAACATTAACTTTAATAAAAGTTTTAAATCTGTTCTATTCTTGCTCCCCTTTTGTCTCGCCATTTGTTTTTCTTTGCTTTGTTTTTCACTTTTGGGAATCCTGCAGGGAGTTAAAAAAGGAGCCTTTGTTTTAAAAAGGGTCAAACCAACAGCAGCCAATTGATCATAATTAAGGCTAAAATAATACACTTTTATTGGCCTGTTTATCTTAAATCGAAAGACTTATGTGCTATGCCTGCTGCACCTTCAATCTGCTTGCAGTTTCTTATCACTCTATCATTTTCTAAGTCCCAAGCTTACTGGAGGTAACGCTTAGTGCCCAAAGCACCTCTGTTACTGTTCTGTGTTCACTTTTTTTTGGTCATACATCCCTTTTATACCTGTGTGTTACTAATGAGACATATCACTGTCCCCAAGACAGTCTCTTCATCTGTCAGTAATTGCTTTATAATGTAAAATGACCCCAATGTATAGAGCAGTAATTCTAGTCAGAACTTTTTATATTTAAGTGGTGTTGGACTTTTAATCTTTTTTTGAATGGGCCTCATTCGAAGCTCACCGAATTCAATGGGAATCTTTCTACTGACTTCAGTGGCCTTTGGATCAGGCTCTATAGGCATGTTTTGTATGATGTTGATTGTCTCTGGGGGTTACTTCTATCCTTTTGGAATTGAATTTTCATATGCTGGATAGGGATCTCATGAATCTCAATAGCAAACAGCAGAGAACTATGTGCTCTTGTCAATGGAGACTAGACTGTTGAGTGAAGAGGTGCTAGAAGATAGCAGGGAAATTGACAGAATAGAACTAGGTGAATATTACAAATTTATTTCTATGAATGTTGTGTAGAATTTGCATTTACTGTTTGTGTCCATTTTGTGCTCATTTTCCAGTGTATTCTAGCGCATAAGTTTGTCGGTGGAATGTTCAGAGACAGTGCCTTTTAAGATAACAATGGAAAATATTTGAAGAAAGGCTATTCTGTCTTGTACCAAGGCCATTTTACCTCAGGATTGATGAGCCACAAAGGTGCCTTAGTCCCATTTCTGTTCCTTCCAGACTTGTGCAGAACACAGCTCAGCCAGTCCAGAGGATTTGGGCCATTGTCTGGTGTTAAATGGAATACTTCAACCTATAGGATTAAGTGGTAAAGGAAGGATTGTAATAGGCTGTTGTGTAGTCTGCTTCCACTTCAGCAGGTGTCCATGGAGTCCATTTTATGCCCTTCCATGTGGAAGCTACAAACTTTATTTTAGTTGAATTAGGCCTCAAATACTTTATTCATAGAAAAATGATCTCTGCACCTATTGATCGACAGGAGCTATGCAACGTTTCTGGATTATGTAACCATAAAGCTACCTATACCGAGCAGTTACTTCCTCCTCAGAACTGCTTACTTGATGTCTTTTTTGACATTACATAGGCATCTCCGATTGCCCAGACAGGCTCATTGGAAAAGTGGTGGGGATTCAGTGTGTGTGCTCAGTGAATTTTTTAGCATCCTGAAGTGTATGTTGAGTTTCAGGTAGTGATGTTTTGTTTTGTTATGTTAGAAAATGGTGACTGATGCACTTCTTGTTTATTAAATGATTATTTACTTGTGATTAATGTCAAGCTTCATGTGGATGGAAAAGGCACAACTGTATTTATTTTTTTAAATTAAATACAGCTGCCTTCCATGGGCTGGATACTTTACAAAACAAAAAGTTAACCACGCCATTGTTTTGCATTTAAAAGTAATTTAATAAACAAAGGCCTACTCTAAGGCCATATGCCAGACTCAAAAATGGCCGCCGACTCGTCAGCCCGTGACCTACATGGCCCTTAAGAACGATAACCGAAGCAGACATGGCGGCGCCCACTGCTCTTCCCCTCTGCGTTGCCTTTCATCATCTCTATGCCCTCTCGATGGTCTTCACGCCCACAGATCGTCTCGTGACGTCACTAACGTGACCAATCGAGGGCCGACGTCTCTGTGCGGTCGCTCCCGTGCCTCGCCCAGCCTCGTTGTGGTTGAAGGCGCCATTGAGGGAAGTCAGAGGCGCCGCTGTCGTGGTCCCAAGGAGGCCTCCACCGATCCCGGACGCGGACTGCCGCCGCCGCCGCCATGGATTACGGGGAAGGTGAGGGCGCCCCCCCCCCCCCCCGCAGCGAGGGGAGAGTCCGGCCGCCGCCTCCTCGGGACCTGCCTCTGTCTCAAAATGGCAGCGGCCGCTTTGTGTCGTGCAGCGGGAACGGGCGCCCCCGGCTCCGCCTCCCGGCCCTGGGGCTGCGGGGCGGTGTGTGCCCGGGAAGCAGCGAGCGGGCCCTGAGGAGCAGCCTCAGGGCGGGGGAGCGGGGCACGCGGCCGCCCAAGGGGGAGGTCGCGCCGGAGGGGAGTGAGGGGCCCTGGGTGCGAGCTTGTGACAGGAGCAATAGCTGCCTCGTGGCAGCCCAGCCCCAGGGTATTGACGCTGACCCACCCGCCCCAGCGCCCAGTGCGGCTCCCCAGACACTCCCTTGCAACATGGTATGAATATACACAGCGGGTCTGTTTCAGGTTATTCGCTTCAGTGGGTATAACGGGGGCTAGCTGTGACATGATGGGGATCTAGATTAATTGTAATCAGCCAGGAAAAGGAAGCGAGTGTCTGCGTGGACATATCAATACAAACCTCAGCTCGTTCAAAAAAGTGTGTGTGTGGGTGGGTGGGAATAAAATGTTGAGCTATTCAAAGAATGGGATGGGAAATAATGAGAAAAAATAGAATGACAGTACTTGGAATACTGCGCTCAATTCTTGTTACTCTGTATCACAAAGGGACATAGTAGAAATAGAGCAGGGTTTGTTGTCATCCCGTTTTTACAGACATGGAAAAACTGCCATGTGAGTAAAGATTGGGATTGTTTAGTTTAGAGATGACTTGAGTAAGAGGGGACTTGAAAGGGATCTGAAATAATGAATGGTTCAGAGAAGGCAACTTGCTGTTGTATTATGAAAAAGGGTTTTAAAAATGAGGCCACAGATTTAAGTGATAAAAGTAATAAATGTTAAAATTAGCTATGGTTTTAGTCACTGGTATTTTTAGTACAAGAAGTCATGGACAGGTCATGGGCAATAAACAATTCATGGCCTGTGACCTGTCCGTGAGTTGTACTATAAACACCCCTGACTAACTCTTAGGTGCTTCTAGTGGGCTCCAGGGTGCTGCACCTGCTCCAGGGAAAGGGGGGTGGGTGGTCGTGGCCAGGGGGTGCTGTGCCTGCTCCGGGGAAAGGAGCTGCTTTCATGGCTGCTAGGGGGTGGGGTGGCCCGGAGCACTGTTGCTGCTCTGGACAGCTGCTGCTCTGGCATCCCCTAGGGAAAGCTGCTTGAGGCTGCAGGAGCAGCAGCGTGTGGCTGGCCCCCCGGGCTGCCCCAGCTGCTTGAGCAGCCCTGGGGTCAGCGGCACTGCAGTAGCAGAAGTCATGGAGGCCCCAGAAAGTCATGGAATCCCTGACCTCTGTGACACTTGCAGCTTTATGCATAATTAATGTATGGAATTCATTTCTACAAGAAGTACAAGGACAAGAGGTAAGGATTCAAAAAAAGAGTAGACATAAATATTCTCATTAACTATATCCACCCTTTCATTAGAATGGCTTTTTTTTTTTTTTTTTAAATAGGTTTTCTAAATCCTTATGCTTCAGTACATAAACAATCCACTAAAAGATTGGGATTCAGTGTGGCAGTTCCTATGGTATGGTCTTTCAGCCTTTGGCTTTATGTATGTATTCCCAATAAATCCAAAGTTTGATTATCTTTTATAGAAGCCAGAATAACCTGTTTAAAATCTTTCATCTTGATATTAAGTTAAAATTCCCATCTTTAGTAATATTTAGCTTTTTAGTAGAAAGTGCATTGTCAGTGGAAGAAAAATGCAATTTTTAAATGGGCATTTAAAATATTTCTTAAAACATTCAGTAAAATCATTAACCAAATGGGATGGCTCTAAAACCTGTCTGATGAAAAGCGCTATAAAGGATCTGGATGGTATTATTTATTATTAAAATGAATCCAAAATCAGTTTTCTCTCTGAATGAAGGATAGTGGCAAGTTGTATATGTCATATCATTAGAATGTAACTTTAAGATGCTTCTAAAATGGCTTCGCTTTGCATTAAAGTACTAGAAGAAATCAGTTGTGATGCCACAGACTATGTATAGGATCAGACCTTAATCCTTGCCAGGTGTGCTGTAGAAGGGGATGCATGACCCATGGTTGCATCCGGATTGAGTCAATTCTACCCTACATAGCAGTGTGGATTGAAAGTTAAATTGTAAATGTCCGGTAGGTGGCAATAGAGGACACAAACTGCATATTAATATAGTATATGGACTTTTCCCTTTTCCTCAACAATTAAGTCTGGTTTGAGCTTTTGGTGAGTTTTTCTGATGGAATTTTTTTAGCCAGTTCTAAGCACTTTTTAAAGAGTGACTGATGACTGCTGTAACTCTTCTAGGACCTATAGCTTGGTCTGAAATTATGAAGGGACAGTTAAAAAAAAGAAAAAAAAAAGCGGTTTATGGAATAAATTATCTAAAACTACAGTAAATTAATGTAAATAGACTGCTGTAATCAGTTTCATTTTAGTCTGGAAAGAAAATGGAACTAGGTGCATACATGTTCTAGAACAGTGGTCCCCAACGCGGTGCCCGCGGGCACCATGGCGCCCGCCGGGGCATTTATGTGCGCCCACCGTCAGGGCCGGCGCCAAGAAATGAAGAGGAGAGGGGCGCATCCGCCAGAGAATCTGCCACCGAAATGCCACCGATGAGCGCTTCTGACGGAAAAGCGTTGCCACCGAAATGCCACCGAGAAGTGTCGCTGCCCGCCACACTCTGATGAAGGCATGAATGTGCTCTTGGCCACAGAAAGGTTGGGGACCACTGTTCTAGAACATACCTGAATGTTACCTGTTACACATTTTAAATATGCTCCTGTCTGCATTCAGTTCCTGAATGTTTTATGTTCATATAAACCCTGATTCCACAAATTCATCCATATGGATGGATGAGGCATTGACTTGAGTGGGGCTCTGTGTGCACAGAGGTGTGACTTTCTGGATCTAATTGCGGGACAGGAGTCTTAAAAGGGCATAGTCAACTTTAACACACTATTTTTGCCAGAAAACATTTGACTTACTGTTGCACAACGAAGACTTAAGATTACTATATGCAATTCTGTTCGTAAAATGGCAAGATATCAAATTTTGCCATCTGAAATGGACAGAAGTTGATCCAGTAAAATATATCATCTCACCCACCTTGCCTCTTTAATATTCTGGGACCAATACAGCTACAACAACACTGCATACAGGAATTGTCAGTCAAGAGGAGTCCCTTAGCTCAGATTTTTAAACTTTTTTTTTTTTTAAAAAAGATAGTTTCTCTAAGGATGGCATTGAAATTGTTCACAAAAAGATTCTTTTCCATTATCTGTTTCAAATCAGTGTTAGCAAGAACTTTCTTTTTCTGTTCCTGCTTCTTTTGACTTTATTCTTCACAGTTATCTGTGCATGAAAATGATGCTGGTCCTTTTGGTTCTAAATATATTTATAGTACTCCCTAATTTTATGTTGAATGCCTTGAAAGGGTAGGCCACCGTTAGGGATGATGTTAGTTAGGCATTCGTGAACTCTTGAGCTTTTTATTAGCTCAGTAGATTTATGGGTGTGTGTTTGTGTGTGCGCGCTTAAAAAACAAACAAACCAGAAAATAATGCAATAGCAATTTCAGGCTACAACTTATTTTTAGGTATTTTTTTCAGGTGTTATGTCAAAAAGGCTAACTTTTCTAAGGAGCTTTAAAATAAATTAATAATCTGAATGAGCTGATGTTACTCTATCTTCAGTGATGTTCTGGAATATTGCTTTATTGCAGGGTTTTCATTAACTTTTTAAAAAAATATAACTTGTGCTGTCCTAGGAGCAGCTGAGGTGGTGATGATTGATTTTTTGCGTGAGCCTGGCCCTCCCTCCTTTGTCCCCTAACACACACATGCATCAGTGTTCCCTCTAATTTTTCCACCCATTTGCAGAACGGATTTTGTTATGTGCACCAATATGGAGGTGATGTGTGACACATCACCTCCATATTGGTGCACATAACAAAATGCATGTGGTGGGGTGGGGTCGAGGGGTTCAGAGTGTGGGAGGGGGCTCAGGGCTGGGGCAGAAGGTTGAGGTGGGGGGGTGAGGGCTCGGGGGTCTGGTGGGACTGGAGATGAGTGGTTTGGGGTGCAGTGGGGTTCCCCAGGGCGACAGTGTGGAAAGAGGACCCTCCCCCCTACTTCTCTCTCCCCACAGCAGCATCTGGGCTGGTGGGAAGAGGTGCCTCTCCCACGGCTATGGCAGGTCCAGGATGAGCTGGGGGAGGGGTGTCTGTGCCGTGGCCGGGTTGGGGCTGGGGGAGGGGTGCCTTCCCTCCAGTCGCAGCAGGTTTGGGGCTGGGTCAGGGCCGGGGGAGAGGCGCTGCTGCAGGTCTGGGGCCTGGGGAGAGGCATCTCTCCGCGCCGCAGCCCTGAGTGCCTGCGTGGTGCTTAATAGACAGCTGCATGCCCGCGCAGCTTCGAGGGAACTTAGCTATGCATTTGCCTCTGTTGTGGTAGGGCTGGGAACAGCCAAAGTGATACTTATCTGGTCTTGACTCTTCCGAAATCCCCCTCCTGCCCATACTAGGAATGAAAAAGTGCAAAGAAAAAAAGGTTCGATAACATTTTGTTTTAATAGCTAAATTACTTCTTGATTTTAAATAAAGTAGGCACATGATTTGTGTGTAAATAAAGAACAGCAAAGGTAGCAAGAATTAATTTTGATTTGCAAACGATACGATATGGAGGTCACTGTAACAATCAACATAGAACTTGATGTCACTTAAAAATCACTCTTATGACAACAGGTTCTTAGTCCCAGAGCTGGATAAATTTGTGGTCCATAGTCAGCATTTTTATGATTTTGTAAAATGTTTTCCTTTGAAAAATTCTAAGTGGAGGGTGGACCAACCTTTATTGGGTTGTCATTGCCGTATTCCAGGTATTTTCTACAGCCAGCAGTAATTCCATTTTACCCAGAGTGAACCTAGCTAGTCAGGCTGACTGTCATCCAAGCACTAGTCATTGGCAGGCTGTAGGCAAGCAAGGACACTACACAATACAATCTTGATCAAAAAGATGAAGAGCTGCATGTCATCTTCATGCTCTACCAAATCTTCTGTGGATACCATCATGCAGATCTACTTTACCTGTTTCTCAAAATAAAAGAGAAACTTCTGTTAAATGTTTCTTTCTTGTTCTTTTAAGAAATGGACCGTGACTATGGACATGGAGCTTATGGTGGCCCAAGATCCATGGACTCTTATCTAAATCAATCTTATGGGATGGAGAGTCATGGAGGAGGAGGTGGTGGAGGAGGAGGAGGAGGAGGAGGTGGTAACAGGTAAAATAATCATTCAGTTGTCTCAAGAACTTAACAAATCCAGTTAACATTTTAAAGTATATCTTTTTCCAACTTAAGTGTTCCTTAGGCATGTTGTGTGATATATATTTATATAGAGAGTTCCATTCTCTATAAGTCTTCATGTTCAATAAAGACTGGAAAAGTTATGCTATGACATCTTGACAGTCCAAATCAATACCTTTGTGGATAATTCTCGTAGTCATAATGACATACTTATTTTTTTTAACTAAAACTTACAATGCTCTTTTTGTATTTAGTGACTTTCAGCAGTCTGTGGCTGATCAGTAAATTTAGACTGGTTTAATTTAATGTCTCTTAATTTAGCGGACTATAGCTAAAATGTTTTAATTGGTTCAGTGCTTTAGATTGAATCTACGAATGGAATCAACATTCCATTTCCAAGGAACATTTAGGAACTATGTTTACCCATTCAATTCCAATGTAAACTGTGAGAATGTTCACTGGTATTATGACTTAAAGTCATGTCCAGATTATTTTATTGGCAGGTACTAATTACACCAAAATTGCGTATTCTGGGCTATTTTGTAAAATGGATTGGTCTAAAAGTAAAATTTCTGGTGCAGTGTTGCATATTTAATACTCAAGTGTTCCTGATACTCTTTCAGGCTAAATTTACGCATACAGTATATACCAACCGGTTTATTTCAGGTTTTAAAATCCTGTGCAGATTAGTTTGCTTGTGAGAGCAGCGTTTCAACTGGGACAAAATAAAACTAGAAGAAAATGTAAATAACTTGTTGGTGTCTTCATTTGCACAGTTGAATCCTCGACTGGAAGTAGCAGGACTACTATATGGTAACTGTATGTGACCATTGCAGTTCCATTGGGCAAGGATAGGAGGGAAGAGAGAGAAAATGCCATTGCAGTGCCATTGGGCAAGTAGGGAGAATAGCGAAAATATACTTTGCAGTTTTGTTAGACTACTAGTTGATAAATATTAGGATTTGCAAATGATAAATGTTATGATCAATTAAAATCTGTGCACAGATCCAGGAATAAGATGTACCTACCATTTAGTAATCTGTATATGATTGAGGTTGACTGGAGACTTGAACACATTAAAATGTCTATTGCCATAAAACCTTGCAATTGTGCATGGATTGTTTCTGTAAATAGTGTCATTTTGTGTGTAGTTTTGGGTCTTCTGAGACTAACGTCTTTAAAATGAGGGCATACATGTTACCATAGACATGGGCAATTGAGTCTGTTTTATTAGTTTGTATTTCTGTTAGTAAAGGGCTTGCCTTTCCCAATTTCTGTGGAATTGCCCTATTTTAATTCTCTGGGGAGACTAATGAGCTCCCCTTCCCAACGTGGTTAGAGATGATAATGATTCCTTGCCCCACCTCCTTCCTATCCCAAAAAAATAAAAACAAACCAAACCCCGGTGAATAACTAAAGAGTTCTGCTACTTTACCTTGAGATTCCCATGGACCATCTCCATGTGTAATGTGTACATATTTGTACAGATTTTCCAAATGCTGAAGTTGCTAGACTGAATGGTCTACAAGTAAAAGATGGAGGGGTATTGGTGATCATGATCTCTGTGACTGGAAAATTTTAAATTTTACAAAAAGAATGTCCAAAAATACAAATGAGAACTATAGATCACTAATTTTCTGTTTTTTAAAATAAAACTATGGGGGTGTAAAAATCACCTCTTTTGTATTATAAAAACTAAATATATTTTGGCCTATTTTCCCAATTGAAAATTAAGCTATTTTAAATGCTGTTTAATTGTTAAAATGTTAGGCATGACTTTGAAAAAGAAACAGTTTGACTACCCTGTGAGCTTCTGCAGGTTATTATTTTCCTGAGACTAGGGCTGGGCTCAAATAATGTTTAGTAAATGCTGCTGAGAAATTAAATTGAACAAAGTTCAGACATACTGAACTTTAGAATTGTTTGTACAGAAAATGGCTCAGATAGCGTTCTATCTGGTCACAGCTTGAATTGCCCAGCCCTAATCAAGATAAAATCAGTAACACATCCATACAAACCAGTATAGTATAAATTTATTTTAGTTGATAAATGTCAACTGATAACTTGTCTTTTGAAATGTATAACACTAGTAAGCTTACTTTTTTTTTTTTCCCTCACTGTGCAACTTTTCCAGGTTTGGACCTTATGAGTCTTACGACTCCGGGTCTTCTCTGGGTGGGCGAGATCTGTACAGATCTGGCTATGGTTATAATGAACCCGAACAAAGCCGCTTCGGAGGTAGTTATGGTGGTCGATTTGACAGCTCCTACCGGAATAGCCTTGACTCTTTCGGAGGTAGAAACCAGGGCGGGTCTAGCTGGGAAGCACCTTACTCACGTTCAAAATTGAGGCCTGGGTTTATGGAGGACAGAGGAAGAGAGAGTTACTCTTCCTACAGCAGTTTTTCTTCACCCCATATGAAGCCTGCACCTGTAGGCTCTCGGGGGAGAGGAACGCCTGCTTATCCTGAAAGTGGATTTGGAAGCAGAAGCTATGATGCTTTTGGAGGACCATCAACAGGCAGAGGCCGAGGCCGAGGAGTAAGTACAGAATCTTTTCAGATTCTTTTCACTAGTCACTCTTTTAAACCCTTTCGAGACCGCAGCTTTAAAACTAATACACTGTTCATCGCAGTGTACTTCTGATCAAGCAAACTGTCATGGTTGATCAGCCTGGTAATCCCTTTGAAGTTGATTTATGAGGAAGTATGGAGACCCTCTGTTTTGAAAGTAAAGAGCAACATAAGATTAGTTGATAAGGTTTTGTTACATCTCTCCTTTTGTTTGAAAGGTGAAGATAAAAGTACTAGGTTTGGTCTAAAAGGGGTTAAAAGGAGTTGCCTTTTTCCTTGTAATCACTAGCATATTTGCTGGTGGGAACGTTCTTGGATAATTATAAAAGGTTAACTTGAACCTTTTTGAAGTTTTGAGTAGGTTAAAGGTGCAATGTATATGTAAAAATAAAATGTTAGGCTGTGTATGCAATAAAACAGTTTTTCTTCTTCTTCATATGGGCAGGTGAAATTTTAGCTAATTCTTTATTAAACACACGCTTGACCAAACAGGAGGTCTCATTTTTAACTTAGTTCTTAACTCTAACTTGTATCTGGGGAAAGGGGCGGAAATGTCAAAGGTAGGTGGCAAGCAGTTATAGTGGTTTTCCTTAAATTTAAAGTATTGTTTAAAAGGAGGTCATCAACTTGAAATTTAGTCATCTTAAAAGGAATTAAAATGAGCTTCGTATACGATATCTGCTTATTCCACTACCTCTGCCAATTTTGTTGTACTTACACATTTCCCATGTTGCTATGCAAATAGGAAATAGTGAAACTGACTGCACAAAGTACAAAAGCTGAAAGATTGGAGAAACATCTCTACATTTTTCAGTTTGTTTAATCTTAGCTGTTATAACAGTAGGGAAAAATATCCAAACAGAATAGATATTTAAGTTGATGGTGTCTCTTTAACTTAATTTTATAATTCCATCTTTGATTTTTTTCACGCAAATAGTTCACCTCCTAAACATTTTTTTGCCTATACCTTAGAGGTAACTTACTATCTTACAAAATTTGTAAATATACCGTTTCTTTATGAAGCAGTTTTGTTATAGTAAACTATATAGCTTGTTTGTAGCTTAAAATGTAGATGAGAATAATTTGTATTGGGTCTTCTAAATGCCTGTGTGTTTCGTTTTTTTGTTAAGAAGGTTTTCTTTACCCAATAAGCATTATAGCTGCCATAATCAATTTAGCACAGAAAACCTACACATAGCTGCTCGCTAACAGGTAGTTTAGTAATTGAAAGAGAGTCTAATTTTTATATCGCTCTGTTTGTCAAACTGAAAGTGGTGGGGTTTTAAATTCAGATGCCCTCCTTTTAGAACTGTTTCAGAGCCAAAAGTTCTGTCTAAAAATATAGTATAGTACTTTTATCTAAACTTTTTCTTAAATATTATCAGTTTTACCCTTCATAAAGGAATTCTTTGAGGACAATATAAAAGCTACAACTTTCCATATTTAAAATGCATTGCACCTTTAATAGCTGATGGAAATATTTGCTTGTAAAAATGTGGATCACCTGGAAAGACTGTTTATTCAAGTGTGTACTTCACATCAAATTTAAATACATGCAGTATGAATACGTGTGCTAGATACCTTTGTAGTAGTACCTTGATAATTACATAGATAAATTGGAATTACTTGAGAATTTGTGCATGGATTTTTATTTTTTTAAAACTGTAATATACCTATTTAAAATACGTACTATATTCCAGCCGTGTGTGTTTAAAATATATTCACTGTTTACGAATATATATTTTTTCATATAGTACGTTACACTCAATGATTGTAAGGTACTCTTAATTTGAGTAATACAACATTAAATGTTTTGTTTTTGTGACAGTACAGGTATTTCTGCTTATCTGATTCATCCATCCAGTCAGGTGGGCTTTCCTGTCTACCCTCTGTTAATCAAGTAAATGAGCCAACAGGAGATCAGTTTTGTGCTGTTACACCTTGGTTCCTCCTCTTAAGATTACTCCATTGCCTCCAAAGAGTTGACTGTCACAGATACAACTCTCCGACGTCTGCACCATTATACAGTCTCTTTCAGAGACAAGAGAGAAAGGAATTAAGGGACTTGTCATCTAGCCCAATTCCTTGTCCCTGTTGCTGACCTGTTCTGCTCCCTTTTGCAGGGATGTTTTTGTCCCCAAAAGCAGTTTTTTAAAGAAGTCCTAAATTCACTGGGTTCACTGTCTTAAATCCTCCTGACAGGATAAAGTTACCAGAGTATGTTGGGTGTTCTTCAGTAGTCAGTGGGCCACACCGGACAACTTCTATGCTTTTAGGTTGCTATCAAAATAGAAAAATCTTTACAGTCATCTCTATTTCCTTGTCCCAAACCCACAAAGAAAACTTCTTTTCTGGCTGTCAGCTGAGTTCTAAAGAACTTGGATGGCTTTCTCACCAGAAAAGAGAACAGAAGTATCAACTAGAGAGAATCTAAAGAGAAGGAGCTGAGGTGTACTGAGCTATGAATTCTGATAGGCATACTCATAGCCTGGACTAATGGTTCTGAATAAGCAGAAACCCAGTTCATAGGTGCACATTTAATCTATTAGTGAAGCATTAACAAACTCATTAAGCACCCAATTTTGATGTGTTTTAATTTAGCAGTATTTTGTTCCAGAGTGCAGATTTTTATCTGCTTAAATGTATTTATAAATATTTACATGTAGCAATTGTGTTGTTTCTGTTGATTTCATGTACTAATACTTTTTCTTGATTTCACAAATTTCCAGCATATGGGAGACTTTGGAGGGATGCATAGACCTGGAATTGTTGTTGACTATCATAACAAACCCAGTTCTGCAGCAGTTGCTGCAAGAGGAATAAAGAGAAAAATTATACAGCAGCCATATAACAAACCTGGTGGGACATTTATCAAGAAACCCAAACTGACAAAACCTATTATGATGAACCAGAATAAACTACCTAGTAAGTAATTAAATGAAAAAATAATACTGATGGCATTGTTTAATTTACTTTTTTTAGACACAGGCATTTGTGATATTTTGCAATTCTTCATTCTTCTGCACTGAAGTATTCTACTAGGGCTTGGTGTTGGCACAAGTCAAAACTTCTTTAACAAGTGGGGGGCTTGAAAAACTATAGATCAGATAGTCATCTTGGTGTGTAGATATTATGGTCATGGGCATGTTAGAAATGCATATAGGTAGAAGGTAAATCCCTTCAGATGTATCTTTTTTTCTCCAAAAATGTTTGTTTAAATATAAACTTTCTCGCTCTCTTATTGTGAAGATAGCTTATCAAATGAGAACAAGTGTCGTGTTGGGGTGTTATATAAGTATTGCAGAAGACTGTCTCTAAGCAAACAGTATCACAGCAGATTTGTGATTTAAATAATTCCCCTTCATTATTTAAAGTAATTTCAGATCTTAGGATCACTTAAATGCAAATATTAAACCTGGAAGTCTGACATTCAGCTTGAACTTGGGCACTCTTTTTAAGTATTGAACCTTATGTTGGGTTTCTTTTCCATGCTTGGCTCTGAGACTGTAAGAATGGGATTGTGCATACCTTTATCCTTGTTGTTTTAAAAAATATATTCCCAGTATACCAATCCTCTGTGGAAAAACGGCAGTGTGATGCATCAGTGCCTCCTCAGATGCTAGGAGTTCAGTAAAGATGCATGATAAATGCTTGCTATTCCATAGTATTTTGTATTGTAGCTGTTGAGACTTGCCAAGTCTTAAAAAATGCATTGTTGTATAAGCCAGAGGAATGGAAACTTGTCGCCAGTTATGAATTTTTCTACTGTGTTTTAGTTCTTGTCAGTTACCATAGCTAATGCTTCAGGGTGTCTTTTTTTTTTTTTTTAAATGTGCTTGACAAGGATGAAAGCAGTTTGCTTCTGCTTCCCTGTAAACCAAGTCCCACTGGTTCTTTACTACAGTGCTGTATCTCTACCTCGTTAGCAACTCCTGAGCATCCCTTGTGCTCACGCCAGAAGAAACTTATCTACAGTACAACTGAAAGAGTGGCAGAGGTGATGGGTGGGAAGGGGGAACCAGGGGAGTGAGGAAGTAAAGAAAGTCATTAAAAGGTAAATGGGATTGGAAGATGTTTGTGGTTGATGAAAGAAGAAATTCATTAATGAAGGAAAAGGAGACAGGTGAAGAAAAAAGAGAGTGGAGAAAAGCAGAAATTGAAAAGAAGAAAGGAGAGACAAAAGCAAGGAGAGACAACATGTATAGCAGCTAGCTTAGTGAAACTCATTTTTATACTTGTTAATTTTTAGCAGTTCGTATGTCCAGAAATTCTGAAGTTACTGGAACGAGGTAGTGACAGAAAGTTGTTAATGGAACTTGAATGAATTGCTTGCCTTTGCAGCACATGAATTTAAGGATCAAAAATCTTAAATTGTATGCCCAGCAGTCAGTTTTCTTACACCAGAACTTTAAATCCTAATTGCAAACCGGTTATTGTATCCTTGCTAATTTAGTGTTGTTGATGGACCTGCAATGTATTCTGTAAATCCTGTTTTCAAACTACACCTGCAAAATAAGTTTAAAAATCGCCTTATAAACTTGTGAAGTAAAGTTAGTATGCAGATTTTGGAGAAACTTCCACATGCAAGCCATTGTCTAATATATTTACCTTGTAATAATACTGTGAATTGCACAGCTCTAGAGGGACAACTGGGTATTACAGATATTTGCCCCCTTGCCTTTCACTTCAGAAGTACTGTAAAACTTTTCGTGGACTAATGCAGTGGGTGTTGAGGAAACATTCCTATACACATTACATAGGAAACAGTATTGCCTGACTTGTCCAAAGTTGGTGTGACAGAACAGGTCTGTAAAATACACACCCAGGTACTTCAAAGCTGTGATCTTAAAGATTTCCTAATTTGCCTTTGGAGCTGCATAGCCCAGTTGTGCTAAGCTGGCATTTCTGGAAGTGACTTGATTCTAGACATTTATATTCATCACATTCATGGGTAAGTGGCACTGTAAGAATGATAGTTTTACTTATTTTTGTATGTTTAAAAAAAAAAAAGAAGTCTGGTGTTTTGAGAGATACTATATTGACTGCACTAGAAAAGTGAAGTGCACTATTTGAAGAACAGATACAACAGCAACATTGAAAGCTTATACGTGCATGCACAAACACTGGCCTTGCCATTGTACTTTGATCTTGGAGGGCTTTTATCTAGAGGTTGGGTAGTCATTTGTTCTCTCTGATCATTCAATTTGTGATCTCCTTTTGGGATCAGTAAAAAGTAACAACTGTGATGATAGATTTTGTGATGTGAAGACGTACACCTGGAACTAGAGATTCCCAAACTTACTTTACATAGGCCACAAAACATCCATTAGGTAACTGAATAGGTTAGTAGTGACAGTCAAGCCATTGACCTTAAGTTATAACCTGTTCATTAAAAATTTTCTAAGACATCCATTTCCCTTAATTACTGTTCTTTTATGCCATATTCAAATATTTGGGTATATGTGCCATATTCAAAACGTTGCTATTCCTTTTGTAGGGAAAAGTGTTTTCTTGTCAGAAATCCTTATGGGTCTTTCTCCAGCTGAACCGTTTCCAGGGGGACATTTTAAGAGAGATATTTACTTTCCCTGTATTAGTCATAGCCTCAAACTTCAATCTTGCATATTTAATTTAAGTGTCTTTGGTGTAATTTATCCAGTTTATCCAGGGGTGCGAACAGGGGAACCTTTCCTAATGACTACAATGGAAAAGTCTTAGTTGCTGCAAATTGAAACTCATTGCATCAAGCACCAGATACTGTATTTGGTTAATCTCATTTATAAATGTCAGAATGTATTTTAAATTTTAAAATAATTTCCCCCATTGTAGCTTGCTAACTCTTTCCTTCCAGGTGTTCAGATAGGTTACTGAGCCCACATTTCCTTGTGCCTGCTTGTATTTTTTTTCCATTTATTCAGGTTAAAGGTTAATCCTGGTGATCATATCTGCATAATAAATCTTCTGTCAGTGGTGCTGACAACAGGATTGTAAAGATAAAATTGAGCAGCCCTAACCATTTTCACTGCTGCTGCTGGCGGCATCATTACAGAAGTTCAAGAGAGCAGAGATTCTACTAATTTGAAAGAGATTGAAATGAGAGGCAGTCAGGAGATGGAGTTAAAAAAACCCACGGTCATACAAAAGTAGGTCTGGAGTATATCTGCCTCAGTCTTTTCCTCCCCTGCACAGTTACTCTTCTTCCCACCCACCTCATAAAGAGGCAGATTTAATATTTTTTATTAAAGCTAATGTTAAAATTATCTAATACACAAGTTAAGGAAAGAGTTTCTATACATCTGGGTATTATGCTTAAATTATCCAAAAGTACAAAGTTTGGTTAAAAAGTCATAAAATACATATAGTACATAACCTGCAGTATCCCAAATTAAGGTTAATAAATTTAACGGTACAGTTAAAATACTAGCATCCAAATATTCAGGTACATCAGTCATAAAAAGTTATACTAAGAGTAGTTTGTGGGAAGCAAATATAGCAATGAGTGTAGATTGTCCCTCAATAATTGAGAATTTAGGATAGGTTGTCCCTCAGTAAATACAATCCATCAGAGAAGTATTTCAGGTACTTTCCTGACTTCACTTCTCAGGGCACTCAAGCTCATCTCTCCTGATGTTGCGGATGTCTGGTGATATGTTCTAAATAGATGTACCTTCCTCCTCCTCCCCCCCCCCCCCCCCCGATGGCGTCCGACACCATAAATTGCCACATCATCCAAGCATAGCGCTGACCGATTCCATATTCTCGCAACACTTGCTCGTTACTGGGGTCTCATGTGCCCACGGCTCCGATGGTCAGAGCATGTTTGAACCTCGTACCCCTAGCTCTCAAGGCATCGGCCAGAGGGGGCATATTTCTCCACTTTTCGAGCTCAGGCGTCGCAGAAGGCTGGGGTCCTGTTCTCAAAGGGAACTGTGATGTCCACCATGACAGTCTTCTTATGTTCCTCGTTAGTGATGACGATGTCTGGTCGCAGTTGACTGTCCATTCCAGGGATAGTGGAGTTCATGCCAACCTTCTCCACGGGTGGCAGGATGACTTTGATTAGGAGATCTTGGATGGCATTGTGGCACAGCTGCCAGGCTCTGGAATGGGGCTAGCAGCAACAGAAGTCGTGGGATAGCGTCTCATTGGCATAGCTGCACTTTTTGCATTGTTTGTCTTGATTCCTGTGGTGGACAGCTCCGTTCAGTGGGATGCAATTGAGCCGGGCCCTGTGAATGAATCTCCAGTTGGCAAATGGGGTGAAACTGCCCCTGGGGAGGAAGTGATTGCTGGTGTCCCATTTGCATGTCACCTCAAACGCCTTGCCCGGTCCACCTTCGTCTCAGGTTTTTCCACATACTGCCAGTGGTTGGCATCCTTCAGGGTCATCTCCAGCATAGTTCTAGATCTCGGAGTGATGATTGTATGCTCCGTATTCTTGACCTGTGGCACCAGGACTCCCAGCTCCTGACGTTCCTCACACCATGTTCAGTGGTAGCTGACTCTCTTCTCCAGCAGTCGCATAACATTGCGGGCACAAGTCCAAAGTGAAGCAAAGTCTCCCCCGTCTCGTCCAAATTTGCCTTCCAGGGAGCCAGGTGGCGACATATTGGTTGGAGGGGTCCTGGCGATTCGTTTCCTGATGACCTCATGCATAGCACTCTCCGCAATGTTCCTCGTGTGTCCGAGCATGTTAGAAGGTGGACTGCATGAGTGATCATTGCAACATCACACAGATCACCCATTCGAGGGATGTTGGCGCCGCCCTGCCTGTGCAAGATGTACACCAGTTCATTAGAGAGGCTGAGGGAACTGGGATTGTTTAGCCTGCAGAAAAGAAGAGTGAGGGGGGATTTGATAGCTGCTTTCAGCTACCTAAAAGGGGGTTCCAAAGAGGATGGATCTAGACTGTTCTCAGTGGTAGAAGATGACAGAACAAGGAGTAATGGTCTCAAGTTGCAGAGGGGGAGGTTTAGGTTGCATATTAGGAAAAACTTTTTCACTAGTAGGGTGGTGAAGCACTGGAATGGGTTACCCAGGGAGGTGGTGGAATCTCCTTCCTTAGAGGTTTTTAAGGTCAGGCTTGACAAAGCCGTGGCTGGGATGATCTAGTTGGGGTTGGTCCTGCTTTGAGCAGGGGATTGGACTAGATGACCTCCCGAGGTCCCTTCCAACCCTGATATTCTGTGATACGCACTAACTGGCCCATATAGACTGTGCTAGTGCATACTGAAAGTCTGTGCAAAAAGCACCAATTATACCTATTTTTATACCCGATCCGGCGGGTAGTGTAGACCTGCCCTTTGAGTTGGCTTCTTAAATACCTTCATGCTGTTTCACATCTGATACTCCTTGATGAAACATGGGAGCCTTATCTTATAACAGGCTTATTCAAAGTGATACAAGCTACGAAAGTGAGATCTTGGAAGAGTGTTGCTGTTTTCATAATGTAATAAAAATACTGTAATGATAAATAATTAATAATAAATAGTGTGTAATAAGCATGTCATAAAAACAAATTTTATATTTCCAAGATCACTGCTTTTAAAATTTATACTCAGGTAAAAGAGAAAATCCCTGGAAATATTCATTTTTAGGAGGGGGTTCATGAGACTTGACATTTTAGTGAAAGGGGTTTGTTAAAGTTTGGGAACCATTGTCCTGAGGGGATCTGCCAAGGTGAATGTACCTCTCAACAAGGTGGACAACACCATAAGGCAATTAGTGAAGAAGAGGATGTTTCTTCCCGAGAGGGCTAGTAATCATAGAATCATAGAATCTCAGGGTTGGAAGGGACCTCAGGAGGTCATCTAGTCCAATCCCCTGCTCAAAGCAGGACCAACCCCAACTAAATCATCCCAGCCATGGCTTTGTTAAGCCTGACCATAAAAACCTCTAAGGAAGGAGATTCCACCACCTCCCTAGGTAACCCATTCCAGTGCTTCACCACCCTCCTAGTGAAATAGTGTTTCCTAATATCCAACCTAAACCTCTCCCACTGCAACTTGAGACCGTTACTCCTTGTTCTATCATCTGGTACCACTGAGAACAGTCTAGATCCATCCTCTTTGGAACCCCCTTTCATGTAGTTGAAAGCAGCTATCAGATCCCCCCTCATTCTTCTCTTCTGCAGACTAAATAATCCCAGTTCCCTCAGCTGGTCCTCATAAATCATGTGCTTCAGCCCCCTAATAATTTTTGTTGTCCTCTGCTGGACTCTTTCCAATTTTTCCACATCCTCCTTGTAGTGTGGGCCCCAAAACTGGACACAGTACTCCAGATGAGGCCTCACCACTGCCAAATAAAGGGGAATGATCACATCTCTTGATCTGCTGGCAGTGCTCCTACTTATACAGCCCAAAATGCCACTAGCCTTCTTGGCAACAAGGGCACACTGTTGACTCATATCCAGCTTCTCGTCCACTGTAACCCTTAGTCCTTTTCTGCGGAACTGCTGCCTAGCCACTCGGCCCCTAGCCTGTAGCAGTGCATGGGATTCTTCCTTCCTAAGTGCAGGACTCTGCACTTGTCCTTGTTGAACCTCATCAGATTACTTTTGGCCCAATCCTCTTATTTGTCTCGGTCCCACTGTATCCTATCCCTATCCTCCAGCGTATCTACCACTTCTCTCATGTTGGTGCGCTTTAGAATTCACATTCCCATAGCGCACACTGCTGCACCATGTAGACAAGCCATTAGTCTGCCTGCCCTAAGGTTATGGGAAGGGTGGGAAATACCATTTAATTTTCTGTGTGGCAAAATACAAATCATTGGGACATAATCTAGAGGTGCTGTAAACAGGAATTGAGACGTTTTGAAATTAAAAGATGTGTAACAAGGTAATTGAAAATAAATTACACAGTATGGAGGATTACTTCAAAATGGTACTTTGCAGTTTTCATGACTTTCTTTCCAGTATTGTGGAATCTGTTTGGGGTAAAGAAGATGCCAAGAAAAATATTGATGCCTGTAAAATGCTGCTTAAATTCAGGGAAATTAATCTTATTAATTTTATGCAATACTTTAACATCCAAGACACTCTAATGTAGATATAAATCTTTCCTTTTTTCTGACCACACTTCCTACTTCTCTAATGTTCAAGGCTTTAGACAAAATACTAATAAATGACAGAGTGGTTTTAGAGAGTCGTTTCATTTTCTTTAAATTTCTTCCTCATTTCATGCTTATAGACCTGAAGACACCTATCAAGGATTCTGCTGTTGGAAAATACAGTTTTGGGACACTCTGGGATGAAGTTTATCAAGTGTGCCTTTTAAGAAAAATAATTTCTTAAATGCTTTTGACTGAAAGACTTTTAGGCAGTTAAACTGGCTTTTTAAAATCCAAATATTTAAAGTAAAAAAAAAAAAAGGATCTGTTTTATGTAAAAATTAAATCTTACATTTTAGCATATTGAAAACTTGTGACTTTGGGCAGTTTGTCTATCCCATTCCGGTTGTAGTGCAAAGTGTCTGCATATACCTTATAAAAAACAAGTGTTAATACTAGCTGGCAACTGTACATCTAGTTGGATATGCACAAGCATGCATTTTAAAATTTTTAACAGGTGGTACTTCACAGCAAAAATGGGTATACATTTAAATGAGAACACATTTAACACAAAGGTGACCTTGAGGATGTGGAATTGTTTGTGCAACATAACTAGCTGTTTAACTGAACCTCCAATGTGAGGATGAAAGTCTGAAGAATTTACTTGGCTTACTGCCTTGAATGGTCTAATTGAAAAGCCAAGTCTGCTGACCCTCAGTCTTGTGACCAGAACATGTTCACTGGAACATGCTAGCTTTTTAGTAAGCACTAAGTTCTCTGTATGTTGACAGGTTGAAAAGGTTCCCCTTTGAAAAGTGAGTGCGTCTGATATGGAAGCCAGCGACTGAAACTTGGAACAACAAAACGTGGAGTGTTTATATAAATACCCCACGTTTTGTTCCAAGTTTCAGTCACTGGCTTCCATATTAGATGTGCTCAGTTTACAGGAAGCTTGTTCTGCCTACCAGCCCTTCAAATGGATCTGAGGCCTGTTCTACACTAGAAAATTAGGTCGGCATAACTACGTCGTTCAGGCTTGTGAAAAATCCACAGCCCTGAGCGGCAAATCTAAGCTGACCTAAGTCCCTGTGTAGACAGTGCTAGGTTGACAGAAAAATTCCATCTGCTCCCATCAGCATAGGGAGTGTCTATGCTGCAGCGGTTCAGCTGTAGCATTTTAAGTGTAGACATAACCCCAGTCAAGTTTTGTTGTTTTCATCTTCCATTTGTCAGTAATAAAGCTCCCTTGCCTTGAAATTTGTTCTCAGTGGTACTTTTGTAACCAGATTGTTTACGGTGGGGTTGTAAAGGTCTAATTGCTTGGAGTGCTATTCTTTTGATTTACAAGATGTGATAGAATTCTGTTTGCTTATTCTTGGCTGTATTTGATCTGCAGGCCTAAAAGGAGTAAAAAGCAGTAAAAACATGCTTTGTGACTAAAATAAGTAGATCTGACTTGTACATACATGGAACAACTCTGAGTAAGGGGGTGCTTTTGCATAGTCACTTCAGTGTCAGAAGCCATGTAACAACATGTAAATCATACTCAGTAGCTAATAGTAAAAATCCTTATACACATTTGATCCACTAGTATATTCAACATATATATTCTTAATCTGACAATATTTAGTTTTATATTCCCTTGTTAGAAGACATTTGAAAAGGATGCTTAATTGTCGTAGATCAGGGGTTCTCAAACCTTTTCATACTGAGGATCACATCTTAAAATAGTGACTTGTGGACATCTTCCCCCCATGTCCCCTAGTCATGAACTTGCATACCAGCTGATGAGGAATGAATATCCCTGTGGCAACTACAGCAAATGCTTATGACAGTGGTCCCCAATGTGGTGCCCGCGGGCGCAGTGGTGCCCGCCGGGGCATTTATTTGCGCCCACCGTCAGGGCCGGCGCCAAGGAAGGAAGAGGAGAGGAGCATCTGCCGGAGAAGCATTGCCACTGAAATGCCACCGCACAGCGCTTCTGGCGGAGAAGCTTTTGCTGAAATGCCGCTGAGGTGCGCTTCCGGCGGAGAACCATCGCCACTGAAATGCCGCCGAGAAGTGTCACTGCCCGCCACACTCTGATGAAGAGATGAATCTGCTCTTGGCCACAGAAAGGTTGGGGACCACTGGCTTATGATGTATACAAGTAATATTAGGAACAGTATTTAATTCATTGTTTGCTGCTTGAATATGATTTAGTGACTGGAAATGAGAAGAGACACCACCACATTATCATGGTCTGGAAACCACTGGTCCATGTGAATTCCAGTGATCTGTTACCATGTGATGGAAATAATTGTGTTTGTTTATTTTTATTTTTAATTTACCCAACTTGGTCACCTGTAAAATTAGGTAGAACTACCAACCAAAGCAATAGTTATATTGCTGATGGGATTTCCCAGATGGGAAATTACTCTCTCTTTCTTATTGAAAAGACTGAAAGATAGCAAATCTAAACTTTTTCAATCTTAAATTATGAATATTGGGATTCTAAAGAAGATTAAATTCTAGATTTAAACATGCTTTACCACCATCGTGAATTTAAGATATTGTATGTAAACAGTGTATACATAATTTTTGTATATAAAAATTTAGTTTCCTAATTAGATTAAATTATTTCTTCCAAGAGCTCAGAACTCTTAAGCCAGTTTTTAAAGCAGGCAAAATATTCTTTGACCAGTTTGTATTCTCTGTTGCTCTAGTTTGGATAGGGAGCTACCACAGGAACATTGCACGTGTGGGCCCCATGCATCCAACCTGCTTTCATAAATTTATGCTGTCCTTAAAGTACATGGGTAGATTGAGGAGTTAAGTGTCCAACTGTGCAGCATAATGTGTGGTGGGGAGTACAGAACGGAACAAAGAGTAAAAGGTGACCGACAAATTAGAGGATAGAGCAAGGATGACCAAAAAAAAGCAGAGGGGCTGAAACATAAGAGGCATCAGGGGAAGTGAAAGGACAGGCATGGGTGCACGGGGAGTGAAAGAAGAGGCAATCCAGCTTGGAAGGAGAGACCAGCTGTAAATCAATAGATGAACTTGGCTACTGAGATAGGTATAAAAATCTTGGTTCCATATTGATACAGTCATGTCTTAGTGTTTCTCTTGCTGAACTGGCAAATGGGAACACTTTCTCAAACAAGCTTATTTAAATTATAATCTAGATCCCTCAAAGTCTCAGGTATCTCTCAAACAATTAAATACAGGGCAGTTTAAATCTCATTCCTGATTATGAAACTAATTCACAATGTTTTGAATACTTGTGATATACATTTGTTTGATTTGATTATACATGAAATAATGTTTGATAAATTGGGTTTTAACTAATTCCCCTTAATTCAAGTTAATCACTGTAGTTAATCACAGACATTGAGAATAAATTTATTGGACATTTTTACTGGGTTTAATATGATACTTTAGGCTCTTGTAAACTTTTTTTTTACATGAGAAATTTGTGGATTTTACTTTATTCTGATAATGAAGCTGAAGCAGGTGATGCAGATGTGGACAAAGATTTTACAAAAGATGCCTGTGATGTTGAGTATCAGGCCTTTGGAGGCAAGTTACATTGCTTTGTCAGGTAAGACACAGTACGTATTGTGCCCCTGCACTTGCTTTTGTGTGATTATAGGTTTACAGGATCAATGTACTTGAATATGTGTTTTGTAATAGCAATTGCATAGTGCATTTCATCTTCAAAGTGCTTTACAAACACTGAGGGGAAAATAATTTGAGTATCTCACATGGTGATAAATATTAGGCTAAAGGTTGGAGTGGGGAGCATGGTTGTCTGACAGGAAAACATTCACAATTTTTGATGTTTATATGCTTATCTCATTACGTTTTGATCATATCTGTATGTTATGCTTGTTTCTTTTGGTATCTTAGACTTAGTGGTCACTTAAGTCTTATTTGTCTTATTGAATGTTGCATTGAATCTTAGGTGAGTTGATTATAAAAATAATGGATTAGTTAACTGAGAGCTGCTCTTATCAATACAGTGGATATAAATATTTTTATATAATCTTCTTACTGTGAAACAGGTAAAAAATTGATTTTTGTTAAACAAATTTCTGCTTATATGTTAACCACAATATTTTCAAACACACAAACAAGGAAATTCAATGTTGAGGCTGAAACTCTGTCCTAAATCCCCTTTTCTGATGTGCCTTGGTATTGTATATATGGTTTGTTTGATAACAAGGAATGCTGGAAAATTGCTGCAAATTGTACAAAGTTTGTTTTCTTGGAATGCTGTGGGAATACTTTTCATACTGTGTAATGGACTTTCCATTAAACTATAACACACCTTTTTGTTTGTGTGGTTAATCTGCTTACAAGACCAACTGAAATCTGCAGAACAGTTTTGGAGACTTTCACTCAATTGCAAAATACTGCAAATCATTAACTTTAAATAGTAAATTGTAAAGAATGGACAGCTAGTTAACCTATTTTGCAGGTGTGCTTTTCCTATAAGGTCCTGTATGAAACATTGCAAATCTATGGCTCCATCAATAATGCCACTTTAGCAAATGCAGGTGAAAATTTATGCAGCTTTTTAAATGAATGCAATGTCATGCAGGAAAGTGGGACACTCACGTTCATATCTGGACTCAGGCTTCCATTCCCCTGGCCTAGTAGAGGCTGGGCATTTTAAAGGTATCTTCTGATCTTGAGGGTAAGCTGCTCAGGCCATTTCACTCCACAAAACTCCATACCAGATGATTTATGCAGCAGTTAAACAAGGAATCCTTTGGCCATCTTCTGGGTTGAGGGTAAGGTGCCATATTGAAAATTTTAACCCTTGAGGGCTTTATTAGGAAATGTAAAAAGAATTATATGGATGGGGGATATTCTCTTTCCTGCTGGAGCAGAGTAGTGTTCAGGTCCTACATGGAGGGTGAAGAGCTTATTCCACAAAATAAAATACAAAAAGGCTTTGGATCCAATAAGGAAGCACAGCTCTTCTAAAGTAATTATGAATGTTTTGAACACTTAATACTACTTCTGGTCCCAGCTAGCTTTTTGAAATTCTCTTCACTGAGATGAGTTTGTCATGGGGGTCTGCACACATTTTCTGCTATTGTCTGGCTGGGCACACGTTTCAGAGAAATGACCTTCCTTTAAAGTTGACCTTCAAAATGCAAAACAAATTGTACTTTCTTACTTCTTGTGAATGGTGGCCTGAATGATTTTTTTGTTTTGTTTTGTTTTTTAAACACATGTTGTTCATAGAATCCTAGAACAGAAATATAGAACTATTGTGATTGATAAAAGACTGAAAACTGAACTAAGGAAGGGATTTTTCGTCAGACATTTTAAAAGTTAGTTCCTTGTCAACATATTCTTACTCAAATGCCTGAGAAACACTTGACAGAATTTCTTTGTTTAAGATTCTACTATCCCTGCTAAGAAAATTCATCCTCCACTACTCTAGTCCTCTAGTAAAGATCGGGAAGATTTTATTTATCTTTAAGCTATAAGCCAAAAGTGTGTGTGTGAGAGGATTTAAAATTTGATATTCAGTGCCTATACATCATATGTACATAATCAAAAAGAAACATTAACAATTATATTTCTTTCCTTGTAGATCATCTTTGTATTAGTTTCCATTGTATAAGCTATCTTCACAACAAAAAGGGTGGCTAGAGACTGATTCCTTTTTAATAAATTATGTTTTATGCAACAGCAAATATTGCAATGAAACACTAAAATTGTGGGGTGTTTGAACAATTGCGATTTTCCAGTGTCCCTCCTGGTCACTTACTTGGAAATGCCTTTAGTATCTAGGCAAAATGGGATTGGGTTGGCTTTAACTCTGAATTTCCTCACTTTTGAGAGTTTAATTCAGGTCCTTACCCACTAAACTTGCATTGAAATATTAATGTTTACTGATTTTTTTAAAGTTAAAAATACCCAAAACTTATAGATGCATTGAAACACTATGACTTGAATTTATTTCACATTTTGGGACTAGAAAAGATGATTGTGAAAGAGGTAGGGGAAGTCAAGCATTTATACTTTCTAATCTCTGGATTTTGGAGATATAAAGTGTTTAACCCAATTCACTATGTGTTAGGTACCAAACCAGAGGTCAAAAGTGAAGAGGAGGAAAAACGCCGAATTGAGGCAAGAAGAGAGAAACAGAGACGTAGAAGGGAGAAAAACAGTGAAAAATATGGTGATGGATATAGGTTTGTGCTGCTGTTTTCTATTTAACATATATCATCATTCCCTAGCACCTTTTGCTGGTACCAGTACTCTCTATAGAGGAATACATCAAAGGGTGCTAGGTATACAACTGTTTTAAAAGAAACCAATTTGTCTTGCAGGAGAGGAGATTGCTCAGCTAGAGTACTTGAAATATTTTGAGATATAGTAGCATTAATATTTCTGAAAATATATTAGCACACACCACTACGCTCATGAGATGCTCAAATAATCATCTTTTACAGTGGTACCATCTTCCAGTACTACGCCATATGTTTATAGTACAATTAGATGAATCTACATGCTGAAAGGGTATTCCTGCTATTCTTCCTAAGCTCCTCAGGATAGGAATTGATCTTATTCGGTGTTTCATTTGTCTCCATTTTAAGCATTACAAAAGGTCCAAATTATGTGGGAGACCTGGTTTTCACACAAAAAGGCAATACTTTTGTAAATAAGAGGAGTATTCAGTTTCAAGTATATTCCACTAAACTGTGCCCCAGGAAAATGGATTCATTAAGATTATACTGTGATCTCAAACTCTCCAGAGTGCAAGGGGGATTTTGATGTAAGACTTCAACTTTGTAGTAAAAATAAATTGAGATCTCCCTGATGTGATCTCATTCTGAAGTGGGGTTTTTTTTTTTTGGTAGTCTTGTGATTATGTAGGATTACGTATTATATGGGTGGAGGGAAAGAAGAGCTCTCTGGCTACATCTGTTCCTCAAACAGTCTCCATTTTTTTGGTCCTCTTTCCTATCCCTGCTGTTTGTACCTTTCCCCACCAATATGAGATTGACACGCCTGACAGTTTCGCTATTGCTAAACACTGATAGTTGTGTTTTTTTTAATATCAGCAGTAAAATTAACCAAGCTATTTCATTCTACAGTTAACAAGATGTTGAGTAACAGTTCAGTACATGCCTATTTGAAAATTCAGATAGACATCATTGGCTGGGTTTGCATTTGGCTCACTTTTACCTTCAGAACCATAGCACTGCAAATGTAGCTTTCTCTTATGTAAATGTCATTAGTAAAAATTATAGAAAAAGTTGGCTTAATGTTCTACACTTACTAGGGAAAGCTTTCCTACTTGCCACAGGTGACTAGATCTAACATGTCCCCACATAAGCCACCTAGGTAATTCTTGAAAAACACTGATTTAAAAAAACAAACAAAAACTTATTGAACAGTAACACCTTTAACATACGTGTTTCTCCTGCTAGAATGGCATTCACATGCTCATTTTGTAAATTTCGAACCTTTGAAGAGAAAGACATTGAAGCTCATTTGGAAAGTGCTGCTCACCAGGAAACATTGGATCATATTCAGAAGCAAACCAAATTTGACAAAGTAGTGATGGAATTTCTGCACGTAAGTCATTATGTTCATAGAATCACTGAAATGTAGGGCTGGAAGGAACCCCAAGAGATCATCTAGTACAGTCTCCTGTGCTGAGGCATGACCAAGTAAACCCAGACCATCCCTGACCGTTGTTAGTCCAACCTGTTCTTGAAAGCCTCCAATGAGTCTTCTACAACCTAAGGCTATTCCAGAATTTAACTACCCTTACAGTTAGAACATTTTTCTTAACATCTAACCTACATCTCTTTGCTTGCTCTAGAGTAAGCCCATTACTACTTGTCCTACCTTCAGTGGACATGGAGAGCAATTAATTATGGTCCTATTTATAGGTGCACTGACGGTGCCATGTAGAGTACAGTCACGGCATGCAAAGCTAGCACCTGTATAAATACAGTGTATACAGTGAGGCATGGCTTAAGTAGAATAGAGTAAGTGCCCTGCACCCTGATCCCGTAGGGTATATACCCTACATGGCTCTCTACATGCTCAAGCAGTGCCTCCCATGTCTACGCTGAAATTTTTAGTAGTGTAGTGTCCAGCTGCCTCCCCACTACCAAAGCCTTTTCCCATGGTGGAGGAGAGGGGGCAGTAGGGAAAGGCTCTGGCAGGGGGCGGGGGAAGGAGCAGGGGAGATAGTGGTGAAGAGTCTCTGGTGATTGGAGGGGAGGCAGGGAAAGGCTCTGGTGCTGGGAGGGGAAGGGAGCAGGGATGGTAGTGGGGAAAGGCTCTGGTGATGGGAGGGAGAGGGGAAAAGGGAGGCAGTGAGGAAAGGCTCGGGGAGAGGGAGGCAAGGGGGGGAAGGCTTTGGTGGCGGGTCCGGGGAGGGCTGCTGGAGCCTTTCATTGCTGTGTATATCTATACACTGCCTTTCACTGCGGCATGTAGCTACATGTGCAGTGCCTGTACTTTACGTTGTGTTGTAAGTGTAGACATAAGCTATAACAGCCCTTAACAAATTTGAAGTCCATTTTCAGATCCCCCATATTTTTCTTTTTTCAAGACTAAATATGCCCAGATTTTTTTTAACCTTTCTCCATAGGTCAGGCTTTTTAAATCTTTTATCGCATTTTCCCTAATTTGCTTATGAGAATGTCAAGTGGGACTGTTTCAGAAGCCTTACTAAAACCAGATATATCACATCTAGTGCTCCCCTCTATCCACTAGGACAGTAACCCTGGCAAAGAAGGAAATTATGTTGCTTGGCATGATTTGTCCTCGACAAATCCTTGCTGGTTATTTTTTATAACCCTGTTCTCTAGGTTTTACATATTGATTGTTCAATAACTTGTTCCAGTATCTGTTCCCCATTTTGAAGATAGATACTATATTTTCCTTCTCCAATACTTCGGGACCTCACCTTTTCTTCCATGATTTCTTGAAGATAATTGTTAATGGTTCTGAGATTACTTCAGCTAGTTCCTTAAATACCCTTGGATGAATTTTGTCAGGCCTTGCCAACTTGAATACATCTAAATTATCTTGATTTGTAGGTCACTTGCATATTGGAGTTTAATTTAAATTGTACCATTTATCGTCTTCAAAATATGTACTTAATTTTTCATTAGATCATTTCCACTTAGGAAAAGGGTTGTCCACAGTAAACACTACTGAACAGAAAGGCAAGTATAGAATTTTTGAAAAGTAGCATTGCTTCATAGCTAGGTAACAAAATAAGCCGTTATTGAAGTCAATAGTTTTGAATGTCTTTGTTAGTCACTATGCCAGAACATTCCCTTGGAACTAATAATAGTTGATACATACACATCTAATAATCAAGAATAGAAAGAGCTGGGTAACTTTCAAAATTTAGTATGTTTCTGATTTGGGGTGTTGTGTAGGTGGAGAAATACGTCAGTCATTTAAAACTGATCTGTTTCCTGCATTCTAGGAGTGTATGGTGAATAAATTCAAGAAGACAGCTATGCGCAAGCAGCAGACCAACAACCAAACTGAAAATGTCCAGGTTATTGAAAAAGATGTAATGGAAGGCAAGTAATAGACTCCATGTGAAAGTGCATGTTTTGGGAATATCCATGTCTTTTCTTTTTTTTTTCTTTTCATTTCATTTTATTCTCATTTGAACATGTTGATCTGATGTTTGGATTAAAATCAGTTCCAGTGCACTTTATGAAATCTATTGGAATCTTTAGACTCTCTTTAAAAGCTGTTTTCTCTTCCTTTAGTTCAACAATTCTGGTCTCCAGTGCATGTGTAGTGTTAAAGGTCTCAAAACTTATCAAAACTAGGAATTACTACTAAGATTTTGAGTCAGATTACATATCACTTATTCCACACCCTTCCTATTTTGGGATGAGATTCTGTTATGGGCCTTTAAGAAGTGCAGCACTAAACTCGCAACTCGGGGAGGTGGTGGGGCTAAAATGACTTTTAAGCCACTGTTGTAGCCATTCTGGGGCTGTCCTAGGGGCTGGAGAAGCCCTTGGTGTAATTTAGCCCTAGAGACTTTTCTGAATTACAGTGACCTCCCTGCCTTATGAGCTGCAGTACTGTGTAAGCAGCCCTGCCCCAACACCCCTCTCTGTCCAGGTGGAGCTTCTATGTGGGGTCTTACAAGTGATTTTCAGGAGGCAGCATTGTGACTGTTTTCCAGTGTGTGCGCACTAAGATGAATCCTCCCTCATGCTACTCTGACCCTTTTGTAGAGCATATAGTGGCCAGGATCTTATCCTTGATCTTTGTCTTTTCTTAATTAGCACAGCACTTATCAGATAAGACATCCACTTGATCAAAGATCCACACGCTTCATGTGTAGGCAAGTCCTTAGACCTTTGGTCCAGTGGATGTCATATTTGCTAAATGCAGTGTAAATTACAGTTTAAATAAAACATTTAAAATAGTTTAAGTTAAAATATTTACAGCAGTTCTAAAAAGTCATCCCCTTACATTTTTAAATTTTTTTTTTTTTTGGTGTTTAGGAAAACCTTTTCATGTTAGCTTGTTAACAGAAAACCTTGAATGCAAATATTGTACGTTTTTAAATAGAATTTGAGTTCTGCAACTTTTCCTGTCTGGGAAAAAAAAATTCATATATCCTTAAGTAGGACAGAGTGGCAATTCATACAGCTATTACAATAGGATCAGTCCTATATAAATTTTTTTTAAAAATACTTTAAAAATTTCTAAGTACCCTAAATAAAAGTAGGTTCTTCTTTGAGTGCTGGTCCCTATGTGTATTCCACACATAGATACCAGTGCATGCTGGGTGCCCGAGTCTGGAAATGCTTAGTAAGCAGTGTCTGGTGGCCTTCACGTGCGCTGTTGCTGTCCTCGTGCTGCAGACTGAGGGCATAAGAGGCGCAGTGCAGGCTGACACCTCTCCTGTTCCTTCTTACTGCTACATGGCCTGACTCAGAATCCTTTGGGTCCACAGTTTTCCCCAGCTTCTTTCTCATCAGCCTATAAATATATTTTGTAAATAGTTTTAATATTTAGCATAGTTAAAGTTTTGCGATAATATAGTTAGTTTGGCTTAGTTTTTCCCATTTTGGGGAATCCCTCCCTGTGGATTGGGACTAGGCTTGGTGTCCCAGGGTTCAAGAATTGCATATCTTGCCCTTGCTCCTTCTCCATGAGCAGTTAGCACCAGTGCTGCCACTACTGTCTGGGTAAGATGCATATCTCAGAAAAGTGGAGTATTTACAATTTGTTTCCCCCATGAATATGTGAAGCTCATGATGTTCAGCTTGGGAAGCACCTTATGGAGAAGGCTGTGAGATCTCATTCAGATTCAGGGAAGGGAGACTCCCATGTACATTGACCTTAACTGACAAGCAGTGACCTTTTTGAGCCTGAGAATGGAGCCTAGAGCTGCTAAGCCCAAGGAATCATCACCATGGGCTTTGCACGAGAGGGGCACTCTCATAGATACAAGGACAGATCCCCATTCAGGTCTACTTTTAAAAGAAGAGACCCCTCCCTGACTCTGGCTAGGTTAGGTGAGCCGTCGCTCACAATTCCGAAGGGCTCAGTACCACTTAAGCCCCCAGGGCAGGTGGTTAAAATGCATAAGAAAAAGGATCTGTCAGGACTGTCTTTGGTTCCAATTTCTAAACATAAAGACTGTCATCCACTGGCTCCATTTAAGAGTTCTAGGCCTGAGTTTTTGGTGTTTTTGTTTTTTAAATAAATCATATCTTTGACATATTAAAGTGAGTTTGATTTGTTTGCCCAGGAGCATCTTTGACTTCTTTCCGTTAAGCAACTGTGTCTTTAGCATGAACTGAGCTTTGTAAATGTTTGCTTGTGTATGATTAATATAGGCCAGGCATGGGCAAACTTTTTGGCCTGAGGGCCACATCGGGGTTGCAAAATTGTATGGAGGGCCGGGTAGGGAAGGCTGTGCCTCCCCAAACAGCCTGGCTCTGCCTCCTATCTGACCCCCACCCACTTCCTGCCCCCTGACTGCCCCCTCAGAACCTCCAACCCCCCCCCAGCTCCTTGTCCCCTGACCGCCCCCTGCAGAGACCCCACCCCCATCCCTAACTGCCTCCCTGCGACCCCACCCCCATCTAACCCCCCCTGCTCCTTGTCCCCATGACTGCCCCCTTCCGAGCTGCCCCCCCCAACAACCCCCCTAGGACTCCACCTCCTACCCAACCCTCCACCCCCCTGACTGCAGGGGAGGGGCTGGGTGGAGCCTCCCCGGCTGGGAGCTCAGGGGCCGGACAGGAAGGGACTGTAGGCCGTAGGTTGCCCACCCCTGAAATCGACAATGTAGCCTCATAATTGTGGTAATGTCTTGTTTTCTTTGCTAGGCGTTACTGCTGATGACCACATGATGAAAGTTGAGACTGTTCACTGCAGTGCTTGCAGTGTGTATGTTCCTGCACTACACAGTTCTGTTCAACAGCACTTAAAATCTCCTGATCACACAAAGGGAAAACAAGTAAGATTTAGTATTTTATAAATGTGTAATGCTCAGTTCGTAATTTCTTGTTCTGTGAACTGCTGAAGGTACAGTCTAATCTGAACAGAAATAGAATGCAGGTTTCCTTTTTAACCTTAGAATCTTATGTTTTGATACTGAGCATCTAATGAGGAGCAATAATGTAAACTGTCTATTTGACAAGAGGTTCTGAGTTTGTGATCTGCAGCTATGGGGTTTTATAGTTTTCCTTTGATTCAGTGTAAGATTTAGATTTATGTTACTAAATGGAACAGTCATTTTTAAGTTGTGATTTGTTGAGAGATTTATATTCTGACTAATGAGTATACGCTGATATGCTAGTTTTCTAGTTAAAGTAATGGTTTATGAAGGTTCAACTTTCTGGCAACAGTGTATACATTAATAATATGCTTTATGGCTGCCAATAAGGATCAAAAGAAAATCAGTGGTGACGTACTTCTCTATGAAATTCCTCGATCTATTAGAAATTGAAACGAGTAAGAAAACTTACTGCATTAAATATTCAGGAGTACTAAATACTGTTCTTGGTTGAATGCATGAGATAACTGAAAGGAATTGTTGGAACAATAGTTATTTAAATCTATAAGTAGGAGTTTAGAGCATTGATTTAGGTAATTCTTTATAGTTCATTGTCCTTTCCTGTCTGTATCAGACTTCAATGTATACCTAGTGCAAGGCCTGCATTCATATATTTTGGGTGGTGCTGCTTCCATAATTTCCTCTGCAGGTTTCATATAGACAAACACATGCCACCTCACTGATGTTTATAGCCAAGTGTTTCTTCTGATTGTTAAGCAGTTTAAACAAAAGGAAAAGTCGCGTATAGAAAGAATTAGAATAGTTGAGAAGTAGTAGTGATATACAGAAACAAAGTTTCCATTGCAACTTAAAATTGCTGCTTTTTAAATTTAACTAATCTAGTAAGGTGAATGGTTGAAAGCGGAACATGACTGGAAAAATGGTGGTAGCTGGTGAGTGGGACTTGGAGAATAATATAAATCTGCAGTAGTTTGGACATTCCTTGTCCATTATACAATTACTGAGATTTTGTGTATTTTTAATAATTTATTATAATAAATTGTAGAAAGTGATATGCAAGGCAATCTGTTCTGATACAAAGATGGTAAGTCAGAAAACTTTTTTGCATTAGTGGCCAATGTAAGTTTAAATGTGCATTAAATGCATTCAGAGAAACCAGTAACATGGTTGCAGTTTGTAATGTAGATGAGGGATTAACTGTGTCCCTAGACAAGACTAAAGCTATGGGCCAGTCCACTCACCCACATACAAATACAGTTGTGTTGTACCCAGTTCCTCTGATTTCATTTATTGTGTAGGTTGGACCTTTGATGCCAAGACTTAGTATTTCCTGCTTTGATGATTAAATGTGTAACAGCTCTAATGTAGCAGCTAATGTAGCAGCCCCTAACCAATATAGCATGAATTAAATTTGTATCACACGACTATTTAAATAGATCAGGTTTGTAATAGTTACAATTAAATCCATTTCATAGGCCTACAGAGAACAAATAAAAAGGGAGAGTGTACTGACTGCTACCAGCATCTTGAATAACCCAATAGTGAAGGCACGATATGAGCTGTATGTCAAGGTAAGATATGAATGGAAAAATGGTACTGTCATCTCTGGTCTTGTTTATGGTGTTACCCTGTTCCCTCTACATTCCCTATTGATGCTAATCTCAGTGCATGTTTGTCGTCTCTGCCTTCTTACAGACCACCCCAATCCATGGAATACCCTCCCATCTTGATTCACTGAGCCACCTCTCTACCCTCTTTTAAGTACCTCACAGAAATTTTGTGATGCCAATAAGTCAGCTATTAATAGGTTTTTTTGGTTTGTTTTTTAAAAAAATCCTATTGTATTCCCATTTTGGGGTGTCCTAGTTTGTCCGGTCTTGTCTCCTTTTTAGTTTTTAAGCAGAGACTCATGTTGAGTTTGTAAATTAGGTGCATTGTTGATGCTTTATTTGTAAATAAGATTCTGGGAACCAGTTGATATCTGTGGCTTCTTTCAGAGGGGTTCCTATTTCTGAAATTTGTAGAGCAGCTACTTGGAGTTCTGTTCATACATTTACTAATCACTGCTTCATTGTGACAGGTTCTAGATCAGATGCCAAGTTAGGTAGGGCTGTACTGCAGTCATCATTTAGATAGCACTCTATCACCCACCTCTTTGAAGGATAACTGCTAGTTCTACAGTTGGATCCATGTGAATAAATGCCTGAAGAAGAGAGGTTACTTATGTTACAGTAACTGGAGTTCTTCAAGATGTTTTTGTCCACATTGACCCCAGGACCCACCCACCTTCCCCACTGATAGAGTTCTTAGCTGGATTTCTGTATTAGTGAAAGAACTGACTGAAAGTTTGGGCTGCTTTATACCTTTCCTGTAAGAACCATCTGTGAAGGTACACAGGGTGCGTTCACAACCCCAGTGGATGCTTGCGTGCCTTAGGTCGGTGGTTCTCAACTGTTGTCCACCGATTCTTCAGGGAAAGCCCCTGGCGTGCCGGACCGGTTTGTTCACCTGGCCACGGATGGCGAACCACAGCCAGTGGTTCGCCATTCGAACCTGCTGCCGCGTCAGGTGAACAAACCAGGGGCTTTCCCTGAAGAATCGGTGGACCACAGTTGAGAACCACCACCTTAGGTGCATGTGTCTGCGTTGGGATCCAAGCGGACGAAAGCATCTTGAACTCCAGTTATGGTAAGGTAAGTAACCTCTGTTTTCAGGCTGTGTGTGTATCTCAAAAGAAGGCATAAATCTGGATTTAAGTGTTGCTTTTTTAACCTTAGAAATATTGAGGTTATCAAGTTCCAGTTATGTCTGGTGTTGTAGTCCTCCTAAGTCGACCTTAAATAACACTGTGGTGCTTGAAAAACATCTTAAAAAATAAACTCCAAACTTACATGGATTTCTTTACATATCATAAGAAAAAAAGGCAGAAGCCCAATATTTTTTTCCTTTTCAGATCACCTTTAAGTAATACTCTTGGAAAACTAGTTGTGCTTTAATTAGTAGCTTGTGCAAAACAGCTGTCTACATTTCATGTAATTCCATTGTTTTTACCGCTTACTGCTAATACATAGTTTTTAAAGGTGTACAGCAAAACAAAAATGTTCTGTATTGAATGTCCCTACTAAACAGGGAGAGCATTCAGGAGAAAATTAAGTTTTGACTAATCTATTTAAAATAAACTTATGTCTTTGAAATCTGCTTGTTACTTCCAGGTTCACTGAGGATAACCAAGAATATGAATTTCAGATCAGACAATTTTAGTAACCATTAAAAGGCTTATAATTCTGGGTTTAACTTGGTTTTAATTTTGCCTTACAGTTCACCTTTTTGAAATAGAATTGTCTTCTTGAGAATGAATAGACTGACTTAGTGTGAATAAGAGAAGGTAGAAGGAAACCAGTTTTTTCAAATTCACCCTTCAATCCAGGAAGCAAAGCTGCTGGAGCTACATGAAGAATTGCTTCTTTGTGAAGTTTAAGCATGCTGCTTTATCTGTTGAGTTGTTAATGCTTAAGTGATACTGAGGTTTTATCTGCATATCTATCACTTGGGTGCTTTCAGTCTGCAGCAGCTCAAACTGTTAAGTGCCAGTTCTGATTTCATTAGAGCCAAATATTGAGATCATGATTTCTAACATCTAGAGATTTGTACTTCTGTTTCTCACTTTATACTCATGTGGTGTCTGTTTAAAATATAAAAATTAGTTGTAGTCATAATGAACCTCGAAAATCCATTTTTTGATCTCCATGTGTTGCCCCAGAAATAGTGTAACACATTCTGGCATTATTTCAACAGTTTTTTCTTACATGACTTGACAGTGCATGTTTCTGCTAAATAAAATTAAGATTTTATTTTTAATGTCTTAGATTTTAAAATATTTGAACAGTTTAATTTCTCTATTTTAGGGTGAAAATCCTTTTGAAATTACTGATCAATCTCAGGATCAGCAGGCAGGGGAAGAAGAAGAAGAAGAAGACAAGGCTGATGAGCCTGCTGAAGAGGAAGAAGAAGAGGAAGACGAGGAAGAAGAAACAGAAGAACAAACTGACTTCACGCTTGACCAAACTGAAGATAACTAAATGCATGAAAATTAAAAAATTCAAGTTGAAAAACAGCTTTTTATTTCTGTTCTGAAGTGGCGAAGTGTAAGACTTTGTAATAGTTTCACAAATGAGACTTGTGTAACATCCCCACCCTATGCATGCATTCCATTATGCGGAGAACTTGTTTATATAATTTCTGTTTTTCCCATTTGTTTAAAATGACATTAAGATCATTTTAGTTGCGCTTTTATAGCAACCAGTCTGTTAGAGCTGATTAAAACATTTTGTGTTGTATATTTTTTTTAAGCTTCCTTTTTTTTCTTATGGTGTTGAAAATTGGCTATATTCTTAGTGTTTGTTCTAATCACTTGAGAAAGGTAGTTTGAGGGTAAATATTCCAAGTGCTTTGTGACAATACATTATGCAGCTTATAATATTTACCCCTTAGGGCTACGATGCATAAAATTAAAAATTGTGCTGTGAGTGTGGCTATTTTTTTGGACTGTATTGCACACTGTATAGTAGTGTACATGTTATAAACATGCCTTGTAGCTTTTTGTGATAAAATGTACCAGTTTGTAGCAATAAAATGTTTTAGAAACATTGGTGTTCTTATTTTTTGTAGTTAAATACTAGCAAAAAAAATATTTTTTTTCTCCGTAGTTGTGGGGAAATGTCTGTAAGTAAAAATTCAAATATAAATCCCACTAACCCAATTTGCAAACCTATTATTCCATTTGCAGTTCAGTGATTGACATGACACCCGTTATTGTTTGATGCTTCAATGTTTCAGTCCCCACCTATCAATATGCATTCCATGCTTTCACTTGGTTTGTACATATACACGGGGAGTGTGTGTGTTTGTGCACACACTGCATACATTTCTATCCAGTTGGGGTGTGAAAGCCCGGTGCTAGCCTGCTGTGGAATATCTGTCCTTGTGGACCCTTGTGACAAGCATTAACATTTAATAGGCTTTGATCTAGTCCTCTTTTGAACTGGATTAATCAAAACATATTAACAAACTGTTAATTTGTGGCTAGTTCACTGCCATTTTATCTTACAGAGAGGGTTGAGAATAAAGGAGCAAGGGCTAGGGGAAGGAGGTAGGAAACTAGTTGTGGTGGAAACTAAGAGAGAATTTATGTGATATAGACCAGGTTGGAGTTTCTAGACCACTGATATAACCTGGAGTGAAAAGGTGAGCAGGCGTTGGCTGAAAGAGAATTTGACTTCTTGCGAAATATAAGGTAGGTGGTCTGTGAGACTAAAACATATTCAAGACGTGATCATTGACACTGTGCTCCATATTCTTTATGAAAATATGCTTATAATATAGATGTGACAGAACAGATATACTTTATGCAAGATGGGTCTTGTAAGGTATCATTGGAAAGGTTATGATTTACTGTATGTGGTTATCCAATTTGTATGCATTTCTGTATCTAAAGTTAGGACTATGTAACAATTACAACTGGGTGTGTATTGGGAAGACACCCACCAGACGACAGGCCATCAAATTTGATGGGCCATCAGGAAGGAATAACAAACCAGTAAAATACTAATCTCTTTCCCTCCTGGGAGGGGCCTGGGGACATAACTGTGACACAACTAGGTCAGGTGGTCTTGTCACCTGATACTAAACATTATCTGGGACTTCTTGTAACTTTCCACTGAAAGGGAAGGGGGGAGTCAAGTTTAGGAAACAAAGGATTCCCACTTTATGTCAATCTTATTTAAGGGTGGGGTGGAAGGCAAACGAGACTCCTCCTCTCCATGGCCTGTCCACCCAAGAAGAAAGACTGCTAAAAACACCTGAAGGGAAGGCGGCAAGGGAGGAGTCCAGCTTGAGATGGATCCAGTCTGAAAAGAAATATAACTGGAACTGTAAACCGCAGAAACTTTGCAACCTGCCTAAAATAACATTTAGGGCAAAAAATTGTATTTTGTAATCTGCTTCTTAAGTATATTAAGCTTAGCTTGCTTATTTTGTTTTATTTGATCAGTAATCTGCTTTGTGCTGTCTGTTATCTCATATTCACTTAAGTCACTTTTTTTAGTTAATAAACTTATTTCTTGTTGATAATATAACCCCGTTAGTACAATTCACAAAAGGGGATGGGGGAAGAGGCTTTGTATACCTTCCTCCACATTGAGGGAGGAGGCGGATTTCATAATATATCTTTGGGTCTGCACGCCAAGGGAGGAGGACACCTGAGTGCTGGGGCAAGTGCCTTAAGCTGAGCCTTCCCAGAACTAATCTCAGTGGCTGTTTCGTTCTGCAGTTGGGAGTGGCTCTGCCTGTGTGCGCGCTGGAGGAGGCTTATTAGCTTGGCTCATCAACACAGGTAAAAAGGGTGCCCAGGCTGGCATAACAGGCAGGCTCAGCAGTTAATTGTTGCACCAATCTGAATTGCAAGCCGCCTTTTCCAAAGCTGGACTTGGTTGAGTGTGTCCATTTTGTGAAAGTCTTGTAATGGAGTTAAGATGTAACGTGGTACTGGGAGATTGTTCATCCCATTGCACTTCATAGCCCCGGGTGAGCTGGCAGAGTTGCTTTCTGGAGTGATAGTTGCAGAGCCTGATTGTTCTGGCCATCTTGAATGTCTGAATGAACAGCCCTTCAGGGTTAGCGTGGGATCTCTTGGCTTTCATGGCAATCATAAGACAAGTGTTTAATAGGGAAGGATGGTTTCTCGCTATCTAGGTACATATGTGGTCCCCATTACGGTAGTTTGAATATTTCAAACAATAATTACTTTTATCCTGTGTACCTCTGTGAGGTAGGGAAGTCTTCCTGGACTAAGCGGACTCAGTGACTCGGACCATGGTAGCCGTGATAGCCATGAGGCGCAGCTCATGGCTTCAAGTCTTGGGACTCCTGCATGAAGTCCAGAACACCATTCAGGACTTTTTGCAGAGCAAACAGACACTAGGCTTCACAGCCTGAAGGATTCGTGGGCAACTCTTAAGTCCCTGGGGCTGCATACGCCAGTCCCCGAGAGAGCCATTCAAACTGCAAGCCGCCCCTTCTACTCAGCTCCTCCCAAGCAGGACTGTATCAGTAAGCGGGGCAGGAGTAACAGGAGGAGGTCCTCTCAGTCCTCCTCTGGTCAGGGCCAGGGGGCAGAAAAGCTGCCCTCTGCTTCTAAGCCAAACTTTTGAAGGTGCATCCGGAGGCGATGCACCAGTTCAAATCCCGGATCCTTCCCCTCCCTTTGTGAGTCATCTATCCCATTTCTACCATACCTGGGCTCAAATAACCTCAGATCGATGGGTCTTGAGCACGGTAGAATTGGGGTATTCTTTCTCCAATTCTAATTCCCTCCCACCCGCCCTCCCCATCCCTCTTCAGGGACCCTTCTCACGAGCAACTTCTAGCGCAGGAGATGCAAATCCGCCCTGAGTTGTGGGACCTAGAGGAGGTCCCTCTGGAGTTCAGGGGCAGGAGGTTCTACTCCCCAACGCCAAGGGTGGGCTTTTAAACCTGTGAAACCTAAACAGATTCATGAAGAGGTTAAAAGTTCCACATGGTCTTCCTGGCTTCCATCATTCCCTCCCTAGATCCGGGGCACTGGTATGCCACCCTCGACTTGAAGGATGTGTACTTTCATGTGTCCATAATTCTGTGCCACAGACGGATCCTCCAATTCATGGTCAGAAATGCCCACTATCAGTTCATGGCCCTCTCCTTCGGCCTCTCGGTGGCCCCTCGGGTATTCACCAAGTGCATGGCCGTGGTGGCAGCCTTCCTGCGGAAGTGGTAGGTGCAAGTATTCCCGTATCTAGACAACTGGCTAATCAGGGCCATTCCTGGGCCCAAGTGGAGGACCACACGAGCTTGGTGGGGACGTTCCACAGGCTTGGCCGCATTCTGAAAGTGACGAAGTCAACCATAACCTCACTCAAAGGATAGAGTTAATCAGAGCTCTCCTGGGTTCCAGTCAGGCCAGAGCATTCCTCCCGGAATCTCGCTTCCTTGCCATGAGCACCATCATAGAGGATCTCAGAAGATTTCCTACCACTACAGCATGGAATTGCCTGAGACTACTCAGGCATATTGCTGCTTGCACATATGTGATATAGCATGTCAGGCTGTGGATCAGCCCCTTCAGGCTTGGCTAGCCCGGGTGTACAGGCCGAACTGGGACTACCTAGACTGGTCACACTCACTCCTCGAGTCCCTCCGGCTTGACCTGCAAACAGTATGTGCAGAAATACCCTTTTTCAGAACTCAGCCATTGCTGTCCCTAGTCACAGATGCATTATTGATGGGATGGGGGGGCGCATCTAGGAAAACTTCGGACTCAAGGTCTTTGGTCTCAGGCAGAACTTTTGCTGCACGTCAATGTCAGGGAGCTGTGGGGTGCGCCTTGCTTGCCAGACGCTCCAAACCCATCTACAGGACAGATGTGTATTGGTATTGACAGACAATATCACAGCAATGTTCTGTATAAACACACAGGATGGTGCTCGCTCCTCTCCCCTGAGTCAGGAAGCCCTCAAGCTATGGGACTTCTGCATCGCCCACGCGATATATTTGAAGGCATCGTACCTTCTGGGCTTGCAGAACAAACTGGCCGATCACTTCAGCAGGTCTTTTCATGGCCACGAGTGGTGTCTCTGCCCTGATGTTGCGATCAACATTTTCCAAAGGTGGGGATTTCCCCAGATAGACCTGTTTGCAACACGGCACAACAGGAAGTGTCAGAAATTCTGCTCCTTCATGATTCATAGCCCGAGCTAGCTCATGGATGCCTTTCTCCTTCCTTGGAAGGGGCACCTGCTGTATGCATTTCCACCTTTCCCGCTCATCCACAAGGTCCTCCTCCAGGTCCGACGAGAGGAAGCATCAATAATCTTGATAGCACCAGCGTGGCCACGTCAGCTACTAGACCTGTTAGTCTGCTAGACGCCTATAACGCTGCCCATGGTCCCAGGCTTGATCACACAGGACCATGGTCGCCTGCAGCATCCCAATCTAGAGTTTCTTCACCTCACGGCATGGAACTCCATGGCTAAACCCATTAGAGCTTGCATGCTCAGACCTGGTTAGGGAGGTTCTCCTTGGCAGCAGAAAGCAATCCACTTGGGCCACTTATCTGGCTAAGTAGAAGAGGTTTTCAATTTGGTCTCTGCTGAAGGGCTCTCCTCCGTTGCAGTCGTTGATTCCTTTCACCCTGGACTATTTACTTTACCTAAGACAGCAGGGCCTGGTGGTATCGTTGATTAAAGGTGCACCTGGCCGCTATTTTGACTTTCCATCCCTGCTCAGATGGATGGTCAGTATTTGCTAACCCCATGGTTGGCTGCTTTCTCAAAGGGCTAGATAGACTGTATCCACAAGTAAGGCAGCCAATTCCCCCATGGAATCTCAACCTGGTGCTCTCGAGGCTGATGTGCCCTCCCTTTGAGCCCCTAGCAACATGCTCTCTCCTTTTACCTTTCTTGGAAGCTGGCATTCCACTGGCTATAACGTCAGCAAGGAGGGTGTCTGAGCTCAAGGCCTTGACGTCCGAGCTTCCTTACACTGGGTTTTATAAAGACAAGATGCAGTTGCGGCCGCACCCAGCTTTCCTCCCAAAGGTGGTCTCGCAGTTTCACACGAACCAGGACATTTTTCTTCCAGTGTTCTTCCCTAAGCCACATGCTAATAACCGGGAATGGATGCTTCATTCCCTAGACATCAGACGAGCATTAGCTTTGTACATTGAGCGGATAAAGCCGTTTCGGAAATCGACACAGCTCTTTATTGCGATTACTGAGCAGATGAAGGGGCTCCCAATGTCATCCCAAAGGGTCTCTTCATGAATCACAGCATGTATCAGGGTGTGCTGCGACCTAGCAAAGATACCAGCCCCAGTATTAATGGCGCACTCCACCAGAGTGCAAGCTTCGTCTGCAGCGTTCCTGGCACAGGTTCCTATTCGAGCCATCTGCGGGGCAGCAATGTGGTCGTCTATTCACACCTTTACGTTGCACTGTGCCATTACACAGCAGGCTAGAGATGATGTCGCATTTGTTAGAGCAGTGCTACTGTCTGCGACTCGGTAAATTCCGACCCCTTCTCCTAGGGACTTCTTGGGAGTCACCTACTTGGAATGGACATGAGTAATCACTTGAAAAAACAAACAAATGGTTACCTACCTCTTGTAACTCTTGTTCTTCGAGATGTGTTGCTCATGTCCATTCCAAGACCAACCCGCCTCCCCTCTGTCGGACTATCTGGCAAGAAGGAACTGAACAGGTGTCGGGTTGTCAGGGAGTTGTATAAACCGCCAGTAAGGGGTGATTCCAGGGGGTTCCACAGCTGACCCAGCGAGTACCGCAAGGGGAAAAACCTTCCGGTGACTCTGCACACAGTGTGCACACACCTACTTGTAATGAACATGAGCAACATATCTCGAAGAACAACAGTTACGAAAGGTAGGTAACTGTGTTGTTTTTTGTTTTGTTTTTTTGCTTGCAAGCCATTGGCTCTGCTTAAGTGGGATCAACAGGTAATCAAGGAAGAATTTGGCCCCTGCTAAAAGGCTCCAACAATAAGCTTTAGCAGCAGTGGTGGAAACTAACAGGAACTGTGGCAGCATGTCAAAAACCCATTCCTCAGATAGTTGATGAGACAACTGAGGCGTGCTGCTGATAGATTTCTGTAAGCATCTTCTGCCATATACTTTGCACATGTATTCTTGGCCTGGATCAGAAAGGTCAAAAGCTGCTCCTGTTATAGGGCAAGCCTTCATAATCCCTTCTAAACAAACTCTCAATATCTTTTCCCTTAGGTGCCACTGCCACTACAGACTCTAAGGATCTCTTTCCATCTTTGAACTTAGTGGCAATCAATGAAGTACCTGGGAGACAATTGGGGGACAGCATATAGAAAACAACTACGAGGCACACTATAGCAGCTTCAACCCAACTTCAGAAAGCTCAACAATGTCATTGCAGATGTAATGGAAAGAAAGAAAAGTGGGCTCTGCCACATGCCATTCCATGAAAACCAGGATTCCTTTTTGTATCTGTTTAATCTGATTCAATCAAAAGGATCTTCCACCATCCAGAAGAAAAGTACGACGGTAGGAACATCAGAGACAGAATGTGACTTCAGGCTCCCCTTCTCCAGACGATGCAAATTGCTGGTACGATTACACACCTACCCAAGAGTGCCAATCTGAAATCGGCTTACTTTACTTCTAGAATCCCAACAAAAATAAACCCAACAACTCTAGGGAGTTTGGGATGGAGATGCTGACACCACCCTAGAATACACCACAAGTACTTACACACACATCAGGAAGGCATGTATGCATTTCCCTATCAGAAAGCCACAGGAAGCTCTTCAGGTTTACTATCATGTTCTCTGTCAAAGCTCAGCCATTCACAAATGTCCTGGTCACAGTGAGATCAATGAGTGTACCAGCCCCTTGGAGTCATTTCTAAATGACACATCTGTGATGTCAACTATCAGGAGACACTAGCCAAAGAACTGTGAGCACTTCTGAAACGTGGCTTTACCATCAGTTCCCAGAAGGGCAAATGTACTGCTTCAAACAGTTCACATGGTGGGAGTTAGATCAGTTAAGAAAGAGAAATAAATCAACTGAGTTTTGTCAAATTGGCCTAGCAAAAGTCAATCATCACTATGATGATATCCCAGAACCAAAATCAAGGAGCTTGGGACTCTTCTGGTGATGAGGGAAAGCTGCAGCATGTACTACTTTGGACTGTTGGCACATTGGGACATTTTAAAGGTTCATTCACAGCAAGTTGCTTGGGGAACAATACGTGCAAGACAGAGTTAGTTTACAGATAGACAGTTCTCTACCGTATTTGTGCTAGTGGTCATCCTGATCACTCCTGGAGGAGTCTCCAGAGGCTTCAGATCCTGTTTTCAGAGAGACCCTATCACAATGTGTGCCTCAGTAAACAGGGAGAATGTTCATAAATTGTGTTTAAAAAGAACAGCACCGGCCTCTTGGCGGTAAGAGGTTGACATCTTGCAAAGAGATATAACTATGCCTGTAGAGACGACCACTACTGTGTGATGCACCATAACAACCTACCTCCCACTAGGTAAGGAGGCACAAAGGGAACCAAGCTGCACCAGAACATATGACTTGGTTCCCTTTGTGCCTCCTTGCCTCAGCTGAAAGACACAACACCCAGGAAAGTGGTCATCAAGCCATTTGGGTCTTCCAATTGACAGTATCCAAGATTGGCAAACTACAGGTCGATCAGTTTGCATTAGAAACAACAGCAAGACAGACTTGCAGCTTTAGAGGGACAAGAGAAGCAGGCATGGTGGACATGATGTTGCAATGTGAATTAAGATGGTTTCTTTATTTTCTCCAATACTTTTCTGGTTTAGGGCAATTTAGAAGATTGTGCTGGCAGGGGGGAAGAATTATTAGTTTAAATGTGACCGCATCCCCATGCACACACTAGTCCAAGCAATCCAACTTCCTATTAGACACAAGCCTAAGAATCTGATCTCTCACAGTATAGCAACTGAATAGCAAGAGACAACTGCCCTGGGTACGTGGAGATACTTGAAGGATAGATGGTTCTCACTGAATGTGTAGCTATTCAATATTTCCTTTTATCCTCATTGATTGTGTGGCCCCATGCTTTATTTACTGTTCTCCATCAATACATTGTGCTAAATGCTGCATTGTTAATTTCCTAATAGGCTTTTCTATGGCACTCATAACTAATGTATCTGAGTGCTTCCCAAACATTCATGAATTTATCTTCACAACAACAACACTGTCCCATGAGGTGTTAGCATTATCGCCATTTACAGATGAAGAGACTGAGACAGAGAATAAAGCCAAAAGTGTCAAGTGTCCACTAATTTCAGGTTCCCAACTTGAGATACCTGGAACCTGATTTTTCAAAGTACTTGCCATTTTGATAGCATATGTTCAGAACAGTTCCCACTGACTCCAATTTCAGCTGAGTGCTCAGCACTTCTGTGAATCAGACCCTAGGGTCTCAAGTTGGGCACCCAAAAAATGAGGAATACACAGCGCCCACCCGTGAAAAGTTTGGTTTAAGTGACTTATGAAGGATCACACAGGGACTCTGACAAAGGTAGGGGTGGAAACCAGTTTTCCAAGGTAGCATTCACCTGCCTGAACCATGAGATCACCCTGTCATTTCCTGCAATCCCTTCTCTCATTCACTACACACCTAACTTCTGCAACAAATGAAGCAAGAGCTTCTTGTGATGGAGGTGTCCACCGCAGATAAGGCCTGAAGGGGTTAAGGTGGCGAGGTGGGCCAACTAACTGCCAAGATGGCACCTGAAGGAAGAGCCAGGGAGCAGGGATTAATTAAATGAGGCTCAGCTGGACAGGAACATGAGGGACTCTATAAAGCCCAGGAGGAGCTGAGAGCAGCTGAGACTTCATGGTTCAGTGGTTTGCAGTCACTCCCTAGGAGAAGGGAGGTGTGCTGGGGGCTACAAAGGCAAGTAGCCTACAGATACTCCCTGCGAGGAGCAAGTGTGGGGCTGGCAAACCCAGGGAGAGCCAGAAGGTAAGGAAAGGCTCAGCAAGATTCAATTCTGCTTCAAATATCAGTCTATTCTTCCAATATTTTCTAGAAGCCAATATGTGAACATTTTCTGAGAAAGCCTTAGACATTTTCTTGTTACTGCATATTCTTTGTAAGTGACCCTAAGATATGAGTAACACAGTTTCTCTTCAGATAGGTTTGCTTCACCTAAATATAGTCGTTGCACACTGTAGTTGTTAGAACTCTAGGGAAAACCTTTATCAGAAAAGATTCCATACCAGTCAGAAGCAGTTTCTTTTCCTGTCTTAGAGCAAGGGAAGGCAGAAACCAGGCCATAAGTAAGTCCCTGTGTTCTCTGTAGTGAGCAGGGTCTAAAATCTGCAACAGCCTTTGAATTTTTGTGGCACACTAGTGTAGCAGACTTGAAATTCTGCAGCAGATTCATTTAAATAAAAATGGAGATTTGTTATGAATTAAATATGAAAATGAATGAATAATTTATATTATACATAGTGGTATAGTAGCTCCTGTTTAGTCTGATATTAAATTCATTTTTAATTTTTTTGTCATTTTCAGTTTTCCGTGTTGCACAGGCTTTTGTTCTGCACATGCATAATTGCATTGTAGAAGATGGAGGGGAAAATGGAGATTTTGGAAGCTGATTTGGGGACAATCTGGGATTTTTTTTTATGTTGGGGTTGTAGGATAACCACATTAGATGAAGGTTTCTCTTGAAACAGGAATGAAATGGTTAAAATTGTCATTTTAATTGTCATTAGACAACAACTCATGGAGATTAATGGGACTGTTCATACCTCTGAGCATTTGTTTCAGACTGTCTGCAGACTTGGGAAGACAACCCAGTGTTGGTTTGCCCTACTGTTTTCAAGGTTACCTTCACAACCCTGTAGATTGTCAACTTTTTAAAATAAAAGCTTAGCTTGTGTACTGGAGCACAATTCTTTGGCAACAGGTAGATTCTATGACAGAAAAGGATTGTTTTTTGCTTGGTCATTGTTGGTCAGGGGAGTTAGGTGAAGCAGATGGACTCTTAAGTTATAAGAATTGTAATACATTTCAGCCTTGAGTGCCTAAAATTCTAGGCATCTCCAGTCATACACAGCAATATAAATAAAAGTAGTTCTATTTTTAGAGGAGCTGAGCACCTACAGCTCAAGATGGTCCAATTTAAATAAGATTTTGAATGTTTTTAAATACAGTCAAGTGCATAGAGAGCATGGAGTAAATTTCTTCATATATAAATAATAATTAAAATATATCAAATTGGTCTGTCTAAAACCAAAAAGCGTCTTATCTCCCTCCACAAAAGCAGTCTCCCATCTCACTCTCCTGGCCATTCAACTTACCGCCGCAAAAAGCCTGAACAAACTGATAAATTTCTGTAGTAGGACTTGCAGGTCAGGTCACCAAATTGGCTTGGTAGAAAAAGGAACAAAAATCATCCCACAGTGGAAGTCGTCCTCCCTGAGAACAGCCTGCCCCCAGTTCTTTCTGATTTAAGCCAGAGGACTGTTTGCTGGGGCACCTCAGCTGATCACAGTAACCATTCAAGGGGCTTTTACAGTACTGTATACAAGTACACTAACAATTTTGGGATAGTTCCCCACTTTGGTTCACAGTCCCCTAGTATTAAGATTTTCATTGCACTGCAACTTGATTTTTCATGTCTCTCTCATTCTGGGGATTCTTCTTTCCAACTCCAGGAAAGAAAGATTTGTTGTCCTTGTGGGGAGGAGGCTCTTGGTCACGTAACGTCATATCCTTTGATTTCTTTTTTTATTCATAGGCTTCACTGTGGTGTTAATCAAGACTGGAGAAGACTCCGAGGAACTTCAGAGGCACCTGACAAAACTAGGGGATTGGAGAATACAATGGCAGATAAAATTCAGGGTGGATAAATGCAAGGTAACGTGCATTAGAATGAATAATTTGAGCTACTCGTACGGCTTCCTGGGTTCTAAATGAACTAAAAAAACTTAGGAAAATATCTGGGCTTTGCTGTGGGCAGACGAATGAAAACATCTGCTCAATGTGCAGCGATGGCCAATAAAGTAAACAAGGTTATGACGCAGTAAGTAATGAAATGAAAAATTACACTGAAAATATGGTGCCATATGCATATATAGTGGTAAGCCCTCACATGGATTTGTAGGCTTGAGACCAGATCAATCCTCCCCCCTACCTCCCCAAACCAGCCTTGTGTGAAACTCAGGGAATTCATCACCAAAACTGAAAAAAGCGCACCCCGCCCCCGACATCCTCACCCACCTCAGGAATGTCCGGAAGGATGACACACAGGTGCCAGTGTGTAATTGGTTAACATTTTTGTTGTTTAGGATTGTGGGATAATGTGATTGGTTTAGTAAATTTGGAGGAGGGAAGATTGTTTTTCATTTACATTCTATAGGTGAAACTATGCTTTTTGGGAACCATTTCCAGACGGCAGTTCAACATCAAGCTGCTGGAACTCTGACCCTGTGCACAACCATGACATGCAGAGGCACTGCCGGGAACCCCCAGATGAGTGGATCCTGACTGGCCATTGGGTGAAATTTGTCTGTATATTGGGAGTGGTGAGCATAAGAGATTTGCTTGGTATACGTATTCTGTGTCTGTTGCTAATAAATAGATGTTTAGAGCACAACTGTGTAAGGCTCTTTCACTGGGAAAAGGTTCCATAGAGCTCCGAGGGAAAGGCCGGGTACTTAAATTGACCAGGTTTCTTCCTGGGCCCCGGGGGTAAGGATAGGTGCCTTACACCCTGAGCCCTCGGCCAGGGATATCAGTTGGTGGCTCCTCCATGGAGCCGTGAGCACAGGCATGTACTTGGCACAGTTCAGCCCTGTCCCTGATGCCCGTCCCTTTTGTGGTGTGAGGGAGACCCTGGTGCATGTATCTCTTTAGTGTGCCAGGTTGCAGCCCCTATTCCGGCTCCTCCTGGATATCCTTTTACGTTTTTGGCTGCACATCCCTCCCCACCTTCTATGTGCACACCCTATCCGTGGTCCCACAAAGTTACGGGACCTCCTCGTCAACCTCTTCCTAGCGATGGCCAAAGTGGCCCTTTATAACACCAGGGAGAGCTAGTTGGCTGTGGGGGTTTCTTGTGACTGGGGCCTATTTCCGATCCTGCCTTTGCTCGCGTATCCAGGCAGAATTCCTCTGGGCGGTGTCTGCTGGCTCCCTTGACACCTTTTGAGGAGCAGTGGCCGCTGTCCAGGGGTTCTCTGCTCAGTATCTCCTATAGGTTTCCTACTTGTGACCCATTGACCCTCACACTTGTCCTTGCTGTTTTTTCCGTTGTCCCACGTAATTATTTGAGTCCCGGGTCCAGTGGATCCTCCCCATAGGCGGTGGGAGGGTCCTTTATCAGACAAGCCCAGCCACTTCCTGGAATCCCACATGAAGGGAAAGGGTGGGGTGCCTAAATTGATTGGGTCACGCCTTGAGCCCTTGGTAGGGTATAAGCGGGGTGCCCTAGATTTTTGCGGGTAACAGATTACTCTAAATTCATAGATTCATAAATCTGGAAGGAACCACTATGATTATCTATTCTGACCTTCTGCATGACACAGGCTATAGAATTTCATTTAGTGATTCCTGTGTTCTATTCCTGACTCAACCATAGGCTCCTAGGGGTGTTGTGAAGTTAACTTTGTTTATGAAGTGCATTAAAATCTCTGGAAGGAAAGCACTATACAATTGCACATTATTACGTTTTACAACAGAATTCACTATGGGGAAAATGTAGTCCCCTCTTTGGCTGTGGATGGCTCTTTGGTTGTATAAGTGACATGATTCTGCTGCCTAAAGAGGGGAAAGGGGTTGGATTTGAGGATGCATACCTTTCATGGTGCCTTGGTCTATGTTAGCTCCATCACTGCCCAGATCCTCTTGCCCTTCCCTCCAAAGAGCTCACTGAGGCTACTTGAGTAATTGGATTAGGGTAGCCTCCATGGCATGTGAAAGGATTCCTTCCTGGCACATCCATCAAGTGTGTGGTACTTCTGAGCAGACTTCCGTGCCTGTGCGGAGCCCCATGGATTTCAGTGGGACTCTGCATGAGTGTAAGGGTTAGTTTGCGCCGATCACACTGCAGCACTGGATCTTAGCCTTTACCAATGAAAAAACTGTGCAGCTGTCCATCAGGATTTATAGAGCATCCCCATACTACATCTGATTGGTTGAATTCCAGATTGGTGCAACAAATTGTTGCCTTTTATTTTTGAACTGCTAACGTTAATATAGGAGTTCTGTCCCTTAATGTGCATGTCCAGGTTTTTTTAGTAGCACATTTATAAAATGTTTTGAATGAGGAACCTAATGCTGCCCATCAAATCCTAATGCCCCTTTATCGAGCTGTCCATTTTGTATAAGTGAAGTTAAATTAATATATGAATAATCTTTTGTGTGCAGCAATTTTAAACAAACTATATTCTAACACACTTTATCATTATTTTATTATTATTCTGAGGCTAAAGGCCTCAGTAGAATGTGCTGAGGTAACATGCAGCAGCCCTAATGCTAGAGGTCTCAACCCACCCTTTACCAAAGGGTTAATATGTTTCCATCACTGGGGATTTGAATTGCTTGTCAGTGTTGAGGTCACTGTCACTGTTAAATGACAGATGTCTTCCTGAAAATCCCTTGCATCTTTCCTTGTGATGTAAAGTTCAGTGACTGCAATAACAGGGTGTTGTTCTTTAATAACTGTTAAATTTATTCTTTAGAGATTTTACAAAAATGTCCTATTGCTTCTGGAGAGCTCCCTTGACACCAAACTCTGCATTTTCTTTTTGCATAATGCCTACAGATTTAGAGTCACTGTACTCCCTGTTGTATAGCTTCTGTATCCCTGGTTCAGTGCTGCTGAAATACTCGTAAATCTCCTTTCTTCTAGTGTCTTTGTGCAGCAGCTGGGGTATGACAATAAGGTCCCTGATCTATAATTCCAGACAGCCCCTGAGGGTGAATAGATTGACCAATCCTGAGCCTCTACGTCAGTTAAAGTGATGAAGCCTGGAGAACTCTGTATCCCCCAGAGGTCGTCATCTAATGCTTCTTATTTGTATTCTACATGAAACTCTTCTTCATGCTGGACTGTTGTTCGCTCAGAGAATTGTCCAGTGTGCAAGGTATAAACTCCCACTAGAGATTGAATACATCTAAATAAAAGCATGCCTAAAGTCTGACCTAATGTAACTCTAAGTGAAAAGGAATGCACTAAATCTAAACACCATTTAAGGCTGCATACTCTGTTCAAACTCTGTAGAATGATTAACAAAATCAGTATCTGCCTTTAAATATGGCATAAGTAAATTCAAAGAGAGGATCTCTCTAAAATTTCTAATTATAGGAATTTCTTTTTATTGAATTTGAACAGACAATTTTGTATTTTTGAATCAAACTAACTGAGCTGTTTTCAAAGCACTAATGTGAAATATCACCATGTAGTTCCTTATGGAATGTGGTAAAGAGCACAGTTTTAAAAACTAGCTTTTCTTTTATTATTTGGGATTTGTCTTGTGGAAATGTGATTATATAGATGTTTATTTCCCAACACCCAAAAGCATATCAAATGCTTCAGAGTGAGATAGAAAAGCAAGGTTCCTGCCCCAAAGACCGTGCAATCATTGTAACCTCTAACTGTATTAATGCTCATTGGGGTGAATGGGAGGATTGGTGGTGTGACTTTCATATCTATATAATGTTTTTAAGTGTCTTGTGTATTTTAATTATAGCACATTTTAAAAGGTTCGTGGAGACAAATGGACATATCTAGAGACTAACATTCAGCTTTTCATAAATGTTACACATCTACTGTAAACTTTAGGATGAAACAACATGTAAAGAGTGCTTTTAAAAAAAAATAAATATAGCGTTTATATATTTGTCTTTTAAAAAAAACCTTATCAAGGGGGTACTCTTATGTTATTAACCCGTAACTGCACTTGGCTCAACTATGCAGAGTTAGTGCTGATTCAGTTCTTGGAGTTTGGGGAGCTTAATTTTATTGCAGATGGAAATTTTAAAACAATTAAAAATGTTCAGTTCTAGGGATTTAATATTTGCCAGAAAAAATACTGTAAAATAATTTTAGTTAAACGAAGAGCAAAACATTTATACAAGAAGGATGGCATGAGTGAAATCCTGGCTGTATTGAAGTCAATGGCAAAATGCCTACAGTAAGAAGGCTAATTCACAATTATAAATGCATTATCAGATTCATTCCTTAAAATTGTTTACTACTTCATGTCATTTCATTCCAGTGGGCTACATATTTTTAAAAATTAGTTAACTTTTACATCTTGTACACTACTATGTAGGAGACAGATCCAACTCTTCCTTAAAGTCACTGGGCGCATAGGTGCCGACTTTAGTCAGCGCCGGTGGGTGCTAGTGCCCCCTGCCTGCCCCAACTCCACCCCGGCCCCGCCTCAACTCCCAGTCCCTGTCTCCTCCCCCGGGGAAAAATTGGTGGGTGCTGAGCACCCACCAGCAGCTCCCCACCAGCCCCCCCACCCGTGCCCAACTCACCTTCCGCCGGGCTTTTTTTAGCCCAGCCGAAAAGCCGCGGCTTTTTTTAGCCGTTCGGCGGGGCGTGGGGGCCGTGGGGGAAAGCAGGGCGGCACCTCGGGGGAGAGGTATGGGGAGGGCGCAGGGCCGGCAGCACCCACGACTGGATTGGTACAAGTGGCTGCTGCTGCTGTTTGGGGCAGCCTTTGCGCCCTCTGCCATCCTCTGGAAACCCGGGGCCGCCGGGGGGCGCTGCGGAGCCCGGCAGGGGCTACTATCCCTGGGGCACTGTTTACTTTAGAAGCCGGTTCCAGAGCGCGGGGCAGACGAAGGCGGCTCAACGCGCAAAGCCCGCGGAAGAGAGAGGCGGGGCTGGGCTTGGCGCCTGCTGCTGAGGAGTCCGGCGGTGGCAGTTGACCCATTAGCGGGGCCCAGCCAGTAAAACGCTGCCCTGCGGGAAGCGACACGCATGGGGCAGGATCGCAGATGCTTCCTCACATCTTGCGCAGCAGCCCAGCCCAGCCTAACCCCTCTCTTTGGGGGTGGAGTGTAACACCCAGCAAACCAGCGCCACTTGCTGCACACCCAGCCCAATGTCCCTCCCGCCTCATCTCCCGGGGAAAGCCTCGCAGCGTTCCTGCCTCCAGCCTCAGAAACAGCAAAGTACGCCAGCCAACCTCGCTTTCTTTAAATCATTGCTCCTGGCTTCACTTCCCCTCACCCCTTAATCCGCAAACCTGACTCTCCGCATCCCCTGATTTCCATCACTCCTAAGACAGGCACCAGCAAGTTCTGTGCTTTTACTTTTTAAAAAAAGTTTGCTACTTCTTATGCCCAATCCTGGGCCCACTGACAAAGAAAGTTTAGCTTGTGACTTCCATCTTTGCCTTCATTAGGTACAAATGGGGCCCGATCCTGTGCCCTCTCCATACCCCTCCCCCGAGGCGCCTCCCCGCTGCGCTTTCCCCCGTGCCCCCGCTGCGCTTTCCCCCGTGTCCCCGCTGCCCCGCTGAACATAAGTTGTCAATTTAAAAAATTTGATAAACTGTTAAACTTTTTTTCTTTGTTTTCAGCATATTTAAGGTAGTTTTATTTATAAAATAAATACATACATAAAATGCTGGTTTTGTGCATTTTTAATTGAATTTGAATTTCCATCCAAATGGAGCTTGACACAAATCACAAGTAAATCAATCATCATCTAGTAAATAAGAGAGCATGATTCACTATTTCTGAACTTAATACAAAATGTAAAAATTGACACTCAATAAATGTAAGTTAAGCTATATAATTGTTTAAATATATGTGTATATAAGTACAGTGTATCCTCCTGGTTACCAAAAAGAAGCATCACATTTTGTGTAAAGGCTATATTTAGTTGTAAATCAACATGTTTTAATAGTTATCAACCACTGAGAATCAACTTTTCTTTAGGAAAATTACTAAAAAGTACAAATGCAAGATGCAATTAAAATCAATTATTTAAATTAAGGTTTCCTGCTTGAAGGTTTAAATCATGATTAAAATCCATGTTTTAAATCACTTTGATTTAAATCAATCCACCGTGGAAGAAAGAAACAGAAAATAAGAGATTACAGAAAGAAAGTAACCAGATATAAAGGAGTATTTATGGAGCATTAAACTACCATAATCTGTTTGGGGAAGAGGAAGGGAGTAACATGTATATATCTCAGTACTTTTTTTGGCATCAGATAGTCTACATGAGATGTTGATCTGGGGTGGGAAAGCAACCAAGATACTTATTGTCTTTTTAAAGTCTTGGCTGATTGCAGTCATAATTTGTGCTTACCAAATCCCAGTGAATTTCAGACATTTTATATGAAAGAATGATAGACAAATAACAATTCCATGACAAGATGCTACAGTTAAGTAATTATTATTTAGGCACCACTACTGTGCGTGGTGCCATACAAGAAACACAGAAACTCATGGACCCTGCCTGAAAGAACTTTCTAATGTAAAAAATATAGCCTCAGACTGCAAAAATAAACTTAACATCAGAATCTAATTAATTGGTTCTTTATTCCGTCATGCTCTTTAGAGATTCTTTTTAGCACCAGATCTGTGGCTCTTTGATCCCAGAATATTAGAAAAATGCAAAAAAAAAATTTCTTTTGCCAATAATATTAAACTATTTCTATTTTGCAGGGTTTGAAATGCACCAGTTTTCAGCTGTTTTGTAAAAATTTCTGTAATATTTTTACCAGAGTTTGCAAACCAAACTTGAAGTAATTTTAAAATATTTGAATTTTTTTCATTTACCAAGTGCCTGATTTTTAATAAGAAAATGTGGTTTATGGTAAACAAATTTCAACAATGATTTTTAAAACTATTTCAATATGAAACATTGATTAAAGATATTGCAGAAAATGTCAAGAGGTGTGTGTGTATTTTCCAGATTTAAAATTGTGCCTAGATTTATCTGGATACTGGGTATCATACACTTAATTCCACTACCTGTGCCATGAAATGGTCACTTAATTTCTCTAAGATCCTTTTTTCTTGCCCAAGTAGCACAAGTAGAATTGGTGAAGGCCAGATTCCTTCCCTTCCATAGGATTTATTTTCCTCCTTTTTCTGTTGCATCCAGGGCTCTTTACATGTCTCAAGTGCATGAAAAGTGTTATAATGGTACCTCCAAGTTATTGCTTTCATTCTGCTTCCTCACAGGTATTCAGTTATTTTTTTCCACATGTATTCAAGTTAAGCAATTTGGGCAGCAGCTTTTCCATAAATGCTGCAGGGTCCAGATTTTCCTTCTCTGCTGGAGTGCCCAGAAGAATGCATATGTTCTGGGAACACACCTGGCTTTCTAATCATTCTCCCTGTCTCTCAAGTAAAGCATTATTTTTAACCAGAGGTTAGTACTTAGAGTTTGATTGTTGATGATATTATCCTCAGTTAAGATTGGTTTGCTTTCTGTTTTTTCCATTATTTTTCCATTGTTATGTTCTGTTTTTTTTTCTAGTTTTTTTCCACTATGGTCAATCTACCATTCATGGCCTCTGATTTCCCCTCTAGTGAAGTCATAGGGTATGTATACACCAGAGGTGCAAGTAGATTTTAACTCTTACTGGTACGGTACCAGCCCCCTTCACAATAAGTGTTCCATGATGAGAGCCCTGTGCAGATACAAATTTATACCTACGCATGTGGATATCTGCGGATAGAAATCATGTCCCCTGAACCACAGGGCTCTCCCGGAAACCGCAGTGGTGAAAGGAGCAGAGCATGGGGCTGCTGCCCCCAGGAGCCAGCACCGTGCACCGGCAGCTCCTCTGGCGCGGCTGTACTGCCCTCAGCCCCGGCCCCAGCCCTTCCATGCAGCCGTGTCTCCTGTCTGGGGTAAGATAGACCCATTCTGTTCCTTTCGCTGCTGTGCTTCCCGGGAGAGCCCTGCGGTTCAGCAGATACCAATTTCTATCCGCATCTGTGGGTATAAATTTGTATCCACGCAGGGCTCTACAATTCATTCTGGAAAGTGTGTCTTTCCGGTATGGCGTACTGGCACTAAATGTCTTAATGGTACGGCGTACCTGACAGTACCGTCTTACTTGCACCACTCGTATTCACTGCAATGTAAGCCTGGGCTCAGACTCACCCCCCTCTTCCATCTATACACAATTCTGTCTGACTTGGGCCCAGGCCCTGCAGGGTTTGAGATGGGTCCTGTGGGGGCTTGGGCTCAAATGCCCTCGTTTTCCAATAGGGGCCAGATTGGGCTCAGGGCCCCCATACTTGGGCCCTGAGAGTCCACCAACACTATCCCACGATCCCATGGGCCAGTGTTTTTGTTACTCTTGGGATCAAGAGGGCAATCAACTCCAAGGAAGCAGAAGCAACCCTGACTGACTGAGCTAACAACAGAGTGAACTATGTCTTGCATTAGCTATGGCCACCAACAAAAAGTAGTCCTTCGCCAAGTGTGCCGCTTCCTTGTTAGGGGAGCACAGCCGGATTTTGGTGAATCTGTGGGGTGAGGCGACCAAGACATTTGATTTTAGCAAGAAGTCTAGCAATGAGCATGCATACCAGGAAATAGCAAAGAAGCTGGTAGCATTGGGGATTCACCAGGCCAGTGCCTGGTGCAGAGAGTATTAAGTGGCTCAAGACCAACTATTGGAAAGCCAGGGATGAGAACCACACCTCTGGGAACTTGCTGTCACACTGCACTTTTTATGAGGAGTTAGACTAAGTACTGGGTACTGTGCTGAGCACTGAGTCACCAGATCTTCATGACAGCCTGGCCAGCTGAGGGCCTAGCCTTCTTATCCATGAATCCAGTATAGGAGTAGAGGAAGCCAGCAGGTGCTTGATGAAGCTACTGAAGTGACTCTAGTGCTGAAGCCAGGCCCCAAGGAAGCACTGCTGCTGGAGCAGCTGCAGCACATCATGGGTCCCTACTTGGAGGAGCTTTTTGATGCAGTCAGAAACGGAAGAGGGAGAAGTTGCCCTGGAGTCTGGCAAGTTTCTGGCTCCATGTTTTTTGTTAATGTTGTAATGGGAGGGATTTCCAGTTTATGAACCAATGGAAAAGTTATGACCAGCTGTGTGGTAACAGCACGTGTCCACTAATGGTGAATTACATGCCAGTGTTTTAGCGTCCCCATGTCTGCCCACCACCAGCATTACATGGAATTTTAATAGAAACCTCACACGTTCTTGCTACCATGTGCTGGGGTGTTAAAAATATGAACCTTATGTTAACTTCTCTGTTACTACTCTGCTTCGTACCAGCCTGTAAGCAGTGAACTGTACTGGGATGGGGGTCAGGGTGGAATGTAGTCCTTTTACAAATGTAGTTCACTGAAGCTAAAAGTAGTCAATGGTGACAAAATCACTTGCCTGAAATACAGCTAAGAGTTTGAATGCAATCCAGAAATGTGCCTGGGTGGGAGAAGTGGCTGTGGAGTTATTTGCAAAAGTCTATATTAGCGTGTGTGTTTGCATGCATAACAGGTTGTATTAGGAGTCAAGGGGAGCCAGTAATCCATGGGGATGCTAACACAACATTCTACTGATTGCCCCATGAATTTTGACCCAGTCCCGGGTGCTGATGGCTGCAAGCTTTTCCTGTAACAGGAATTCCGGAGAGGTAGACGCATTTTGGGGAAGGTGTATTTTTGGGGGCCACTTCAGTTTGCGATGACACGAGCACACCCCACTCATAGATGTGCTTATTCAGTCACCATACATTTGAAAACTTCTGTGGCATACCTGGCTGGCTTGCCACTGGCAGCTTGGGATAAAATATCCATTTTCTATACTGGAACTCCAAGAATTATGTTCTCCAAAATGTGGAATGCCTGAAATGCTAGAGAGGGTTTATGTAGTAAGTCATGGTTCACACCCTCCCACAAAAAGCCCTGTGTGGTCTGCAATTTCTAAACAAAACCAATTGTGGTTTTTAACTTGCCATTTCTGTGCACTTTTTTCACAGCAATTTAACCCCGTTGTATCCTTGGAGCTTTTGTGATCTGAAACACTCCTCTCACAATATGTTGAAATTCAGTTTTACAAAGTATTATTTTCTGACCTTGAGATTCCACAAGGATTTTTCCAGTGCTCATGTACTGAACCATCTGTGAATTACTGAGACAATAACACACTGTTTTCAGGTTCCTCAACCGGCCATTGTACCTCAGCAGCTTGGGCACACTCCAGCAGAAACATGGGTCTCCGTACTGTCATGGATTGGTCGAAAAGGAAATGTTTCCACGGTGAATTTATGGTTGACATTCTGAACAGGACCAACAAGCAAGGTCCTCTTATCTGATGGCCATGGGCAACTGAAAGGTAACTTGCAAAAGAGAGAAAAATGAGTTTGACATTTTTGCTTGTTTAATGGGTTTATTTAACAAAATACTTGTTTTTTCTTGTTTTTAACCTTAGTAATACTATGAACATTGTTTGAGCTTCTCTGGTTTTGCTGGACTCATTGGGGATCTAGGAGGTGTATACTAGAATCTTTCAGAGCTTTTGTTTGAAGGGATGGGGTGGATGCACTGCTGAATATTCAGACATCTTTTCTTCTGTGCGTTTTAATTAAATATGCATTAACAAAAACCAGCCAACAAACCATAGTTTTAACGAGGCAGAGTAAAACTCAGTTCTCATCTAACTAAAAAGGTTTGTCCTGTTCAGATTACTTGTAATAACATAATGATCATACCAGTTCTTCAGGCACCACAGTCTTCTGGCATAGACTAGACTTGAATTTCTAATAGAAAAATAAAGAAAACCAACATGTCTTATTGGTAGGTGGAAGTTAGAGACTTTCAGGCCTTCTTCGTCATATCAAAAAAGAAACAAGAAGGGGCTTGAGCCTATTCTTTTTTAATTATCTGCAGTTCATTTTTTAACAAACAAACAAAAACTATGGTCTACAATAAAAAGGGCAACACGCCCAAATAATTCTGTCCTGTCCTCCCAGCATACAGAAAGTACAAAGCTAAATAGACATTGGACAGGAAATAGCTTTGCCCTGAAGGATGTCATATTGTTGGCTCATTGGCTTAATCAACTGAAGTTACAGTCCAGGGCAGTGAACACAAGCAGCTGTACTGTTTCCTCTGAACAGTCGCACTGGGCATTATAGCTTGTAGAAGTCAGTCTGCGTATGCTGGACAAAGAGACCCTGTGAGAGATTGTTTGTTTGTTTTTACACCTTAACTATGCATTTAAACTCTCCAAATAGGTTTATACTGTGTCCTTCTTTTTATTTAAAAAAGACACAAACAGAATGGATATAATTTTATTGGCGCTCCACATGAAGACAAACCATGTAATTTGCAGCTAAAGCCTGTCTCCTTCAGCATTCTTTTTAATGTTTGACGGACGTCCATCTATGTTTGATAACTCAGCAAGCACTTTCAATTCTTTATCCTCTGTCCAAGTAGTCTGAAAATTGACAGGCAGAGGGCAGCAAAGTCACATTTTTAAATGAAGTTTAAACTCTTGATCCATCAAAGGGGATTTTGTTTCTTATTAAACGAATGAAGCCTCTGTCAGTCTGATGAATGGCTGGCTCGCATTTTTACTGATTAAAAATTAACAGAATAAAAACTTCAATCAGGAAAACATCATCTTCATAAAAACACAAGAAACTTAAAACACCAATCTCATGGTGTGATTAAACTGGTTGTCAAAGAGCCGTGACACGCACACACAAATCCATTCAGAAAGCCAATTAGAGGGCAGCTTTTCAACTTCATTGGTGAGAAACTTGTACTATTCTACACCATTATCTATAATTGCTACATATGGTATATAATGGAAATAAAATCATGAAATCATCATTGCTGCATAAATATTTCCCACTTTGTTTAAAAAAGAAAGAAGGAAAGAAAGCATTGCCTGCGGGTATGGATTGATTTTTGGATAAATGCCCTATTTTCGCTTTATTTATCTAGCAGTGTGAAATTATTCAGATTATTCAGTGATGACATTCTATTCCCCAGTCTTCTCTAAGTGTAGTTATGAAATAATGGCACCAAGTTTAAAAACAGTTACTGCTCCAGCATCTGTGCCTAAATTGTAAACATTCTGCAAGAGGAACTGAAAAAGTGTTAAAGCAAAGCACAAGTGTAAGTGGAAGCTAATTCTTATGATTTTATCCAAAAGGGAATATTCCTTGCAGTATTATAGCCATTAATAATGAATGTTAATCATTAATGCAGAGAGTAGAATTTGCTTCATTAAATACATCGGAACACTTATTTTTCTTAACAGAGTGATTGTAATGCTTTATTATTTAACTGGTTGTGTTTGCTTGCGCTCGTACCAAAGTATTGTATACAACTAATACATAGAAAACTTGAGTGCATATCCCAGTATAGCTAGTGAAGAACAGCATTCTAATTTGGAGACATCAGTGTGTTAATGTGGGTTTGAATTCTTGCACAAATATGGTTAAAGATTATTACTCTGCTTAAACATTATGGCCCAAATCCCGTGCCGACTTTTGCATCATGTAGATCCACTGAAAATAATAAGATTGCCTTGGGTGTAAGTGCATATAACTGTAAAACTTCATATTTTATATTGTGAGATCTGAGCTTAGGAGTGAATGTTCAGTTACATCTGCATGCTGCATGTGCTCAGAAAGCAAACCTCAGTACTGTATGAACATTTCCCCCAAGTATTCTCTATGTAGTTATTTGCTTTTTTTTGGTTTGTGATGATTTAATTAAATGCAGAAAAAAGCTTAAATAATGTAAAAGTTCAGTGTCAAACTGACAAAGCCCAGAAATTCCAATTTAAGGATGACAGTTTGTTTTCAAGAGGTGATGAAACAAAATGTAGCAGTTAGAATTACAGAGAGACTTTAAGCCCCACTTTCATTTCTTTGGTTTTTGTTGGTTTGTGTCACAAGATTAATAGTATTTTAAACATATTGAGCCACATTTGGCCTCAGATACTTGCTGGTGGCTTCCCCTACAACCAACAGCAGTCCCCTGTGAGTGCAATTGAGAGCAGGCTTCAGCCCCACATTTTTTGTTAATCTTCTTGGTGTTTTTTTAATAATCCATTTACTCATGAGACATGAATGGCTCTTGGGTAAATACATTCTGTATTTAGACTTGCTTCAAAACCCCAGAGCTTCCCTGTCCCCCCTTTATTGATCTGAAAAACCTCACTTATTCTGGGTAAGGCTGTAACCCCAACATGCATCAAATACATTGAAAAATCTCCAATTTATCCAAAACCATGTTTATCCTTGTTACTTTAATCTCCATCTCATTTGGATAAATGAGGTGTAAACTGTATTTGACCAGTTTTTTAAAGCTCATCATACATGGGAACAGTTTGGAATGAGTGCTCCTACTTTTATCAAATAAACACACGTTTATAAAAGGTATATTATACCCAATGATCTCAGCTGGCTGTGAGCTAAGTATTAGCATATTTAAAAGGCATATTAATTTTATATTTCGATGAGAAGATATTTGGAAAACACACATTAGTTGTACAAAAATTCATGGGAAATGTAGTTACCTTGTACACATTCAAGCCATTTAAAAAAACTGAAAGTCTTGAGTATCTGAAAAATATCCATTGAAACTGGATTATATTGCAGTATGAAATCATGAGTTTCCCAAACAGAAATCTTAAAACCCATAATAGCATGAAACAGCACCCAGATCAGGTAGCCTATTTTAATTTATGGTTGGTTGTCATTTGGAGCAAATGGTCGACTTATTTATATAGATTTGTAAATAAAAACTAAACTAATTTATATAATAAATGTGGGGACGGAAAACAGGCTTTTGAGCGTCAATTCTTTAAATGAAGGGTTGTCCTGAGATAAAATTCTTATGATCAGTTTACATTGCCTTAAATATGTTAATCTGAAACACTGGTACAACCTTAACTTTTGTGTCACAAAGGCATGGCTACCATAATGGGTAAAATATTGCATTTTTCATTGGTAGGCTAAGTCTATAGTGCTGCTGGTGGAAAAACAGATTGACATTTGGTCATTATTTCTTATCAAGGGTGTTTTACTTGTAATGCTATTTGACAGCTATATTCTAGGTCTGACAGCATTGAACCAGCTTAATTCCCACTGAACTACTCTAAATACGTGGTGTTGCAATCAGTTTAACAACCCCTGGAGGCAATAAAATCTCTCCTTTGAACACACTCAAGGGGAAGAAATCTAAGATTTATAAAGGGCAGCAAGTATTCAAGAAAGGGGCAAAGTTTATGTGAGAGCCTATAATTGATGTTTTCTTTGTTGGAAAAGAAAGCTTGAGGATGCTTTAAGAATTAATCTTTAACAAGTTCTAATCTGCGCTAACAAGATCTGTTTGAGATGAGTGAAAGAGATATGTGATACTGAGAATTTTGTCAGTTCCAGCCTACTAAGAAACTTCAAAAGTTCTATAGTTGAGGAACATACAAATGAGATAAGGAAACTTCACAATTAGAAACAAAATCTGCAGCATCTGCCTGCTGCAGGTAGGTGAACACAAAAACTGCAGTCAAAGTTGTCTGCTCTCTGTTATTTATCCAGGTGACCATTCCATTGCTTCCCGCTATAGTATGTATGGAGACAGATAGGAACAGGTTTGTAGGCTGGTCTTCCTCGGCTCTTGCAACATGTAATTTGGTGGTACATAAGGCAATAGCAAACTAGGAAGCATGGTGATAAATTTACATTCCAAGGGAGTCCAAGTTCTTTAAAACATAATATTAGACTTCCCCAATCTGTGAAATGGGATTAAAGATGGTAACTTTTTAACAGCAAACATTAACATGCATTGTTTAGAGATGGCAAAGAAAGATGTCTTGTGTAATTGAAACTGGGAAGGATTCTTAACATCCTTTTACTCAGTTTTGTGTCCAAAAAACACCTTCAGCAGCACGGTGAATCCCTTAAAACTAGGGCTGTCGATTAATCACAGTTAACTCACACAATAAACTCAAAAAAATTAATCATGATTAAAAAATCAATTGTGATTAATCATACTGTTAAACAATAGAATACCAATTGAAATGTGTTAAATATTTTTGGATGTTTTTCTACATTTTCAAATATGTAGATTTCAATTACAGCACAGAATACAAAGCGTACAGTGCTCACTTTATATGATTGTTACAACTATTTTGCACTGTAAAAATGATAAACGAAAGAGAGAGTATTTTTCAATTCACCCCATACAAGTACTGCAGTGCAATCTCTTTATCATGAAAGTGCAACTTACAAATGTAGGGTTCTTTTGTTTACAGAACTGCACTCAAAAGCAAATCAATGTAAAACTTTAGAGCCTACAAGTCCACTCAGTCCTATTTCTTGTTCAGCCAATCGCTAAGTGAAACAGGTTTGTTTACATTTATGGGAGATAATGCTGCCCACTTCTTAATTACAATGTCACCTGAAAGTAAGAACAGGCATTCACATGACACAGTTGTAGCTGGTATTGCAAGATATTTACGTGCCAGATATGCTAAAGATTAATCTGCCTCTTCATGCTTTGGCCATCATTCTGGAGGACATGCTTCCATGCTGATGCTCATTAAAAAAAATGTTAATTAAATTTGTGACTGAACTCCTTGGGGGATAATTGTATGTCTCCTGCTCTGTTTTTCCCGCATTCTGCATATATTTCATGTTATAGCAGTCTCGGATGATGACCCAGCACATGTTAATTTTAAGAACACTTTCACTGCAAATTTGACACAATGCAAAGAAGATACCAATGTGAAATTTCTAAAGATAGCTGCAGCACTTGACCCAAGATTTAAGAATCTGAAGTGCCTTCCAAAATCTGAGAGGGATGAGGTGTGGAGAATGCTTTCAGAAGTCTTAAAAGAGCAATGCTCTGCAGAAACTACAGAACCCGAACCACCCCCTGAAAAAATCAGCCTTCTACTGGTGGCATCTGACTTGAAGGATGAAAATGAACATGCGTCGGTCTGCACTGCTTTGGATCATTACTGAGCAGAGCCTGACATCAGCATGGACACACGTCCTCCAGAATGCTGGCTGAAGCATCAAGGGACATATGAATGCGCAGGATTCTGCCCACCTAGAAAAATATGCAGGCATAAAATGTAATGAAAATATGAACTCTGCTAATTTATAGTGATCCTGTTATTTAATAAATTATAACTGATGTCCTATCAACCTTCTATTAAAATTTATACAAGAAACCACACTTTGCACGAACAGAAACAGATTGTTATACAAGAAGAGGTTTTCAGAGGAAAACACTTCTGAGTTCCCACCCACAAGAGTATGTGGCTTAAAGACTCACTTGTTAAGACTTCATGCTCCTGGTTACCAGCTGAAAGCTCCACATGGGAAGTCATTTACCTTCAGTACAGAGTTGGAGGAGGGTTAAGGATTGTTTACAGATGTGGAAAAGCTTGGGATAAAATTCTGTATCCCTAAGTGGGGCAGAGAGAGTGACAGAAACATTCATATAATGGAACGAAAGTACCTCATCTTGGATTGCCTTCATGAGTTCAAGGACTCTGAATAACATGAACAATACCAATGTTTCATGAAATTAGAGCAAGGGTGCCATTTATCTAATTATTAAGGCTGCAGATTTGTCATGGCACATTTGCTTATCAAAAAATCACAAGCAATCACTGTATAATTAGTAAAAGTCATGGGTTTAGGGCGCAATCGTGGGTAAAGTTACAGGGTGGGTACGTGGCAGGGGAGAGAAGGTTGGGTCCTGCCCCTGAGGGAGGGGAGGCTCTTGGCGGGGGGGTGTTATAGAATGAGACCACCCTGCACCTTCCTCCTCCTACCCCAGCAGCAGCTCCTGTCCTGCATGGCTGACTTGGCTCCCCACTCCAGCCCATTGACTCTCACCACAGAATTGGTGGGCCCATGCCCCCTTCCTGGCCCTGGTGTCACCGGATTGCTTGCCCTGAGCTGGGATGTGGCGGCAAAAATGGACACAAGGAAAAATCCCAGACACAAAGAAAAGTGACAGACACCATGATTTTTCTGTTTATCTGTGACATATTTACCACCATGACAAACCTTCAGCCCTATTAATAGTATGTGGAACTATGAATTAGCTTGTGGCCAGTATTGCTATGTTAGATTAACATTGGAAATGTAAAGGGACACGTATTGGTGACTACATAGCCAAAGACCCAACCGTTGTGCAATTGTGTGGTTGAAAAATGTTCAGTAGAATAAATTGCGTTGTACTTTTGTTGTTTTTCTTTCTCAGCTTTTGTGTGGTTCTATATGAGAAAAGCCTACATACCTCTACTTTTCACCTGGATTTGTTCTGCATTCTCCAAAGGATGTACCTGAGCTAATTTATCTGGCAAATATATTTCCTTCTAGCGTGAGCACAGATATCAGCTTTATGTTAATAATCAAGTTGGGTAGCCCTTTGTTGCAATAGTTAACATTTGTTGAGGCTGCCAGTTCCTCCAGTAATGAAGAGTGTGTTTTGTCAGAGTTATATTAGCCTGTACTAAAGCTTATCTACAAACTCAGTTAAATGTCTGTGGTGGTGGAATAGATCATAGCAGTTTCTCATGCAGCATTTGTTTATGTTTAATATGCTTAGTAGCAGAACTATCTGATAGACCCAGGGAAAAAGTCTTTAAAGGGTTTTAAATCTTCACTGGTGGATTGAATTTTTGAGCAATAATTTGTTTCATGGAGTGTGAGAAACAATAACATTCTTGTACTGAGCTAGACAATCATAAGAAGAGAGCAATATTCTACCCCTAACTTGTCATGAAAGAAGGTGTCAGACAGATGCTACAAACAATGGAGCCAGATCCTCAGCTGGTGTAAATTGTCAGCGGTTTGTTGAAGTCAATGAAGTTACCACAACCAGATGAGGATCTGCCTTAATATTTTTGAAATGTTTTTTATTCTATTCCATGATTTAACAAACACTTTCTGAGAACGTTGTCTTTGCGGTTACAGACCGGTGTGGGTGTATAATTGTATTCTGGTGGGCCCCGATTATCTTACTACTTGAACATAAAGAGCGTCCATTCATGTTGATTTTTAATAATGTTTTCAATTATGCAAGCCTTTTGCTGAGTTAGTAGGGGGGTATTTGTGTACGTATAGTTCAGTTGTTTGGTGTGTGGCTGTTGCTGTGCTTGACTGACCATCATTGTAAGTCTGAGCGTGGCATGGTTGTGGTGAAATCATTAGTGGGCATTATCATCCACATTCCACTATGGACCTGGCTTTGACAGTTTTACAGTGCTCGGTTTATACACTCTGGGAGTAACTTAGTGACATGGATTCTTTCATGACTGGATTAATTACATAAAGTTTATTATTCAATTATTTTCTCTGTCTCACTCTCAATCAGCCTGAGGTAGAGCTTTACAAAATGGCATTATAGATGGCAAACAACTTGAGACCTCAGTCCATTTGACTGCATTCAAGCACAGCTCCCTTTGCTTTTCTTGCCATTGTTATCAAGTAGCACTCTGGTCAAAAGCCATGAACTTTCTTAATTGATTCAGTTTTTAAAATGGTTATTCCCAATGCCAGAGAAACGTTAACATTCCTGCCAATATGGACACATGTTAAAAGAAGAGGCTTCACTGACGAACAATTCTTTTAATATTACAGTAGTACTCCATTAATGCACACGTGCCCATAGTTTTCATGCAAAAGGAAAAAAAATGCAATCTTCCCACATGCCAATAAAGATTTAATACCAGAGGGCAGTAGTGAGGCCTTGTGTTCTAACATTTAATTATTTATATAAAATTTACTACATAAAATTTATTCGTATACTGTGAAATATTTACAGTAATTCAAAATAAGCAACTTTTGTGTAATTCAAATACATTTTGTGCTACCTTGATTTTATTGTTTATTTGCTTACTAATTGGAAAAAATCAGTCATTTCAAATGGGTTTTCCAACCGTTAGTGTGAATTTTCAAGGTTCAAGGTTAAGTACATTTTTTATTATTTTTTGTCAAGTGAAGGCACTAAATATAAGTCTCCTAAATGAAGTTCTAAGTAGGTGAGAAACCGCACTTCCTGGCCATAGAATGGATTATAGATGTGCCAGTGAATCTAGTAGATCATTTCAAATTACTAATCTCGGTCAGCCAGGTAAACTAGAATGACTTTAAATTGGGTTAATTACTGTAGCTCAAATTTTAGCTCAAGAGCTCTTAATTTCAACTTTCAAAGGCTACACAAACCAATTTTGTACTCTTAGATTATAATGAGCAGTCTTTATTCTTTAATCAGTTCATCCAGTATCTAGCTGTCTAATGTAGCGTTCCTTTGAAGTCTAGAAAGATCTAACATAATTGAAGAAATGTCGAACTACTTGACTCTCTCTTTTTTTAATATAAAGGAATTAAACATTAATCAGACTTGTGCATCTCAATTAAGCCAATTAAAACTATCACAGAATGTACTGCACACAGGAATAGGTAGCTTTAATGTTTGAATACATGATCAACTTTTACCTAATGTTCCTTACTTAAGATGTTTGTTACTCAGAAAGGGAAATACATGCAGCCCATTATGGAACGCCATTATTGTTTTTAAAAAGTTTGACTAACTTCATGACCTGGTAGAAGTTACTGTTATATATGCACAAGATGTATTAAAAATGTGTTGCATTTAGTTAAAGGTAATACCATGATTACTTTAAATCTTGCAAAGTAATTTCTCTATTTTTTGTGATGATTGGTGTCTTTAGTAATACAAATAGTATAATATGTGTTTGAATTTGCTTCTATTACATGGAAGTATAGTTTGGTTTTGCAGGCTGAAGTATATACACAAAGTCCATATAATTACTAATAATTTGTAACAAGTGTTAATTGATAAACAGCTCCCTCTGGTAGCTTAATTAAAGCTGTAGGATAGCTAGGCGATTTACAACTGGGATTGATCTCAATTAGTCAACAAAATCTGTGTAGTCTGTTCAAAGAAGAATAAGGAAATTTAGCCTAGTGAGGCTTTGGGGATTTTGTCTTGTAGTCTTTACTGTTCCTTTTTTTTAAACAACAGAATTAAAATCACACGTATAGTAATGTTGTCTGCAGTGATCTATCTACTATATACTATGCTTCTCTTTAACACTACCCAACACTTGTTCTTTCATTTGTTTGTTCATTGTCAGGTTACAGAACAATATTCAAACATTTCTTTTCATTATACACAATGTGATAGTCATTTCATACAGAGATGTACATTTTAGAATAACACCCCCAAGAGACCACAAACGAGAGAATGAAAAACATTTAAAATATGTCAGTTTTTGATCTTACTTAGAGATCTGTTTATAAACTGGCAGTATGCAGCTTTAATTAAAAGATAACACAGGAAAGATGGCATTAGGGAATAACTGGGTATGTGGAAGCAGAGTGATCTTATAAAGTCAGCTATGCTGTTTCAGGATTCACTACTCTTTTATCATTTGAACTGATAGTAAAAATATAATCTAAGAGTACTTGAAATTGCCCCTGTGGAATAAAAGGGAAAAAAGTGTCATCTGTGTTAAAACTAGATCACAGACTGGCTGCAAACAGCTGCCGAAACATTAATTAATTTGTTTGCAAATAAATCATGGATATGTACTAACTGAATATACTGGTATAAAACAGCATGAATGTTGTGCTTCTTAGGGTACCTATGGATCCTGGGTTCATCTACATTTTTGAGGTACTTTCGTATACCCCACAAAACCAACACAGAAGCCAAATATTATAGTTTCATTTCTGGACATTCTGAGCCCTTATTAATATTGTCGTATGGACATTTTGATCTGCTAAAATGCAAATCCATTTCAGTGCTTTCAAAAATACATATCTATTTTAAATTTGTGTAAATCTGAATCTCATTTAAGAAATATTTGTTAATCAAAGAGAATGAAATATTTTAGTGGAGGCAAATGAATGTTGGTTTAACAATCAAAATATGATTTCATGGTTTTGGTTGCTTAATTTGTATTTCTATTTATAATATAGAAAAGAAATGTATAACTCTCTATTCTATACTCTCTAGGTTATATTTATATAGAACATAAAATATGTTACTTCGTATGACAACTACCTGCTTTGTATGAAGTCTTAATATTATTTAAGGTATACAGTATGTCAAAAGTAATGGACCAAATCCTGGACTTGTAGCTCCAATGGCATGGGGCCCAGCCAGATGTACACAACCTGCACCCAGGAAGGCTTACACAGATCCTGAGGGCGGCCCCATATCTGCAATGGTGCTGTTCATTTGAGGATCAGGATCCATGACTCACTTCAGTCCCTCAGACTCTGCCTATGGCAAATGGAGGCCAGGGCATGACACTGCAGGCATTGCTTCATCCTGATGACAAGTAAAGCTTTATTCTAGAAAATGTCTGTGTGTTTAATATGATTAAGAGCAAGATCCTGCCTCAAAATAAGAGCCACACACAGGTCTCCTGTGACATACTATGTTAAAAAGAGAGATCTACATTTGTGGAGCTGGCTGTGACAAGGCCATGGAAGACTTTCCTGCCCTGGGGGACATCTGCACTAGCTCTGCTCCTATCAATCTCTAGCCCCAGATGATAGGGCTGGTGTGAAGGGTTAGTAGGCACAACGTTTTTCTTGTATTCTTTACCTTTTAGAGGGTTTTGTTTCACTTTTTAATTTGGTAGGTGTCATTTCTAGCATTTGGAAAACTTCTTTTTATCTTTCTTTTTCTTTTCTCCTTCTTGACTTGAGAACATCACCAAGATCATGGAATTAGGTTCTTTTCTCCTTCGTTGCTCTTCTTTTCTTTACCAAATACAGTCAAACATATTTTAATACCAAAAGTAAGAAAACCCTGGAAAGATTTAAAAAAAGTTTCTTTAAGAAAGAACCTAATTCCATGATTTTGGTGATGTTCTCAAGTCAATTTTTTTCTCCTGCACTTTGAGCAGCCTTGCCAAACTGTCATTAAAAATGTACCAGCCCCTAGACAAATTTGACTTGCTCACCCTTTCCCAGTATGATGATTGAAACAAAACCTCTAATTTTGCCTACCTGCAGATGAATGGATTTTCATAAGGATGTTTTAGCAGAAGTCCATCTCTGGTCATTACATTGCATTACATTTTAGGACCCAACCCTGTAGGCAGTACCAGCTGTAGTGCTAAATGCCATGAATAGTCCCATTAGCATCCATGGAAGTATCCTTCTGCAAAGATCCTCACGTATGATTTTTAGCATCAGGATATCAATTCATAACTACTTTTGCATTAATATGTAAAGCCCTTTATCATGTAAGTGAAATACTTGAGCAATTGCCCATTACCCTGTCCCCTGCCACTCATTAACCATTGGCTGAGGTGGATTCTCTTTTCAGTCCCCAAGCACAGTCAGAACTGCGGCGGGGGCAGGCTTTCTCAACCATGGAACTGATTCCCAGAGGGCTTGTGTCAGAATTTCTTACTGGGTACCTTTGGGGTATGAGGCAAATTTCTTTTATTTAGGCAGGCTAGGGTGATCAGATAGCAAGTGTGAAAAATCGGGATAGGGTGGGGGGTAATAGGCGCCTATATAAAACACAGCTCCAAATATCGGGACTGTCCCAATAAAATTGTTGATCACCCTAAGGCAGGCTCATCCATGACTGTTTCTTGGGCCCCCTTCTGTCTTTTTCTTTTTAAGATCCCTTTCTTTATCTGAATGCTGTCCAGATCATTCCCACTGAGTGGCAAGTTTCAATGACACAGCAATTTAATCTTTATTTAATCTGTATCTGGCTCATTCTTCAGCTATATGATGTCATGCAAAGTCACAGCCAATAGGCGCCTCCATAAGGTAGCGTTAGGGCTTCCACTTGTTAGTGAAAGTGACCAAAGATCTAAATGTTTTAAGTTGACTTTGCGCTGTGTAAGTGGCACAAAGTGAACTCGATGAACTGGCGGATCCAGCCCCCTTGCTTTTGCCATTTTTATAGTGAGAGAACTATGCCCTCATCGGTGTTTATTTTCTTTTTCAATTGTTACCTCCTTTTTCGTCTTTATTCTTTGTATTGCCCTTTTGTTTGGCAGTGTGGCTCATCAGTGGGCTATCAGATTTGTCTGAGGCAGATATTTTAGTTTTATTTATTTGTACTTTTGGGCTAGCTAGTCCTTCACTTACTGTTTCATTTCTGACTTTTGTTGTTTTGTGCATAGATGCCTACTAGTACAGGCTTTGAGAATTTATTAAATAATAATGCAAACCATATCCCAAAATGATTGAATTACTATACATAATTTTATTACAGAGTAAAATAATGAATAGCAGCAAAGGGGGAGACAAATAACTATAAGTAAGGGGGAAATGTTTGTAGCTGAGAATTGAAATGAGATGAATAGTCAAAGATGTGATAGCTAAGGGCTATTTCGGACACAAGACCAGGAGAAGGGTCGTGCACCATAAGTTGTGAATGTGTGTGCAGAGAGAGAAAAGAGGCCACTGCTAGACGTGAGGAGGGGATGGGGAAGGAAAGAGTAAGATGAAGGTTTGTAGGAGAGGCTTTGAGCAAATCTACAGTGGGTTTTTAGAAACAAAGGGGAATTTTGAGCTACATTCTGGTATGAACAGGGAGCCATTGGAGGTTTTTTCAGGAAGATATGCCTATGAGAAGGTGGGCAGCTGCATTCTGTACATGCAGGGACCGGGGTGCGGGGGGCGCATGAAAGATGATATGGTTGAAGAAGTCTGCAGAATGGATTTGAGAGTGTTGGTCATGGGCAATGTTGTGGGGGTAGGAACAGGCAGCTTTCAAAATGGGAGCTGTGGGAAGAGGAGAGTTCAGAGTCAAAGGAGACTGGGACAGTGGAAGCAAATGGAAGGCCTCGGATGGGGAGTGATAAGGAAATGAGGGATCTGTGTTGTGAGAATGTTCCTTTTGCACAAGAATAGCACTGAAGATTTTTGAGACATATTTCTGAATGGAGTTGTATCAAAGCCACAAGTTAATTTAGGCAAAGCAGGCAGAAAGGATTAATTGAAGGTGTTGAGTGCAGTCATGTTCCTTGAATGTATGTTCTAGCTAGTGGTAAAGATGATCAAGATGATGGAAGTATATAAGAGAAGACCAGAGGGCCAACATTGGAACCCTGCAAAGTGCCATATAGGAAGACCATGACATTGCAACCTCTAAGTTCCTGCTCATCAGAACTGCACAGGGGCAATTATTACTTGGTTCATTGAATCGTTTTTAATGGGAGAATGGGAGAAAATGTTTGGTGCATGAGCATCTCCATTTCCTCTTTTCTGCTTCAGTGTGCCTCCTTTTACTGCTCACGATTGCACCCAGAGATGAGGGGTTTGCAGATGGCATGCTACAAGCATGTGATTATTCGAGCATATAATATTTTTAGGCTCTTATTCTTATCTCACTCTCTAGTAATTTATACATGTAACTTTCTTTGCTTCAAGATGAGAATAAACCTCAGTACACTGAATTGGGCACATTTAAAAAAATAATATATTGAATTGAATAACTAATGGAGACCCATGCCAGAATTATTCTCAAGGTGAGAGTTCCCTGAACAAACTTTGCAAGCAAGTACTTACTCTGGTATGAATACAACATATATTTCAGTCTTCTAAGTAGAGTAGAAAGCAATGTTTGATTTGTGATAGTCATTAAAAATGAAAAACTGAACATTGTAGTAGGTTGGAATAAATGCTGCTCCTATTGGAAGTGCCCATTACCATAATGTACTTTAAAAATCTGTACTTTGTTTCAAGGTTATTCAGGAAATTCTTTAAATTGCTAAGGGGTAAAATATATATTGGATCCTGTAAATTTCAGGCTTGTTTTGTGTGTTAGGTTTTGGGTTTTTTACACATTTTCTAAGTAAAAATCTTGGGCCAAACTTTTCAGCCTTGAGTGCTTAATGTTAGGAACAAAAATAAAATGTCCATTATTTACTTATTTTACTTTTTTGTAAGAATGTACCCAATCCAAAATACTAAAGTATTAAGATGTTTATTCTCATGCAATGGAGGTTACATCTGTAAATGATTACACACCGAGATGAGGCAACAAAATAAAGCTTGAAAATTTTGGCCCAACATTCTTAGTAGAGGAGGAAACTAAAAAGGAAGAGTTTTGAAGTTTATGGGATAGGATCCAAATGGGGAGGATGCCTTCAGTGGAAATTATTGGTGCTCACTACCTCTGAAAATCAGGACACTTTTTTTAGGTGCTTAATTATGGACATTAAGTGCTAACTTTTAAAAAATATTGGCCTTGGTATTTATTTGATTAGTGGTACAAAAGATCAAGTTCAAGAGGTTGAACCCAAGAGATGTGGGGTGATTTTTGTTGGCTGGTAGGTTGTTTTTTTTCATCCTAGATTTTCCCTCAGAGTTATGTTTTCTCTTTCCTGGTCTTACAACGGACTCTGACCACCATTTTTCTGAATAGTTTACGCCTGATTGTGGTCATACCAGATTCTAACATGGTTTGGATAACCAACGCCAACCTAGGTCCTCTGCTATGCTAGTGCCTGGTTTTTTATTTGTTATACAATTTGATCACCCCCACAAAATGTTAGCACTTGATTTGGCCATAAATGAGAACCTGTTGGCGCAGTAATTGTAACCCAAGTGTGTGTGTGGGTGGGGGGGGGGGCTTGATTACAATACAGTTGTATCCTGACCTGATAATTACACTGTTGCAAATTGTGTTGTCGGTGGGACTTACGTGTGTCCCTGTAACTGGATTTAAAAATCCCTGGAATGTCCAAGGCTTTAACCAAGTTACAGAGGCGTGGTTCAGTCACTTCTGCACTACAACTTATAACCCTGTTGTATCTCCACAGATCTGAGTCATGCTTGAATTTATGGTCTGCAGGTGAGAGGCTCCATTGTATGGTCCCCCAGGTCTTAGCATTTAATAAATGCAGGCAATAAAAGCTAGCTATGAAGTTTGGGTAAGGGGTGATAGTAAAATATAACCCCACAAAAATCCTGCTAGCTGGCATGACTGTGTCTTACTTGAGTATTCTGACTGCTGAAGTCTCTCCATGCCAATGGCACTAATCATTCATACCCTTCCCAGTGGGAGATTCCTGCTGCATTTACCTATAGGGCTCCTTTATCATCTGCCTGCTCTTTGCAGGGGTCCTCCTTTAAGGCAGAAGTTGGCACATCTTGGGCTGAGATAATCTTATCGTCTCAGAGTTGTGCCCCCCACCCCAGGTTGCTTTTCTGAGTTCAAAACTAAATAAAACATTTTTTTAAGGAAAAATTCAGCAGAACTGGTAGGAAAAAAGAGAAGCGAAAACACTCTAAGGGTTCAGCATAATCACATTTAATATAGTTATACACTGCTCACTTCTTTTGGGGCTTATTCAACTCTGTGATCCCTCCTATTTGTTTTTTTTAATTTGTCTCAACAAATATCCCCATTCAACTACCTCATCCTAGTCAAGAAGGGTTCCCTCAGTCAGCACTACCTATGAGTTGTCTGGAGGCTGTACCTTTTCCCCGCAAGCTCTCTGCTGCCCTGGGATTGCTGCCAAAGCATGAGGGACAGAGCTTGGGGCCTAAACCCAGACCTCCCTCTGGGCTTGGCTGCTCATTACAACTAATTCTAATTGTAAATTTGCCCTTAAAAATCTAATTCAGTTTAAAGAGCAACTTTTGCCCTGGAGCAGCCTTGTAAGGGGAAAATACTTATCCAGAAAGCAGTTTACTTTGCTTGTGATTTTCCATAATCCCTTTGTTGTTGTTTAAGATATTTGTATAGGAGGAAGCACAGTCCTGCCTCTCCCTTGATGTATAATCTTGATCCTACGGTGAAGTCAGAATCTTTTGCATCATGACATCCCAGTCTGTTCCCAGAGAAATTATTTGTATAGTTGCAACATTCATTTATATAGGGTCTGATTTTTCAGAGGTACTGAGAGCCCACAACTCCCATTGACTTCCACATTGGTGTTGTGACAATCAACACTTCTGAAAATCAAGCCCATTGTTCTTTCCCCAAGGTGAAAAGCACTGTGACAAAGTTCCTTCTCTACCTCGGTGGGACCTGCGCTTATTGGCGGATTTTTGTTTTCCTCAGAGATCTTCCCCTCTGGTAGAACCCACAGTCCAGATCAACTCCTCCTGTGTCTGATAAGGAGTTGGGAGTTTTGGGGGGAAACCGGGCCCACCCTCTACTCCGGGTTCCAGCCCAGGGCCCTGTGGATTGCAGCTGTTTAGAGTGCCTCCTGGAACAACTGCACGACAGCTACAACTCCCTGGGCTACTTCCCCATGGACTCCTTCCAACACCTTCTTTATCCTCACCACAGGATCTTCCAGCAGTACGTCCTCTTACTCTCAGCTCCTAGTGCCTCTTGCTCCCAGTTTCTCACACGCAACCTCTTTCCACAGCTCCTAACCTCTCACTGACTAACTGGGAGGCTTTTAACTAGTTCCAGCCAGTCCTTGATTGGCTTCAGGTGTCCCAATCAACCTCCCTGCCTTCTGGAAAGTTCTTAATTGGCCCCAGGTGTCTTGATTAACCTGGAGCAACTGCCATAAGGTATCAGGGATTTGTTTAGCCTGGGGCTAACATACTGGTTCCTTACCACTTTCCTATAGCCCTCTGGCTGGGAAGGAGGTAGGGGGCTGCTGCTGCTGCTGCTGCTGCTCATCCTGCTGGGGCTGCTGCTAGGCCCTGGGCCCTCCCAGCTGCTGTTTGCTGCTACTGCTGCTCCAGCTTCTCCCCTGGCTGGGCCAGACACCCCTCCCACTACTCTACTCTCTGGTTGCTGGCTGCTTGGCAGCTGAACACAACCCCCCCCCCACCCCCAACACCTTGGTTGCTGCTACTCCTGCTGCTGCAGCAACCCCTTGGGGGGGAGGGGGCCTGCTGGCCCTCTCCCCAGAGGAGGGGTGTGAGGAGCCCCTACTCCAACCGCTGCTGTGACCACCACCACCACCATCTGTGAGGGGTCCTGCCTGACCACTGGACCACCGCCTGGGGTTGCTGGAGCTGCTGCTGCTGCCCTGTTTGCTGCCAGGAAGCTGCTGGTACCCAGAGGAGGAAGACCCGGAAGACCGTCGGCGGAGACTCTGCAGACCACCGTGGAGGGGGCCTCCAAGAACTGAGTAATCTTTCGAACTGTGCTCTAGTGGTGGGGGTATTGACTGTGTTTGTAGGGGCACAGGGGGTGTGGCACTGAGCCTGCCCCCTGGTCCACCTGTGCCCCCCCATAACCCCCACCACCACCGCTGCCCCCTCCACCACCTCTGCTGGCTGCTCACCATCTGCCTTGTGCTACAGCCTCTGGACTTAGCTGCTTCCATGGCCTGCCACAAACTTTTAACATCATTTGGGCCTGCAGTGGCAACCAGCCCCACCCATTGACTTTGTGCAAGCGCACGTGGGTGCACGTGCCCCTCCCATACCCCTTGGACTGACCCTCTTCCCCCCAGCAGTACGTCCCTTGCTATGTCCCTTGCCACCCGCCCCATTTACCCCTTGCAGTTGTTTGCCCCCTTTTTTTTGGTTCCAGCCCCTTGCTAGTTTCAGTTTTGCCTGCCCCACCCCTCTCCCTCTACAGCCTTGTTTGTTTGCCCTACCCTAGCCCTGACACTAGTCCCTTGTTATTCTGCCCCATTCTTAGTTGGTTGTCTCCCTCCCCCTGAAGCTCCGTTTGCCCTGATTAGCCCCCCGCTTCCGTGAACCCACGCCCCCTCCCACGCGCTTGTGCCCCTCCCCTGTTTAATTTTGACCCTATCTCACTGCACCCCCATGCTGTTATATCATCCCCTCCCCTAGTGCAACAAGAGGAGCCGGCTTTCCCATCTTGTGTCGGTGACTGAACCTTACCCCCGCACTAGTCCGAGTTAACCCTGAACCCTGTCCCCACTTTTATTGCCCTCCTCCCCTGCCTGCAGCCTAGCAGGGAGGAGCGGTCACCCCAATTCCTCTCCCCGACCCCTCTCAGGAGTTTTCCCTTCCCCCCCTGTTCGTCATGGCAGGCGACATGGAGGGAGGAGCCCCTCCAGACGGCACGGCCGCCCCTCCTCCGCCTGTTCCCCCGTCACCCTCCCTAGCCTCCACCTCGACCGCCGCTGCCGAACCACCTGCTCTCGCCCCCGCTGGGGCACCGGCAGCAGCGGACACTGAAGAGACCTCCGCTGCTGCCACGTCCCTCGCCCCCCATGATCCTGGGGGAGCCCCCCCAGCCGGCAGGAAGGGCCAGGGTAAAAAGAAGGGTAAGGGCCCCGCGACAAAGGCCAGACCCTCCATGGCAGAGGCAGCCACTACTGCTGCGGCCCTGCCACCGGCCGCGGCACCCTTCCCTGCTGTTCCCTCTACCAGCTCTGCGGGTGTCCCACCTCCGGCCCCCAGAGCGTACGCCCAGGTGGCAGCAACCCCCCCACCTGCCGCAACGTCACCTAACCCTCCCACCGCCTCAGCTACCATCTATAGCGGCCGGGGCCCCTTTCCCACCTTGACCAGGAGGCATGGCGTCCGTTGCCTCCTGGTACCCGCCTCGCCCCACGTAGAAACCTATGTGCGGGCGTTGGCGAGGGTAGTGGGGCCCACGGCCATCGTAGCGGCCTCCAAAATGTACGGGAAGGTAGTCTTCTTCCTCGCATCGGAGGCCGCGGCCCAAGAGGCGGTGGAGAAGGGCCTGGCGGTGGGGGGCGTGTTCGTCCCATTAGAGCCGCTGGAGGACTTGGGCGTCCGCCTAGTCCTCACTTCCGTCCCTCCCTTCCTCCCCAATGCCGCCCTGTTACCTGCCCTCTCCGCCCTAGGGAGACCCATCTCTGTAGTCAGCCCTCTCCCACTGGGCTGCAAAGACCCCGCCCTCCGTCACATCCTCTCGTTCCGCCGGCAGGTGCAGCTCCAAATGCCCCCGGCTGCATGTGACGGGGAGGCGCTCGAGGGGTCCTTTATGGTCCCTTATCACGGGGCCCGTTACCGGGTGTACTATTCCACGGGGGAGGCCCGGTGCTACCTCTGCCGGGCGATGGGACACGTCCGGAGAGACTGTCCCTTGGCCCGGCAAGGAGGAGCATCCGAGACCCCCGAGCCCCGGCAGGGCGTCGGCCCCGTCATCGCCGGCGCCCCTGTATGCCCGGTGCCCAGAGCCGCCCCTCCTCCTTCCCAGTCCACCGCTGCTCCCGCTCGGGCCCTGGGAGTACCTCCCCCAGTGAGCCCAGACGAGCGGGAGGGGCCCACTGCGAACAGTCTGCTGAGGCCTGTGGAGGAGGGTGAGGCAGGGATATCGCCGGGCGTGGGAGAGGGCCCGCCCCAGGGAGACTTTTCTCTCCCTTATGCTGCCCCACCACTACCTCCCCGAGTCCCTAAGGAATCGCGCCCCCCGCCTGACCCGACCCTTACTAGCCAGCCCCCAGATGATGCCATGGAGGGCTGGGCCTTAGTACAGGGGAAGCGGGGCAAGCGGAAGGCTCGAGCCCCGCTCCTTTCCACCGATGCGGAAGCCCCCCGGAAAACCAGGAAGGGGGGAACTGATGCCGAGCCTTCCGCTTTGCCCCCGAGCGGCTTTAGTCCACCAGAACCGGCTGGGAAAGACGTGGCAGCACCGGAAGGTATTACCGCCCCTCCCTCGGGAGCCCCTGATGGAGCCCCTTCTGCCCCGTTTGTCAACCCTGCACGCCCCAACCCGAGCATTGCTTCAGGTGCCGGCGGGGAGAACCCCGGGGTGGCAGAAGGTGACCTGCCCTCCATCTACGAGGAGATCGAGGCCCTGGGTCTGACCCCAATCACCCAGGGGGAGGACGACCCTTTACCGGCAGGCCTCGATCTCAATGACCTCACCCCGGTGCCCCTTTCCCCCCTTTCCCCATGCTCCCTCCCCTTGACCGCCGGTTCCGCTCCCACCTCCGAGGATCCCCTGGGCTCTTCCACCTGCCCGGTCGCAAGTGACACCTCGCTGACGGCCGCCAAGCCTCCTGAAGCGACAGCCGGTGCCCTGCGGCCGGGACCCGAATCCCAGGGGGTACCCCTCATTGGGGTGGGACAACAGTTCTCCTTCCCAGGCGGGGACCCCGCAAATATCTGTCCACCTCCCGATGCCGTGGCTGTAACACAAACCATCATGCTAGAGCCCGGCATCGTGGGGGGTCCCCTTCCCAACTCCCAGATCCCTCAGCCACACCAAGAGAGGCCACCTCCCAATGGCCCAGCTCCTGCGGCTCAGGATCCTCTACCCGTTCCTCAGCCCGGCCCTGCTCATGTCCCCCTCCCTGCCCCTACTTCTGATCCCTGCCCCGCCCCTGATGCCATCCCAATCTCCCACACCTCCCATGATGACACTGCCGCCTCTGGGCCTGTCTCCCTCCCCTTCTCGGAGGATGGCCCCCAGGGAGCGGCCCCAGTATTTCCTCGTCCCGACCCACCAGAGGCTGCTCTTCTCCCTCCGCCGCCTCCCCCAATTAAGCCGATTTTCGGATTGGGCCCTAAGGTGCCGGCCCAGCAGGAGCTGCGTCGAGGGTCCGCCCCTTGCCTGTCTGTTTCGGTGGGCCATAGGGCTGTGTCCGGGGCCCCTTCTTTCGACAGCCGGGAGCCAGTAACCCCGCCCCCCAATACGCTGCGAGAGGAGCTGCGGGAGTTCCTGGAGGACGTCCGGGGCTCCCGCAACAAAGTACAGCTCGCTCTCCAGCGATGGGGGGATTTCCACCAAATCCTCCGGGCCGCGAGGGCCCTCATGGGGGAGGGCAAAGGGACTGGGAAGCAGGCCGCCACGGCCTACCAACGGGTCCGCCTTTTCCGTGACTCACTACTCGCCTACGGGGTGGGTCACGGATTGTTACGCGGCCCGATGGGGGCCGTGAGTGACTCTGCCAGCAAGGATCCCCCCCAGCCCTCCTCATGGCATCTCTCCTCTTCGCAACATTGAACACCCGGGGCTGTAGGATGGGTCTCCGCAGGAGCCAGGTGCTCTCCTTCCTTCGGGAGGGGGGGTACTCTGTAGTATTCCTGCAGGAGACCCATACGGATCCAGCCGCTGAAGACAGCTGGCGGCTGGAATGGGGGGACAGAGTCTACTTCAGCCATCTCTCTGTTCGCCAGGCTGGAGTGGCGACCTTGTTCTCCCCCGACCTACGGCCTGAGGTGCTGGGGGTTGCCGAGGCTGTGCCGGGCCGCCTGCTGCACCTACGGGTCCGTATGGAGGGGCTCGTGGTCAATCTCATCAACATCTATGCCCCGACACCGGGCCCGGAACAACTTCGTTTCTATCAGCAGGCGTCCACCTTCCTCGGCACCTTGGATCCTCGCGAGTGCCTGGTCCTGGGCGGGGACTTTAACAACACCCTTGAGAAACGGGACCGCTCGGGGATCGAGCAGTGCCCGGCCGCCGCGGACGTCCTCAGGGAGATTGTCGAACATCACTCCCTGGTGGACGTCTGGCGCGACCACCACCCGGACGACAGCTCAACCTTCACCTTTGTCCGGGTGGAGGCCCATCGGTCGCACCACTCCCGGTTGGACCGCATCTATTTATCACGTTTTCACCTTTCGCGGGCCCATTCCTCCAGCGTCCGGCCGGCCCCGTTCTCTGATCATCATCTCGCTACCGTGACGGCCTCTCTCTGCGCGGAGAGGCCGGGGCCGGCCTATTGGCATTTTAATAACAGTTTGCTGGAGGATGTGGGTTTCGTGGCGTCCTTCCGGGAGTTCTGGCTGGCCTGGCGAGGGCAACGGCACGCCTTTCCCTCGGCGCGGCGATGGTGGGATCTAGGGAAGGTACGCGCCCGGCTCTTCTGCCGTGACTACACCCGGGGCGCCAGCCGACGGAGGGATGCGACGATAGGGCAGTTGGAACGGGAGGTCTTAGAGCTGGAGAGGCGTCTGGCCGCCAGCCCTGAGGATCCATCCCTCTGTGGGGCGTGCCGGGAGAAGCGGGAGGAGCTCCGGGAACTCGAAGATCATCGGGCCCGGGGCGCCTTCATTCGATCCCGCATCCGTCTCCTTCGGGAGATGGATCGCGGCTCCCGCTTCTTCTACGCCCTGGAGAAAAAGAGGGGGGCTAAGAAACACGTCACCTGTCTCCTCGCGGAAGATGGCACCCCCCTCACGGATCCGGTGGAGATGTGCGGGAGGGCCAAGGCCTTCTACGCGAGCCTTTCCTCCCCGGATCCGACCGATCCTAACGCTTGCAGAGTGCTCTGGGACGAACTCCCTACGGTCAGCACGGGCGACCGAGACCGGCTAGAGCTGCCTCTCACTCTGGCCGAGTTCTCGGAAGCCCTCCGTCGCATGCCAACTAATAAATCTCCGGGACTGGACGGGCTGACCGTGGAGTTCTACCGCGTGTTCTGGGACGTCCTCGGCCCAGACCTTGTCACCGTCTGGGCCGAGTCCTTGCAGGGCGGGGTCCTCCCTCTTTCGTGCAGGCGAGCCGTGCTCGCCTTATTGCCGAAGAAGGGGGACCTCCGCGATTTACGGAATTGGCGTCCCGTCTCGCTCCTCAGCACGGACTATAAAGTCGTAGCAAAGGCCATCTCGCTGCGGCTCGGGTCCGTGCTGGCGGACATGGTCCACCCAGACCAGACCTACACCGTCCCGGGCCGCACCATTCTCGACAACCTGTATCTGGTCCGGGATCTCTTGGAGCTTGGGTGTAGGGATGGTCTGTCGTTCGCCCTTCTGTCTCTGGATCAGGAGAAGGCGTTCGACAGGGTGGATCACGGGTACCTCCTGAGCACTCTGCGAGCGTTTGGCTTTGGGCCCCAGTTTGTGGGTTTTCTCCAGGTGCTGTACGCCTCCGCAGAGTGTCTGGTCAGGCTCAACTGGACCCTGACCGAGCCGGTCAGCTTCGGGCGAGGAGTACGGCAGGGGTGCCCCCTCTCGGGCCAGCTGTACGCTCTGGCGATCGAGCCCTTCCTTTGTCTCCTCCGCAGGAGGTTGACGGGGTTGGTGCTCCGAGAGCTGGAGCTGCGGCTGGTCCTGTCGGCATACGCCGACGATGTGCTCCTCGTGGTCCAGGACCCGGGCGACTTGGTGCGGGTGGAGGCTTGCCAGACGATCTACTCGGCGGCCTCCTCTGCCCGGGTCAACTGGGTCAAGAGCTCTGGCCTGGTGGTAGGGGACGGGTGGCAGGCGAGCTCTCTCCCACCCGCGCTTCAGGCCATCAGGTGGAGCGCGGGTCCGCTGCTCTATCTCGGCGTTTACCTTTCTGCCACGCATCCATCCCCGCCGGAGAACTGGCAAGGTTTAGAGGGCAGGGTGCTAGAGCGGATCCGGAAATGGACAGGACTGCTCCGATGCCTCTCCTTTCGAGGGAGAGCACTGGTAATCAATCAATTAGTCCTGTCCATGCTCTGGTACCGGCTCAACACCCTGGTCCCGGCCCCGGGTTTCCTGGCCAACCTCCGGACGTCGATTCTAGAGTTCTTTTGGTCAGGACTGCACTGGGTCTCTGCAGGGGTTCTCCATCTTCCTCTGGAGGAGGGTGGGCAGGGCCTGAAGTGTCCACACGCTCAGGTCCATGTCTTCCGTCTCCAGGCCCTGCAGAGGCTCCTTTATGGTGCAGGTAGTCCGGCGTGGAGCGTATTGGCGCACGCTTTCCTGCGCCGTTTCCGAGGGCTCCGATATGACCGGCAGCTCCTTTATCTCCATCCGAGAGGTCTTCCGCGAGACCTCTACGGGCTGCCGGTCTTCTACCAGGACCTCCTCCGGACCTGGAAGCTATTCTCAGCGACCAGGTCCGTGGCGGCCACCGAGGGGGCAGATCTCCTCGCGGAGCCCCTGCTACACAACCCCCAGCTCCGTGTGCAGGTGGCGGAGTCCCCCTCGGTGCACCAGAGGTTGGTCCTGGCAGAAGTCACTAGGGTCGGAGACCTCCTGGACTACGACCGGGGAGATTGGCTGGATCCCCTGACGCTTGCTTAGCGCATGGGGCTCTCCAGACCTCGTACTCCCCGGCGCGTACTTCAGGAGGTGAAGGCTGCTTTGCCGCCCGCTGCTCGGGTCTACCTCGACCGGGTCCTGCGACAGGGTACGCCCCGCCCTCCCTTCACCCCAAGCCCTCCGGACCTTTTTATTGGGCCCCTGCCCCGTGGACCCAACCGGGTCCCCTGTCCCTTCACGGTGAGCCGGCTGCACGAACTGCAGCCGGTCCGCTTCCAGACCGCGCCACGGAAACATCTATACACGCTCGTGCTCCACACCCTTCATCTCCTCACCCTCACGTCCCGCCCCGATACGAAATGGCGGGACCTCCTGCCACCTCTAGAGGGTGAGAAGCCCCGGTGGGCCAGCCTTTACTCCTCCTTAGTTCCAAGGCCCGCCGGGGACGTCAGTTGGCGGCTCCTTCACGGAGCCGTGAGCACGGGCGTGTACTTGGCGCGGTTCACCCCTATCCCCGACACATGTCCCTTTTGCGGTGTGAGGGAGACCCTGGCGCACATTTATCTAGAGTGCGCCAGGCTTCAGCCCCTGTTCCGGCTCCTCTTAGACATTTTGTTGAGGTTTTGGTTGCACTTTTCCCCTCACCTTTTTATTTATGCACTTCCAATCCGCGGCCCCACAAAGTCACGGGACCTCCTAGTCAACCTCCTCCTGGCCCTAGCTAAACTGGCCATCTACAAAACCAGGTTGAGGAGGTTGGCCGATGGAGGCTCCTGTGACTGTGGGGCCTATTTTCGATCCTCTGTTCGTTCACGCATCCGGGCAGAGTTCCTCTGGGCAGCATCCACTGGCTCCCTTGACACCTTTGAGGAGCAGTGGGCGCTGTCCGGGGTTCTCTGCTCGGTGTCCCCATCTGGTTCGCTTTGTTTGACCCTTTGACCGCACTCCCGTTCCTGTTTTTTCATTTTTTGTCCACCGGACTCACTTGGTATCCAGGTCCTGTGGATCCCTCCCCTTAGGCTGAAGGGGGGGATCCTTTAGCAGTGGGCGGGCTTTGCCCGCCCACTTCCCGGATCCCAATAAGAACATACTGGTTCCTTACCACTTTCCTATAGCCCTCTGGCTGGGAAGGAGGTAGGGGGCTGCTGCTGCTGCTGCTGCTCATCCTGCTGGGGCTGCTGCTAGGCCCTGGGCCCTCCCAGCTGCTGTTTGCTGCTACTGCTGCTCCAGCTTCTCCCCTGGCTGGGCCAGACACCCCTCCCACTACTCTACTCTCTGGTTGCTGGCTGCTTGGCAGCTGAACACAACCCCCCCCCCACCCCCAACACCTTGGTTGCTGCTACTCCTGCTGCTGCAGCAACCCCTTGGGGGGGAGGGGGCCTGCTGGCCCTCTCCCCAGAGGAGGGGTGTGAGGAGCCCCTACTCCAACCGCTGCTGTGACCACCACCACCACCATCTGTGAGGGGTCCTGCCTGACCACTGGACCACCGCCTGGGGTTGCTGGAGCTGCTGCTGCTGCCCTGTTTGCTGCCAGGAAGCTGCTGGTACCCAGAGGAGGAAGACCCGGAAGACCGTCGGCGGAGACTCTGCAGACCACCGTGGAGGGGGCCTCCAAGAACTGAGTAATCTTTCGAACTGTGCTCTAGTGGTGGGGGTATTGACTGTGTTTGTAGGGGCACAGGGGGTGTGGCACTGAGCCTGCCCCCTGGTCCACCTGTGCCCCCCCATAACCCCCACCACCACCGCTGCCCCCTCCACCACCTCTGCTGGCTGCTCACCATCTGCCTTGTGCTACAGCCTCTGGACTTAGCTGCTTCCATGGCCTGCCACAAACTTTTAACATCATTTGGGCCTGCAGTGGCAACCAGCCCCACCCATTGACTTTGTGCAAGCGCACGTGGGTGCACGTGCCCCTCCCATACCCCTTGGACTGACCCTCTTCCCCCCAGCAGTACGTCCCTTGCTATGTCCCTTGCCACCCGCCCCATTTACCCCTTGCAGTTGTTTGCCCCCTTTTTTTTGGTTCCAGCCCCTTGCTAGTTTCAGTTTTGCCTGCCCCACCCCTCTCCCTCTACAGCCTTGTTTGTTTGCCCTACCCTAGCCCTGACACTAGTCCCTTGTTATTCTGCCCCATTCTTAGTTGGTTGTCTCCCTCCCCCTGAAGCTCCGTTTGCCCTGATTAGCCCCCCGCTTCCGTGAACCCACGCCCCCTCCCACGCGCTTGTGCCCCTCCCCTGTTTAATTTTGACCCTATCTCACTGCACCCCCATGCTGTTATATCATCCCCTCCCCTAGTGCAACAAGAGGAGCCGGCTTTCCCATCTTGTGTCGGTGACTGAACCTTACCCCCGCACTAGTCCGAGTTAACCCTGAACCCTGTCCCCACTTTTATTGCCCTCCTCCCCTGCCTGCAGCCTAGCAGGGAGGAGCGGTCACCCCAATTCCTCTCCCCGACCCCTCTCAGGAGTTTTCCCTTCCCCCCCTGTTCGTCATGGCAGGCGACATGGAGGGAGGAGCCCCTCCAGACGGCACGGCCGCCCCTCCTCCGCCTGTTCCCCCGTCACCCTCCCTAGCCTCCACCTCGACCGCCGCTGCCGAACCACCTGCTCTCGCCCCCGCTGGGGCACCGGCAGCAGCGGACACTGAAGAGACCTCCGCTGCTGCCACGTCCCTCGCCCCCCATGATCCTGGGGGAGCCCCCCCAGCCGGCAGGAAGGGCCAGGGTAAAAAGAAGGGTAAGGGCCCCGCGACAAAGGCCAGACCCTCCATGGCAGAGGCAGCCACTACTGCTGCGGCCCTGCCACCGGCCGCGGCACCCTTCCCTGCTGTTCCCTCTACCAGCTCTGCGGGTGTCCCACCTCCGGCCCCCAGAGCGTACGCCCAGGTGGCAGCAACCCCCCCACCTGCCGCAACGTCACCTAACCCTCCCACCGCCTCAGCTACCATCTATAGCGGCCGGGGCCCCTTTCCCACCTTGACCAGGAGGCATGGCGTCCGTTGCCTCCTGGTACCCGCCTCGCCCCACGTAGAAACCTATGTGCGGGCGTTGGCGAGGGTAGTGGGGCCCACGGCCATCGTAGCGGCCTCCAAAATGTACGGGAAGGTAGTCTTCTTCCTCGCATCGGAGGCCGCGGCCCAAGAGGCGGTGGAGAAGGGCCTGGCGGTGGGGGGCGTGTTCGTCCCATTAGAGCCGCTGGAGGACTTGGGCGTCCGCCTAGTCCTCACTTCCGTCCCTCCCTTCCTCCCCAATGCCGCCCTGTTACCTGCCCTCTCCGCCCTAGGGAGACCCATCTCTGTAGTCAGCCCTCTCCCACTGGGCTGCAAAGACCCCGCCCTCCGTCACATCCTCTCGTTCCGCCGGCAGGTGCAGCTCCAAATGCCCCCGGCTGCATGTGACGGGGAGGCGCTCGAGGGGTCCTTTATGGTCCCTTATCACGGGGCCCGTTACCGGGTGTACTATTCCACGGGGGAGGCCCGGTGCTACCTCTGCCGGGCGATGGGACACGTCCGGAGAGACTGTCCCTTGGCCCGGCAAGGAGGAGCATCCGAGACCCCCGAGCCCCGGCAGGGCGTCGGCCCCGTCATCGCCGGCGCCCCTGTATGCCCGGTGCCCAGAGCCGCCCCTCCTCCTTCCCAGTCCACCGCTGCTCCCGCTCGGGCCCTGGGAGTACCTCCCCCAGTGAGCCCAGACGAGCGGGAGGGGCCCACTGCGAACAGTCTGCTGAGGCCTGTGGAGGAGGGTGAGGCAGGGATATCGCCGGGCGTGGGAGAGGGCCCGCCCCAGGGAGACTTTTCTCTCCCTTATGCTGCCCCACCACTACCTCCCCGAGTCCCTAAGGAATCGCGCCCCCCGCCTGACCCGACCCTTACTAGCCAGCCCCCAGATGATGCCATGGAGGGCTGGGCCTTAGTACAGGGGAAGCGGGGCAAGCGGAAGGCTCGAGCCCCGCTCCTTTCCACCGATGCGGAAGCCCCCCGGAAAACCAGGAAGGGGGGAACTGATGCCGAGCCTTCCGCTTTGCCCCCGAGCGGCTTTAGTCCGCCAGAACCGGCTGGGAAAGACGTGGCAGCACCGGAAGGTATTACCGCCCCTCCCTCGGGAGCCCCTGATGGAGCCCCTTCTGCCCCGTTTGTCAACCCTGCACGCCCCAACCCGAGCATTGCTTCAGGTGCCGGCGGGGAGAACCCCGGGGTGGCAGAAGGTGACCTGCCCTCCATCTACGAGGAGATCGAGGCCCTGGGTCTGACCCCAATCACCCAGGGGGAGGACGACCCTTTACCGGCAGGCCTCGATCTCAATGACCTCACCCCGGTGCCCCTTTCCCCCCTTTCCCCATGCTCCCTCCCCTTGACCGCCGGTTCCGCTCCCACCTCCGAGGATCCCCTGGGCTCTTCCACCTGCCCGGTCGCAAGTGACACCTCGCTGACGGCCGCCAAGCCTCCTGAAGCGACAGCCGGTGCCCTGCGGCCGGGACCCGAATCCCAGGGGGTACCCCTCATTGGGGTGGGACAACAGTTCTCCTTCCCAGGCGGGGACCCCGCAAATATCTGTCCACCTCCCGATGCCGTGGCTGTAACACAAACCATCATGCTAGAGCCCGGCATCGTGGGGGGTCCCCTTCCCAACTCCCAGATCCCTCAGCCACACCAAGAGAGGCCACCTCCCAATGGCCCAGCTCCTGCGGCTCAGGATCCTCTACCCGTTCCTCAGCCCGGCCCTGCTCATGTCCCCCTCCCTGCCCCTACTTCTGATCCCTGCCCCGCCCCTGATGCCATCCCAATCTCCCACACCTCCCATGATGACACTGCCGCCTCTGGGCCTGTCTCCCTCCCCTTCTCGGAGGATGGCCCCCAGGGAGCGGCCCCAGTATTTCCTCGTCCCGACCCACCAGAGGCTGCTCTTCTCCCTCCGCCGCCTCCCCCAATTAAGCCGATTTTCGGATTGGGCCCTAAGGTGCCGGCCCAGCAGGAGCTGCGTCGAGGGTCCGCCCCTTGCCTGTCTGTTTCGGTGGGCCATAGGGCTGTGTCCGGGGCCCCTTCTTTCGACAGCCGGGAGCCAGTAACCCCGCCCCCCAATACGCTGCGAGAGGAGCTGCGGGAGTTCCTGGAGGACGTCCGGGGCTCCCGCAACAAAGTACAGCTCGCTCTCCAGCGATGGGGGGATTTCCACCAAATCCTCCGGGCCGCGAGGGCCCTCATGGGGGAGGGCAAAGGGACTGGGAAGCAGGCCGCCACGGCCTACCAACGGGTCCGCCTTTTCCGTGACTCACTACTCGCCTACGGGGTGGGTCACGGATTGTTACGCGGCCCGATGGGGGCCGTGAGTGACTCTGCCAGCAAGGATCCCCCCCAGCCCTCCTCATGGCATCTCTCCTCTTCGCAACATTGAACACCCGGGGCTGTAGGATGGGTCTCCGCAGGAGCCAGGTGCTCTCCTTCCTTCGGGAGGGGGGGTACTCTGTAGTATTCCTGCAGGAGACCCATACGGATCCAGCCGCTGAAGACAGCTGGCGGCTGGAATGGGGGGACAGAGTCTACTTCAGCCATCTCTCTGTTCGCCAGGCTGGAGTGGCGACCTTGTTCTCCCCCGACCTACGGCCTGAGGTGCTGGGGGTTGCCGAGGCTGTGCCGGGCCGCCTGCTGCACCTACGGGTCCGTATGGAGGGGCTCGTGGTCAATCTCATCAACATCTATGCCCCGACACCGGGCCCGGAACAACTTCGTTTCTATCAGCAGGCGTCCACCTTCCTCGGCACCTTGGATCCTCGCGAGTGCCTGGTCCTGGGCGGGGACTTTAACAACACCCTTGAGAAACGGGACCGCTCGGGGATCGAGCAGTGCCCGGCCGCCGCGGACGTCCTCAGGGAGATTGTCGAACATCACTCCCTGGTGGACGTCTGGCGCGACCACCACCCGGACGACAGCTCAACCTTCACCTTTGTCCGGGTGGAGGCCCATCGGTCGCACCACTCCCGGTTGGACCGCATCTATTTATCACGTTTTCACCTTTCGCGGGCCCATTCCTCCAGCGTCCGGCCGGCCCCGTTCTCTGATCATCATCTCGCTACCGTGACGGCCTCTCTCTGCGCGGAGAGGCCGGGGCCGGCCTATTGGCATTTTAATAACAGTTTGCTGGAGGATGTGGGTTTCGTGGCGTCCTTCCGGGAGTTCTGGCTGGCCTGGCGAGGGCAACGGCACGCCTTTCCCTCGGCGCGGCGATGGTGGGATCTAGGGAAGGTACGCGCCCGGCTCTTCTGCCGTGACTACACCCGGGGCGCCAGCCGACGGAGGGATGCGACGATAGGGCAGTTGGAACGGGAGGTCTTAGAGCTGGAGAGGCGTCTGGCCGCCAGCCCTGAGGATCCATCCCTCTGTGGGGCGTGCCGGGAGAAGCGGGAGGAGCTCCGGGAACTCGAAGATCATCGGGCCCGGGGCGCCTTCATTCGATCCCGCATCCGTCTCCTTCGGGAGATGGATCGCGGCTCCCGCTTCTTCTACGCCCTGGAGAAAAAGAGGGGGGCTAAGAAACACGTCACCTGTCTCCTCGCGGAAGATGGCACCCCCCTCACGGATCCGGTGGAGATGTGCGGGAGGGCCAAGGCCTTCTACGCGAGCCTTTCCTCCCCGGATCCGACCGATCCTAACGCTTGCAGAGTGCTCTGGGACGAACTCCCTACGGTCAGCACGGGCGACCGAGACCGGCTAGAGCTGCCTCTCACTCTGGCCGAGTTCTCGGAAGCCCTCCGTCGCATGCCAACTAATAAATCTCCGGGACTGGACGGGCTGACCGTGGAGTTCTACCGCGTGTTCTGGGACGTCCTCGGCCCAGACCTTGTCACCGTCTGGGCCGAGTCCTTGCAGGGCGGGGTCCTCCCTCTTTCGTGCAGGCGAGCCGTGCTCGCCTTATTGCCGAAGAAGGGGGACCTCCGCGATTTACGGAATTGGCGTCCCGTCTCGCTCCTCAGCACGGACTATAAAGTCGTAGCAAAGGCCATCTCGCTGCGGCTCGGGTCCGTGCTGGCGGACGTGGTCCACCCAGACCAGACCTACACCGTCCCGGGCCGCACCATTCTCGACAACCTGTATCTGGTCCGGGATCTCTTGGAGCTTGGGTGTAGGGATGGTCTGTCGTTCGCCCTTCTGTCTCTGGATCAGGAGAAGGCGTTCGACAGGGTGGATCACGGGTACCTCCTGAGCACTCTGCGAGCGTTTGGCTTTGGGCCCCAGTTTGTGGGTTTTCTCCAGGTGCTGTACGCCTCCGCAGAGTGTCTGGTCAGGCTCAACTGGACCCTGACCGAGCCGGTCAGCTTCGGGCGAGGAGTACGGCAGGCGTGCCCCCTCTCGGGCCAGCTGTACGCTCTGGCGATCGAGCCCTTCCTTTGTCTCCTCCGCAGGAGGTTGACGGGGTTGGTGCTCCGAGAGCCGGAGCTGCGGCTGGTCCTGTCGGCATACGCCGACGATGTGCTCCTCGTGGTCCAGGACCCGGGCGACTTGGTGTGGGTGGAGGCTTGCCAGACGATCTACTCGGCGGCCTCCTCTGCCCGGGTCAACTGGGTCAAGAGCTCTGGCCTGGTGGTAGGGGGCGGGTGGCAGGCGAGCTCTCTCCCACCCGCGCTTCAGGCCATCAGGTGGAGCGCGGGTCCGCTGCTCTATCTCGGCGTTTACCTTTCTGCCACGCATCCATCCCCGCCGGAGAACTGGCAAGGTTTAGAGGGCAGGGTGCTAGAGCGGATCCGGAAATGGACAGGACTGCTCCGATGCCTCTCCTTTCGAGGGAGAGCACTGGTAATCAATCAATTAGTCCTGTCCATGCTCTGGTACCGGCTCAACACCCTGGTCCCGGCCCCGGGTTTCCTGGCCAACCTCCGGACGTCGATTCTAGAGTTCTTTTGGTCAGGACTGCACTGGGTCTCTGCAGGGGTTCTCCATCTTCCTCTGGAGGAGGGTGGGCAGGGCCTGAAGTGTCCACACACTCAGGTCCATGTCTTCCGTCTCCAGGCCCTGCAGAGGCTCCTTTATGGTGCAGGTAGTCCGGCGTGGAGCGTATTGGCGCACGCCTTCCTGCGCCGTTTCCGAGGGCTCCGATATGACCGGCAGCTCCTTTATCTCCATCCGAGAGGTCTTCCGCGAGACCTCTACGGGCTGCCGGTCTTCTACCAGGACCTCCTCCGGACCTGGAAGCTATTCTCAGCGACCAGGTCCGTGGCGGCCACCGAGGGGGCAGATCTCCTCGCGGAGCCCCTGCTACACAACCCCCAGCTCCGTGTGCAGGTGGCGGAGTCCCCCTCGGTGCACCAGAGGTTGGTCCTGGCAGAAGTCACTAGGGTCGGAGACCTCCTGGACTACGACCGGGGAGATTGGCTGGATCCCCTGACGCTTGCTCAGCGCATGGGGCTCTCCAGACCTCGTACTCCCCGGCGCGTACTTCAGGAGGTGAAGGCTGCTTTGCCGCCCGCTGCTCGGGCTTACCTCGACCGGGTCCTGCGAGAGGGTACGCCCCGCCCTCCCTTCACCCCAACCCCTCCGGACCTTTTTATTGGGCCCCTGCCCCGTGGACCCAACCGGGTCCCCTGTCCCTTCACGGTGAGCCGGCTGCACAAACTGCAGCCGGTCCGCTTCCAGACCGCGCCAAGGAAACATCTATACACGCTCGTGCTCCACACCCTTCATCTCCTCACCCTCACGTCCCGCCCCGATACGAAATGGCGAGACCTCCTGCCACCTCTAGAGGGTGAGAAGCCCCGGTGGGCCAGCCTTTACTCCTCCTTAGTCCCAAGGCCCGCCGGGGATGTCAGTTGGCGGCTCCTTCATGGAGCCGTGAGCACGGGCGTGTACTTGGCGCGGTTCACCCCTATCCCCGACACATGTCCCTTTTGCGGTGTGAGGGAGACCCTGGCGCACATTTATCTAGAGTGCGCCAGGCTTCAGCCCCTGTTCCGGCTCCTCTTAGACATTTTGTTGAGGTTTTGGTTGCACTTTTCCCCTCACCTTTTTATTTATGCACTTCCAATCCGCGGCCCCACGAAGTCACGGGACCTCCTGGTCAACCTCCTCCTGGCCCTAGCTAAACTGGCCATCTACAAAACCAGGTTGAGGAGGTTGGCCGATGGAGGCTCCTGTGACTGTGGGGCCTATTTTCGATCCTCTGTTCGTTCACGCATCCGGGCAGAGTTCCTCTGGGCAGCATCCACTGGCTCCCTTGACACCTTTGAGGAGCAGTGGGCGCTGTCCGGGGTTCTCTGCTCGGTGTCCCCATCTGGTTCGCTTTGTTTGACCCTTTGACCGCACTCCCGTTCCTGTTTTTTCATTTTTTGTCCCCCGGACTCACTTGGTATCCAGGTCCTGTGGATCCCTCCCCTTAGGCTGAAGGGGGGGATCCTTTAGCAGTGGGCGGGCAAAGCCCACTTCCTGGATCCCAATTAAAAAAAAAAAACGTATTGGTTCCTTACCACTTTCCTATAGCCCTCTGGCCTTGCCCCGTCACAGCACTTTATAGAATTGAATGCTCTAGAGCAGTGGTTCTTAACCTTTACTGCAGCCTGCACCCCTTTGGTCCTCAAAATATGTTCTCGCAATGCTCTAGAGGCTATATACAGTAGCACCACTTTTATGTTAGCCACTGGTGAAATTCAGCTTCCTCTAGGGTAAAACATGGCAATTATTTATTGGAGCACTACACAAGAGTGTTGGAACCGGAACCGAAGAAAAGCTCCATGTTTAAAACAATGCCCCTGTCACTTGACTTCTCCATCATTCAGTCCACTGTGTGTAAAATAGGGACATTTTACTTGCCCAGCTTTATAAAACAATTGAAAGTCTGTAGATGAAAATCTCTATCTAAAGCTTGCTTATTATTATTTAATTTGTCCAAGATGCCTGATTGTGTAACACCATGCTTGTAAAAAGTGCTGTGGAATGAATGAACACAACCGGTAAGGACTTGGTTTTACATCTAGTCTGAAAGGCAGCATTTTCAACTGCACAGGTTCTCACTAGGGGATAAGCAGTGTGGCTATTGGCTCTCATTAGGTGGGAAATAGAAGGGAATAGACAAGCTTAGATAACCCTCCCCCCTCATTATCTTGTCACTTTCTGAATCCTAAAGCATAAGCCTATAAAGTGTTTTGCTTCAGTTTACATCACTGCTCCTTGATTAATAGGTTAAAGATTCACTAATGCTTTCAGGGCCTGTCCGGAGCAAGAGGGTGCTTGGGCTGGTCTGCCAATGGTTTTTCACCCATTTAATGAAATTGCTTTAAAAACTGTGCAAGCTAAACTGATATAAACACTTTGAAATTCATAGGAGTGTGTCCACACAAGGGAGTTCAGAGTAAAAACTGTGTGTAGACAAGTTTGTAGATATGTGAAGTGAAACAGCAAATAATTATCATCCTTGTCATGGGCACAGAAATACACGAGGCTGTTTAAGGGCAGAAACTAAACAAGGCACGTGAATTATGACATATGCTCAGAATAATGCCAGGAAACAAAAAAGGGATATTATTAAAGCAAAACTAACTTCTGTTCTTTTATAACATTCCAACCAGATCAGTGAAACAGTGAAGGACACCACAAATCCATTCATTTATTTCAAAATTTGCAAAACAAATCCCTTCTTACACATTGTATTTGTACAATATGAAATTATTATTCAATAAGTTGACATTTTAAACCTATTACTGCCTAAACCCATCTATTACTGAGCTATTCAGAGCACTAAGTTAACATTTACCAGAACATTCATCCTCACATCATGGGGAGATCAAGCTCAAATCCTTTATTTCATATTCAGATCTTGTTGGGTCAGGATTGAAAACTGCTACCTTTCTGATACTTTACTGAAAAGCCACTCTGAAATCCACAAAAGAATTATTATCAAGTTACTGCAGTTATTCAGCTAGATGTTGACTTTGATATGTCAACTCTCTGATCTTTAATAGAAAATTGATGGTCTTGCCCTGAGGGTCAGTCATATGCATGACCAGGATAGGCCAAGGTTTGCATTAAATTACACCCAGCCTTGCATTGTCGTTCTCTGACAGGCAAAGTCAAACAAAGCCAAATGGATCCCTTGTTAGTTTTGTTTTCTTCATTGTTTTGTGTTGGCATATGGATTTAATTCTGTAATGGGTGACTGCTGGGCACAATCTGCTTTATTGATTTTCTGGGGAGAGGTTTTCTTAGAGCACCCGGAAGTGTAATAAAACAAAAGCAACTGGTGCAATTTTTCTTCTTTCTACAGTGTTTTTTATTGCACTGGCAGCCCATTGATTCTGTCCCAAGAACTCTTAAGAAGGTATTACATTTATATTTCCAATCAGTTTGTTTCTAAAAACTTTCTTTGTCCATTACTGGGCAGAGGTAGCCAATCCAGCGGCTGCTTTTTGTGTTAGTGGTGACACACTCAGTTTTGCACATGCGCTGACTGCAAGGAATTCTGCCGGCACTGGCCTTTTTCAGCACTGTTGGTTGTCACTTCATACACAGTTGCTTTTGAAACTTATCTGAGGTAGGAATGCTGTGTGGAAAACTAGGACACCCATGTTCTGGGACTGCATTTAGGATCCTAGCTTCTGAAGTGTCAGCAGAGGCCCCAAGGGGTTGGGTGAGGGGTGCCACTCCATGCATAATTTCTTTGATGGCTACAGATGAATATGTTGTGTAGCAGCAGCTAAAGGAAATGAAAGGAAGGGAATATGCCTTCCATAAAAGAAAAACTATTCTTAAACTTCTGTTTCCTACAATTTGCTATTACGTAAACAACACATCAAATCTGCCTATAGAGACTTGAATGGCATAGAGACTTCTCTGCTCTTATTTATAACTTCCTACCAGGTACTTAGGTTTACTGTTTAATTCACACTGTTCAAAACAAAGACACAAGAGGGGGGAATTGTGGGGTTTTTTTCTTTCAGGATTTATTGAGGCTTTCATACCAAATCATCATAGGAAATCATGGACAAGTTTGGACGTATGCCTCTGTGGATAGTATTATTAAAGTAAGCCCAATCAAGTAAACCCAATCCTGATCTGATTGAAGTGAGTTACTTCAGTGGGAGCAGGACGGGGTCCTATGTGTGCTGTACACACGGGGAATGAATGCTGTGCAATAACTAGAACATACTTTCCTGTATGTTAATTAAAATGTTTATTCCAGGGATAGTGTGCACCGCACATCATCACTCTTTTGGATAACTCCTTATTTTCAAAGTGACTCATGCACAATATCATTTGATTTATAGAACGTATTGCTTTTATTTTGTTAGTTTATTGTCCATTGCTATTTTGGGGGTAGATTCTCAAAGGCACAAAGAGCAGACAGGTGGCCAACTCCCTTTGAAAGTCAAAAACATTTGAGAGTGGAATTTTCAAGAAATGCTTAAATGACTTAGGCGCACATGCTCCATTGACTTTCAATAGGAGTTGGGCTCCTAAAGCACTTATATGCCTTTGAACAGTCTACCCTGGGCTCCTAACTCCCTTAGGCACCTTTAAAAATCCCAGCCTTGAGTGCTAATTGTGCTTTCCATATATGCTAAACAGTTTCACATAAAGTGGGTTGTACGTATAGCTCAACAGTGGACTCCTACAACAATTCTTAGCCCCTGGGAAGTTGACTGCAGACTTTACATTTAATGTGGTAATTAATTATTCCATTGACAATTTGTCAAGAACACCAATGACAATACAGAAATAATTCTTTGCAAAACTCACATTCTGGGTTTGATTCAGCTCTTGCCAATCAAAATCAGGTGTCAGTGACTGGGGAATCATGCAGCTCTGTGCATGAGTATAGACATGCAAATTACAAAAACATCACACACATACCAGGCCCAACATATCCCTGTTGTAACCATTGATGTCAATGGAGTTACACCAGGGATGAATCTGGCCCACTGAGATTAGTGTAAAAAAGTAGACTCTGTAGCTTAGTTGGAAAGAGGCATCTAAATCTCAGTAACCCAAACTTTGATCAGCTTAACACTCAGATTTCTCTGTGAATCCTTTTCTTTCTTTCTTTCTTTTTCTATCTTCAGAGTAGCTAATGCCAGCAACTGCCTGTTGGACCTAAAAAGTTGCAGTACTATACTGTGTTGGTGCTGTGAAACTGCCAGAGCGTGGAAGTGATGCGCACATCAAACTGGCTTTCCTTTCCTTCATATATAGAAAAGAAACAGGGCAGCCCAACCTCTTAAATATACAGAGCTGTTCTCTTCCTGCTTTAGCTACTGATTCTGTGAGATGCTGAGTACTTTCACCTCCATTAAATATAATGGGTGTTGAAGGTGCTCCTCATCTTGTAGAATTGGGCCCTTAATTATTCATTGAAAATGGGCATTTTATCAAGGGAGCTGAAATGGGGGGTTTCAGTATTACTTGATTATAACAACACTTCATGCTTGTTATGGGGCTTTCACCCACAGATGCAAAGCGCTTTGCAAAGGTAAGTAACATTTCCCTTCCCTCCATGCAGTTCCTCTGTGTTATACAGCAATGTATATAACTAGGGTATGTTTACAGTTTGTCTCCTGGGAGAGAAAATCTTGTATCCATTCTCTAAAATAGTTCGTCATTGAATACTTTTCAGTATAATTTGGAAATAAGATTCATCTGAGAAAGTAAATTCATTAAATAATTTCAAAATAAGCCACGGGCATTGTTTAAACCTAGTGTCAACATAAACGGTAAAAGTGTGCAGGATGGTTAAATGTGAGCCAATCAGTGTGTGTTAATGGAACAAGAACACTAAATGTTTTTCCTGCGTTTTAAGGCATCGAACTATATTTTAGTGCAAGTTCTGCCTCACAGCCAGATCTGGCCCCTTCTTCACCCTAGCCCTTTCATCTCCCTTTGTTCCCTGTCTATGCTGAGACTGAGATTTTCCCACCTCTCGCAGTCTGACTGTGGCTCTGAAAGATGATTGCCTTCTGGTGAAGCCCTTTCCCCTTCTTCTGTACCCAAGCTCCATGTTCAATGAACATCAAAAAGCCTTATCATACCCTGATGGTTTAAATCTTTAAACACAGAGTAACAGCCTGAGTACATCCAGACCCCTCACATCCTATAGTCTTGTCACTATGTGTTCCTGCAACAATTACCAGGAGAGGGAGGCTGCAGAGTGAATCAAGTAGCATGTGTTGTCTCCCTGGACTCCATGCTGATGCTCTGATCAGGACTTCAGCAAAATTCTGTTTGAAATGAGAATAGACTAATTTTCATCAGACTCTTCTCGGAGGAGTCCCATGTGGGCCAGCATGCCAAGGGTCATCATTAGAAAACTGCCTTCAAAGAGCTGAGGTTTCTCATGGCAAAGCTCTCTCCCTTTGCTAAATTTATAAACATTTATGTAAAAATGTATACATTAATTGTTCAGGTTCTTGTATGCCTGCAAAATAATGTCCAGAAACATATTAGAGGAAATATACCAATAAAAATAGCCCAAGTCAGGACAAAAATGTCCTCATTTTGACTGAACATTCAGAAGAATTCTGTGATCAAAGGATGCTCTAACTCCCAGCTGTTCAAAGGGACTTATATTAAAAAAAAAAAAATCAGATGTGACCAAGAATAGAAAAGAACTCATTAAGAGCTTAACTAGATGATGACAGGTGAAGCCATCAGTTGCTTAAACACTGTAATGTTTTTCTAAGCAGTTACTCTTTCCCCACCCCCTGGAATCAATTTATACTTTCTAGAAATCATTATGGGATCAAGTAAACTTTGCTATGGAAAATAAACACACATGTGAGTCACTTGGCTACAGAGTAATTAAGATATCACTTTCTTCCCAGTTGAATATTTGTAAACATATAAGAGAAATTATTGAATTTATTTTACACTTTCCATATATCAATTGCCTTCTGAAGTAGTTTCGGTTCTTAAAAGGCAAAGGAAGGATATTGGAAAGTCTATAAGAAAAGGAGTGATCTCAGGAAGTTGAACTATAAGGCTTCAGACATAAGGAAAAAGGTTAGTTTTCTCTGTCTTTTGAGACTTACAAGCAATGAGCACTAGATGGATACGACTCTCCACTCATTTTTATAGCTATTGTTTAGCTGCTAGTGTTTGTAAAATACAAAAAAAAAAAATCTTTATAATTCTCTTAAGCAGCTTAAATCCCTTTTCACTTTCCCCAGGCAAAACCTGATTTTCTTGCATGTTTTTGGGCTCTGACCTTCACAGTGCTTATCTCCCAACAGTAGTAGCCAGTTTCTTATTCTTTAAGTGCTAGAGGAGTCATGAAAAATTCAGACACTGGGTTTCCCTGAGACCAATCTGGTGGCTTTGTCTTTGTGATAACTGCTGCTTTCTATGCATCATTCAAAAGGTACATACTGTTGTCAGCCCCTGAACTGCTACTTGGTGTTAAACATGAATATTTGTAGCTTAGCAAGGGACTAAATTTAAAAAAATTAATATTTGAGAACCTTTGAGAAGGCATTACTGGCATGAAACTACATGTATGAAAGATTTTATTTGTGAAAAATGAAAACTTTTTACTTCACTGGGGCAATATGAAACACCACAAGGTTTTTCTTTGAAATAGCTCTGATTATTGGACTATCTTCTGGATACATAGATCATAACCGTACCACAGAAGCTACTACAGTAGAGTTGTTTTTCCTGTATACTGCAGGGAAAATTCATTCTGTGCATGTGCCACTAATCCTATCTGACCAGAAAGCAGAGAAAGATGATACATGGCTTATTCCAGTTACATATCAGAGATGCATCCAATGGCAAAATTGCCTTTTTCCACATTTCTTAATTAGAATTGGAATCAGCTTCAACTAATAGAATCTCTTATTAGTAACAAAAAGAATTGCTAGCTCTCTAGTTCAAGTGGCATATCTGCATAACTTATAGCCTTAAGAGCTTATGGAGTCACTCACACTCCTGGCAGAATGCCTTTTACTCTCCCATATTAATGAGTTGTTCTAAATTTAGTCTACTGTGACAAACTAATATTAATACAGTATTTTATGGCCCAGAGCATTGTTAATGCATAAGAATGAAACACTGAATCAAAGAAAGGGGGAGAGAAGGCAAGATTACTTTGTATGATTGTCAAGATATAAGATAATCCAAGTATGTAGATATTAAGACTAAAATATAAAACACTGCTTATGGATTTATATTATGTGAAACATTTTCTATTATTTTAAATCCTTGCAGTATTAGTTTCCTATTTTCATGGGTTTATAACTCGGCCATAAAAATGCGCTTTGGGCTGAAACTTGGCATACAGGGTCTTAACCTGGGAGCATTTTTTTTAAAGTAAAATTTCAAACAAATCTGTATTGTCATTTTAAAAACTGTAGAAGTGTCAACAAAAGGCTATTGCCTTTGAAAGCTTTTATTTTCCTGGTGATGACTCAGAAAAAAACTTTGAATAATAAAGTGTGCAATGTGATTAGTAACAGGGTCTAGTTATTGCTAGTACTTTGCACAAAAATAAACAAGATAGCACACGTAGAAAACCCCCTGACTTTTATGGGCCAGATTCTTCTCTCATTGAAGTCAATGGAGGCTTGTCACTGTCTTCAGTTGGAGCAGGTTTGGGTCTTGTGTTTGGTAACTATTTTGCCATGAGGATTTTATATTGCCTAGTATTCTCCTAAACATATAATCATTTAGCTAGGCATTTAAATGTTTACTGGATAAAGAAACAGTAATGTTTGGATACATTTAACCTGTAAAACCCAAAGTGCATAGGATATATAATGTGCATGTAAATTAACATGTAGAATGGCATATGTCTCTACTGGATGGGAGCAGATCTACCACTAGAATGCCACGGATGTCCAATGCCTGCCAGAATGCTCCTCAGGGCTGCTGATATAAGAAGTATATCATGGCTTTCCATTGTAATCAACAGACAGCAGCTGCATTGGGGAGCTCCATATGGTGAGCTCCTGGTGTGCGCAGGGAGTTTGGAGGTGATCCCGGGAAGGAGTGTGTCAGGGCCGTAGATCTGCCACAAGGACAAAGATTTGCAGGAGCTTGTAATCGGGGGCACTCCCCACACTGGCCCTGCAAGTGCTGAATTAGGCCAGGTGGCCCAATTAGGCGGCAAATGGGGGAGATTTAGGCCAGAGGAAGCTATTTAGAAGGAAGCTCACCTGTGAGGAACTGGCAACATATAGTAGGGCTGTAGGGAATTAGTCTACAGTCACTCCCCGAGAGAAGGGAGATGGGTGAGGGCTGGGACTACACACCAAGGTGGGTTACAGTCACTCCCTGGGAGGAGGGAGTTTGGGTTGGCAGACCCTGAAGAAGGTAGGAGAGGGATCAGGGAAGGTAGCAGGGTCCAGGAGGGAATCAGACCGGGGCTGCTGATTAGAGCATCTCTGAGCTGTAATCTGGTGTAGAGGGTGGGCCTGGGTTCCTCTACCAGCCACTGAGGGAGTGGCACCATGGGGCAGTGAATGGGGAGACTGCCTGAGACTGCAGGTGAGAAGGGACTTGAATTTACTCCCTCTCCCAGAAGGGGAAACCATGTAGTGCTCTGGCGAGTCACGAAGAGGAGGCTGCAGAGAGAGGAAAAGACACAGTGCAACTGCCGGATCAAACACTCTAACAGACTATTTACTGTGGCTAGACCCACCAAATTTTGGTAACTCCTATTGTTATGAGCTGACGTATGGCCTCCGTAGCTGCCTTTGAAGTAAGTGTGAGTTATGTACATGGATCTGAAGGCAGAAGTTGGCCTGTAGGCTTTGCTATTCAGTAACCATGGAATAGTGTGGAAAATGTGATCTGAAAATATCATTAAATGTCATAAAACAATATCTAAAAGTTGAGCTCAGAAAAATACCCGAATGTTATGATTTGATATAAAGGGACTTTCTCCATTAAATACAGTCAACTTTTCTCTGAGCAATGGCCCATTCTTGCAAGCCCTTTGTGCATAGGTGTCCATTGACTTCCATTAGGTTTCCATGTGCAGAGAGCTTGCAGGATCAAGTCCCTAGCCCTAGGTCTTAGATCTAAATCTTGATGGGTCAGTTTGTGAGCATGCTGCTGTACATACAGTACAAAAGCCCAAATGCAGGGGAAACATCTTATTTCTCTGTGCTAGGGAGATAGGCAGTAGAAAACTTGCACAAGGGAGTGGAGTGTACCCAATTTGTATTGAGGAGTCCTCACTGTAGCTCTCCACATGGCACCAGAGAAAAGGAATGGGGAACTGGGCAGGTGTTGGAGTTTGGTAGATGGTGTTGGCACAATCTGAATCCACAAGTACCCCACATTAGATTGGAAGGTATCTGTGGCCTACAACGGTTATTCAGTATTGCCAATCCCACATGCTCAAAAATAATGAGTCAGGCCCCATAAAATCATGATATTGATATTGTCTTTAAACTCCTGAGATTAAAATAATAATTAATAATGCATTTTAGGTTCTTTTTACTTCCCTTCCAGTTTTTAATCCTTTAAAGTGCTCTTGGGTCACATTTTCAGTCTTTTCTCTGGGACCGTAATGGCTAGATTCTTCTTTAGTCTATCTGCTTTATTTATTTTAAATGAAAGTTGAGATTTTTTTTGTAATCACCTGTCTCCAGGAGCTGGGACTTCAGAGTAGGGTTGCCAACTGTCTAATCACAGAAACCCAAACACCTTTGCTCCGCCCCTTCCCTGAGGCCCTGCCCCACCCCTTTTCCATGGCCCCGCTCCACTCACTCCATGCTCGCTCCCCCAACCTCACTCACCTTCACTGGGCTGGGGCAGGGGCAGGAGGTGTGGGCTCTGGGCTGGCACCAAGGGGTTCAGAGTGTGCATTGCCCCTGCCTGCAGGCACCACCCCCATAGCTCCCATTGGCCGCAGTTCCTGGCCAATGGGAGCTGCGGAATTGGCGCTCGGGGTGCAGGCAGCGCACAGAGACCCCTCCCCCTGCCCAGGGCCGCAGGGACGTGCCAGCCACTTCCAGGAGCGGTGCGGGGCCAGGGCGGGCAGGGAGCCTGCCTTAACCCTGCTCCACCGTCGGACTTTTAGCAGCCTAAAATCTCCCAGTTTGGCTTCAACAGCCTCTGGGAGGTAGAGTCTGATTCCGGGAGACCGGGAGGGTTGGCAACCCTACTTCAGGGAAAACACCAAAGATCACAAGACTTGTGAGAAAATCTCATTGGCAACATTGATTAGTGCCCTTCCACACTCTGCAGTAACTGGCTTGATACAGCTGACTCTATAGGTAAGAAGGCAATGAAGCAAATGAGGGCTGAGGATTCCTTTCGCTCATCCCTGCTGTGTTTTCAGTGGGTTTCTCTCCAAGCAAAGCACTTTTCATATGGATTTGGTCCGGTTTGGGGGATTTGGTACTGCAGTATGTGAATGCTTCTTGTAGCACTGTATGACACCAAACTGCGTGGGTCATTAATCTTCATAAGCCATAATTAAGACAGTTTAAATATACAGCATTGTGTATAGATTCCTTTAAGCTGGTTTTTCTGGTGTAGTATGTTATGAAAAGCAATCTTGCAGTATAGGAGGTGAGGTAAGATGAATTTATCCTTTGTCATAACTGAAAATGATACCTGCATTTTATGTAGCTCCCTTCTAGGAACAGAACATATTCCCCTTTAATTTTCAGCAATGGGAGGATATTTAGCCATATGTCTCCCATTGACTTTAATACAAGTCGTGCAGCTAAATCTCTGCATACCCCAGTGAAAATTTACCTGATGGTGTCATGTCACACATCTACATAATTGAGCTCCCCACATAGGCCTATGAATGAATAGTAATTGAAGTGTCCAGTCTGATGCAGTGCAGCATTTCTGTATTAACCCCTTCAAAGTAATGAGTCTGGTCATACCACATAAAGCAAAACCCTTTGATTCCAACATACCAGCAAGAGAATTTTTCATGGCAGGGTTTAAAGCTTAGCAGTAAATACTCATTCTGGGCTGAAACTTTCACATTTTCTTGACATTTTTTCGAAGTTTTCCTGTTTCTGTCTTTTTGGCACTCTCATATGTTAACTCCAAAAGGACATGAGCCCAAAAGTGTCTACATTTTGTGGGAGCCTGATTTTTTTGAGGGTGGCTTCTCAGCATGTTCTGGAAGTCTAAAAGGTGTCTTCAGTTGGACACCCAAAAATTGGGGCACTCGGAATTGCTAGCCCCTTTTGAAAGTTTTAGCCAACTTTGTTTTAAATTAAAAATGTTCAGGCCCTTTGGTGTAGGATGGAATGAAAAATTCAAATTTACTATCAACTTAGAAAGTGCCTGCTTCACAGGCATAGAACATTGAGACCACCTATGTTAGGGATCTATATGTTACTAAACATGGCATTACATAATAGACTGCAAAGACTCTAAATTAGTTCATGTGAATGACCACCGTCTGCAATAGTTTGATGCATATTTGGCACTATCACTTATTGCATTTTTTTTTAAAGAACTGTTATTTTGGCTCATACATTTTTAATCAATGACAACAGTGGCATTATTTTACTTCATTTTTTTTAAGTAAAATAATGCTGGGCATGGCTTTAAATACATGGTTTTTTCCCTTGGGTCCCTGTTCCACAAGTGTGTTTGGGCTGAGATGATAAATGATGGATTGTTCTTTTAATGCTGAAAGTGCTGGACTATATACGGTACATTTAGAATTAGATAAGCAGCAAGACTGTCCTTTAGTGCTTATTACAAAAGTGTGTTTACAGGAAAATTATCTACAGAAAGAAATGTATAAATGTTACTCAGAAACTATAAAGCAACTAATTCCAACTTAATGGGGGAAATTGCTATGTAATCGAGAAATAAAACTAATACTAGGAGAACACTGAGCACCTGTAAATGTTAAATAGTTGGAATGTATTAAAAGCATGCCAATGTGGTAGTTGGAGAGGATTAGTCCGTACTGGCCTTTTCATTGATGCATCTGAATGAGAATTAATCTACAAAAACGTTCATGTTTGGTCTGGGATGTATTTGTCTCCTCTTCCTACTGCCACTGCATCTAAGTGTAAGCTGCGATGTCTGAAATCTGGTATAAACAAAATCTATCATGCCATCTTCCCTTCATAAGGAAAAACAGGAAAAAATAAAATATTTCTCCTAATACTAATCTAATGAGCTGGCTGAGATTACTAAAGGCAGAGCTACTGCTCCCCCCACCCCACAACGAAGACCAGGTAGTTATGGAATGCTATTGTTGTTTTATCTTTTGAGTTAATTTAGCATTGGATATTATCATTAGCTGAAGCACAATTTAATAGATGTTGGCGAAGAGTCCAAAGAACGGTAACGGGGCAAGTTGCTAGAAGATGTATTAGCTTTGAATCATATTGTCAGGCACCTGTATGTAATCCATCCTGTTAAAATGTACTTGAAGAAAAATATTAGCAACCGAGGATGAAACAAAAGGTGGGAATTTATCATTATTGATGTGCTTTTTATCATCCAGACTTCTGTTTTTCTCATTTGGTACCTATTTTTATTATTTTGGTTAAGTTTTCATTTATCCTGTATGTATGCAATGTTCATTTGAAAGGAGTTTGTTCACTAGAGGGCAGCATTTGATAAAATGTATGAAAGGAGATTTTTCCCCCCCACAGAAATGAGGAGAATAAATGCAGATCACTTTAATAACACTTTTAGTAGCCTTCTCTGACATGGGTTTCTAATTCTATTTGTTGGGGTGGGACACAATTTAGTTTGATAAGCCATTTTGAAGGAATTTTAAGGATTTACTCCACTAATAAATATGAATTGTTTTTAGATGGATATTATTCAGGTTTGTGGAAATCAAGCTTACTCTACAGCCTCCATCTCCTTGCCACAGCCTTTTAAATGCACATAAATTAATATTTTAAATTCTTTTATTATTGTAACAGAATAAAACATGAATAGGTTCACTGGTCTATTAGCCCTTTTTTTATTACATCTGCTTTTCAGACAGTCCTGCCAGTAATACTACCTTATTCAGCAAAAATCTTGATTGCTGCATAGGCTCTGTGGGCTTCTTCTACCTGTGGAGTCCAATGCTGATTCTGGGGAAAAAGCCTTCGCCTCTGCTGGCATTAGTTGCTAGATGGTAACTTGTTTGGAACGTGAAGACTCATTTTCCCCATGCCCACGTACAGAATGGTCTCATGTGAACGATGTGCTAAAATCTCAACTGTGCCTTCTCTGCAAGAACCATGTGAACACAGTGGAGAAGGCTCATGAAGGCTAACTGATGGAGATTGGCTGACTGTAGACAGGAAACCTCAAAGTCAAGCACAATTTGGCTTTGTGGGTTAGCTAAGCAGGTATTTTCTGATTCTCCACAGGCTGAGAAGAACCCTTCTTCCCTTCTGTGCCCTGGTATGGGTTTGGGCACAAATGAAAGATGTATTTGACAAAAGCATGATATTTTCAGGTTAGGGTGCAGACACCTACAGCTATGTCACTTTTTGCTATCATCCCATTATATCTCCCAGATAAGAAAGCATGAACTAGTGTCAGTATTTGGATTGGAACCCCTACATGTGCTAGGAAATGGGCTGCTGTTTTAGTAGCTTGCCTTTTTTCCCTATGACTCTGTACTGAATACCAGCGCGTGGGGTTAGGGAAGGCTGAGCTGCTGGAGGTGGGCTATAAAACCAAGGTTCTGATAGCTTGTGCTCATTAAAGATACCATGGCACTTTCTGTAAGAGAAGGGTATTAGCCACAATGCCAGAAGCCAAAGTCAAATTTGGATAAATACATTCTGCCTCCCTAAATTCCACTGCATTTTCAATGGGGATACGATATTTTTCACTTCCTTTTGTGCGCTGTTGCCTTTTTTCACTCAGTGGTAGCTGAATGTATCTCTGTATAGTTTGCAAAGCACTAGGATTAATTTGGATGAAAGGAGCCATATAAATTGAAGATCATTATCATTATCTTTAGAATTGGATCTTTTCATGCGCAGGTCAATATAGTAGGCATTTAAACATATTTTCCCCTTGTGGACATTATTACAAATGGCGTTTCATCCTTGAAGACTATTCAGCCAAAATAAACTCAGCTGCTGGGTTTTTGTATGACATTATTCAAATAAAATACATAGGAAGGAAAGCTAAACTAGAATTCAGTCAAACAGCCAAAAGCGAATGATAAATGGGCATGTCTTTTGGTATAGCTGTCTTATTTTAATGTAAGCCCATGTGCTTTAAATCGTTTTGTATGTGCTGACACTGGTTTGTGGATGATTTGGGGGACTTATCTTTGTGTACTCACAATACTGGACTCCTCTTTCTTCTGCTCTGCTTACATCTGTCTCCGTCTTGTGAAGCAGTGGCGTAGCCAGGTTTAGAGCACAGGGGGAGCGGCGCTATAAAAAGGTGCCTCCCCACTCCCCCTGTACTCACCCGGCGGCGCTTTAAAGGGCCCGGGGCTCCAGCCGCTGCGGAGCCCCCGGGCCTTTTAAATCCCCGCCCAAGCCCGGCTCAGGCAGCGGGGCTGGGGGGGGGGGGGGGGCGCTTTCAAGGGCCCGCGGCTCCCCGCAGCGGCAGGAGCCGCCGGCCTTTTAAAGCGCCCCCCCCAGCCCCGCTGCCAGAGCCGGGCTGGGGGGGGGCGCGCTTTAAAAGGCCGGCAGCTCCTGCTGCTGCAGGGAGCCGCGGGCCCTTGAAAGCGCCCCCCGAGCCCGGCTCCCGCAGCTGGGCTCGGGCAGCGCCTTAGCGCCGCTCCCCCTGCTCCCCCCCTGGCTACGCTACTGTTCTTCTTCGAGTGGTTGCTCATATCTATTCCAGTTAGGGTGTGCGCGTGTGCACGGAAGTCGGAAACTTTTTCCCTAGCAGCTACCCGTCGGGCCGGCTGGGGAGCCCCCCGGAGTGGCGCCGATATGGCGCTCTATATAGTACCCTGCCAGCCCGACCCCCCTCCAGTTCCTACTTACCGCCAGTGACGGTCGTTGGAACAGTGGTCTCTTGCTAGAAAGTGCTCCACTACTCCTTAGCTCTCTTATCAGTGTTAATAGTTCTCTTTGTACTTAGTGTTAGCAGTTTTTTTCTTTGTTCATAGTGATTAGTGTAGTTCAACAGCTGAAGGGCTCCTCCTCGAGCCCTCCGGGCTTAGGGCATGCCGTCGCAAGGCTTCAAGCCGTGCAGATCTTGCAACAAGCCCATGCCCACAGGCGACCCCCACGACTCCTGTCTCCGGTGTCTGGGTGAGTCCCACACAGCAGACAAGTGCAAGCTGTGCAAGTCTTTCAAGCCTCGCACCAGGAAGGAGAGGGAAATCCGCCTCAGATAGTTATTGATGGAAGCGGCACTGTGTCCCTCTCAAGGTGCGGGCTCCGGCGTTTCGGTGCACAGCGCGCCTCCATCAACACCGGCTGCGGCACCGCGAAAGGACTCCCGCCCTCCATGGGGGTGGGGATCTTCGGGAACCCGGGGCTGCTCACGGCACCGCTCCCTATCTCCATCTGGCCACAAGGGGCGGACCACGGCCCAGGACGTTGTTGCGGCACCGACCTGCCCCAGCCCGCCTGAGTCAGCGAGGACCCAAATGGGCCATGTTAGCCCACGCCCACAGGCACCGCCGTGCCTTGATGATGTGGCTGCGCCCTCAACTCCAGACACCTTTGAGGCCACGAGGGGGCTTATTGAGATGACAGCACCGGCATCTCCCGTGCCGGCGCCGATCCCCGTACGGGCCCCGGTGATCTCTAGAGGCAAGCTGACGTTCTTCGGTTCGTCCGCACAAGAACAGCCTCCTGCACACCGCTCGGAGTCCCGGCGCCGTTCAGAGTCCCGTCACCGCACGGTGTATCAGTCTGACTCACGGCGCTGGTCTCGCAGCCCGGACCCTCGGAGCCGTTCACGCTCGAGGTCATCTTCAGCTGCCAGATCTTGGTCTCGGTTGACGTCCAGGATGAGCCCGACGCCCACCCGGCACCGAGCGGACCTACATAACCCGGTATTGGGACGTCGATCACCACCTTGACCCCGATCCTCGGCGTCCGACCGTACGCAGAGGTCATACCACCGCGAGGTCGAAGCAACAACTCGACTTTCCCCACGCCGAAGTTCACCTTGGCACCGAGAGTTACCGCATCGCCGAGGCTCACCACGATACCCGCTTCGCCAAGTGTCTCCACGATGCCGAGACTCGTCGCGCCGAGAAGTGTCTCTCCGGCACCGAGACTCGCCGGCACTGAGACTCGCCATACCGTGAAGAACTCCCACGGCACCGAGACTCACCGCGCCGAGACGTGTCTCCCTGGCGCTGAGACTCGCCGCGCCGAGATGTATCTCCCCGACGCCGAGACTCGCCGCGCCGAGACGTGTCTCCCCGGCGCCGAGACTTGCTGTGCCGAGACGTATCTCCCCGGTGCTGAGAATCACCGCGCTGAGAGGTGTCTCCCCAGCACCGAGGCTTGTCACGCCGAGAGGTGTCTCCCCGGCGCCGAGACTCATCATGGCACTGGGACTCCCCGCAACAGCAGGGTGCAGTACCGGTCACGGTCTCGTTCTCGGTCACGTGACCGACCCTCTACCCGGTACCGATCGTCGTCTGACCGCCCATCACAGGTCCCGATGACTTACCCTGTCTCACGCACCGCTCTACCTTGGCCATCACACGAGCAATCCTCTGCCAGCTCAGGTAGGCCGTCAAGGACACCTGAGGCCACCCAACCAACACCTGCGCAAGACCCCACTGTTGTGAATTGGCAACCCCAATGGCCTTTCTGGACTCCTTGGGCATACCACCAAGCCCAAGGTGCACCACTACCTGCCTACCCACTGGTACGCACCCATCCTCCTGTGGCAACAATCAGCTGTCCGCCCGCGGAGGAGACAGAGACTGCGGATCCCACCCCTGTGGAAAAGGAAATGCCTTCGGGTGCCCAACAGGACCACTCTGCTGTGGAGCAGGAGAATTTGCCTGATCCCCTCCTTCCTCTGACAACATCTTCATCCTCACCTGATGAGGCAGTGGCTGGTACGTCGGCATCTGCTCCCCCTTATTACATCAGACCAGTGGGTCTTACGGACGGTAGAGGCGGGATATTCTATCCATTTCCACTCTATTCCTCCCTCCCACCCACCCTCCCCACCCCTCTTCAGGGACCCTTCTCACGAGCAGCTCCTCTACCAAGAGGTGCAAGCGCTCCTTAACCTAGGAGCAGTGGAGGAGGTGCCCCAGGAATTCAGGGGTAAGGGGTTCTACTCCTGTTACTTCCTGGTCCCGAAGGCCAAGGGAGGCCTACGACCCATCCTGGACCTAAGGAACCTCAACAAGTACATCGTCAACCTGAAGTTCCGTATGGTCTCCTTAGCCACCATTATCCCCTCTCTGGACCCCGGGGACTGGTATGCTGCCCTCGATATGAAAGATGCATATTTCCACATCTCCATCACCCTGGCTCACAGACGTTTCCCTCGTTTCGTCGTTCGCAAGACTACCAATTCACAGCACTCCCTTTCAGACTGTGCATGGCCCCCCGTGTCTTTACAAAATGCATGGCAGTAGTGGCTGCGTTCCTCCGCCGCCACCATGTCCACGTTTTCCTGTACCTCGACGACTGGTTGATTTGGGGCCGGTCTCGTCAACAGGTCCAGGCACACGTGCAGATGATTACGGACACCTTTTTTCACCTCGGTATCATCATAAATGCAAGCAAGTCAGTGTTGGTGCCAACCCAATCCATCGAGTTCATCGGGGCGATTCTAGATGCAACCAGAGCGCGAGCGTTCCTCCCGGAGGCCCGTCATCTCACTCTCGTGGACATAATCACCAATCTCCGTCTGTTCCCCACCACGACGGCACGACAATGTCGCAAGTTACTGGGTCACATGGCGTCCTGCACTTACGTGGTTCAGCACGCCCGGTTGCGACTTCGACCTCTGCAGGCGTGCCTGGCTTCCATCTACCGATCAGGCCGCAACGTTCTGGACATGGTCATCACAGTCCCAGCTCGCACGTTAGACTCCCTGCAATGGTGGTTAGACCCCTGACGGTAGGCGCAGGAGTACCGTTTCAACCACCTCACCCCCCTTACTCTGGTGACGGACGCATCAGCGCTGGGGTGGGGCGCACACCTCGGGCAGTTAACAACGCAGGGCATGTGGCAACATCACGAGCTCGACCTCCACATCAACATCAAGGAGCTCAGGGCAATTCGTCTGGCATGCCAGGCATTCCTGCCTCACCTACGGGATCACTGTGTGGAAGTCCTTACAGACAATACCACAGTCATGTTCTACCTGAACAAGCAGGGCGGAGCCCGGTCATCCCCACTGTGCCGCGAAGCCCTTCTCCTTTGGGACCTCTGTTTAGCCCATTCCATCTCTCTCCAGGCGTCCTACCTCCCTGGAGTCCAGAACGTTCTGGCGGACAAGCTGAGCAGATGCTTCCTTGTCCACGAATGGTCCATACGCCCAGACGTGATACATTCGATCTTCCGTACCTGGGGGTTTCCCCACCTCTACCTGTTTGCCTCACGAACCAACAGGAAGTGTCTGACTTCTGCTCCTTCAGAGGACACGGCTCGGGCTCTCTTGCGGATGCCTTCACGATCTTGTGGTCACACCACCTGCTCTACGCGTTCCCGCCTTTTCTGCTGATCCACAAGGTCATCCTCAAGATTCGCAGAGACAAGGCGAACATCATCTTAGTGGCCCCTGCCTGGGCACGCCAGTGTTGGTACCCGACCCTGCTGGATCTGTCAATACAGCCCCCTATTCCTCTCCCAATCAGTCACGACCTCATCTCACAAGATCACGGTCGTCTTCTTCATCCGGACCTCCACTCGTTACATCTCACAGCGTGGAGAATTCATGGTTGAACCGATCAGAGCTGGCTTGCTCGGATCCAGTTAGACAAGTACTCCTTGAGAGCCGCAAGCCCTCTACAAGGCTCACATATGAGGCTAAGTGGAAGAGGTTCTCTGTCTGGTGCACCCAGCAGCAGATATCTCCACACCTTGCCCCCGTGCCGTCTATTCTGGATTACGTATTACACCTCAAGGACAATCACCTTGCCCTTGGATCCTTGAAGGTCCACCTCACGGCCATCTTGGCCTTCCACCCAGGAGCAGATGGCCGCTCGATATTCACGCACCCCATGGTGCGTCGTTTTGTCAAGGGATTGGAGAAGGTCCACCCTCCAACGAAGTCACCCGTTCCGACATGGGACCTCAATCTCGTCCTTTCTCAACTCACAGGTCCTCCATTTGAACTGATGGCCTCCTGCTCCCTTCTCTATCTATCGTGGAAGGTCGCTTTTCTCGTAGCCATTACCTCAGCTAGACGGGTATCCGAATTAAAGGCTCTTCTGTGTGACCCTCCGTATACCATCTTTCATAAGGACAAGGTTCAGCTACGACCTCACCCGTCCTTCCTCCCTAAGGTGGTCTTGCGTTTCCATATGTCACAGGACATTTTCCTGCCTGTTTTTTTCCCCAAGCCGCATGCCAACTCCAGAGAGCAGCGGCTACATTCATTAGACGTAAGGAGAGCGCTCGCCTTCTATATAGAGCGCACGAGGCCATTTCGTAAGACGTCCCAGCTGTTCGTCGCTGTTACAGAGCATATGAAGGGCGCACCGGTCTCTTCACAGCGCATATCCTCATGGATTACAGCCTGCATCCGTGCCTGCTACGACCTGGCAAGGGTGCCCCCGCCAGTGGTCACGGCCCACTCTACAAGAGCGCAGGCTTCCTCGGCGGCTTTCCTGGCTAACATCCCTCTCCAGGAGATCTGCAGGGCCGCCACTTGGGCATCGGTGCATACCTTTACATCACATTATGCCATCATCCATCATTCCCGTGATGACGCGGCCTTCGGCAGGGCTATTCTCCAAGCCGCACTTCCGTAACTCCGACCCCGCCTCCAAGGTAAGGCTTGGGAGTCACCTAAGTGGAATAGATATGAGCACCCACTCGAAGAAGAAGAAAAGGTTACTCACCTTTGTAATTGTTGTTCTTCGAGATGTGTTGCTCATATCTATTCCATTCCCCCCCACCTTCCCCTCTGTCGGAGTAGCCGGCAAGAAGGAACTGGAGGGGGGTCAGGCCGGCAGGGTACTATATAGAGCGCCATATCGGTGCCACTCCAGGGGGCTCCCCAGCCGGCCCGACGGGTAGCTTCTAGGGAAAAAGTTTCCGACTTCCATGCACGTGCGCGCGCGCACACACCCTAACTGGAATAGATATGAGCAACACATCTCGAAGAACAACAGTTACAAAGGTGAGTAACCTTTTCTTGTGAAGTTGTGCCTCACTCAAACACGTGCTGATAGAAAGACGGTGAAGGAAGGCATCAGTGATAGCTCCAGTAAGTACTACTCTCCTGGATTGTTCTTGGCACTTAGGATATCTTGAGTCACTTGCCACATATTTCTGACTGGGTTAAACACTGTCGGAATCTGCCACTGTGTCATTCAGAGGAAGACTTGATAATTATCTGGTCAAAATTTAGGATAATGGGATACTCTGTTCTATTTAAAACTTTCTCTTCCTGAAAGCATTAGTATGTTGTTGGCTTTTATTTGACTTAAGGTCTGATCAGCCTAGTAGATGTATTCAGCAAACAGTAGGAAGCAAAGCACAAACTGTATTCACATTTATATGTTCATTGCTGTAATAGACCTATCAAGAACACCTGTTGCACATTGTCAGGAACAACCAAGCTCCCAGAAAGCAAAGGTACCAGCAGGAATTCTCTCTCTCCATTTCACTTTAAATGGTTCATCTAGCTCAGTTTGAAGCCTGCAGTTTAACACCCCCTTCCCTCCCTCCCTCCTCTCCATACACACACACAGACTGTCATTTACTGACAAGGTGAGGTAGAGCACAGGAAGGTTCAAGTTTTATTCTTGTGTGACCTTCACTTCATTGTCCTGAAGAGATGCCATGCCATGTTTGCAGTCGTTGCCAATGTGAATTGTGCTAAAAGACAAACCGCACCACAACCTATCTAGCATTTTTGATTAGTGGAGATGAAAGAGAAGTGTGGACAGGGTAAGGACAAGGGAATGTTAATATATCTCCAGTAAAAAGAGTTGTAAATCTTGATGCCCTCATGCCAGGGATGTTGCAAGGAATAGCAATCCTTAGTGATTCTTCTCACTCAGAAATCCAGTAGAATAGTAGCAATGATTTGCTGTGTTCAGCAAAAGCCGAACATCTCAAGTGGTGGGAATCCACATTACGCCTAATGATGTCATCCCATGCTCAGATGCCTGGTTCCTAAGGAGGGTGAAAACATAGGCTCTTCTACTGTAGACAGGACACACAAGAAACCCTAGAGGCCTCATAGAATCACAGAATATCAGGGTTGGAAGGGATCTCAGGAGGTCCATCTAGTCCAACCCCCTGCTCAAAGCAGGACCAATCCCCAGCTAAATCATTCCAGCCAGGGTTTTGTCAAGCCTGATCTTAAAAACCTCTAAGGAAGGAGATTCCACCACCTCCCTAGGTAACCCATTCCAGTGTTTCACCACCCTCCTAGTGAAATAGTGTTTCCTAATATCCAACCTAAACGTCCCCCACTGCAACTTGAGACCATTACTCCTTGTTCTATCATCTGGTACCACTGAGAACAGTCTAGATCCATCCTCTTTGGAACCCCTTTTCATGTAGTTGAAAGTAGCTATCAAATCCCCCCTCATTCTTCTCTTCTGCAGACTAAATAATCCCAGTTCCCTCAGCCTCTCCTCATAGGTCATGTGCTCCAGCCCCCTAATCATTTTTGTTGCCCTCTGATGGACTCTCTCAAATTTTTCCACATCCTTTTTGTAGTGTGGGGCCCAAAACTGGACACAGTACTCCAGATGAGGCTTCACCAATGCCGAATAGAGGTCCCTCGATCTGCTGACAATGCTCCTACTTATACAGCCCAAAATGCCGTAAGCCTTCTTGGCAACAAGGACACACCGTTGACTCATATTCAGCTTCTCATCCACTGTAACCCTTAGTCCTTTTCTGCAGAACTGCTGCCTAGCCACTCGGTCCCTAGTCTGTAGCAATGCATGGGATTCTTCCTTTCTAAGTGCAGGACTCTGCACTTGTCCTTGTTGAACCTCATCAGATTTCTTTTGGCCCAATCATCTAATTTGTCTAGGTCCCTCTGAAGCCTATCCCTACCCTCCAGTGTAACTACCACTCCTCCCAGTTTAGTGTCATCTGCAAACTTGCTGAGGGTGCAATCCACACCATTCTCCAGATCATTAATGTAGATATTGAACAAAACTGGCCCCAGGACCGACCCTTGGGGCACTCCACTTGATACCGGTTGCCAACTAGACATGGAGCCATTGATCACTACCCATTGAGCCCGACGATCTAGCCAGCTTTCTATCCACCTTATAGTCCATTCATCCAGCCCATACATCTTTAACTTGCTGGCAAGAATACTGTGGGAGACCATACCAAAAGCTTTGCTAAAGTCAAGGAATAACACATCCACTGTTTTCCCCTCATCCACAGATCCAGTTATCTCGTCATTGAAGGCAATTAGGTTAGTCAGGCATGAATTGCCCTTGGTGAATCCATGCTGACTGTTCCTGATCACTTTCCTCTCCTCTAAGTGCTTCAGAATTGATTCTTTGAGGACTTACTCCATGATTTTTCCAGGGACTGAGGTGAGACTGACTGGCCTGTAGTTCCCCGGATCCTCCTCCTTCCCTTTTTTAAAGATGGGCACTACATTAGCCTTTTTCCAGTTATCCGGGACCTCCCCCGATTGCCATGAGTTTTCAAAGATAATGGTGAATGGCTCGGCAATCACATCTGCCAACTCCTTTAGCACCCTTGGATGCAGCGCATCTGGCCCCATGGACTTGTGCTTGTCCAGCTTTTCTAAATAGTCCTGAACCACTTCTTTCTCCACAGAGGGCAGGTCACCTCCTCCCCATGCTGTGCTGCCCAGTGCAGTAGTTTGGGAGCTGACCTTGTTCGTGAAGACAGAGGCAAAAAAAGCATTGAGTACATTAGCTTTTTCCACATCCTCTGTCACTAGTTGCCTCCCTCATTCAGTAAGGGGCCCACACTTTCCTTGACCACCTTCTTGTTGCTAACATACCTGAAGAAACCCTTCTTGTTACTCTTAACATCTCTTGCTAGCTGCAACTGCAAGTGTGATTTGGCCATCCTGATTTCACTCCTGCATGCCTGAGCAATATTTTTATACTCCTCCCTGGTCATTTGTCCAATATTCCACTTATTGTAAGCTTCTTTTTTGTGTTTAAGATCAGCAAGGATTTCACTGTTAAGCCAAGTTGGTTGCCTGCCATATTTACTATTCTTTCTACACATCGGGATGGTTTGTTCCTGCAACCTCAATAAGGATTCTTGAAAATACAGACAGCTCTCCTGGACTCCTTTCTCCTTCATGTTATTCTCCCAGGGGATCCTGCCCATCAGTTCCCTGTGGGAGTCAAAGTCTGCTTTTCTGAAGTCCAGGGTCCGTATTCTGCTGCTCTCCTTTCTTCCTTGTGTCAGGATCCTGAATTTGACCATCTCACAGTCACTGCCTCCCAGGTTCCCAGATCAAGAAGACTCCACCAGTCCTTTGGTTATCTAACTGAAATGAAGACTAATTTCCAAATAAATAAGCCTGATAGCTCTCATCCCATCCTAACTGGTCAGTAGACATAGGGTGATCCATTTCATTGCATCACTGGAGTCAGCAATGTAGCTTCATCTCACCAGGATACTGAAGACAACGTAGCCTCTGGGTCTTCTCCAGAAGATGAGGAGAGCTGGAGGGGATTAGTGAAAATGTTCTGATCAGCCCCTTCCCAGAAGCACCTTAAAAAGGAGGGGACAGCATTTGCCTGCCCTGGGGGCAAATGAACAATCCTTCAATCACCATGTGCGCAGTAAAAAGCTCCTCACCTATGGAGGTTAAAAAGGTAGCAGAATCAAATTCTGATGATGTCCATCTCTGGGGGTGTATTAGGGAAGTGAATTTATCAGTTTATTGGGCAAGCATTGTGCCCAAGAATTGAGAGAAGTCCTTTCCTTATATTACGATATCTACCATAACCCTTGAACAGGGCTGGATTAACACAACCAAACATCATCTACAATTTAATAATTAATGCAATGAATCCAAACTTCATTTGATTAACTAAGATCTGTGTGGACTATGCAATGACTTCTATTTTGGCACTACTCTGACTGTCATAGTACTTGGGTCAGCATGAGCCTAGGGAAGATCCTTTTTTTGATCTGACCTTAGGTGCAGATGTCCTCATATAGGTGGGTTCCTAGGATAAAAAGAATTTAGAAACTCTAATAGCATCCAGATACCCTGCTGATTCCCTAAATTCCTGGCCAAGTTGACTGACCTATTGGAACTGGAAGTCACCTGACTTCTTGTTCTGCACAGTTTGATAATGACAAAGATACTTGACCACTGGCCTGGGCTTGCATGGCCTCCATGACAACCAGAGCCAGAGTCCAGATAGCTGCGAGTTCTACTCTTGTATGTTGGCACACTCTGAATTTGATCATCCATGTCTGAATAGATGTAGGGAGTGTAGTGATAACAGTTGTCAGGTTCACATTATTGTCTCCTTTAGACTAAGATCAGGTCCTATCTGCTCACATCAGAGTGGGAGTCCTGCTTCAATAATCCATTTTTTAAGACTAATGGAAACTATTAGATTCTAGAGAGATTATACTGTCCAATCATTGGATTGTGTTGAGTTGCTGCTCTGATGACTGGGAGATCGCTGAGCGATGTTCGGTTGCTGAGTTGATGGCATTAGTTGTGAATTCTCACAGAAGGTTCATGGGTTTGACCTTCCACGGTCATCTTGGTCTACTCTGAACCGAATCCGAACCAACCATGGTAGATGTGTACATCTAATGCACAAATGGAAAATCAAGCACTCCCTGGCATGTGAGTGTGGTTCCCCACAACAAACCATCAAACATATCACTACCTGCTGTCCAATTTATAAATGTGAAAGAGGCATGACTGTAATAAATACTGTTACTCCTGATGTAGCCATTTGGCTTGGTCAACTTCAGGTGAAATTGTAGTTGCTGTTCTACACCAACCATACGAAAAAAGAAGATTGGATTCTGTTGATGGCCTAATAGACTTCTGTCCAAAATCATGTACACCCTCTGTATCAAAGTTCAGATCAGCACACTTCGCATATCAACTAAGACATACAAAGCACAGGGAAAGAAGCTGGAGTTCAGTGGTTATTCTTGGACTGTCAGAATTTGCCTTAGCCTATATATATATATATGCTCATTAATTAAAGGTATGCAAATATTACAATGAAGTAAGAACCTTGAGAGATAGGTAACATGCTTTTGAAAGTGTCCCTCAATGTTGTGTTGTGATTGACAGACTGTTCACTGATATCTCTTAGCTGCTGCTTTGCATTTCCCTGCTAGAATGTGCACATGTGCGGTATCCAGTCTATACCATGAGAGCAGCCACTCCTGTATGGGCTATTCATCTAGAAGAGCCATTTCTTTAAATGAACAGCTATGAACTGTGCACAGCATTGGGATGAAAGTACATGTATATTACTCTGGAAGTATTGTCTTATTTTTCAGAGTGAGGCAATGCCCTCCTCCCCACCCCCGTTACCTCAATGATGGACTCTCCTCCACTAGTAGTAATGTATTAAAATATGCCTTTGGCTGTTATAAATGAGTTTTGTATACTTAGTCTGATGTGTAACACTTCTTAACGCTATTACTGTTCTGCAACAAATAATATGTGCAGCACATTCATTACCTTTAATACTAGAAAATTCAGAACTTAATCAAAAATGGAAAACAAAACATTCAGTACTAACAAACACAGAATACCTAGAGGGATTTGACTCTAGCTGCCATTGAAGTCAATGGAAAGACGGCCAGTGGTCACCATGGAGGATGGCTCAAGCCAAGGGAGCACTAGGGATAGGGGATACAAGATTTGTAGGGCTCAAATGGGATTGGATGGACCCATTCTGTTGGCACTGAGTGGAAGCAGGTGGAATGAGTGTGGGGATCGAAGGGGTTGAGTAGCCACAGAATTGACTTTTTCTGTACCTTAAAAAATCACTGCACATGCTCACCAGCCACTGAGCATGGGAAGATAGAGGGGGTTGTAGTGCCCTAGCCTGCTCCCTCTTGCCACCAGCCACACCAGTCGGCCTCCAGTTTAAGTTGAAGGACCACTGACTGCAGCTTTCTGGCTGCCTTTTGGACGAGGAAACATGCCCCAACCCCACACCATATGTGCCTGTGTTTGGTAAACACAATTTGGCTCTCAATATAGATCACCACTTCCATGAATGGGCATATGTAGATTTAACAGGACAAGTGAAGGCGTGCAAAGGGGAATACCCATGTTCTCATGGGAAACTTATGCTAATTAACTAAGCAAGGGGGGGCGGGAGGGAGGAGCACTAAAGGCAAAAGGATAATTTCCACTTATGGTTTTTGAGGATTGATGTTGAGTTTTGCTTTGGGTGGCACTTCGACTTGATTCCCAGTGTTCTCTGCTTCAGTGATGAACACCCAGAAGTAAGATCATAGTTGCAGCTAGTCTTTGGCGCTCAAAATAAAAACAAACAAACAAACAAAACCCCCAAACCAAAACCCCAACAAAAACCTCACCCCTATAAAATAAATAGTCAAACAAACATCACTGTAATTCAATTTTTGTCATGAGTTTTGGAGCTCATGATTAAGCAAAATTTGCACCATTGAATCAAGGTTTGTGCAGATGAAGCAAACATTTTGTTATATCATGCAAAGTGGATAAATGATTTAAAAAATTATAAAATTCCCAAAATTTGTCAAAAATGATCAGTTTTGCCTTGGGTTTTTCCACAAAGCATGGTTAATAATTTCCCCAAGATTGGATTACTTCTTCCAACCAAATTATAGTTTAGCATGTGTATAACAGTTTTGCTTTAAATCAGTTTCTAGCTCTTCCTGAACTAAGTAAAAGCAAATATATTTTCTTTCTGGTTTAATGATGCTCAGATCCCTCCGTCTCTCTGTTTTCTGGGCCTGATCTCTATTTAGCTGAGGTTCGTTTTCAGCCCTGCTTTTAAACTTACATGGGTGAGTACTTCTAGCCACTCTTCTAGATTATGTGTGCAAAGTGAGACTATCTGCAAAATTAAAGTAGTGCAGTCACCCTTCAGCTGTCTTAAAGGTAAACTGCAAACAAAATACCCAAACTCAGTAGAGTTCAACATATGTTAAATTCCAACTATAGTCAGGTTCAGGCTAATGGGCCATTCAGCATGTTTTTACCTAAAGCAATAGATCTGGTTTGTACTAGTACAAGTATTACTTCTGCTGTGACACCGAGCATGTTCCATGATACAACATCTGCCCATGAAGTTCCCTTGGAGAATATAATGTATATACTCACCCATAAACACCATGTGTGTGGAAAAAATTGTAGTGTCATTTTCTTAAATCCCATCTTTTTATTATCTGAGGGGTAGCTGTGTTAGTCTGGATCTGTAGAAGCGACAAAGGGTCCTGTGGCACCTTATAGACTAACAGAGGTATTGGAGCATAAGCAGTAGACCACTGCTTGCATCCGACGAAGTGGGTATTCACCCACAAAAGCTTATGCTCCAAAACCTCTGTTAGTCTATAAGGTGCCACAGGACCCTTTGTCGTATCTTTTTATTGTGGGTTTGACTATCTAGCCTGTTGATGTCTTTCCCAGTTGTTGCTTTCCCCTTCTTATGTCCTTCCCATAGACCCAGGATCCACATGGCTGCTCTCTGTCAGGGTACAGTGGATTTTGCCTTGACTACATTATTAGCCTTCTCAATCAGCTTCTCAATAGACATTTTCTGTGTGGCCACACAGATGCCAAACTGTGCTCAAGGAACTGTTACACACATTTTATATTTCCTGGAGGCCTGCTTTGTCTTAAATGGGGCTGTTACATGTATTTTCTCAGCAGAAATGGTCACCATATAGGCAAATTCCCATTTTGCACAAAAAACACTGCTTTGTAGTGATGACTTTGCAGCCCCCATTATGCCTCTCAGCTTCCATCTGAATTTAGAAGCCTTTTATTATACACTGCAGCAACATCGCCAATGGATGGGTTGGAGGCACAGATTGCTCTTACACTGAGTGTGCACGCTTTGGAGTTACTTAGGTTCTGGGAATCCCACCACTGGTGATGTACTTTGATGTCCAGAGGACACACAGATTAGACAGCAGTAAACCCAAAATCTGACCAAATTTCTGCAAAATTGCAGCACCAAAAATATCTGATTTGAAATTATTAGCAGGCCCCTTTGCTTTTCGTTGTTAAAAAATATTGAAAGGCACTACTCCAGAATAAGGACTAAATGACTCTAACATTTTAGTTGCTATAAGTTGATTTTATTAATAACAAAAGCCTCATTTATAGCAACAACGGGCCAAATCAATGGGTATAACATTTGGCAAGCATCTTGTTTCCTGGCTGGAAATCTTGTACTGTAACCACATGGCAAAGCCACAAACCTGGGCGGGTGGGGAGTGGGGAACAGGATTAATAAAGGAAACCCCTTTACAACTGTAACTATATAGTTTATATAGTAACATTTTATACAAGTCAGGTTCTATAAATTGCAAGCTAGCATGTTCTGAGAATTACTATACAGGGAATTACTGATATAAATATATAAGTCACGGTTACAAAGGTCTTGTCTTCCCTTGATGTTCGGGCATAACTCCCATTAATATTAATGGGAGTTAGGCATGCACATAGAGGAGAGAGAAACCTCTAATTAGTGTGGTAGCACATGCAACATTCCTAACAGAGAAACCATTTTGTACACCCTAATTGCACAAAATTGGCAACAAGTTACTGTGTGTGTGTGTGTGTATATATATATATATCTATATATATATATAGATATAAAATCTCAATGGTTACTGCATCACACATTCTCTTGTAGTAGGGAAATGTGCCCAGACTTCAGAGTTTGGGTGACAAAAGCTATTTGCACATGTGTGTTATCCCTATGACCCCAGCTACTTAGCCTTCAGGGATTTCACTGACTACTACAGCTTGGGCCCCGATCACATTGAGGAGATGAGGCTCCATCTACCCTGCTATACAGCTATGCCTTCTAACTAGGTGGAAATAACCTTTTGAGTCCCTTATTTAAATGGATAGCCATCCTGTTTGATACCTTTTTGAGAATCACTTTGATACTCTGGAAGACACTATAGAAAACCTAGATAATTACAAATATATTAGGAGTACAGTAATTGCATTCTAGATTAGGCGATTATTTTTCATTTCAAGCAAGGTTGTTTATACAAAGTGTTGCTACAGATTACAAGAAAGTCACTTTGCAGTAGAAAAACATATTGGGTTAAATTTATCCCTGATACCATTCTACTGAAGATCTAAGAGAATTAAAATTTCTGCAAAATATTTCACATTTCTTCTCTTTTTTCCCAAAGGGAACACAATTTCCCCCCCCCCAAATAATAAACCAAATGTATCTTGATGTAATATCTCTACAGTCAAATGGAATCACTCGAGGAATTATTGTGGTTCAATGATTTTGGTTCATTCTTATATACATGACCACTTTCTTAGACCTTTAAACGCCCATAAGTAAATAATGAATGCAGTTGTTTTTCTCCTTAAAAACAGTGAACCAAACTTATTCTTCCAGTAACACCACTGAATTTTGATTGGTATTACACCAAGGAGAAATTTGGTCCAGTGTTTTAGGGACAAAGATTGTATTAAACAATGGCTTTAAAAAAGAGAAGCTTTTTGAAATACATTTGTCTACTTTTTAATTCTCTTTGGTCTTTAGTCAATAGATACTCGTGGGCTTCCAGGAGATTCCATCCATCCATTCAACAAGAAACATGAGTGGGTCACTAAATCATCCTCACTGAGACCCATTGGTGCCTCTGCAAAGAAAGTGAAGGTTTCAGCATAATACTTCTTTCCTTCGGAGTTCACTCTTTCCTCCAAGAACACTGTACTAATTGTTCCAGGGCTAAAGGCTTGTCCTGTGAAGCTGCCAAACTTATTTTGAGAATGCAAAAGCTAATCCATCTAAGCAACTCAGGTAGTGAGAGCATATCCACTTTATCAGTTCCTATGATGAGTCCTTGTCACATTTGTGTTAGAGGGTTGGCCCTTAATACTCAAACTGGTAGGTCTAATCTCATGACCATCTGTTAGAGTGGCATGGTGCCCATTCACAAGGTGGAATGCCAGTTTCCAATAGTGATGGTTACACACCAAACATAGGTTCAGGGAGAAAACCTACTGAATGCAGCAAATGACACCTTATTTGCAAGAAAATCTTCTTGATGTCAAGCAGTGCCAAATTAAGAACACATGCTTCATTACAAGGGGTCACATCTGCTGACAAACACTGGCACTTCATCATCAGTGTCTGCCCTTCTCCTGGGTCTCTTATTAATCTGCCTCAGTACTGAAAAACCTGCCTGAGAAGAGGCAATCCGTGTACTTTGTTCATAGGGCCAATCATAGATGTATTTATTCTTTTCCTGAGGATTTCCCAATGACAGGCCAAAGTTTTAATGCTTTCACTGTATGCATCCCTCTATCCAATGAGACTGATAACCTGAGAATGCAGAAAAGGGTTTGATAATTTGAAATAAGCATATGACACAGAATCACATTGCTATTGGTCTTGGACTCAGATGACTATTTACTTTGGGAGGTATGCCCTGCCTATTGTGGTCCTGTCCTCCAGAACAGATGTATAAGTTTCCTTAAACCAAGTGGGAGAGAAACACAAAGTCTGGTAAAATGTAGGAGAATTGCCACCAGCTGATGGGATTACCTTCTTGGTATAGCTATGGAGAAGCTACAGGAGCATTTTAAGTGTAAATTAAGAACTCACCCTTTGGATACTTCAGCTTGCAGGAAGGGAGATAGATGACACCAGACGCCTCAGTTCTGAGAGGTGGGAACTGCACCAGGAGTTGCAAAGGGGTGTTAACTCCAAGTCCTCTGTTACAGGGAGCTCCTGCAAACACAGCCCCACCAGAGGACTCTGTGGCAGGAAAAGTGCAGTGGGCCCAGGTCTCCATCCAAGCAGATGCTGCAGGGATAAGTTATAGGGGGCTCCCTGTTGCCTCTCTAGGGATGGAGGGAGATAGGAATCACTGCTGCTACCCAGCAGGAAGACTAGACCAGCCATACTTTAACAGAAGGTTAGGGGCACCCAGGTCGTTACCCTGATGTCTAAATTTGTATTCTGATTACTGTAGATCACTCTTGAAATCTGATAAATTAGAGATCACAGCATAACTGTGTGCAAAGGGCAGAGTCTATTGTGCCTTTTGTACAAGCCTATCTATATGTATTAGTTTCCTGATTGAGAAGATCAAGGGCTGAAGCATTCGGATGAATATGCTATCTTTTTTGATTATCTCAACAAAGGCATTTCAAACCAGAAGTCTCCTTCCCAGAGATTTTGGCATGGTGAACAATATAGGTAAAAAAACTTTAATAGGACGCTTCATGGATGATAGGATCTCCTGCAATTGAAGAAGTATCTGAACAGTTGTCCTTGAGCCTTAAAGAAAGGGTTACAATTATTAACACTAAAATATTATCTGAAATTTCTCAATGCTTCATTACTTCTCAAGGCTGTGGAGGCTGAAAAAGAAAAGAACATCTACATTTAATGACTGTTTCTATAACTTACCCTCTAAAAGAGACCTAAAAATGTACTAGGAGGCAGCAGGACCCAAGGCCATTTGGCTTTTCTCTTTATTTCTCTTCAGTTATCTTGTTTCAGACGGTTACAAAATGCTGCATGTGAGAGAGTGTGTGCATTGCAGGTACCTGAAAAGGCAGAAGGAAGGCAAGTGTGTGGTTTGTCAGAAAGACCATCAAAACCAGGAATAGATGGAAGGTGTTGCAGATGCTGTAGCTTTTCATAGTGAGGTCCTTGATGGGAATCAGAGATTTGGAAACTCTTCACTGTATTACAGTTCACTGATGTGACTTTCCAGCTGAGGACAGAGATATTGTCATTGCAGTCTTGTAAATGATGCTCTCAAATAGGTCAACGGTGGGCCTGGTATCTTTGGTACAGACAAAGAAATTGGTCAACTGATGTCAAAGTGAAAAGGCAAAAGGGAGAGAGGATTAACAGGCTCTATTATAGGTGCAGATTGTCACTGGTACTTACATTCGCTAAGGCGCTAAAGAAATGGCAGTTTTCTAACTAGCATAAGAGCCTGTTCTGCTATCGCCCTGCTGATAAAAGTCCTGTTGAAGTCAATGAGAGTTTAGTGTAAATACTGATGGCAGACTAAGGCCCAAAGAGATGGTTAAGATGGCAGCAAAACTGGGAGTAATGCTGTCTCATCATTGCTCAATATGAATTCCACAAACAGAAGTCTCTGTTCACAGAATGATTCTTTCAATCAAAGCTGTTAGTAACCATTTCAAACTTTGGAGACAGCTTTGGAAGCAGGTTCCATTCAAACAGATGGTGAAGGTGCATCAAATGTTTGTTGTTTTTAATTTAAGAAAATATGAGCCTGATTCTCCACTGCCTTGCACCTTGAGTAGCCACTTACACCTATGCAAAGTAGGCTCCCAGAGCATCATGGTAGTGTTTTTACGCCTGTTTTTCTCTAATGTTGCACAGATTCTAGGTTCAAGATGATAGAGAATCAGGTCCATTGCTTCTTTTGTCTACATAAAAGTTCTCCTTCATTTATTTCTGTTCCTTTCTTTGGTCCATGCATGTATGTTTCAGTTTATGAATGATTTCCTATGTAATTGGTCATCCTAGATTAGGAACAAAGTAGTCAATGGTCAAGATAGGACCCATGGCTGGGGAAGCAAGAGAAGAAGAGAATTTCTAAATACTGGGTATAACTTTATGAATAACTGCTACAGAGGCCAGCCCCTAAGAAAGTAAATCGAGCTCAACAAAACATTAGCTTAAACTCATTTGCAATTAACAACAACAACCAAAATTCAGTTATAGTCTAAAGAAAAATGCTAGAGAGCTATAAAGCCTCAGCATTAAAATGTACAGACATTGACCCTCTTTAAATTCATAGAGAATGCTCTTTACTTAGATATAAAGGTTTAATGTAACTTAGCAGATCTGAGTTACTTCAGGATAGCTTTAAAGCTTGGCAGGTCTCTACATTTTATTTATGATATCAAAGCTGCAACTCAGATTTTTACTCAGTGGAAGACATAAAAGAGATTCAGAAGTCATCCAAATCATCTTGTAATTAATGTTACCATGCACGCCCAAGTCATTAAAATGTTAACAGTGTTAGAATCGTGTGCTTTGGAATACAGAGTGAGGGCTTTATTAGAGAGAAATACACTGCAGATGTCATCCACCCTAATTGAGGACATCAGGGTGCCTGCTGCTTGTTCTTACCAGCGGTTCAGATTTTTTTTAATTTATTCATTTTCCTTACTGCTAGAATCTGCTCTCATTATTAGTCTATCTTGTCACTCATTTGCATTTCAAGTGCTGGGACTGTGGGGTACCAGCTAGCTGCCTTAGAAGAACACTTCAAGGGGTTACTCTATCAAATAGCAGCACAGTATCACAGTGAATTTGACATCTGGGTTATCTTATTCCCAGATGCTCCATGGTGTCATTAGCAGGATTAATCTTAGCTTTAATTTCATAATGATTCTTATTCTAATATATGTGAATGAGCACAAAGTCTCTTGACTCATTATCACCAATTTACCCAAGATATGTAATCAGGCTCTTACATTCACCAACATTTATTTTTGCTAATACATCTAAAATTGTAGATTAAGCAAATACAGTTAGTTCCAGCTGAGTGAATGCCTAGTGAGGTAGCAATGTAGTATTTATGTTTTAATTAAAAGTACATTAATGGTGTTGTCTTTTAAATATGTGATGACCAAAATCTTTCCACTGAGAACAGTAAATATATCATTCAAGCAGTATCCACCTGTACAATTAATCATGGCATCTTCATCTTGCAATCTGTTGTTGGCATGACTTTGAAAGTTACTTAAAATCTCATTTTAAATAATATTTTAAATCTTTATAGACAAGACATAAGCTTTCATTCTAAACATAAAATAAAATAATCCCCCACACAAAGCAAAAAGCCCCTCAAGCAAACAGAATTTTAATTTCTCACTATAATTTAAAAAACAAAACCAAATAAATTTAGTCAGGAGGCTTCCTATTTTAATTCCTGTTCAAGGTTAAAATGTAATGCAGATTGTTGTTTGCTTTATTTTTTGTTACTGAGCAGACATGCACTATTCACTTTCATGGAATACAGAGTTTCAAGCTATATTATAATTTTTAAAATGCCAGGAGAAAGCAAAATGTAAAATTCCTATGCAGTTTTTACAATGCTGGACTAAGTTTTTCATTTACCAGCTGTTGTAGCACAGCAGTAAGTGGTGGTTCATTATTGATGGATAAAATGTTCAAACATTTAAAGAAATGAAAGTCAGCTTTGCATTTTTAATTAATTAATTAAAAGTACTGCAAATGCCAGCTTGTTAATTGCTTTGCACCTGCAAGCCAACACAGGTTTTATGCACTCTTTCTTTGAATATTAATTTTTTTGCATGTCTTCATAATTCTTGGAAAGTCTCTCCTGCAAACATATTAGTAAAGAGTAAATATTGAATCTAAGACAAAACTCGTGGCTTCATCTTTCACTGTACACAGAATAGGATTTAAAGGAGGATTTAGATTTCCAAGGCTTCTAATTAAGTAGTGATAATCAGGCTTTCTGCTGAGGGTCACTTCCTGGGAGTAATTTGAGTTATTAAAATGCATGTTTTTATTTGTTCTGCTTTGCGAGCTAAAACTGATCCCTTTTAATATAGCAGCAAATATGCAAATTGGTGTTTCATTATATTATGCAATTTATGGCAATCTTCTCTAATTTACTGAAAGGGCAAGAGCCTGACCTTGTCATTCAACTTTTTTTCTTGATAAGCTGAACTAATTATATGGATCTTTTTATGAAACTATGAAAGTGTGCAGCATAGTGGAGAATGTGACAAATTTGCCTTGCATTTAGCTCTTATACTCATGAAGGCGGCCTTCAATGTTTCTTGAATCCCACTAGTAGATGATGGATAATTTAAACGTACATTTGGGAGCCGGTTGGTTTCAGGTCTTGAAAATAGCTACCTTTTTGTCACAGAAATCCTGAAAAGAGCCTCTGAAATACTGAATTACTAAGTGTCCAGAATTTGAGCTGTTTCCAAGAAAAAGTTTATTAAAAAATAGTAAGGGACCTATTAGGAATCAAAAACCCAATTTTTCTTTGTGCCTTCATTGAGTATATACTTTCCTTTGCTTTGTTTATTAGTGATATTTTGTGTTTTTTTTCTTTATTTATGTTGTTTCAACTGTAGTGATCAATTTATACTTCCTTTTGTCCATCTACCAAAGCATATAAAAGAGCTTGTCCCCTTTCAAAATCATGGCTGACCCATCCAAAGATTATGGGGCTTTTCAACTGCAACGTTTCCCCAACCAATATAGCCTCCTCCCTATACCTGTATAAAAGCCAAATCTGGTTTATGCCTACTCTGTGGCTGGAATGGGAGGCAAGCAGCATTCTCCTTAGTCACAATGAAAAATACTGAGTGACCATTCTTTTCTCTCTCCTTTTCCTACATGCCAATCCCTGTATTAGAGCTTGTCCTCATTAGATAATCATATAATGTTTACTCAGGTTAGCTGACATGAAGCTGACCATGACAGATTGGTCAATGTAGACAAGGAGAAGTCATGATAAACATCATGTATTCTAGCTGTGGTTTAAACACTGTTCTTCATTGGATTTAATCCTAGTTAGCTGACATGACATTGAACACAATTTGTCATTGTCTACATTGACTATAAAATAATGGCCATGATCATGTCTACTAATTTAACCCTTCAAAATCATGTTTAAACCCAATATAGTTTTCTAATATAGACAAGCCCTTAGTGTTACCAGTAGACTAAAGAGCCAAAGTTGTAAGATTGTGTTTCAACATGAATGTCAACAAAACCAGTAAGGTTAATTACAATTGATACTTTACTGTACTTTTTTCTTTGTTACATATTTTTAACTTCTTTAGGCTTTATTTCAGAAAGTACTTAAGCACATTAGTATGTAACACTTCAGTGGGGATACTCACATGCTTAAGGTCAAGCACGTGTTTAAGTTTCTTGCTGAACTGGGGCCTTAGAAAAGTTGTCATCCTCTTTATTTATACATTTGCCCTTTCTAATTCTAGTCAGGGCTAGAGTTTCTGTTTGTCAAAAGGGGTGTAGAGAAAAGGGCCACCTTGTACGTAGATGTGGGGGTGTCATGGTGGAATGCTCAAATGATTACTCCAGTCAAGTAGACTTTGAGCTATGAAGCAATATTTTCAAGTGACTTTTTGAGTCACTTCAGCCTCTAATGATGGATAGTCACTGGAAATCTTCTCATAAGGTGATTCATGGTGATAAAATAATTTGTTAAATTACTTAATTTCACGGCAAATAAAAGAATACTACAAGGGCTGGCATAGTAACAACAAATCCCGCAAGCTAATGTGTTAAGACACCATTCTTTGGGGGTTTTTTGGGCACCATAATTGTAGAATTTCTGATTGCTACCAGGTTCTGCTCATTCTGTTCTCAAGGCAGGTGGGAGGAATGCTTGGAGTGAATGTTCTTGAGTGGAAGGGAACACCGTAAATGCCTAAGTAGATAAAGTTTATTAACAGCATATCATCATGAGGAAACTTGGAACTTCATAACTCCCTCACTAACTGAACGGAATAAGAATAAAACTAGAGCAAGAGTAGAAGCAACTCTGAGAAGGTCATTTACCCAAAGTGCTATCCCTCCTCCTCTCCAAAACAGAGGGGAATATTTGTTGCAGGATTTCCAGTATTCGCATTCTGATCTTCCTTTGTTAGTGACCACATGGTTAGAAAGGCTGTTATCTTTAGCCACCTAAGAAAATTAGTGATGTGCCTGAATGTTTCATTGTAATGTCCCTTTAGAAGTAAACCTCCATTAAATGTTTACAGGGCTAAAAATGCTAAAAACACATCAATAAAACAACATAGTTTTAACTTCTAATTAAGTTTGAACTTTGAGTACACACAGATGCCAAAGTTACTGTACCAATTAGTGTCATTTTTGCTATTAGCTAAATTATTTGTGATGAACCGAGAAGGGTCTGAAAAGGAAATCTGATCCACCTTTAGTAAAAAACTCTGTTATACCATCTCAGAAACAGGGTTACTTTTTTACTTTGGTCCTCAGCTACACTGAAACGTATCAGACTCATCCTGAATGTTACAAATGCTTGATTCTCCAATATGGTGTTGTAAAAGTGGTTGCAGTGTCATGTGGGAGCCCTACTGACTCAGAGGCTTATATCTAGCTTCTGGTAACCTTAATTCACAGCAGTCAAATTTGTTCTGAAATTGACCTTGTTGTTATCAAGTTCTTACCCTTCTGGTACAGTATGTTTTTCCTAATTGTGCTACTTTTTCTCCTCCAAACTAATTTAAAATATTTTTTTAATAAGATTTTGGAAGCTACAAAAGCATTGGCAGAATGCATATTAATATATAGTTATCGAGGAACCAGCACTTTAACTGCACGCGGTTAAGGCAAAATTTGTTGACAGTGTCTCAGATGGAATGATGGAATTTAATCAGTTTTATCATTACAGAATTGCTGTTTGCTATGTTACTGCTAAGGCATTGCCATGCATTGTTATAAATTCTTAATTTTAGGGGTTTATAATTTAGCCATAAAAATGTGCTCCAGGCTGAAACATGACATACAATTTCTGAATCAGGGAACAAATGTTTAGATTTAAAAAGAAAACCATCCTTCCTGACAATCAACCAAAAAACTCAATTTGATTGTTTTGCTGTTATGAACTGTAACCCCTGCCCAGAAATTGCCCAGTTTTGAGGATGCTTATTTTCTGTTTTCTGAGTAAAAGAAAAGGATTTAATTTAATAGGATATTTGCCAAGATATTTGTCTCTAATACAGTTTAACTTTTTGAACGTTGTGGTTAGGAGTTTACAAAAGATGAATGAGGTTTACAACTGGATACTACAAGTGATGCATATCCCACTGTGAGCAGCCTGAGGCCTTGTCTACACTACACAATTGGGTCGACTTACAGCCACTGCAGTAATTACTGCAGTTTTTCATGTCCACACTACCCACCTTCTGCCGGTGATGCACATCCTCACCAGGAGCGCTTGCACCCACTTAAGAGGAGCAGAGTCTGGAGGCTTAGAGCCCGGGCTCTCAGCTCCCATCTGGAAGCCTGACTGCCACCCGGGCTCTCGGTACTGTTCAGGGCTGACAGCTATACAGACATTGCATCTCCCTAACTACATCAACCTAAGCGCTACGCCTCTCATGGAGGTGGAGTTATTAGGTCAATGTAGTGGGGGACTTACAGTGGTGGGAGCAATGCTGTAGCATAGACACTTACATAGTTAGGTCTACAAAAGCTTCCTTATGTCGATCTAACTCTGTAGTGTAGACCTGGCATGAGAGTGTTTGCAAGTCAAGGACTCTTCATGATTTCAAGAGATTTAGTGTAAATCCCTAAAAGGTGGAATTCTTTATGCAAGCAAGAGCGATTGATTACAAATATAATACAATTTTCAGGAAAATGAAATCCTATGAATCCTGTAAATTCCACAGAATTTAAATGGTATAACTGAGAAGGGAATTTGGTCTCATGGAATGGAGTAAATCATGGCCTTACAAACAAAAATCATAACAAGCTGATGTAGCATCTGTCACACAAGGCAGCCTGATTTCACATGGCAGGATGGTTTCCCATTGGAGTGGCACACTGTGTTGAGCTTTTTGCTGCACCAGTCAAGGAGGAGTAGTGGATTTGGTGAAACAAGGGCTGATTAACATTTCCAAGGATGTTAGAATGCCTGCTAGCTAGCCACAGCGCCTTACCAGCGAACAATGCTCCCTTTGGTTTTGGTGCGAGCTCTGGTGTCATACATAGTCATAACTACCATCATACTGTTCTGTGCCATGGATGCCAACTGCTCACCCACATGACATACACTGCTATCTGTATGATGGGTTTTGGCTTCTTGCTTCCCTTTTCTTCATTGCAAACTTACATGTGAAAGGGCAAAATTTGGTCCTATATATTTGGGGGTATATGATAAATGCAGTTTATCACATCTTACAAGTATCTTGCCGAACTGCCAAATGAATCAGATATCTTGTAGCTGTGTTGGTCCCAGGATATTAGCCAGACAAGGTGGGTGAGGTAATAGCTTTTATTAGATCTGAAGAAGAGCTCTGTGTAAGCTCAAAAGCTTGTTTCTCTTGCCAACAGAAGTTGATCCAATTAAAGATGTTACCTCACCCACCTTGTCTCACTAAATGAATCAGAGACAAGATTGAAATACCTTCCCTCTTTCCTAGGACTATAGCAAGGAGGCTTATTTGAAGCAGACTGGATTTAGGCTGGTTCTCCATTCAGTCTAACCCAGGGCCGGCCCTATCTTTTTGGCCTCCCCAAGCAAAAAAAACCAAAAAACACAAGCGCCGCCCCCGCCCCAACGCCGGCCAAAACACCGCCCCCCCAACAACGCCGCCCCGCCAAAATGCCGGGGGTCCGGCGGGGAGGGCGGCATGCCCGCTGCCCTGCTCTCCCTGCCGATGGGGAGTGTGGAACACATGCCGCCCCTCTGCCCCGGCCGGCGGGGAGCATGACACACAAGCGGCCCCGCTCCCCCGGCTAGGGCGCCGGCGGGGACCGCAGCACATCCGCCACCCCGCTGCCATGGGGGGGAGCGCGGAACACATGCCGCCCCGTTGCCACGGCCGTCGGGGAGCGGGGAATGCCCGCCACCCTGCTGCCCCAGCCAGGGCGCCGGCGGGGAGCGCGGCACTCCAGCAGCCCCACTCCCCCAGCCGGGGCGCCGGCAGGGACCGCGGCACATCCGCCGCCCCGCTGCCCCGGCCGGGGGGAGCGCGGCACATCCGCCACCCTGCTGTCCCGGCTGGCGGGGAGCGCACACGCCTGCTGCCCTGCTCCCCTGGCAGGGGCGCCAGACAAAGATTGTTTTTTTAATAAATAAAAAACAAACATACAAAAAAAAAAAACCTTGAGTGCCGCCCCCCTCCAGGTGCTGCCCCAAGCATGTGCTTGGTAGGCTGGTGCCTGGAGCCGGCCCTGGTCTAACCAAAGACTCAGACCCTGGAGAAGGGAAGCAGAGCACCATTTACAGTGCCACAGGTCTGCATCCTACCAACACCCCCACAGAAATCAACTCAGCATTGCTTTGTAAGAGCACTGCGACTTGTAAAGGGAGACTGTCAGAACTCTTCCCTCCTCCTTTCCACGGTACAGACAATGCTCTGCCTGCTTTCTTTGCCTTTATAGAAGCAGCTGGAAGGCTTGCTTCAAACATGACTCTTGCACTGCACATTTAGCAAAACCACAAAGGCACCATACCCAGCTAAGTTAACGTGAGTGACAGACAGTGCTGTCACTAAACACAAAGTTTTCTAACCCAGTTTCCAGTCTATATAGAAGAAGTGGTGACTCCCAAGCGTAGTTTTAACTTTACTATAGAGTAGTATAGAACTTTACTATTGATTTATTTGTGGCGAATAACATCTGTTGTGAATTTAGCCCTTGTTTTCTTTTGTCAAATTGTTTCAGATCTCTGTGGATGTATTTGTTGTTCAGAACTATTCTCTGGTTAATTTGGTCAAACGGTTTTCAGCCTGCACCTTGTTCAGTTTGGTTCGGCAATGTTTACTGTGATTGGTCCTTAAGTCACTTGATACTGTTTTTGGTCCCTGTTTGAATACCTTTGATTTCTTAAACAGGAAATTAGTGAATAATAAATTATCTTGTTCACATACAAATGCCCTTGTTTTCATGCCAGTATGGGTATATGTACTTCTTCACATGAATATTTGTGAATATTGAAGAAGAAGGGGGCATGAACATGCTCAATCAAGCAGCAATATGGAAAAAAAAGCTCTGTGAACACTGATAGTATGAGATTCATACTAACTTGTAAGTTTTGATTGCAATAAATACGGTTTAATAATAACATGAAACTTTGTCCAGCATAGTAAATGTGTTGAGGAAATTCAGGAAAGGTGACTGTTGGAAAGTCACACTTTTTTATTTGATTTAAGCCGGTGAAACTTGAAAGGAAATTCTAAAGCTATTTTACAATCAAAACGTAAAGTAAAAGTACTGCAATATAAAGAGGATGATATTGGGGATTTTCAATAGGCCATTTATTCACGCAGAAATGAATTAATCAATACTCTTTGTTTCCCTCTCTCTTCCCCCTTTCCCTCATTTTGTTGTTCCAGTAGCGTAGCCAGGGGGGGAGCAGGGGGAGCAGCCACTCCCCCTGTGAGCAGAAGCAGTGCCTTAAAAAGGAAGCGGCGCCTTTTTGTAGCAACGCTAAAAAAAGGCGCCGCTTCTTTTTAAGCGCCACTTCTTGCACTCACCCGGCGGTGCTCCGGATCTCCGGCGGCATTTCGGCGGCGGGTACCACCGAAGACCCGGAGTGAGTGAGGACCCGCCGCCGAAGTGCCGCCGAAGACCCGGAGCGCCGCCGGGTGATTACAGGGGGAGGCGCCTTTTATAGCGCCGCTCCCCCTGCGCTCCGGACCTGGCTGCGCTACTGTGTTGTTCCCTTTCTTACTAATTTGCTGTGTCTTGTTTCAAATTAGACTGCAAACCCTTTGCAGCAGGGACTGTATCTTCCTGTATGTTCTTAGTGTGTGTGGTACAACGGGATCCCTGCCTGGCCTATTAGGGCACTATCATCATCCTACTAATAATCTACAAAATAGAAATGAGAACAGGAGGAGGAAGGAGACACAACTCGAGGAGCCTGATCCTTTGCTGATGTAAACTGGCATAGCTCCATAGATTTCAATGGAGCTATGCCAAGTCACACTTGTAGAGGACCTGGCTGTAATAGCGTATTAGGAACTTTCATATTCAAACTTGTAATCTTTGCTGGCATGACCCATGATCGATCGATCTATCTATCTATCTATCTATCTATCTATCTATCTATCATATAGAGCATAAGCCCTGGTATGGCAAAATTTGGTAACACTGGGATTCAGGACAGGAAGCTCCTCAAATCTCCACTCACAGACTTTCCTCCTAACGTTTCTGTGTAGAGAGGAGGCTGAGTTCGCTCGCTCCCCGTGGAAGAAACAGCGGGTTCTGCTCTCCTAAACCAATGGAGTCTGGACATGCGCCAGGATCTTAGGAGAACCAGAAGAGTGGGGATTCAGGGCCACAGCCACGGTGCTCCCATGAGACACATCCTCCTCTCAGGCACCCAAGCTCTTCCAGGAGTCGTATTGCAGCCATACATGAGAACTTGAGGAGCCTGTTGGCTCATCAGCAATAATTTCTGGGTGGATTTGTGTGCGGGCTTGAGGGGAGCATGGCATGGAGGTCTGTCCCCACTTTACGCCTCTCCCAGAACTGCACAACACCTGTCTTATAGGTGGGCTCCACAATATCTTGGTGTTAAGGGGAGAACATAACAGAGTTGCCCCTCTTCTCTCCCCCAGTCTGGTTCTCCTCCCTTTGTCACAGTTTGCTGCTGTCCATCCAAGGGAGGGCAGCATGTGCCCTTGAGTCTCAGCTGAGTCTCAAGTGCTGCTCATTTGGATTTCTGATGTTGCAATCTTTTTTTCTTTTAATTAAAGAAATAGGGCCAGATCCAAGCCCGGTGTAAATTGTCATTGTTTTTCTAAACGAGAGAGAGAGCTGATCCACTGATGTTTCCATTAATACTGAATCAAGCTTAAGGTTCATATTGTTTTACTATTATTTTTTCTCCAAATATTCGTGCTTATTCTAAATGTCATGTCTTTTCGCAGGTTGATTACAGGTAGCATTCAGAATAACAGTGCCTTACAATGCTCGGTATTATGTAGGCAGAATTCAATAGCACAAAGGGTTTTAAAAACTATTTTTCTTTTTTTCTACAGCAATGATTCCTAGCCCATTCATCATAAAACACTAAAAATCAAAGAGCAATATTCACGAGCTTCCTAGTACAGTATGTTAAACCCTGATAACTGTCAGAAAGAGGCTGTCTGTAAGGGAAGAGCCAGGGAGCAGTACAGAAAACAAAAAAAACATGTTGGGGAAAAAAGTACTAAAGAATAAAAGGAGAGAGAATGGGCTAAGTAAAAGGACCAAACAGAACTCGTACAATTTGTTTGTCATGCTGCCATTTTGTTAGCACATATGTGCTATGTTAAAGAAAGAGTACATCATTGGTTCTGGAAGTCTGCATGTTTTTAGAACACACTCATGTGGGGGACCATATTTTCTGACAGCATATATTACTCATACATAGACGCTAATTGATTGTGGTTTCCACATATAAGTTAGTTTGAAATAATTCAACAAATGTTTAATGCAAACATCTTTCAGCCTATGGATTGCCTATGAACAGTTTGCCATGAAAATTTGATAATCAAAATATGAGCTGTTTTCAGAAGATGCACAGAAAGGTCATGGTATATTTCTGTTCCCTGACTAAATGAGTGTAACGCTTAGCATTTGGTGTGAATTGTCATGATTACAAAATAGAAATTCCTAGTCCATTAATATTCCCCATATTCATTTAAAATTCCCTGTTTTGGTGAACAGTTGTGCCAGTAAACTTTTCATGAGAATATCTGTAGAAAGTGAGCACAACCCCCGCCCACCCACACACCACAATTGTGATTGAAATGAATTTCTTTTCAACTTGGAATGACTGTTAGCAAATAATCTTTTTCAGCTCTTTGCTAGGTCTAATCAGGACATTGGCAATAATGTTGCCAAACATTTTCTTTATTGCAATGAGATGAGATGAAAGAAAGAAGCATGAACTATAAACTCCTTGACAAGCTTTCTAAAATTAAAATGTCTGAATGACATCTTACCATAGAGACATCATAGTGAAAACAAAAAGTGAAAACCACTCAGAATTGGAAAGCCATGGAGGAGAGAAGCTATGTAAGCTAATCACATCATTTATGATAGTAAATGCTGCTGATTTTTTGTGGAATGTCCTGTATTCACCAAGAAAGTAGAAAACAATGAAGTACATGGTCTCCAGATATCTGTTTACAACTTAATGCCTTTCTCAGTATTTAAAAGTGTTTCAGTATATCCTTATTGTAGCAGGAGCCATAGTTATAGCTAAATGCTCATATTCATTTCAAACCCTTGTTTTCAGGGATTTGAGATTGGCTTAGAGCTCTTCATTAGTGGCAAATAGAAGAGGCTAATTGAGATGGATCTGTATGGATCTACCCTGCTGTCATTTTCCCCACTTTTCTACAGAACGTGGCTATTCTTTTATACTGTTTTTCAGACAAAAGAGCTGTCTGCTATAGGGACAAAACTGCTGCCACCCCATGGCTAAGACTCAAAAATGTTACATGGAGTAAGGCTGTTTCTTTCCATCCATCCTTTGAATCTAGATTCTTCCCAATCACCTTAGGAAGTCCAAGGTCCACTAAGATTTGGGTAGAGATTTATAGTTTTCTATAACCCCTTAGATGACTGCCTGTTTTGGTACCTTGCTTCTCTCATCTCTTCAGCCATCACAACTAGTTTATTTCTGGGCAAGAGGGTAGAATGAAAAGCTTCTCTCAACTCCATCCAGCATTCATTTCTCCTTTGTTAGATCAGCCAGCAGGAATTACCCTCTCCACTCTGGGAAACCATATAATTTTAAAAACAAGCCTCTCTAATCCAGTTTCAAACCCTGTTAGGCAATCTGGGTTAAGTAGAGTCTAACTGAGTTATCCCATTGGATTGATTGTGTAGACTTGTATCTTCAGCACAGTTGGCAGAGTTCTCACATGGGAAGTCTGAGACCCTAGGGTCTCAGGCACTAATAGTATCTTCTCCACCATGGATAATTGATTAGATCTGTATGGACTGCATTCCATCACAGAAGTGTGTTGGGAGCCTGCATATTAAATCTTTCATAACAAAACTTGAAACCAGACTAAACAGACATTATGAAACAAACCCTTCGGTCTTGACTACAAGTGGAGTTATTCAGGAATGGATACTCCGGAGTAACTATTTCTAGATACCTCCATGTATGGACATTCTTATTAGATTGTAAATTCTTTGGGGAAAGAGGCTGTCTTTTTGTTCTGCCTTTGTGAGATGCTTAACATAATGGGGTCTTGGTCCTTGACAAGGCCTCATAGGCACTATGGTAATACAAATAATCAATAATGCCAGAATAAGTCGTCATCCACTCTGGGAGCAAATTAAGGTAAACCAGAAAAATATATTTTTATTCTGAAATAAGTGTGTCCACGTATGGAGTTGTTCAGGAATGACTGTTCCACATAAAATTCATACTCTACTTTATTCCAGAATAACTTTCATATGTAGACAAGCCCATATCAGATTCACCAATCGCTTTGAAGTTTCTAAACCTAGGCCAAGTTTTGAGTGAATCCGAGCCAGATGTCAAGTAAACAAAACTCAAAAATTTGAGATAAATTTCTGGGTTTCTGGATCTGCTTGTACCTGTAATTACAAGGAAAACTCAAGGGATACCCATCCACATGAGTCAAAACCATGGAGTTCCACACACCCTTAACTGTGCAGACAAATGACAGATCCCTGATATCAGCATAGCTCTAACAAAAATACCTTTCTGTTCATAACAGAACCTCAGCTACTTTTTCATTTGTTTTGTATGAATTTTCTAAATTTCAACACAGAAATGCATATAAAAATAGAACATATAAAACAAATAGTTAAAAAATCATGCAATGAATTTCCAATAACCTAATGTAGTGCACCTTGAAGCCTGTAAGATCCACAAAGAATGTATTACCTTCCTAGTCTTTTGTGGCTAAAAGTTGGAACTAATGTTGTCTTGAAGCAGTTCTTTGTTTTATTTGCTATACATTGTTAATAGAGAAAATATTTGCATTGAAAAAGATGTCATTCTGAACAGTGTATAACTGTAAATTATGGGTTTCATATATATTCTGGGCAGTATTATTGATTGTACATAATGGGAAGCTAGCTTCATGTTTAACTATGGAGAGACAGGGTAGCTTTCCATGGTGGAAATCCTGGCCTCATTAAAGTCAATGGCTAAACTCCCATTGACTTCAATGAGGTAAGGGTTTCACTCATTCTCTCTCCAGATAGAATATAATTAAAGGGAAGTCAAACAATTCTACAATGATTTTTTTTAGGATTTTGGCCACAGTTATTACTACTTAGTTAAATGTTGTAAAAATGACTGGGGAGATAGATGAAAAACCACATGGTGTCACTATAGATTGTGGAGCAAATTCTATTATCATCACACTCACAGCCTGAGGACGTGAGTTCTGTGATGGGGAAGCCTGTGCAGTTTGGGACAAAGAAACTTCTTCTTTTGCTGAGGAATAGCAGTGAAGCTGCTCCTAACCTGTGCTCCCAGTAAGGCCTCCCATCCCCATGTCTAGTGATCAACTGACCCATTGAGTCACAGAGCCATTAGCCACGCTTCCATCCTGCTCACAGCCTCATCCAGAGTACAGCCCTTGTGGAGCTGTGCTCTGTGGTGTACAAGGCATCCAGAATCCCTTTGCTTCTGAATACAAGACTGATTCAGCAAAGCTGACCGCTCTTGTCTCTTTAGCTGTCTCAGTTAGTGGTATCTGTGTGAGTTGTGTTGGGGAGATGCAATTGCTACACTTGCAGAGTCAGAGCTCAACATCTTAGTTTTGGATGCTCACTTGTTCTTGGTAGCCCTCAGTAGTATCTTAATTTGAGAGGTCTCTTAATAGACAAGTTCCAGTTTTTGTTCCTTTTCTGCTTTTTATCACATATCAGGTCCTTTCTCCAGGGTAGTTGTTTTGACCTCTCATGAGATTCCACTACCATGGAATCAGAACTTAAAAACCTAGCCCAGATTTTGTCTCAGGCCCCAAACTCAAATCCAGCCTAGCCATCATCCACAGCCAAATATCTTCTATGTGCCTCACCTCTAATTTTAACTGTATAGGCCTTCTCCAGATCTTGACGCATATCCAAAGTTACTATTTCTAACATCACAATCTATTTAAAAATCCAGCCAGACATGCACTGCAACCAGCTGAAAAGGCATTTGATAAATTTATATTTACTTTTCTATAATGTTAAACATACAAGAAAAAGAGCAAAGAAAATGTCTCAAGTGAATAAATGTTGCACATAAGCACTGAAAGCATCTATACCACTCTGCCTCTCAGAAAATCAATATACACAAACTCCAAACAAACCTCTCCAACTCTCAAAACATGACAACGCTGTTCTGCTCTTAATAATACTGAATGTAACAAAACACAAATATAACAGGACCTATTCACAGCGAGCAGGGAAAGCAAAGAGAGGACAGTGGCCAGAGAAGAGGTGAATTCTCGCAACTCACATGGAAAATCACACTAAAAATTAACACTACATGCCTTTTGTGCAGTGTGCCTCTCTCTATGCTAGTTGCTGGAATGACACAAAGCAGGAAAAAAGCACTACCATTCCTGTATTCATACAATGCTATATGGGATAGGAAATCTTGGCCACCCTCCTGACTAAAACAAGTACGAGAACATTATTGCTTCTGCAGTTTTGCTCACTCTGCGCAATTTCTACAGAAAATTATAGCTAAAATGAAGAGTAATTCTTTCCCCCCTGCTTCTTATCCTCCTCATATTCCCCTCCCCGACTCCAATTCTTCTCTCTGATCTACCTGTATTAGGTATTTCTAGAGGGCACATCATTGTAACATCTATGAGGCAAACCTTTTCAGTGTGAGAAAACAAAGCACATAGTGAATGGAAGTTGGCATGCACACCTAACTTGGTATGAAGGGAAAATGTGTTTTTAAAAAACTCTGTAGCCTTTTTATATGGGGCCAGAAGGCAGCTGGAACTGGCCAGCTGAAAATCCCTGTGGGTAGTGGGGAGCTTTCAGCTGCTGTCAATCTTGCACCAGAGTTGGAGGCAGGAAGGGGGCATGGCTGTGCTCTGGGTTTCCCCAGCTAGCATACAGTCCCTTTGGGCCATTGCCAGCTGGCATAGGTTAGAGGAGCCCTGATTTCAATGGGAGGTGGGGCTTTGGCACTTTGTAGGATCCAGTCCTAACAGTGTAAGGTTCTAGAAGGGAAAATGCTCCCAAAATCACGCTCTCCTCCCTACCTTTGTGCCCCTGTGGAATCTGGCCTCTTGGTAGTGTTTGCATCATTGTGTGTTGCAAAGTTAGTGGGCTACAGTCTGATCTCAGTTACACCGATAAGTAACCCCATACAAGTCAATGGATGAAATCTCCCATTGACTTAAACAGGGCCAGGCTTTCACTGAGTGGATTTGCACTGCATAACTGAGATCAGAATCTATCCCAATATGATCATCTGCTGTTAGAATAATTGCACTTCTATTAAAGTGTGTGCAATTTCCCCCCCATTAATACAAGTCTAGGTTGGTTGATGTTTACCAAGTTTCTGATGCAGACAAATGTACATGTAAAACAATGTACATGTAAAAAAGGGAAAAAATCTTTGGCTCTGTTCCTGCAAATGTACTTAACTTAAAGCATTTGAGCAGTCCCATTGACTTCAATGGGATTACTCCTGTGCATAAATTTACTCCTGTGGGACTGGGGTCCTAGTCAGTAACATAAAAGGTTTGACCAGTACAACTGACAGCAGAACTTGGCCCATGATGCTATAAAACAACTATGTTAGAGAAGGGTTTATAACTATTCAAATGGCTCAAGAAGACACAGATAGAAAGAACATGATCTTCTGGGTGTAAGGAGTTTATGCACCCTGAGCAAAAAGAACTGCCAGATATTAGAGGTCCAGATAAGAGAAATGAACCAAAATATGTTTATCAAGAATGTTTTTTTTTAAATCCCCCATGAGAAATCCTAAAGAAACATGAACAGCTACAGCCAATTCTCCAGACAACTTTCCCTTTGACTGGTGGGAGAGAGAAAGAATAAATACATTAGAGGGTAAATACCAGTGAGGGGGAAGTCTTATTTAAGCTAAAGGACAATGTTGGCACAAGAACATATAAACTGGCTAAGAACAAATTCAGGCTGAAAATTAGAAGAAGGATTTTAATCAGCAGAGAAGTGAGGTTCTGGAACAGCCTCTCAATAGGATTGGTTGCCACCACCACCATCCCCAATTTACTTTGTTTTAAAAGTCAGCTGGACAAATTTATGAGTGAGATTGTACAACAGGATAGTTTATGATGGTGGGAGGCAGGTCTTGGCAGCCCTGAGGGTCCTTCTGATTCATGTCAGAAACTCTCATGCTTCAGGGCTGCAGAGGGTCACCTGAAGGTGCCAAGAACAGATATTTGTTTCTCTTAGTGTCTTCTGGGGTTGGGGTTTTGCTTTGTTCTTTTTCCTCTGAAACATTAAAGATGGTCACAGCTAGAGATGGGCTAAGGTGGGCTGGTGCTCTGAGGTGGCATCTTTAGTCTCTCTCTCAAGTGCTGGGCTACCTGGTTCTTGCTCTCATGCTCAGGGTCTAACCGATCACCATATATGGGATTTTTTAAAACTTCCTCTGCAGTGTTAGGTGCAGGTCACTTGCCAGGATTATCTGGGTATAGCCCACTTAATCTATTTCTTTGCATTGTAGGGGCCTGGTGCAGCTTGGTCTCTCTTATTCTCTGCCCGTGACACATAATAGTTTAGTCTCCTGTGGGCTGTAGAACCTTGGCCTAATTTTAGTAGTTGGGTTTAGTGTGCAGGTGGTGTTGGTGATCTGTGATATACAGGAGGTCAGAATAGATGGTCTAATTGTCTCTTCTGGCCTTGAATTCTATAGCCTGATGACTAATAGATCCTGAAGGAAAGAAGGGGGATTCCAAGTTAATACTGGGGTTGTGGATACAAGCACCAATAGCACTGATGACAAAAGAAGTATCTTTAGCAGAATAGCGGTGTAATAAAAAAGAAGCAGAATTGTACTCCATGTGTACTTTGGGTTTGGTCTCCTGAGTCAGGAAATTCCCTAATAAAATTCCTCTTGTGCAGGTTTCATTGTAAAGGACAAAGATGTCCTATAAGTTTTCTTCACAATTCCCAGGGTTTCACAAAATACATACATTTGTGAGTGGCAAGCTTCAAGTGACAAAAAAGAGCCCTCAGCAAACTAAATCAAAAGTCATAACACATTTTTTTTTCCAAAGGAGGCCTGAGGTTCCTTCCTCAAGAGATAGATAGCTCATGATAAATTAAATTACAATCTGCTTAATATATGCTAATGCTTTATTTTCACTGCACATGTAGTCTTGTCTCTTACCCATTGGTCCTAATTATCTAACATTACCATAAACCTGTAGTTGCATGTGGTATGTTAGCTCCTTCTAAACTTTATTTCAGATAACTTTCCAGCTTATTCATCAGCAGGTAATTTTATAGCTCATGGACACGGCTCACACAGAGTAATATAGCTCCTTCAGATTTCTCCACACACACAAAAAGACAAGACCCAGACCAGCCAATCTCCCACTGTTCGCTCTGGTGAAGTGATATTCCCATCACAATTCCTGCTGTAATCACTCAACTAATCTTGCTCTCTCTCCTTCCCACTTTAGAATCTCCATATCATTACACACATTAACTCCCTCCCAGCAAACCCACCAGTTGTAGAATTTAAACAAAGAGATTTAAATTATTCTGAGAATAAATGGAGATAAAGAGTAAATCCTAGTAGACAAATAAGTGGGACACCTTGGATAGGAACCAGTGTGTGGAACGGCGTGTGACAGGCTAGGAAAGATGAGAGGAAATGACTTCCTAGAATGCAGCAACAATTTCATCCTAGCAGCTACGTAGCCCTTCAGTGACCTTTATCACAGTCTCCTACTGTGGTTACTACAGTTTCTCAGCCCAGTTCTCTTACTTAGCTGCTGTTCTTGCAATTTTCTTGGTCAGATACACTATCTAGCTGATGTAGAGGCAACATTTTCCCTGGTCAGATCCTTTTTGTGCAGCTGCTGCAGTTCTTGCATTTCCCCTTCCCTCAGGGTGACCAGACAGCAACTGTGAAAAATCGGGACACCCCTTTTTTTTGAGGCGGGGAGAGGAAGGAGGGGAATATAGTTGCATATATAAGATAAAAAAAAATAGAAGGTGCACAGAGGCCTACCTTGTACTGTAGATTGCACAGCTCTCCATTTTCAGCACTAGCCATCATATACTTCTTGGATGACTTGGCCATGCATCTAACATTCTTTCTGCCAATTAGGTAGGTGTAGAATTCCTTGCAGCTCATGATGATATTCATTTTTACTTGCATTTCGGACCTCACCAGCTCAATCCTACTTTGCTTCCTCCTGTCAGTCCACACACCCTTCAATTATGCGCTCTAAGCATTGCAGGCTGGTATACTGAGCACGAATTAAACCAGCTTCTTCATGTTAGGAAGATTAGCACTCTCACCCTTACTGCTGAGCACTTAAACCCAGAGTTCCCCAACGGATTTTTTCCCCCAACTCCAAGTTCACAACGATTTCTCAGACAGTACAAAGCTCATCGTAGAACTCATCTAGGTCCACAGTATTCTGGAGATTCATTGTTGTTACAGCCGCAGCCAGATCCCTGAACTCTAGCTTCTTCTCTTCGCTGATATTAAAGCACTGAATATTGTACAAGTAGCAGCTAGTGGAAAAGTAAAACCTTTTCTCCAGATATTCGACAGAAACATCATAAAATTTGGTCAAGTCCTTGTGAAGGGCTTCTGAAGATAAAGGTCATTCCAGTGATGCGTTCTCGACTTTAGTACCAAAGAATTGGTCATGTTTTTGTTGCTGTAGCTTTATTCGCAGGCCATTCATTATGGCATACACTTCACACATTGTCACACCAGTGTTCTCCAGGCAGAGCACAGTATCACTAAACACTTCAAGCACATTCTGTAGAAAACAGAGGTGAAGTTCAACATTACGAGTTTCCGGACCTCTTTCGCCATGCTCACTCTCAGCAACCAGAGGCCACAAACTCCATGGACTGCGCAGAGAAATAAAGTAGCTGTTGACAGCTTGCCAAGTGTTAACCATTCTGTTCACAGCTGGGAAAAGACTCAACCAACACTTTGGGATGTAGCAAAACAGCATACTCAACATCCACAAACTCGATCATGTCCTTCAGCATGGCCACTCTCCTAGTAGAACTGCTGAAGTGATTAAATGTTTTAATCACCAGTGACTCAGTGTCCACTTTTAGAGCATTGCTTGCATGTTTCACTGCATTATGCATGATGTGGGCTGGGCAGTTCGCAGGTAAAATATTTTCATTCTCCTTTTTCATGTTCTGGTATAAAACTTCCTGGATTGTCTGTGCACCGCTGTATTGCTCTCCCAGCAGATATCGGGGTGATTAAAGTCACCCATGAGAACCAGGGCCTGTGATCTAGCAACTTCTGTTAGTTGCTGGAAGAAAGCCTCGTCCACCTCATCCCCCTGGTCTGGTGGTCTGTAGCAGACTCCCACCATGACATTACCTTTGTTGCTCACACTTCTAAATTTAATCCTCATTTGGAGGCCGCATTTGGAGTACTGTGTTCAGTTTTGGGCCCCACACTACAAGAAGGATGTGGATAAATTGGAAAGAGTCCAGCGGAGGGCAACAAAAATGATTAGGGGGCTGGAGCACATGACTTATGAGGAGAGGCTGAGGGAACTGGGATTGTTTAGCCTGCAGAAGAGAAGAATGAGGCGGGATTTGATAGCTGCTTTCAACTACCTGAAAGGGGGTTCCAAAGAGGATGGATCTAGACTGTTCTCAGTGGTAGAAGATGACAGAACAAGGAGTAATGGTCTCAAGTTGCAGAGGGGGAGGTTTAGGTTGCATATTAGGAAAAACTTTTTCACTAGTAGGGTGGTGAAGCACTGGAATGGGTTACCTAGGGAGGTGGTGGAATCTCCTTCCTTAGAGGTTTTTAAGGTCAGGCTTGACAAAGCCCTGGCTGGGATGATCTAGTTGGGGTTGGTCCTGCTTTGAGCAGGGGGTTGGACTAGATGACCTTCTGAGGTCCCTTCCAACCCTGAGATTCTATGATTCTATACAGATTTCCGCCTGCTGTAATTAACATTTGCTTTGTCAGTGCAAAAAAAAAAAAAGGGGGGGGGGAGGGGAGGGGAATAAGGGGTGTGTGTGTAAGATTAAATCATGTTCTTTCTATCTGTGTCTTGTTGAGCCATTTGAATAGCTAGTAATCCCATCTCTAACATAGTTGTTTTATAGTATTGTGGGCGAAATGCTGCTGTCAGTTATACTGGTCAGATCATTTTTGCTACTGACTAGGGTCCCAGTCCCACAGGAGTAAATTTATGCACAGGAGTAATCCCATTGAAGTCAATGGGACTGCTCAAATGCTTAAAGTTAAGCACATGCATAAGCATTTGCAGGATCAGAGCCTAAGGTTTTTTTCCATTTTTTACATGTACATTGTTTGGAATAATATCTTTGTGTGTTGGAAACTTGATAAACATCAATCAACCTAGAATTGTATTAATGGGAAAAAATTACACACTTTAATAGAAGTACAATTATTCTAACAGGAAATGATCACATTGGGATAAATTCTGATCTCAGTTTTGCAGTGCAAATCCACGGGGTGGAAACCTGGCCCAATTTAAGTCTAGCTTGTGAGTCGTGAGATTTTTACAAGAGAGTATTGGTTTTTGACTCTGCAGTCTCCTCACTTTCTTCATAAAAGTCTAACAGTTTATCTTGTATTCCTAGTTCAGGCGTCCAGTATCTCGGAGACAAGAGAAAAGTTTTTGTTACCTTTTCTTTAATGCGTCCATGGCGATTGAGGGTCTGCCTTGGCTGCGATTATTTTCCTCTCTGTTTGGTACTTGTACTGTCTTTTTAGCTTGTTAGTGACAGGTTCGTCAGCAACAATAGCCATCATGGCACCAGTGGCGTAGCCAGGTTTAGAGCACAGGGGGAGCGGCGGCGCTATAAAAAGGTGCCTCCCCGCTCCCCCTGTACTCACCCTGGCGGCGCTTTAAAGGGCCCGGGGCTCCAGCCGCTGCGGAGCCCCCGGGCCTTTTAAATCCCCACCCGAGCCCGGCTCCGGCTGCGGGGGGGCACTTTAAAGGTCTCGTGGCTCCCCGCAGTGGCAGGAGCCGCGGGCCTTTTAAAGCGCGCCTCCCCCTCAGCCCGGGTCCAGCAGCTGGGCTGGGGGGCGGGGGCGTGCTTTAAAGGGCCCATGGCTCCCCGCAGCGGCAGGAGCTGCGGGCCTTTTAAAGTGCCTCCGAGCCCGGCTCCCACAGTGAGGCTCCGGAGGTGCCTTAGCGCCGCTTCTCCTCACAGTGGGAGCGTCCGCTCCCCCTGCTCCCCACCTGGCTACGCTACTGCATGGCACTTCACGACGTAGACGAAGTCTTCGCCAGTGAAACTGCATGGAAGCACATGTACATGCGCAGACCCATGCACCAAACAACATGATACATCCTGAATCATATGACTGAGGTTAACGTGATTGGATAGTCGCATAGAGGTGTTGCCACAGTAACTAAAACATGTCCAAAACTGGTACAGTATTCTTCTGCAGTGTGAAACAGTGAAGCAGCATCACATACAGGGATTTGCTATAGTGGATGTGGCCAGTGGCCTATCAAATGCAATATCCTGCCTTCAGTGGCGACCAATACCTGCTGCTTCAGAGGGAAGCAAATAATTCCCATCCCAACTCCAATGACAGAATTAGATATAGAGAAAAAAAGTTTTTAACAGAAATTTTAGGATATCAGATCTTTTGGCAACTCTTGGAGGACTTCAGTAATAACATCACAATAACTGAGTGAGTCTTATTATTACGTGAAACTTGCCTCTTATTCTGTTCCTGGAATATCAATATAAATACATCAGCTTGTATGGCCTCCATTCCTGGAGTACCAGAGCACCTCCTAAGAATTAAACCACAAAACAAAAGAAATAGAAATAACAGCCCCCTTCCTTCCATGTCACCCTGTGGGGAAAATAGCTTGATTCATTGATAGAGTTTTGGTTGGTTTGTTTGTTTGTTTGAAGAAATTGTTGAGGGAAACTAAGCCACAGAAATGAGGTTTGCATTGTGCTTTGAAAGAGATTAGTTCCATGGTCATTTTTCTCTAAGGTCCCACTGCTAGAGCCACCTACTGTGAAAGTTCTGTCTCCTTCACTTGTGAGCATTCTCCTGTTTGCTGACAGGCTCATTGTTTGGTGGAAAGCAGCGGTCATGGAAGGTCATGGTCAAGGAGGGGAGAGGCGATCTCTCAGGTAGCTAGGGCCAGTCCTACGGAGGGCTTAGAAGTTCAGGATGCAGAACTTGAACTGGACTTTGTATTCAATGGGGAGTCAGTGCAGAAAGCCAGAGCAGTGGGGTGAAGTGTTCATGGTGACCTGTATTACTAATCAGATGAGTGCATGTACCAGTTGGTGTTTCTCAGCATATGTGGTGTCATTCCCAGACAGGAACTGAAATAACATGAATTTTGAACATTTCATAGTTTAATCAAATTGATTTGTTATTTGGTAAAATTATTTCATGGATTCCCCCCCCGCCCCATTTTGTTTACTCTTGCGATATTTAGAATTCAGGATTTGTTACTTAGTTGCTTATGCCCTGATCTGGCAAAGTATTTAAGCATCTGCTTAACTTGAAGAATGCCAGTATTCCATCCCATCCCTATTCAGCAAATCACTTAAGCACAACTGGTGCATAGCCAGTTGGAAAAGCATACTTAGAGAGTAGTTCTCCATGGTTCACAATCAACCTGGAAGGGTATATCATGTGGGGTCCCAAAGGGATCTGTCCTGGGTCCAGTTCCATTCAATATCTTCATAAATGATTTGTATAAGGGCATGGAGAGTACACTTATTAAGTTTGTGGATGAAACCAAGCTGGAGAGATTGCAAGTGCTTTGGAGGACAGAAGTAGAATTCAAAATGATCTGAAGTAAATAGGATGAAATTCAATAAGAAGAAATGCAAAGTATTACACTTAGGAAGGAATAATCAATTGCATAAATACAAAATGGGAAATGACTGCTTAGGAAGGAGTACCGCAGAAAAAAGATCTGGGGTTATAGTGGATCATAAATTAAATACGAGTCAGCAATGTAATACTGTTGATAAAAAAGTGAGCATCTTTCTGGGATGTATTAGCAGGAGTATCTGCAAACAAGACAGTAATTCTTCCACTCTACTCAGCACTGATAAGGCCTCAACTGGAGTACTGTGTCTGATTCTGGGCACATTACTTCAGGAAAGATGTGGACAAATTGGAGGAAGAGAAGAGCAACAGAAATGATTCAAGGTTTAGAAAAGATGATCTGCAAGGAAAGATTGAAAAAATTGGGTTTGTTTAGTCTGGAGAAGAGAAGCCTGAGGAGGGAGGGAAGGACATAATAGTCTTCAAGAACATAAAAGGTTGTTATAAAGAGGAGGATGTTAAATTGTTCTCCTTAACCTCACTGTACAGGTAGCTAAGCACTGGAATAAATTGCCTAGGAAGGCTATAGAATCTCCATCATTGGAGGTTTTTAAGAGCAGGTTAGACAAACACCTGTCAGGGATGGTCTAGATTAGTCTTAGTCCTGTCTCAGTGCAGGGGACTGGACTAGATAACATATTGAGGACCCTTCTAGTCCTTCATTTCTATGATTCTATGTGAATTTATTTTTCAATACTCACTCAGCTCCAATTAATGCACTATATATCTGTTTATTGTTTCTCATTTTTAATTCCGCTGAGTACCTCAGTGCGACTTGTAAGGGTCTGTCTACAATGTAAATGTAGATCTGATTGTAGTGCGGGTAGGAATACCCATGTTAATTTTAATCCTACTGGTGGGGGGTAACAATCGTGTTGAAGACCTGGTGGTGTGGGCTAGCCATCCCAGCATAAACCCACCAGGGACCCTGGGTACATAATCAGGTTGCTAGCCTACACTGAAGCATGTACTGCCACACCTTTACTGTTATTGTTACCCACAATCGCTAGGATTAAAGCTAGTACGGCTATTTCTACTGGTGCTACAATCACACTTTAATTTGTGGTGTAGACATACCCTAAGAGAAAACACAGAACAACAAAAGTTTCTTCACTGCTGACTTTGGGTCTGTTTAAATGTGTGAAAAGACAATGGACAAAATATGAGTTGCTAATTGTTCTGATTTTATTGTAATAGTTAGTGAGTCCTGTGATATCTGGTATTTTTCTTAAAGCCTCAGCTCCTGGATTTGTGTTCTGTGAGAATCTCAACTTTTGTTAACACCCTTCCAGCCCCCCCACCCAAAATCGAAAAAACAAATATAAACCTCCCAGTGTTTCTAGGCCCCATAGATGCAGAGAAAAGCTTGAAAACATGAACCCCAAAGGCTCAAACCTGAGAAGGCCTACAAAAAGACAGAGTGAGACGGGTACCCAGAAGTCACCTACTCCCGGACAGGCCCAACAAGGAAAACAACAGAACACCACTGGCCATCACATATAGGCTCCAGCTAAAACCTCTCCAGCACATCATCAACGATCTGCAACCTATCCTGGAAAATGATCCCTCACTCTCACTGACCTTGGGATGCAGGCCAGTCCTTGCTTACCGACAGCCCCCCAACCTGAAGGAAATACTGACCAGCAACTACACACCACATCACAGAAACACTAACCCAGGAACCAATCCCTGTAACAAACCTCGTTGCTTACTCTGTCCCCATATCTACTCTAGCGACACCATCAGAGGACCCAACCACATCAGTCACACCATCAGGGACTCATTCACCTGCACATCTACTAATGTGATATATGCCATCATGTGCCAGCAATGCCCCTCTGCCATGTACATTGGCCAAACCGAACAGTCTCTACGTAAAAGAATAAATGGACGCAAATCGGACATCAGGAATGGTAACATACAAAAGCCAGTAGGAGAACACTTCAATCTTCCTGGACATTCTATAACAGATTTAAAAGTAGCCATCCTTTAACAAAAAAACTTCAGAAACAGACTTCAAAGAGAAACTGCAGAACTAAAATTCATTTGCAAATTTAACACCATTAATTTGGGCTTGAACAGGGACTGGGAGTGGCTGGCTCACTACAAAAGCAACTTTACCTCTTCTGGAATTGACACCTCCTCATCAATTATTGGGAGTGGACTACATCCACCCTGATTGAATTGGCCCTGTCAGCCAAGGTTCTCCACTTGTGAGGTAACTCCCTTCTCTTCATGTGTCAGTATAATAATACCTGCATTTGTAATTTTCACTCCATGCATCTGAAGAAGTGGGGTTTTACCCACGAAAGCTGATACCCAAATAAATCTGTTAGTCTTTAAGTCTTTAAAATCTGCTAGTCTTTGGACTCCTTGTTGTTTTTACAAAAATAATGTATTATCTCAAGATTTCTGAACCAATGTCATACATTTTTGGTGCCTGGCTCATGATTTTTGAACGCTTGGGGTTGGAAACACTGAAATATGTTAATCAAACAGGGACCAACGCTAACTTGGTTAATCCTGCAGTAATAAAGCAAAACCTTCTGAAGTCACATTTCCATTTATTGCTAAATAAATTGTCTAAAACATTTGTATAAAGTGATGGGTAATAACAATTTACTTTGGTGCATGATGCAGTAAAAATACGAGACAAACTTTTAATGTTACTTAATTTTCTTTTTACTATTGCAGAAAACTCATCAACAGTTACAGAAGTTATTTGCAGTGTTCTTTGCCTAGAATATATGTATATTATCTTCACCTACTGTGGCATATCTTCTGCCATGCTTGTTATCTGGCTCTAGCCTCCCATTAACTGAATCCCTGGTGGAAAGCCGTTTCCCTACATTATATTGTAATGCTCTTGTTAATGATAAATTGATGAAGAGCTGCTTTTTTAGATTAGGTGAGTGGTCCTTTGATAATGGGGTTGGAATCAGGCCAGGGGTTTTATACTACTTTGCCTGGAGGGTGAGAACCAACTAAAATATTCCTTTCTTGTGTTCTGCTAGAAAGTGAGACAGTCAAAGAATTTCAGCTTTTAATTTTAACAGAGCAGTTCAAGCCTAGTTTATGTGGTTGGTATTTTTAGACGTTGTCTTTATCTTGTCCCATATTTCTAATAAATTATTAAAGAAAGGTACTTCTCATGTAATTAGGGAGCCAAGCACCTTTTAAACAAGATCAACTTTCGTATGATGTCTGAATTGACAGAATCTATTGTATATGGCAAAAGATCATAAGCAAAATCCTTTTTGCATATTTCAAAGTTAAGATCAATTGTTATCCTTTTCCAGTTTAAAATACATTATATTGGTGCTTTTATTATAACAGAAAAGTGTTAGAATATTTATGGATTGCACTTTGACATCAATATAGACCTTTTCTATTATTTTTCTCTTTGTGCAAATGATGTAAGCATATCTTTAACTCCATAGACATTATGGTGTAATTCAAATCCACTTTAAAAATAGTTCATGAAATCAAAGTAAAATACATTTTAAAAAAATTATGAAATTTTTAAAGCTCCTGTTTAAAAATACCATTTAAAAAGTCAGTTAAAATAAAACAGCATCTGAAACCAAACAATTGCTATTTTTCACTCCTGTGACTTTCAGATTCATTATGCATCTCAAAATAGTGGTCTATTATGTTTTTGCATATGGCCAGTAGGGGTCCAAATAAGCAGAAAAAGGAGTGGTCAATACAGTACCCAGTCCTCTAGAAAAATAATCTTTCTTCTCTTATCTTTTACAAACACCATTTAGCTCCTCTGCAACTTTGATGTTGCAACATTGCAGAGCTGATCTCTCAATTTGATATATTTATAAAATTTAGATACCATCCTATTCTAAAGCTTTTTGGTAGTAGTGAAGTGAAATATGCTCTTAATTCCCCCCTAGAAATTAATAAATTCTTTAATCATTATACAAAAAAGACGGAGAGGTGAATATGGCCCCAAATGTGAGATAGTCACATAGCATATGTATATTTTCTTTTCTAAAAATTTTGGGGAAATCTTGGGAAAACTTCTGTTTTTTGGTGATTGTCATTAGCTCACCATGGCTTCAGTATTCTTAGTTATATTATCACTAGTGATAATATATAAAGCAAATAATAAATGTTATCACAAATATGATGAGATTGGGCCTCTTATTCATGGGGCCATATAATTAATTGTTCATGAGTAGTTAGACTACTACTGATTAATCTGGGAAAATGTTTGTGAATCACTATAGTTTCTGAAAGTTTAGCACAAATGATTATCTGAAAATCTACACTGGATTTGTATTACTCAAATTTTCATTATTTGCTACTGGCTAATTGTTATTCTCCTGTTCATTATGGGCCAGGTTGTGATACCTCTACTCATGTTGAGTAGTACCTTGCTCTGTGAATAGCACCACTGAAGTTAATGCGGCTTGTCATGGAGTAAGATACTACCAAGTGTGAGTGAGGATATCGGAATCTAGCCCTATGTTTGTCAATCAGTCAGTTTGCAAAGTTATACCAAGTCACTTAGGTGATCAAATACACATAACGAATAGTGAATAGTCCGAGTGAGCAGCTTGCAGACAACCCATATTCCAGGGTGAAAAACTCACTCATATAAACTTGAGTAAGTGAATACTTATGAATAATAAATACATTTTTAGAAATCGGGATCTGTTCATGAACAATTTAAAAACATTAAAACTGGCGAAGTTCCTCAGGTAATTCAATTGCAATCAATAATTCCACCTGCTCTAATTATGAGTGGATATGGTTGAACCAGTTTAGAAACAAGTAAGAAATGTCCTGAACCTTTAGCTAAACCCAGACTTAATGCAAAGGAATGCTGACTTTGTTTCCCCCCCAGTGCTCATATTATTTTGGATATGGATCTTTCCCTCTGCATGTCTCCCAAAATTGCTACAATACTCTCTGACCAGGATTCTCCAGGTCCTGCTTTCTGGCTATGTTGCTTCACTCTGGAACCATTTATAGGCTTCAGCGTTCCCACTCATCCCCACACTTTAAATATCATTTTATTATATCCAAAGCCTCTTTGCTAGCCACTAACATTTACTGAATTCAAATTACATGTGATCTGGAAATATGGCCCTATAATGTATTGAATTTTTCAATGGGGGAGATATATGAGAGGCTCCTGGGTAGGAAAAGATGGGGCCAATTTCTATCGGCGGGCTACAAGATGGTGGGAGATGGAAGTTATTGGAGAAGCATCTGATATTTGATTATTGGAGAAGAATCTGGATACTATCTGGATCAAGGATAGGCTAAAACTGCAAAAATTGGGTATGAATTTTGAAGGCCCCAAATCTGGGAGTGTTCACATCCAGGCTTTTGGTTTGTAAGGATATAGCCCAATTGCAAAATTCAATAAATCTAAACTCAGATCTGAATCTGAACAACCCAAAGTTCAAGTCTGTTTGGAATGGAGGTTTGATTCACTGAGTGCTCTTCTCTGTTTTGGGTGAGCATTAAGACTTCTGGATGCTTGTATTAATTTTTTTATTCCAGAGGGGAAAGAACCTGTTTTGGGGATCCCAGTACCACACAGTAAATTACACTGGAGCCCAACCACCACAATACACAATCTCCTCCTTGTGCAATAAGGAGATCCAGAATGTATTACTTGCTCCATCCCCTATGGGTGAGTGTTCAGCAGCAAGAGAAGTATGTGACATCAGCTGCGTCACTGAGAATAAGAATAGGAGTAGACAGTGTTGAGTAGTTCTACCAAGAATTTAGACGATCTCATGCAGTAGTAGTCATTGTTGAAGGCTGTCTCTTTATGGCACAATATCATGTGATAGGTACATTGCATGTTGTTGCTGTACAGTGTAAAAAAGAAATGAAAGTGTTTTAAGTGCACATTCAAACTGACCAAATCTGCCCACAGACTGGGGAGCCGTTTGCACATTGTGGATAGT